>CM049863.1:14391324-15037189 GCA_027422415.1 Schizothorax lantsangensis | reverse complement strand
AATGATGCATTTAATCTATAAAACAAGGGGCTTTCGTTAAGAAATCAAATGGCATTAACTCTGATTTCATGTCGAATTTAACAAATACTTCAGCTCTATTCATAAATGTTAGGATCTTTCTCCGAAACTACTTCTTCAGCTTTGTTCTGGCAGGTGACTGGACTAAAGAAGACTGAAGCCCATGTGTTATTCCGACAACTTTTCTGCATTCAATCAAATTTCCAGACAAAGTGTTGCAGGCAAACACTTAACCAGACCATAAAAAAATAATCTGGTTCGCATTACTGCAGTCTTTGAATTACTGTCTGCATTTATGCTACCTGAAATTTGACCAATTTGTAATGTTCAGCTCTCTCTGATTCATTGCCACGCCACAGTGTGTCTGGTGGAGCACACAGCACACACTGTGCTGATGAAAGAAAACTATGACCAATCTCCAATTATCCTTAATTTGTTGTAAATATCGGTTTCAATTACAGTGGCACCCCTCATAAGACTCCGACTGTGAGCCGCACACTCCAATCTCTGGTTTCGTGTTGGAGAAGGTGCAAATTAATGTGTTCAATCATCATTTAAGGTTGGGACAAAGAGCATTTTAGTGCATAAACACCTGGTTCAAGCCCAAGGTAACAAGGCCCAGGTTGAGACTATTTGAATGATTCAGAGCAAACATTGTGCATTTGTGTGCAAATTCATAATATACTGTATATAGACAGTATAGGTGACAAAAAGAGTAATGCATGTGTGTGTGTTTGAGTTTATACCTGTCCTGGTTGTTCGCAGGGCGTCTGATACTCTGCCTGCTGACACACCTCCTTCACCTTCTTGTGTTTGGGTAAGCTGTTAGTGTGTTGTGTGTTCAAGCTGCCTCCTGACTCATCTTTCTTGCGCAGGATTTTGCTGGAATGACAAATGTGCTTTGGTGAGTTGCTAGGCCACGTTTTAAAGTTGGCAGCCTCACTGAAGTTTCGGAAGCCTGGGAAGCATGGCCGTCCCCAACCAGGTCAGCATCTCATAACTAATGTGTGGAGAGCATTATAGCTTTCACAGCACAAAAAAACAATGTGACCCAGATCCTCCATGATATATCTGTCCTCTGGAGATATTTGTCCTAGTTATTTAGTTGTAGTTAGTTCCATTAGATTGCATTTGAGACATTTTTTGATGTTTGTTAAAGGAACAGTTCACTCAAAAATTTAAATGTGCTCAATATACTCAATCTCAGGCCATCCAAGATGTGGTTTGTTTCTTCGTCAGAACAGATTTGGAGAAATTTTACATTGCATCACTTGCTCACCAATGGATCCTTCACAGTGAATGGGTGCCGTCAGTATGAGAGTTCAAACAGCTCTTAAAAATTTACAAGTAATCCACATGACTCCAATCGATAAATTAACATCTTGATGTGAAAATCAGTATAAAGTTGTATAAAGCTGCATTTTGTTTTTTTAATAAACAAATCCATCGTTAAGGCATTTTAACTGTAGCTTCTGGCCAAAACACCAATCTATAATCCATTATAACGCTTCCTCCAGGGGAAAAAGTCAATTTCTTGTTCTTTCACATCAAAATCCACACACATTTGTTTTGAACTGTTTTTGCTTGTAAACAGTGCTTGATCTGTGCATATTCCTCTCCTGATTCAGATGAGATGACCCTTTAAGAGAGAAAGTAATATTATATGGAAAAAGGATTCATATTTTAGCCAGAAGCAACAGATTGAAGTTAAAAACTTCCTAATGATGGGATTTATTACAAACATGCAGCTTGTTGATTATTGATGTTTTTTGTTTTTATTTATCAGCTGTTTGGACTCTCATTCTGACGGCACCCATTCACTGCAGTTGATCCACTGATGAACAAGTGATGTAATGCTAAATTTCTACAGCATAATCTACATCTTGGATAGCCTGAGGGGGAGTACATTTCCACAGATTGTCACAAAAATTATTCCTTTAAACCCAGGCAATCCATAAAAACAAATCATAAAGAGTAGAATTATAATTCTGTCAGCTGAGAGAACCCAAAAAACTAGTGGTTCCGGTTGCCTAGCCAAGATATGAATACAGTCCATCAAAAAGCATGAATTAAAGTATTTTATGAAATTCAATAATACATATTTAATTGTTCATGCCCATTTTGCCTATTTTTACATTTAAAAATGAGCTTCACCATCATCTAACACTCATTTAAAACTTTTCATTTTTTTAAATATAAAGAGCTGGAACGCCGGATCATTCCAGCCCAAATGAACCTCCGCCTGTAAGGGAAATGAAGTGTTCTGCATGATTTCACCACAGCTGATTAATGAAGTAGTCGCTAATCTGACTTCTCACAAAATGGGAGCTGTCGTAACCGTGCAAAACAGGTTGAATTAATGGCATTTTGGTATAAACACGCCTCGAGTCCGTGGTCTGGCTTTATACACAACAGTTACTGAGTCACGGAAGCAACAGCCGGCACTGATCAACGATGTGCATGCTTTATGATTGCGCCATTCCTGAAAAACCTTCTTTCACTTAACCTTAAGCAGAAACAAAGCACGGGCTGACTGTGGGAGCGGCAATATGCCATTACGCAGACTGACAGCTCCCTGTGGGTGACACGAGGAATGTTAGACAGTGCTTGTGCCCACGGCCACAGATACAATATATAGAGATCAGCGCAAGTTAAATAGGGTAACCTCAATACCATACCCACATTCCTCACATCAGTCACAGAAATCAAGGGAAACGCTATGCACACGTATCAAGTTAGAGTCTGATACCACATGTAATATCATATATTTCCCCTGGGGAAAGATTTTTTCTGTCGTGAGCATCCTAGGTTACTGAAACATATCCGATAATGAGTCTAAAGCTGTCATCTGAATAGCTGAACTCCTGAGAACATATTTGATCGAACAATGTCTGATCTTACCATGACGCTGTAGTGATCGGTAATTTGGATAAATAAGAAAATTTCTGTGATATTTTCCCACCTTTTTAGGTGAACTCGAACCGAGACAAGTCAAGGAAGAAGGATGTTTGTGCAATGGAATCCTAAAATCATAACATGTACTTCTGATCTTATCTTTTGGCGATTTTACAGTGAAATCCTGGAATGGTTAGAATTGCATGCGGTGAGCCTCCCGTACAAAATAAATCAATTCAAATTTATTTCGCACATTCTGCAGTATGATTGAGAAAAGAGGGGATAATGTTTGTCATACCCCCGCTCCACGAGGAATGTGTCCCTCCAGACTTTAGGTTTCCGGTTGGGTTTGAATCTGCAATACGGAAACACAAATATTTTATTTCTCTCTCAATCTTTGTGTCATTTGCATACCATAAGCAGATGTTTAGCTTGGCCTGAATTATGACACCTTAATCTGCTCAACATCTCCTGCCATCATGAGTGTCAGCGACCCCAGAGCACTTCCAGCATTCTTTAACTGCCAGAAACCCCTTATAAATGAACTCCAAATGTTCACAAACCGTGAAACTCAACTTAATTGAATTAAAATCAATAAACAGATACTCCACAACCATTTATTACACTGGGAATGTGTTCATGGAGGTGATTTAGCTCACCTATTCCCAGTCTTTTCCTGCTCCAGAAGTTTCATGATAGATTTGCCGTCCATATCAGGTGGAGTGTCCAGACCAGCTATGTCCAGGATTGTGGGTGCAAGATCAATGTTTAGCACAAGATGGTTGTTCCTGTGGGGTAATACAAAAGATTATATTATATTATATTATTATGAATATGCATATCTCTAATGCATGTGTTAATGTATACATTATGTTTTAATATTTAATCAAAAGTATTTAAATAAATTGTGTGTATGAAATGTGTATTAAGCAACATTATAGTGCTAATAATATTGTGTATATATTGTGCATACACACAGTAAATGTATATATTTTAATATATAAATTAATACAAATATATAAAATAGAAATATATACATTAGTAATTTTTTATAAATATATTTTCAAAAGTGAGAAAAATTATATATAAATTTACATATAAATATATAATTTAATAGATATTATAATTTTTAAATGTGTATAATTCAATATTTTTTATGTTCGTATATTGTGCATACACAGTAAATTTAAATATTTTAATATAAATAAATATAAATATATACAATTTAAATATATACATTTATAAATGATTTTATATAACTACATTTTCAAAAGTGTGAAAATTATATATACATTTAAATATAAATATATCGTTTAGTATATATTATAATTTTTAAAATGTTTTTATTTTTACATGGAGTAGTTAATTTTTTCTCAAAAATATTTAAATATATAAATTAATATAAATATATAAAACATAAATATATAAATTAATATAGTTTAATGTGTGAAAATTGCAAAATGTGTATTATACTATAATATAATGCTACTAAATAAAAATGATAATTTCCAAATATATTTAAAATATATTACATTATAATTTTTAAATAATTTAATGTAATTAATATATTAATTTTATAAATATTTTCATATATTATTTATTTCTATTTTTCATTTAATGAATTAAAATTATAATTTTCAAATATATAATTTAAAATATATTATAATTTTTTTAAATAAATTTATATAATTAATATATTAATTTAATACATATTTTTATATATTATTTATATTACATTTTTAAAAAAATATATATTTATACAATTAATATATTAATTTAATACATATTTTTATATATTTATAAAAAATAAAAAAAATTAAACAATTAGTATATTCAATTTTAATATAGAAATATAAATAAAGTGTGGAAAGAATTGATTTTACCTTGCCCCTGGTTCCACATTAGGACCTCTGACAAAAAACGGCACTCTGATGTCAAAATCATAGGGCATAGACTTCCCCTTGACCAGGCCAAACTGGCCAATGTGGTAACCATGATCAGCTGTGTAAATGATATATGTATTCTCCAGCTCCCCGGTGTCGACCAGGACATTATATATCTGTAAAGTAAACACATTTCCGTTCCGTTGATGTACAAAGTCTGTTAAATGTCCAGAATTTGGAGCAAGAAAGTCTAAACTGCTGACCTTTTCCACAGAGTCATCTACAGACATCAGCGTCTGGAGCCTCTTCCTGTGCAGGTAGTTGGTGAACTCCATGTGAATCGGCTTCATCGGACCGGTGTACTGCATGATCCAGTGCTTATCCATGTTTGGTGCGTAGTTATAGCTGGGAGTTCTGCGTGAATAAGCACAAAATGCTACCGTGAGGAAAACATGCACCTGTCTGCCATTTCACAAGCACTTGCAGTTGTTGGAGTTGCCTGTTGTATAACATACTTGACAAGCATCAATAACAGCAGTCGCCCTCCCCCTCCACGAAAACATACTAATTCTCCTCGCTAGGTGTTTGTCTTGGGCTCGCTCTCCATCTCTCCTCACACCATGCTGAGAGTCTCAGGGTTTCTTGGCAGAGTTTAATCGTTTGAGGGTTGGCACATGCATAAGAAAAATAATAGCTTCCCCAGCCTTCAGGCCCAAAATAAAGTTTGTAATAAGTCCAGCAACGACAGGGCTATAACTCATTTGCATTTGAAGTGGAGAATAAAAAGCTGGGTAAACAGGAGGCCGTGGACTTGTTTGTGGAGCTAAGGCTACGAGATGGCCACCTGTTGACTGCAGTTGGCTTCTCTCCACAGCTGAAAGAAATGGCCTTCCTTCGCTTTCCGGACCAGACTCTTGTGCCTAGTGTCATAATGAATGATGGCCACAGGAAAGCTCCTTTCTGTCTGAGTGGACGGCTTCTGCCCTCTCCTCCTGAGTCCGCCTTTGTCCGCTCACTCAACTCTTCACCCAGCTAGTGAGGCACACTAATATACCACACAAAAGAAACCTGTCTCTTCGCATAGGTAGAGCAAATTTGGAATTTGGAGGTCAAAGGATGGAATTAGTACAGATTCGACACCTGTCACAAAGCAGGGTGGAGAGCGTTTGTCTTTGAGATTAAAATACTCGTGTAGTTTTTGCTATAGCACAGGAAACATCACGTGTTTCAGAAATCTCTCTCAATACTCTTTCATTCTTATGTGATAATAATAATAATAATTAAAAAAAAAAAGTTACTGAAAAAAAAAAAAAAAAAAAAAAAAAACATACGTTGCCCGTCAAATTTATCGCAATGCAATGCAGATTTTGTGCATTTGAGATTATTGGTATCAATTACCACATTAAAAAGCTCACAGGCTTACGCAACGCTTTTCTTCCAGACTGGTAAGTAATATCAGTCATTTCATAATGACTCTAGCAGGGCCACCTAGTATGATTTTCTATTATGCAAATTAATTATAAAGACAGACAAAGTGTAGTCTATTAAAATAAAAATAAAAAAGTAAAAAACAAAAAACTAATTAAATTACTATTTATTAATTTATGTATATTTTAATTCTTTCATTAAATATAAAAAAACTAATACAGACAAAGTATAGTCTATAAAAATAAATAAAAATATAATAAAGTATAAATAATTATATTTATTAATTGAGATATTTTACATAAGTAAAATATAAATAAAAGTAAAACATGCTTATTTAAAAAATGTATTTATATATTATAACTATAGTAAAATATATATGTAAAACAAATACACAAAATAAACTTGTAAAACAAATAAAATACAGTATAAATAAAAATGAATAAAGTATAAACAAATGAATAAATAAAAGAAAGAAAAAAGGAGAGAGAAAGAAAAAGAAAGAAAGAAAATACCAAAAAATTAAACAAGTAAAATATAAAGTAAAATAAATAAGTAAATAAATCCTGATTTAAAAAAAAAATTTATATATTATAACTTGAGTAAAATGTAAAACATGTAAAATAAAATATATAAAACAAATACACAAAATAAACTTGTAAAATATAACTTAAAATACATAAGTAAATAAAAGTATAAATAAATTAAAAATAAAGAAAGAAAGAAAGAAAGCTTGAAGCTATTTTTTCCCCTTTTTCTGTATTTACCTCTTTATATTTAGTGGAGCACCTTATTTGTGTTTTTTGGATGTGTGCTTTTGTTAATTTTTACGCTGATGATAAATAAACCCCATAAAGTGTCTGAAACCCTGCTGCATCACTCCAGAGTGCAACCTGCGCCTGCCATCTGTCTCCCTGTTCATTTGGCACAACTTGCCAGGCAACCCTTTCGGCACCAGAGCGACTTGCCAGCCGATGTGAACCTTGGGGTATCCAAGTGTGATCCATTCAGAGCCCATGCACTTAAAAAGATATTAATAACACAAAAGGGTCTTCTAAGACAATGCATTCCCCAAACCTACATGCTGAAAGGCATGATTGATATGAGAAGAGCCAGAATGTTGTGTAGGGAGACAGACTGAAAGAAATGGATAGGCCCGAGGGATAAAAGTGCGATGTCGCCCTGACCAGGATCCTGACATGCCTGGGATGTTAAGGACTTGGAGATGGATGGCCTGTTGCCACAGCGCCGTTTGTGGAATAGGAACCTAGCCACGGAACTGATGATAGTGCAGTGAACCCATCAAGGTCTTGGCTCCGGAGTGAGAACCATAAAAATCTCATCCCCCATCATCTTACTTGGCATGTGCCAGAACTTTACTTGGATGATAAATCACTTTAGGTTTCATGGTGGTAGCGTCGAGTGTGAAGTGCAGTCATCTCTTCAGAGTCTAATTTTAATGGCATATCCAAATATATGAGGCCACAAAAATTCCTAAAGCTACAAGCTTATATTTACCTGCAAGCCAAATTATAATGGTTTAAAATTTATAGGAAGAATGATCTGCCTGGAATGCTACTGTTCTACTAAAAAATGTGTCCCTTGGAATATCTTTTTATAAATACATACAGAACAATAAAAATATCTAGACTTAACAATTTGAATGCCAGTGTCTATTCCAGCAGGGCTTGGCTCTCGGACAGGACAGACTGGGTTCAGTGGAGTTCATCGTTGTCGCTCTAGCAGAGTGTAACTGAATGTTCTGGGAGTCACTCACATGTGCTGGGAAGCGTTTGGGAAGAGCTCGGAGAACTGGGGAGCTGAATCCTCCGGGCCGTGAGGCGCTGCATGACTGATCACCATCATCACCGGCCGATGCGGGTACATGCGCTTGGACATTCGGAAGTAGTTGATGCTGTCGTTGGTAATCAAATCAGTGAAGTAGTCCTGGAACGGAAAGAAAAAAATCATGCATACATAAAGTGAATGCTCTCCACATGGATATGCTTTCTTTCACAGATTGAACAAATAAAGCAAGGGTCAATGACCCTTTTTTTCAGATCTGTTTATTTCTATTTTGAAATTTATTTTAATTATCATTTTACATTTGTTTGTATTTTTATTAGATTTTTTTTTATTCGTTTATAAACATTTTTAAAACAATTAAAAAAATTGAATTAATTATTTATAAACATTTAAATTGCAATTCATACATTTTGACTTAAATACATTCTTTAATAAGTATGCTTTCAATTTCTAAATTAAAATTAAATTTGATATTTTGGGGGCGGGTATAAAGTCAGGTCAAGACAAAATAATTGTCCGGATTTTATAATTAAAAATAAAAAAAGAAAAGAAAAAAAATCTTGGAACCCCCCCCCCCCAAAAAAAACCAAGTGGTTTGACAATGTTATTTCTTGGAAATAATTTAACAAAATTGCCTCACAGCTTTAGCTTATTAATTAAAAATAAATAAATAAATAACCAAACAAACAAACAAACTTTGGCCAGACAAATCAACCTTACGGATTGCAACCAACATGCATGAAAAAAAAGAAAGAAAAGATGATCAGATCCTCAAAATTATGCAAATCTGATAAATATAGATAGTTTAAAATATTAATATTTTTAAAAAAAAATTATAGTATTAAAATTTAATTTTAAATTACAATATTAAAATCTATATAATTAATTATTTCTGGATGTAAAATATCATGTGGTGCAACTTCCTAAAAACATTCATGAACTCATTTTTTTTTTTTTAAATAAATATACACATTTTATAGTCATTACTTAAACTTTTCTTGTAAATGGTATAGATTTTGTTTTTAATGAAACCGACATTACCCAAAACAATATAACTAATGCTATGATGCTCACAAGACAGTACTAAGCACAACAAGGGCGTTGACGGCTTCACTCAATGTTAACAGGGTCTTGGCCTCCATGAGTCTGGTGTTATGACAACACTGAGGTCTCAATCTTACTGCTATGAGGCAGCAGCAGGAATGTGCACAAGGGCTTGGGGGTAAAAAGCACGTGATGCTGAAGCCGTAAGCCCTTTGATGGCACTGCTCCTGGTCTGGGCTGGTTGTGGGAAAGTCTCCGCACCCCCCTCTACCCTCCCCATCGCTAAAACATGCAGCTACCGGCGTCTGTGGGAGTGAAAGTCCTGTGGAAGTTATTGTTTAGAGACGTGCTCAGTGGACCTTGTTCCTCTGCATTATAGCAAAACATATCCATGTCATGTCAGGGTCTCTGTTGTACAACTAATTGAACCAGCATGTTTGTTTATATTGGAAAACTACACAGAATCAGAATCAGAATGAGCTTTATTGGCCAGGTATGTTTACACGTACGAGGAATTTGTTATAGTGACAGAAGCTCCACAGTGCAACAGAATGACAGCAACAGGACAGGACACAGATAATAAAAGAATAATACAGTATCATCTTGAATGTTTCAGTGAAACAGAAACTGAATGTACCTAACATAACTAATGCATTAAAGATCTTGAACTGAATGAAGGCACAAACTGTGCTTTTGTAACAAATTCTTATTGATTTACTTGACTAAACAGGACTAAAAGGCTACAGCTAATCTGAAACGTGTGACATTCTTCACCAATGAGAATCATTTTTGGTGCAAAATTTGGGGCAAACTGGCCAAGATGTTCTTCTAAACCTTCATAGCTCTTCCTACCTATTGATTCCTTAGATCTCAAACATAAGTGTTCCTAACTAAGGGTTTCCAGGAACCACTTGAACACCTAGCCACAAAATTTCTGCAAACCTCATGGAGAAACCTTCAGCCTCTTGTGCCTCTCCACTTGTGGGTAACTTAACACCTTCATCCAATTCAACAAGCAGGTTATTGATATCCGAGCAACAGTCCAAACATTTTTTTGCTCATCCCTTAGACTGCCTCCAAGCCAATCTATGCCCAAACCATGAAACCTCAGCACAAATTCCACATTCCCCAAAAACATGCTACCTGAGAGACAGCAATAAGAGACTCCAAAAGCTTGTTTTGACAGCAGCTCCAAAACACTCTAGAGATGGAAGGTGGCCGTGTCAAATTAAACTCTTTAAACTTTGATTTTATCACTTTGCTCATATTGAGGCAAAACAAGGATGGCAAAAGTCACTATCACTTCACATCTAGCCATACAATGCCCTGTAAACCATGGCTATGTAGCTATCATATAGGGCTGGGTAAAATTTTTGATCTCAATTTTGATCGATTGTCATTTTATGAAATTATATAGATTCTTAAATCCCAAGAATCAATTAGTCTAGCCTGTTTTCAATTAATGAATGGAACATTGTAGCACGCTTTTCCCATCCAATAAATCGCAATAAGCTTTGTGCTTAGATACTTTTATTATGAAACCAAGTCTCAGGTTTCAAATTCTGTCCATTTTATTACAGTATTCAAACAATAAATGCCATTTTGGCACTGTTAATGTAGAGTGACAGATCACTGTAGTGCCTTAGTTCAAGAGAAGCAGCAGAGCGAAACACATGAATAATAATCTCCTCCACTTTAATAACAGTTTCAGCATGAAATAAACAAACATCAGAAGGTAATCACTCAATCAGTGTTTCAACTGCGGAAGGACGTCAATATAAGCTTGTAAACAATTAAATAAACATAAGGGTTAGCACTACACAGTATCAGTCCAAGATGTGGAGACACTGTATTTCTGTATTTTTGTAACATGTTTTTTTTTTTTTCTTCTCTGTGTGTATTAATTGTTTTGGGTTGTATATGCTATGTGGTTGTATATGCTATCTGGTTGTTTTTAAATTTGGACCTCGTTTAAAAGTTTGATGATAAATGTCACGTAACGGCACATTTACCTACAATTACCATTTACCATAAATTTGTTAGTCAGCTAGAAAAATTCACTTTATTTTAGTGCTGTCAAACGATTAATCGTGATTAATTGCATCCGAGACAAAAGTTTTTGTTTACATAATATATGTGCGTGCTGTGTATATTTATTATGTATACACAAAAAAATGGTGCTATATAGCACTAAAAGTGGTTCTTTGGCTCGTAATTATAGGGGAACCACTTTTGGTGCTATAGCACCAAATCTTGGTGCTTCAGTAGTTCTTCGGCATGACTGAGGGGCTATATAGCACCGCTACCATATACAGAACCTGTAAAGCTCCTGTATGGTTCTTCAGTGGTTCTTTGGGGTGATTAAGGTGCTATATAGCACCACTGCCGTACAAAGAACCTGTTAAGCCCCTTTAAAGGTTCTTTACGAGCTAAAGAACCACTGTTGGTGCTGTTTAGCACCATTTTTGTTTAAGAAATACAATGCAATATGGCACCTCTTATGGTTCTACATAGCACCATTTGACAAAGGTGCTGTATAGCACCTTTAAAGATATGGTGCTATATAGCACCAAAAGTGGTTCCCCTATGATTACGAGCCAATAACCACTTTTAGTGCTATATAGCACCATTTTTTTTTAGAGTGCATATAAATACATGCACATGCATGTATGCATTTCAGAAAAATATATTATGTTCATATATTAAATATATTTATATATATAATATAAATTATATAAATATAGACATGTCAATACATGTAAACATTTTCAAAATATATGCTGTATGTGTGTGTATTTATAAATACATAATAAATATACAGTACACACATACAGTATATTATGTAAATACATTTTGGATGCGATTAATCGCGATTAATCGACAGCACTACTTTATGTTTGAATAAATCCGTTTATTAAAAAGTTTGTAATTAAAGAGTGTAATTTAAGCATTTGTATACAAATTAGTTAATTTTAACCTTCAACATTATAGCAATGTAATACCAACTGACTCATGTATATTTTACAGCATTAATGTACTGTACATGATATACATCCAAAACAATCAATATCGAATCAAAAGCTTGTGAATCAGAATCGAATCTTGAAATTGGTGTCAAAACCCAGCCCTAGCACCATATAGTAATAATTAACCGATCTCATGAATGTGCGTTTCAATGGCACGATTTTCTGTTTCTATTTGGCATACTATTTATACGCAAAAATGGACTTTGGTGTGCATGATACGCAATCGGTAGGTTTAGGGGTGTGGGGTAGGTGCGTATTATATGTAGGCCTACGCCAAAATGCGTATTTTAATGCACGCTAACAAAGTGCGTATCATATGCACGCAAAAACTGTGTATTATATGTACATCAAACACATGCATATCGTATGCACGCCAAAGTCAGTTTCTGCGTATAAATAGAAAAAAAAGTGCCATTAATATGCATTTTCATGAGACCGGCTCAATTTAGTGCTAAAATGTTGACTTAATTAAAAAATGTGTAAAAATTACATAATATTTACTGCAGAAACACTAGTAGAAGTATACCAGTCTGACTCTGAACACAGTCCAAATGTCCAACCTGTCAAATCAGCAGAACAGAACATAGTTGTTTCCAAAAGGAACTTTGCCCCAAGCACAATGTCTCTTTTTCTACCAAGTTTTATTTAACCACCTGATCATACACAAGACACCGACGTAACTCCCCATGCCTCCTTTAATCTAACCACATTCCATTTGGAGTCAACGACCCAAATTTTATATGTAATTAGAGGCCTGAAATTAGTTGCGAACAGACCATACAATTGAACATAAACTGAAAATTTTGTTTAAAAAAAGCTCTTGGCATGGTGATAGGGCTGTGAACTTACGTGACCAAGCACACATACCTTGGCATAATCCGCGCCATGCTTCTCCTTGTTCCCATTCCGACAGACGGTGTAATTATAAAAACGGGAATTTTTGATCAGCCCCACCCATTCGCGCCACCCAGGTGGGATGTAGCTGCCGTTGTACTCATTGAGGTACTTCCCAAAGAAAGCTGTGGGACAAAATAAAAAGAAACATATCTGTGTTCAGTGAGGTAGACACAAAGACTAAAATTATCATTTACAACAAGCCTCTCAAAACACTGCCTTTGAACAGTACCTGTAAATGTCTGTCTCTGCATTGTATACATGTCTCCTCTACCCTTTCTCCCTCTACGCTAAGCCAAAACATCTTGCAAAAGAGCCGGGCAAACAGCCAGTCTGCCCTGGAGAGTTAATTGTAGACTAACACATCAGCTGGAAACCACAAGCAGTTGTGAGACCTGAACGTCAGGGTCAGAACGTGCTGCCACTCAAGAAACACAGCACAGGGCTGCTGGCACGTTTAGCTCCATGTTTAGCTTCCACAAACCAGACAAATTGAAAATTCCTGTAAAACTTTTATTTGACCTCTAGGAACAAATGTGAATGCAAAATTAAAGTGAAATTGCAGAACACTGTCAGACAAATATATTTCCAGGGTAAAGTGGGAAACTGTTATATTTAATATATCATTAAATATATTATTCATATATATACATATATAATAATAGGCTCAAAGACCTTAAGGTTAAAACATTTGAGATCAAAACATTAATTTATATAAAAAAGGCATACATTACGACACACAATGCGTATATATATATATATATATATATATATATATATATATATATATATATATATATATATATATATATAGAGAGAGAGAGAGAGAGAGAGAGAGATGTATGCCTTTTTTATATATATATATATATATATATATATATATATATATATATATATATATATATATATATATACACAGAGAGAGAGAGAGAGAGAGAGAGAGAGAGAGAGAGAGAGAGATTTAATTTTATACATTTTCCCCTGCAAAATTGCAGTGGTATAAAACTGTTATTTTTAATATTAACATTTAAATTGATGGTTTAATATAACACAAAAAATCCAATAATGCACACTAACACTCAAAAGTCTGAATATTTCTTTTATTCAGCAAGGATACATACATTTTATTAAAACTGACAGACTTTTTCTATTGTTCCGATTGTTTTTCCTTTTTAATCAAATAAAATGCAGCTTTCGTGAGTGTAAAAGGCTTTTTAAAAAACTTCCCAATTTTAAAAATCGTACCGACCCCATACATTTGAACGGTAACACATGGCTTTTTGCCTTTATTGTATAGGGTAGTGAACAACATCCCTGAATCATGACATAATGGAAGCAGGATTCAACTCAGATCAAGCAGGTCAGAATGAGTTATCTGTCTCTCATTTGGTTTCTTACCTGTTCGGTATCCAGTGTTGTTGAGATAAACGGCAAAGGAGCGCGGCTCATGCTGGGCTTGCCAGGAAGGCGAGGAACAGTTCTCGTTGTTGGTGTACGTGTTGTGGTTGTGGACATACTTCCCAGTCAGCATGGAAGAGCGTGATGGACAGCACATGGGCGTAGATACAAACGCATTTGTAAACGAGGTTCCACCGTCCTCCATGATCTTGCGAGTTTTGTTCATCACCTGCAACGAGCCTGACACAGCAGGCGAGACAAATGCATGTTCAGTAAATCAGTTTAAGAAGTTCAAACCTTAACATGTCTTATTATAAAACATGCTGTCAAAAGTAGCCTCTAAAAGTGTTCGATGTGGAGAAGGATCCCTGTAGTTATGTGGCAATGCAACGACTGGCTGTGGTTCCAGTACTAAGGCCCTTAGCCTCTCAGATGTCTGAGGGAAGCCATTAAATATTAAAAGAGGAAATAAGTCAAACCTGTGATGACAGTCTGAGATTGAGACCTATTGGATGTTATACTCTCAGAGGAAGGAACCTGATCCAGTGACAACAGTTAGGCTTACATTATGGGACAGATACCAAGAGAGACTTGGGTGGCAGATCAAGAAGACTAACAAGTCAAGCAAGCTAGCTAGCTAATGTTTTTAGGAGTGAAGTCCGAGAAGGCTCAAGGCTTTTCTTTCCAAGGCTGAGTTAATAATGAACAACTTAAACTTAAATAGATCTCCTAAAAAACTCGAGTGACAGTCCTGCTGGAAAAAACCCCTGCAGAGACTGAATGCTGGTGTTCCCACAATGTGTTTTAACTACAGCTAAAACCCTAAATAAACACTACTTAACCAGGTAATCAGAGTCTTCAGGATTACCAGGCAGATGTGTTGAAGCAAAATTCTGCAGGAACATGACCATCCAAGAGCAAGATAGGACATTTTAGACCTTCGTCAGCCATTATGTTGGTCCACCTACATCATTAGCTAAGTTTGGTTATGGTGATCCACCAGCTAGACCAGTGCTACCCTATACCACTATGGACCAGTATGCAAAATCATGCAGGTCTAAGATGGTCTTTCCAGTTTTTGTCTTGTTTTCCAAACAGATATGTAAACATTATTAACATAACAAGAATGAAGTATCTGCCAATAGGGTAAGAAAAATACACAATCTAAAAGGAAAAGAACATTGCTTTTCTTACCCCAGTGGAGGATAATTTTTTTGTTCTATATAAAAACTCAACGGAATTTGATACATTTTTCAGAAGAAAAAAACTTCAGGTAAACGTATATTGATTTAAGAATGTTAAATTAGTAAAGTAAGCCATAATGGAAATGGTCAACAAATACTGAAACACCACTAAAAACAAAACAAAATCTCATAAATATTGAAGTGAAAAGTGCAAATTCAAACACCCAAATCAGTGAGGGGAATAAAAAAAAGTTTGGTCTAGAGTTCCATTCCCATGTTTCTCCAAGTATCATTACGGTTTTTGAGGATCTCTACAGTAACTTTCCAGACTATTTTCTGATTCATAACTATTGCATGCCGAGCACTGACAAAGCCTCAAGAGAGGTCTCCACCTCATTCGTCTGCGGAACAGATGGGCCATTAATGATGAATTGCATCTGGTATACTCACCCAACTCCACATCCTGGTCATCTGTCATGATGAGTATGATGTTGGGTCTGATGTTCCGTCGGTCACCTTGAACCCGCCCACGCAGGCCCTGACCACGGGTGGTGAAACCAAAGCAGACCAGTGGGGCGGCCAGGACCATCATCCAGGCCAGGCTCACCAGCTGCATCATGGGACTGTGAGAACACGAATCAGAAGGCTGGAATCCTCACAACGTAATCTGTTTAGAAAAGAGCAAAGAGATGTTAATGCTTCGGGGTTTCTAAAATGGTCATAACAAATGTTACAATGGTTAACAGAAATTGGAGAGACTAAAAAGAACCACTTTTCCTTCTTTTGCAAGACAAACGACAACTCCAGATCCTTGTCTACGACTTTTAATAAATCATTTGCATCTGTTTTTAAGCTCAGTATCATCCATTTTCACATCCATCCACAAGAACAGCAACAGACCATAGAAAATCTCAAACCTCGCACTGAAAATAAACATAAAACACCCTTTTAAAGGAATCAACACATGCTTTAAAGTTCCAGCATATTTCCAGGATGTCCGCCCACTAAAATAAACATACAAAAAGATACTTTAACTTAAAAGTTTTGCGTAAAATTGCAACTTAATGAACATATAAACCCTACCTGTAAAGTTCTTAGCTTAGTAGTGTCACATGTGGCGTCATACACTCATTATCTTTACTTCAGTCCTTCACTCATATTTACAGACACTTTCTTGAAGTCAGAAGGGCCTGAGTGTCTCTCTCCGTGTGTGCAGACAAGCCAGCTCTTTCTCTCTAATCAGTCACACTCCTTCAGTACCACTGAAGCCTTGCTATTGGCTATTAAGAGCTGTACCGTCCCACACCCAGCCAATCACGTTTTATGGCCAGGTTGTCATTCAAAAGGCCCAAAGCTTGTGACCCCTAGCGGACACCCGGTGGGAATTACGAAGCCAGTGAAGGCAGTACGGGGGAGAGGGTTCCGCTACATTAACCCTTGTGCTGCGGTCGCCAGTCGCAGGTTTACACACTGACCCCTTTACATGGCATGGCATTCGCTCTACACCAGCAAAGATCTTTCATATTCCATAGACATGCTTAATTTCATAAAACCCATGTATTGGGGTTAAGTCTTGTAGTTGTTGTACAAATGCATAAGGTAGTGTCATTTTTCACATTTTAATTTTCCTGACGACTGGCTGCATGCATAAAAGGGGGGTTGATTGATATACCCGTCCAATTTCTTTGCGAGTTTATTGTATAAACCTTATGGAGGACCATATTGCTTGTGGCCCCATGCTGATCTTTGTCTCCGATCAATGAGCTGTTAAACAGTATGGCCATTTATGCACCTGAGCCTCATCGCATGCCATTAATTTGGCCTGATAATTTTGCTTGGCAATGTAAAGGACCCGACTTCAATAGTCATTTCATACTTGTGACAAAAAGACCAGTGAGAGTCAAGAAATAAATGAGTAAATTAGAGTCAGCACTGGTTTTACAGTATCAACTCCAGGCCAATTTGTACAAATATTCAAACTAACAATACTCCATTTGACAGATGGAAAATCCCTTGAGAATTAGTGACGTAAATCAAAATCATATTATGAGAAAGCAAGGATGTAACCATGTCTTGGACATTGGTGGGGACAAATCCAAATGGGTGTTATCACAAATGTAATGGAAATTAAAGAATTTAAAGGAATTTAAAGGAATCAATAAGAAAAAAATAAAATCGTAAAAGAACTGCAATTTATTGCAAACTTTCAGCAGAAATCAATTTTAATTTTAAAATATGCACTCACTCTTTTTCTTATAAACTATTTTCCATGCTGAAAATGGCAGTGTTAATGTTTCTTGTCTCATCGCATTCAGTTTTTGCTTTACACGAATTGTGCAAAAGATCAAAGTTCTTTTTAATTGAAAATAGCAAAATTTGACAATCAAAAGTCAGATACTTTGCATCACTGAATATTATCGTTGGTTGTTGAACATGAACATTGAGAAACTCTAGCGGCTTGTCATTTACTTACACTCATAACATTCACAAAAACATTTATGCTGTTATCTATCAAACTCCAAAAATGAGCATAAAATTACTCCATATGAGTGCTATATTTAACATCTTTTGAAGCCATACGATAGCTTACAAGTACTTCTACATTGCTTTTATAGTGCTTTTTTGTAGCTTGACAGATGTGATCGCTATGAACGGTCACTGTAAGGACTGATACCAATGAGGAAAAAAAATAACGTTTGGAACAACATTAGGGTGAGTAAATAATGTAAATTTTCATTTTCAGTGGGTGGACCACGTGACGTCCGATAAGAAGGAGCTGTTGAACGGAAAACCATGTGCTTGCCCTCCTCCATCATTGTGCAGATGATGGGCTGCCTCTCAAATGGGGCTCTAAGTGCTTTTTTGGACAGCGTGGATATCAGACAGGCAGCATGAGGGATAGTCGATCCAGTCACCCTGACAGCACTGTGCAAACACTGCCGCTGTTTAGACAAACCCCTGGTGCTGGGGATGACAGGGTCCAGTCAGACCAGAATGTGCACGCGCACACACAGTATGACTTCCAGATCTCAACCTCTTAAGGCCCAGACAATATATAGAGAAGTCCCTCAAATGTTCATTCATACGCATGCTTCCTTTCCATCATCTGTTTTATGTCTAAATGGTGAAAATTAGATTGACATTTCAGCATCAGTATTCAATTTAAAGTGCTAAATGAGTCCTTTCACTGACATTCTCGTGTGACACTACAAGATGAACTATTGTGTGATGTGCCTCCAGCAATTTGAAACTAACATTAATAACGCCAGCCAAAAAAAGTCCACATATAAATTGAAGAGCCAATACTGTGCTATTTAGCTCAATCATGTGTTCCTCAAGCAGCCCTGAATTAAACTGTCTCTGCCCTCAAAGATGACACATTCACCCTCATTCCAACACTGTAATTTTAGAATACAGTCAACCCAAAATAACTCTTCTATTTTCTTCCCTGGAGGGATAAAGGGTCGTGAATTATAATTTAGTTTTAATTACCCTCATTACTGTGAAAGTGTGTTCCAGTTGGTGGCACTGGCAAGAACATAAACCACTACTTTTCTCTGATGCTTGAGTCCTCCAGTGACCCTTTGCCTGCGAAAAACAGACCTGCTATCCTCCATTTCCATGAATAATGGGAAACAAAGCTTCCACACTTCCATGACTCTCTAACACTGAATCAGCACTGGGCTGGTATGCAAAAATGATGTGATGTTTGTGTCTGAAGCCTTCAGCGGAAAACCTGGCGACTTCCTCTGGCTTAGTCGAACTGCTATTTGGATAATGTGCTTGTAATGTGCAGAACAAAAAGTACTTCCAATTCACTTGCTTTAAACATTATGCAACTATTTAAAAGTCGGTTATATTGAAGTATAGTAAGATATAGTGCCCAGATCACTAAATTGAACTGAAGTTATACTCCTGCAATGAACAAGTCATGAGGATAGTATTGCTAGACCATGCACTGATATTAAAATTCTGGATAATATTAAGTCAATAATTTCTATTTCTATTGTGGTTTCAAAATGAAACCAAGAAAAAAAAAGCACAAAACAGAACACAAAACAAATGGAGTGTCTATTTACACTAAGTGCAAATAGCCCACCTTGTTGGCAGAAGCTATTTACACTAATTCCGCCCAACAACGTGTGATTGGGATAGTCAAAACTACAAAAGACGATCATTTAACAACAGCTCCAGTGGTGTAGATGGTAAAGCACATGTAGTATTTTTGACGCAATTGACCTGGTTTCGAATCCACCTTATGCCAAACTATTTTTTTTTTTTTTTTTTTTAATAAATTATCGGGTAGGGTTAGGGTGTAAGGACGGCTTTATTGTCCCAATAAGGTGGCATCCATTCAATAACTTGAATTAAAATGATAATTTACACTCAATAAGTAACTATTGCATACTATAATGTACTACAATACTGAAGTGCAGATAATTGTCACTATTTGCAATAAGTAGTATAAATAGGAAAAAATCCTGTTATTCTAACAGTGTAAATAGAATCTATAGCTATTTGCACTTAGTGCAAATGGCATATCGCTAAAAAATACTGCTATTTTCACTTAGTGTAAATGGCATCTATTGCTATTTGCACTTAGTTTAAATAGCCTCTATCACTATTTACACAAAACAAAACACAAAAGGCAAAAACAACAAAAATACAAATTAAAAACAAGATTAAAAACAAAACGAAAAAATTAAAACCCAACAAATTAAAAACATAAAAAACAAAGAATAATCAATATTTTTAAATGCCAGATATTGAACATATTTCATTATGAGATCTTTTACAGATTACATTTGTGTATTATTAAAAAGTACTGCAAGTTTAAGTGAGGTCTAGATGACAACAAAGTAAACTAATTAAAAGAACATGCACAAAAATATACTGTCCGATAAAATCCTTAAAATATATATGTTTTTAAATGCATTTATAAACAAATGTATAATAATTTTATTACACAAACCATAGTAACCTGAGACTATTTTGAGTTGTGGTCCAGGGTCTGCGCACATCTGCTGAGCGCCATGCCTTTGTAGACCTGCATTGCTGAAGAACACAAGAAAGCTTTCTTCTGGGTCACAGACGAGCACCAGAGCAAGCATCGTCCCAGCCCTTATTGTTTTTAGGGATTAGAGGAAATGACCCAGTAAATGAGCCTCTACTGTACTAATCAGGGCTAAGCTGGGGAATAATATTTGGGACTTATTAAGAAAAAAAAGGTCTCGAAGGTTCAAAGGAGCAAAACAAAAAGGCTACTATTGGACTTTTCAAGCCTGACACACAGCTGCCAAAAAATAGCCCCATATGAAAGAGGTGCAATTTTCAGATTAATGGATGACAGGACCAGGGTCCTTCAATGTGATCCAAAATCTGTACTTTTATGATTTCACTATGCTTTCAGCTCCCCTCCGTGCATACTAAGGCATCCAGCCCCCCTTCCCAACCACAAAGCGGTGTTTTCTAGCATGTAGTGCTATCAGAGACAGCAGCTCAGAGGTTCTTGGCAACAAAAAGCCGCCACTGCTGCCTGTGGTGAAGGCCCAGACCACATACTTTCATGCACCCTGAACCCCCTTTGACCCACGTGGTAATGTGGGGTGGTTAACCCAAACCTCAAGCACCTGGACTCTCAAAAGACTCTCGGAAACGAGTGCCGCCGAATTCACAGGCTTCACAGGTAAGGATAGATGAGTTCCTGAGGAAGAGGCCGCACGATTAAGATCAGAATGTCATGACCTGGCACATTCTTTCCAACCGCGCTGGGTTTTATAACATCTAGACTGCATCACGAATAGTCTGGTTTCTGTCAATCCTTCGTCCAGGAAGACGAAAATGGCAAGGCCACATTCGTAACTTGTGCGATCAGCTTCTAAAAATCACTTAAATGAAAACCCTGATCCCTGTCAGCTTGAAATAATTCCTTTTAAACCAGAGCACCATGCAAGAACTCGTCCTTCACCATGGCAAAGTTGTTTGTGCATCTTCATTACAAATAAGAGTCCCTTGTGAGCCAAGAACAAGCATAAATCAAACCAGATGACAATGCTAAATAGTGAGTCAGCCATTCATAAATGCAAGGTTTCCATAGACAAAGACAGTCTCGAGGGCTAATCCCCCTTTCCATTCCCTCACTATAGAGACTTCGCTCGCACCGTGTTCTCCACAGAATGTGCCTGTACAGAAGCCAAGTCACTGGAGAACAATCAGCAGTAAGAACACTTCACAGTTTATTGGTTGTGACAGTTGCATTTTAATTATCAAAGAGTCCAAGGCAATATTTGTTTTTACTTTAACAACGCTGTTAAGTGATTTTTACGGGACGATGCTCAAAATATCCCATTATCTGACAAATATGACTGAACTAGGTGTCCTGAAACATCACCTGCCTCAGACGCTTGGGGTAAGTGATTAATGACAAAAATTTCATTTTGGGGTGGAGTAACCCTTTAACTACGACCTTTACCTCAAACTCCTAATTTGCTACTTATTAATAGTAAGGTAATTGTTAAGTTTAGGTATTGGGTAGGATTAGGGATGTAGAATATGTTCATGCAGAATGTGCTTTATATGTACTAATAAACAGCCAATATGTTAATTATAGGCATGATAACAAGCAACTAGTTAATTATACTAAAGTGTTACCTAAAATGTTGTTCCAAACTTTCATAACTTTCTTCGTTAACACTTTACTTAATGCCTTCATGTATAATGCATTATAAAGGGTATTAAAGGGTATAATGCATTATAATTATTCATAATGTGTGTTGTAATACATTATATATTGTTGAAAAATGCATAGTGTAACAATGAATTGATGTTATAATGTAGTTACAATTATTCATGAGATTGTACAATGTACAGTATTATAAGGTGCATTACGGCATAATGCATTAAAACTACTTTTATAATGCATTATACATAAAGGCTTTAAATAAAGTCTTACCCTTTTCTTTTATAGAGGGAAAAAAATACATTTATAAAATAAAAGTCAATGGGATAAGCTTATTCAAAATATTAATAAAAAAAATAATAGTACATAAATAATGCAAAAATATCACTGTGAGACAATGACTTTCAGTGGAGAAAAAAAAACAAATTAAATAAAAAAAATCCTAAAACTTTTTTTCATTTCTTTTTTTTTTTTTTTTTATGATTTTTGTTCCACAAAAGAAAGATGATTTTGGAATGATATGAGATTGAGTAGATGAGAATATTAATTTTTAGGTGAAGTTCGCCTCACTTGGGTGATCTTCTGGAAAGTTTTACATAGCAAAAGACAGGCTGTTTGAATTGCACGGAGACTGCATATAGATGACAGTTTCTGCAGAGGCTGTTTGCATATTTCTGTATGTTGATTATTCCCATCGGGGAAGAAATGATTACTTAGCCACAGAATTTTGAGGTTTGTGTTTTGCAACGTTTCTTTTTTTAAAATCAGCCAGGACTTTGCTGCTCCATCCACAGTGTCAAAGCCTACAGAGTCGTGGAGGACTGTGGTCAGCCGCACCGCATGAGCCTCCATCAACAAGAGCTGTCCACCCACATGTGAGCGAGGAAGGCCAACAAAACTAGTGTGATGTGACCAGTTTTAGAATGTGCACCCAGATGTAACATTGGACCACATTGATTTTCATTGGACAAAAATACATTGGAGACATTTTTAAAAATATGTTCATTTTGTTTAACAGAAAAAAAAAAAGAAAATCATACAGGTTTTCAGAATGACATGAGAGAATTTTTATTTTTAGGTGAGCTTTTCCTTTAGAATCATCGGGAGAATTTTACACGGCCAAAAACAGGCTGTTTGAATATAGAGAACATATAGAAACTGCACATACATGAGTTTCTGCAGAGGCTGTTTGCATATTTCTGTATGCTGATTATTCCCATCGGGTCAGAAATGATTACTTGGCCACAGAATTTTTTAGGTTTGGATTTTGAACATTTCTTTTTTTTTTTTTTTTATCAGTCAGGACTTTGCTGCTCCATCCACAGTGTCAAACCCTACAGTGTTTTGGCAGAATGTGATCAGGCACACCACATGAGCCTCCAATAACAAGAGCTGTCCACCCACATGGGCGCGAGGAAAGCCAACAAAACTACTGTGATGTGACCAGTTTTAGAGTGGGTACCCAAATGTAACTCTTCTTTGCTCAATCAACTTCAGGGCACATTTTGTTCTTGCTGATGGAACAGACGACTGATTATGTGGTAAGAAGAAGAATGTGGAATCTGACTGAAGTGGCTTCAGTTTGTTCTCACATCACTGGACCATTCGGACTAATCATTACAGAGTGAATGGATACACTGCAGTCACATGAATGACGGCCATGCCAACTGACTCACACTCAAACACCTTTTCTAAAAGGGAAAACCACGTGCAACTTTGCTACTCCGCCTGAAAGCTGAAACTTTTTTTTTGGATAACAGTCACTGAAAGAAGATTCAGCTGAGGAAGTTTAGTAAATCACAATCCTATCTGTACTAAGTATGCAAGAGTTTCTAAACCACAGTATGTAGTAAACATGCAAAATTAACTACCCAATATCAACCTTTAATAATTTTTATTATAAATAAAAAGGATTTATAAAATAGACAAAATAATATCAATTACAACCATTTTATATAAAAATATAAACTTTCATGAATAGAAAATTATAAATTTAAAACTCTAATATCTAACACCAATATACACCTTAATGACATTCTGATGGTTCTCGGAAGTTCCAAAGCACCTCAAATCTAAGTATTGCATTTAAAACTAATGACTTTATACCATACAGCAAGATTTTTACAGCATTTCTACACAAACAAATCTGAATTAAATTACACAAACAGAGAAAGCCCCATTTCTACATTTGAATGACTGCATAAATTCTATGACAAAAGCCACCTATACAAGCTAGAGCATTGCCCTGGTATTCACACTACCCCAACGGGAGGAGTCTTCCAAAATAGTTATTTCAAATGCAAGGCTGTGCGCTTGAAACATCCCATTGATGTTCCAGGGTAGTTTTTCTCTTTGGCACTTACCATGTTTGTGTGTGTATCTAGAGACTTGACTTGTGCTAAAGGAACAGAAGCTTTTCTATCTGCTGGAACAGCTGAGCAAACCGCCAAAATCAAATCAAATCAGGAGTGGCAGCAGTTGTCAACAGTGTAATGCCAGCCAGCATAAAAATGCCACTGTCCAAATAGGAGTGCATGCCATATGGACGCCTGTAGGCCAAAGTTCTCCATCCTGACAGAGTTATCTGGTGGTTTTTAAAGAAATGGACTAAAACAACCACATTCTAGTGGTTATGTAGTATTTTTTTTAAAGCCTAGAGCGTTAGAAGATACACATGAACTACTATGAACTATTACTTCATTTTTTCTGTTTGTTTCTTAGAGGCTTTTATGAAAAAATTCTACAGGCAATGGACTATATTTAGCAGAGAGTTGTTAGTGTTTAACCACTGGCATAAAAGCTTTGACAATGTGGTTTCAGAGCAAATAGCAGTGACTTTCACTGAAAACAAGTTTTATGCTAATCTCCAACAGGACCCAAAAGAGAGTGGGGGCTTTGGGGACCTGCTACCTGACAGATCCCATCTCATTCATTATTAATGCATTTAAATGTCAATAAAATAATCTGCCTCCTACAGACTTCAAAGCCCTGCGGGAAACAGGAATTTGGACCAATGAGAGTAGGGCCTACCTAGCACGAAACAATAAATAAAAACCTGTCCAGCGACAGCTGGTTAGGACAAAAATCCAGATTTAGATGGCAAAAAGAGAATATTAGGACAGTGGTATTATATTAGAACAGATTAAGTAATTTGTTCTTCTGTGAACTTGTGCAGACAGTTTGAGCACTTAGACTTTGAAAGATTGATGCCATGGCCACTTTAGTTCTCCAGGCTGCCAAGCTGCTTTGCCATGCCAGCTCACATTAACAGGTTCTCCAGTGACACCGGTCTCGCACACACCCACACCCAGCTGCAGCTGATGTTAGTCGATCGTGCCAAGAACCCCATCCACTGGGCCTCACTCGCACCTTAAAGCACACCCAAAAACCCCTCTCTAATCTCCAAACTAAGCACACATCACTACCTCTTATTTCTGAATGCCAAGGCAGGGGGGCTAGAGCAAGTTTTATGATTTTTCCATAATCCAATATACTAGCAGCAGAGAGGCCTCTAAAGTCACGCTGTCTGAGAGTGATGGTGGAGCTATGGGTGACCCGTATCGCGGCATACGTGACTCTCGGTGGGTGCCGCACAGCATCTCAACGACTGTGGGAGAGAAAGAGCGAGCAGGCTTAAACATACAGGGTGCAGAATTCAGAGCTAAGCAAATTCCATTCAGCTTCTCCTCGGCTTGGCTTTGGGAGAGATTAGCTTTTTCTTATGAAGGCCCAACTCATTAGCCACCTGCAAAGTCGGCGCAGCATAACCCAGTCAAAGCTTCAGACCTCCTCGACATTCTACTTACCCTGCTGTTTAAATGCAAGTACAATCGACTGCGATTGCCAGGTAAGACTGAAATCAGCTCTGACCAAATTTGGCAGTGTCCTAGCGGAGATTCTTCCTGGCGTTTTTGCTCGAGTTGAAGCAGCTGAAGCAAGCCATCCTCGCCTCTCTCGGTCAGCTGGGAGGTCTCGCTGGAGAGGTTTTCAGGCCATTCCTTTAAGTATGTGGTTAATGAAAGAAGCAAAAAAGCAGATCTCCAAAGACAGCATAATGGAGGAGGGGCAATGTCAAACATTTGGCCTTTGATCAACTCGGTATATGACAAATAACAGAGAAACAGACACAGTAAAAGCATTTTACGGGTCTTTGGTGGGAGGGGGAGAAAAATTAATTACAGCTGCAACCAACCATACCATAATAAATGTGCTTCTTTGTCTTGAGAAATGCTCTTTCAGAGCCTTTGACGTTCAGTTCATATTCTCCACAAAACATACATCACTATGGGGAAAAAAAATTGACTTTTTATAACTCCAGATCCAGATTCCAATATAAAACCAGTTAAAGGGAACCTCCCAGAGAATACGTTTCATCTTAATTTCATTTTTTAAAGAAATCTTCCTCTCACCACAGTGGCAAATACACCAAACACATTAAAATGCCACATAAAGAAAATATTCAAATTGCTTCAGTGAGTTTCCACTGACGTAACCGTCCTGAATAAATAAATCAATGTATTTTCCATGAAATCAGCAGCCAGCTCCCACATGAAGAACATAGGGAGCCAAGCAAATCTGTTTGAGCTGGAGTATCCTTGCCGCTTAAGTGATCCTAATATTATATGTGCCGTTCGCTGACTGAAGACGCGTGGCATCATTACAAGCCTGAAGACATAAATTCCTCGCTATTATAGAAAAGGGTGCCACCGGGCCACATCTATGCCATGGGGGTTCTGTGTCTTGGAGGCCAATTTGGTGTTTACATGGGCAGGCGAAAAGACCTGGCCACAGATGTGTACAGATGAAATGACCCATCGGATAATGATTGATGAATATTCCTACTGGAACACTTGTCAAAACAAATTAGCAGAGTTTCTTTGACAAGGAAGATGGCAAGTTCAGGGTTTTGTGCACTTGTTGAAGTAGTCTAAAAGTGTGAGATTTTAATCCAATAAAATTCAGTCATACTTCAGAAGTCATAGAAGGGCACAGGTGAAAAGGAGGAGAAAAAAGTCGGGTCAAAACAGAATTCGAACGTGATTCCATTGACTCCTGAAGTTACTGAGCCAAACTGAATTGTGTTCAAACAAATATAAATACTTTGTCTACCGGCAAGCACACACAGCAGGCCTCACCACTAGAACATATGGCCTGTCTGAAAGTGGAGAGACTGTGTTACTCCATTTAATGCCAGGATCAACTTTCAACTCGCACTTATTTCTTCAGTAAGACCAAAGTAAGAGATTTAGTTGCTGCACCTCAAATGACAAAGCCACAGAAGTGCACATCACAGAGCTTTACATGTTGTCAGATGGGTCGGAGAGCACATTCTCTGTGCTGACGAAACCACCAGCACGGTCCAGTGGATGTTCATTTAAGACTCTACCTCTTATAGCGAAGACTGTGGCAACCTGAAACATGAACGTGTTCAAGGGGCGCTTAGGAACAGAATTCCAGACTGTTTTTGGGAGGGGTAAGTGGGTGGATGGAGGGCTCTGTCAGCAAGCCCCAGTCAGAGCATTTCTGTCCTAGTGTGAAATGGTACACTTCCAGAATGCAGGGCATGTACAGACAGAATCTCTGCAGAAAGACACCGACTATGAGAAAACCCATCCCTGACCTTATCCGTCACTTTCTGATATAGACACCGATGGGATGTTACTCATAAAAGGAAAAAAAAATCCCTATTTGTTATCTATCTCTTCAGCCACACAAAGAAATGCAACCTGTAATTTGTACTCTGATGCTCCCTTCGCCAGCGCTTGGGGCGTGAATGCGTGTGGCTTTTTTCGAAGCGTGCGATCCCATCATTTGTAACGTAATTAACTTTGAGTGCACTGGCATTTTTCTGACACCTGTACTTACAGGTCATGCCCCATCCACAGACTGTATGATCTTTTCAAAATCACAGGATGATCTTTTCAAAATCACAGGATTAATTTTCAAAAGAAGTGCAGGTAAATATTCACATGCATTTACGAATTCACAGCCAGCAGGCCAAACCTAAAATGCTGAGTTCCAGAGAAAAACATGCCATATGTAAATGGGCCTGAGCAGAGCTCCGGAATGCCCTCTGGGAATCTCATCTGGTCAGTCTCTTTCCTATGGAAGCCCATTTCAACCTAATAGTGAAAAGTGAAAAATGTGACATGTATATAAATTTATAAGAAAAATAAGAAAAAGTTTAAAATAAGAAAGTTAAACTGTGATATAATCGCTAAGTCAAAGAAGAAATAAAGTCGCAATCAAAATAAATGTCAGAATAATGACAGTTGGGATTACGAAAGGAATTCATTTTGGGAAATAAATAGTCGCAATTACAACAAAGCAGCAATATGCGAGAAAATGTTTTTGAGGTGGTCGCAATTTTGAGAAGTCAGAATTAAAAATAAGCAATCGGAATTACGGGTGGAAATGTCATGTGCAAGACATAAAATGATATTGTGAGATTTGCAACTACAAAAAAAAAAAATATTCTTAAATCGCAATTAAGAGATTAAGTCAAGATTCGCCATTTTAGCTAAACAGGCTTTCATACTGGTCCTGGAACAGTTACAAAATAAAATAGAGACTGGCCTCTTATTCTTTCCTTTTGTATCATAAAAAAATCTGTCAATCAACTAAAACATAATTTTGGTAAAATTAATTAAAAGAGGAGAAAACCAAATGCAATTTCCCTACCCTTGATCTACCTCTAATTTCTTCACTGCCACATCGATCACACCATGGCAACCAAACAGGAAAACCACAGAACCACTTCATTTGGATGGTACGGCTCTCCAGTGGCTTGCATGTTGGGCTCTGGCGAGACAAACCCAAAGCAATGAAAGGTTTATAGGCATTCCACTCAAGAGCAAGCCACAGCAGAGGTCAGACTCCTATCCCCATGGTAAAGACGAGAAAGAGACATGAAAGCAAATCAAAGTCGTTCTGCAACAGAATACGCTTGAGTCTGGATACGTTGCATGCTTAGAGCCGTCATGTCCGAAAGAGGCCATTATGGACCCTCTCAATTCGTTTCTGCAGCAGTTGAAGAAAAAAAAAATAAACAGGAAGGGTGGGAGGTTAAGTTTTTGAAACCGTTGCATGCTGTCTTTTATTAGGTGAGCTGTCGGCAGAGCTGCATGCCTATTCTTTCCCCCCAGTTGGTTCTCTATTTCTATTCTGAATTAGTGGAGGATAAAAGCATCACCCCCTGGCCACACCACCTTTTTGAGCCTCTTTCACTCCAGTGCATCCTGACAGCTGCTTAATTGCATGTGATATAGGCAGGCCCTTTTTCTTTCAACCTTAAATAGGATTGCCTGTTCTCTACAACATTGTACAGCGGAATTGGCATGGCATGGAGAATGCCATCCATAGGCAGGTAAGAGCAGGCTAGTTTGTGTGAGATTGCATGCGGTAGCAACATGTAACTTGAAAAAGTGTAAGAATACAAGGGAGGGCTTGGGGCGGCACAATGGTGGTTGGGCCCTTTGACCTCCTCCTAGGCAAAAGCTTTGAGCTCTTTCAACTTCCCCTTACAAAACTGAAAGGCCCTAACTTTCCTTCAGACCTGACTAGTCCATTCCAATCCTCCACAATGACTCTTCCAGAGTCACCCAGTCCTGAGTGTTCAGAAGATCCCCAACACTGTCCATTCTTTGGACAAGCCAAAACACAGCTAAACATTGTGCCTCTACTCCTGTTAACCAGCTATAATGTGAATGAAGATGATCAATAATGACAGGCTCCATTACCTTACCAATTGTAATTACCCCAAGAGGTTCAATTAGGTGTCTAAGTCACACCTAAGTGAAGAAATTATTAGCAGAGGGCATCTTTAAAAAAGTGAAATACTGTATACGGAGACACCATTTGGAGTTCCTCAGATTGACCCATTGCCAGAATCTTTGAGAACCCCTAGATACCTTCTGAAATTGCCTCAAAATACAATTTCAAGTGCCATAAACCTTTCTTTTTCAATGGAATTACTGGAGGAGGAACATTTATCATCTTTAAGTTTTGACAAGAGGAACCATTGGTAGCGTCAAGTTCTTGAAAGGCCCTTACAGAACTGTCTTTTTTACTTAGAGATTCCCCAAATCTTGGCAATCTAGGCAACCCAAAATGGATTTGCCTACCGTAACCCTGATGCAATAGTGGGATGCTCTATAAACACTTGGGGGCACTACTGAGAGCTTGTTCTGTTTGTTTTTCCTCACAAGTTCTTAAAGCAGGAAGAATCATCCAAACATCATGACTGCACTCTATGAAGAAAGATCAGTGACATTCACAGTGAAATCAAACTATAGACCATAAAATAGTGCTATGAGCTACAGATAAGCAAGACAACACCATGCACTGTCAAATCTCAATTACAGCTATGATGTCACCCACCCTTCCCTTTTAAATTACAACCTCACTTCCTGCAGGAACACTATTATTAAGCTGAGATAAACAGCTACTACACAGTGTGGCTCAATTTCCTCTCTCACTGCCTATCTAAACAAGACTTTTAATGTCCATGTGGTGGGAATGGCTGTGCAACTAACACAATGGTGCTCCTCAGAGGATCATGGGAACAGCTGGCACCGTTGACCACCTCCACATGCTGCCATTTTTCCAGCACTTGACAGAAAGGACCGTACATACAAGGCTGTTAAATGTCCAGCATGCTGGAAACTGTGATTTGTTTGACATAACAGCAGTGAATATATGCATCTAGTTAAAAGCAAAGAGCCATTTTATAAACAGCACAAGAGCCCGCACAGTGGCACAAGGGTTCCCGCTGCTTTTGATTTGAGTTGGTAAGTGAACACGAATGGCAGGGGGTTAAATACTTAACACATGTCCAAAGCCTTAGGAAAACTGAGAAGCCATACAGGATATTAAATCACAGAGTATGAAATGGTCATGGACAATAAGACTGAAATCTAAATTCAAAATCACAAAAAAATGATTCCCAAAGTTGTTCTTCAATACGAATCCTACACTGTAAAAAAAAATTCCGTAAAATTTACGGTAAAAAAACGGCAGCTGTGGTTGCCAGAATTCTACCGTAAAAAATACGGTAACAACGTTTTAGGTTTTACGGTTTTAACTTAAATTTACAGTTAAATACCGTAATTTCATTAACTGATATAATGTTAATACCAACCTATTGAAGTACTGAAATCTGTTTTGTATCTTTGAAATACACTGATAACCACCAAAAGCAGGTGATGATGAGAAAGTCACATGATGAACCAAAGCCAATCACAAGCAGCTTTTAAATAATAACATATATAGAAGGTGCACAGTGTCCTTCACACAAACACTAAATCATGGTGAGACTCCTTAAACTGAAATATGCAATAAACATTAATTTAACAATATTAGATGTAACATACAACCCTAATAAACATAACTGATAAGAAAAAACTAAGAAGAAACAGTTATTTCAAAGAAAAAACATCAAATTCAAACAAAATTTGAAATGCAACGCAGGGAATTCTGGGAACGTCAGTTTACGTTTTTTCCCTGTAAATTTTACAGGAACTTACCGTTAACCATTTAACAGGTTTTTACCGTAGCATTTTCACATTTTTTTACCGTTAAAATCAGGGTCATTTTTTACAGTGTACTTCTCTCTCTCACACACACAGAGCTTAGAGTTCATGCTCTCTCATGGTCCCACTCTCACGGTACAGCTGATCCCCGGTCAAATGCTCCAAAAGACGGAACAGCTACTGAAACAATATTAGTGTTGGCAGATCCAAATCTTGAACTGCAAATTATTCGCAACAGCTGCAGCGGCTGTTTAGACTTTGACACAAAACCGCAACAATCTCTAAAAGATGCGGGGATCAGGATCATGTATCGGTTAACGCAAATATGAAAATTCTGTCATCCCAAACACTTATGTCATTCGTTATATGAACAAGAGATATGAAATATTTCTCCTTTTGTGTTCCAATGAAAAAAAAAAATAGGAATTTGAGCTGTTAAGCTCCAAAATGTTGGTCCGTTCATCAGACAAAGCTATCAGATGGCTCCAGTAGACTTTGAATGTAATTCATGAGTTGAATGTACCACTTTTACACTGCTGTTTCATGATTTTGGAGCTTGACAACCTGGAGTAGCCAGGACATTTAAACAATATTTCCTTTTGCAATCCATAAAAAGTCATACAGGTTTGAAACAAAATACAGGTGAGTAAAAAAAAAAAAAAAAAAAAAAAAAACACTTTCCTTTTTGACGGTACCATTCTTTTAAAACTGAGAAGCAGACTCATATATTTAAAACTAATTGCACCTAGAGCAAGTGATTGATGAAGAGTTTTAACTGACAAGTTTATGGCATGGCTCTGTTCACAAAGAATGAACAGGCCAAGGGTATTGTCTGCTTTCAAACTTAAACAAGGGTTTGAGACCATAAACAGACTTTAGTTCAGATCTCCTCAAAGACCTCAGAGCTACAACACCTAATTACATATGGCTCATGTAAAAGAAAGACGTACTGAAAAGTAGTTTTGGCTACTAATGCAACCCATCAAGATTGATTTGGCAAGGTAATTTTTAACCTCACATTAAATCAAATCCAATTGTGCGCTAACTTGATTCAACGAAAGGTAATGTCTACATAAGCTTCATCTCTCAAATGAGTTTTCAAACACTAATGAAGTTAGAGCAACTAATAAGGCATAACTGTACAGCCACAGAAATGAAAACACACTGAACGAGTTCCTAAATTCACGTCCCTTCATAATCCCACAGTCGTCACTGGTAATGACTGCCATCACTGTAACATCTCAACACTGGTGCTGATGTATTTGTGGTTTTTTCAAATGAATTTCAGCGTGAGTGAGTGAGTGATGTTGACATGGCTGATTAATGTGTGTAAATAAACATCATTCACACAACTCTGTCTTTGTGGCATTCCTGGCATCATTCTTCTGGCCCCCTCACCCTTACAGCTGTACAGTCCCCTCAGCAAACACCTCGCACTGTATACATGCCCGGCAGCAACATATTAATGCTAGACATCTAGTTCTTCATTGGCAGGTCTCTCTTTTTTTGGTTTACTGGAGTTGAGTGAAACTTGTGGCATGACTTCTTTTGAGTCGCCTCTTGATTTGCATATGTTGCAACCTGGTCCAGGAGATGTTCGTAATGCCACATTTGTTCAGAATGAAGACAGAGTCATCTTAATGCAAGACATGACTGATGCCGTTCGAATGCATTAAACTTGTGTTTGCCGGCAACATGTGCAGGCTCAGACTCAAAATGAATTTGTGAGTAAATATATAGGCAAATTAAAGTTTGTAAGCTGCAGTAGATCTAGCTTAGACCAAGCACTTACAATCAAATTGAAGAGAATTTATAACTGGCACAGTTTGAAGGTGATACTTAATAATCTGTAGTGAGATATTCACTTCAACTTTTCAGCAAGACAGCAATTAAATCAAGGTTTGCATGTCATCTTCATGTAGTCAAAATCCAATTAGATGGTTCATTAAAACTTGCATAACATGCAAAAGACGTCCAGTCATTCAGAAATCACAATCTCTCATTCAGAAATCTCTCACAGAATCCCAAAGCGGACAGCACTTCAGCTTCACACGAGAGACCCAAATGATACAGCCAAAAAACATTTAATACAACTAAACTAAAAATCCCAGACCCTCAGAGGAAAAACAAACTAGTTGGAGAGAGGGAGAATCAGAAGTGTTACTACCTGGATGTCAGTCTTGCTCATGGGGTTGATCTCTCTCGCTGTGGGTTGTTCGCTCTTGAGCTCCTCAGAGTGTTTGTGGGGACCACACTGCTCCTGGAAGACAACCTTCCTCCTCTAATCCGTTCTCCAATGTGATGACACACACTAACCCCAACCATCTGTTGAAACACGTCCTCCAGCACTCAGCACAGTGGTGCGTCAAGGCAAACTACCCAGTCCAATCAGAGAGGGTACTGGGTGGCTCTTCCCAGGCTGGAGGCAGGGACAAGGACATAAGGGAAACACTAGTCAGAGATGTCTAAAAACTCCAGCCACGGTAACCTGAGATTTAGAGAGAGAGGGAGGAGAGAGAGGAGAAGAGGAGGGAGGGGATTGAGAATGCGAATGAGAAAAGGAGGGAGGGCAGCACGTCTCTGAACAGTTATGTTGCCACTTGTAGCTCACAGGAATCCTATGGAAGCAAACTGGGGATCCTCAAATCTCACTTACACATATAGTTGTAATATAGTTTCCTCTAAAGCCAATTGCACAAAAAAAAAAAAAAAAAAGGAGAGTGTGGGTCAGTTTAAGAATGTCTTTCATAGACCCCAATGCACTGCCGTTTGCACTACACTGTTACATCTGTCCAACTCACACCTCCCCGTTATAAATCATCAGCTGTCTCGGCAACATTCCTGTCCTTCACAATCTACTGCCTTAAGTTAAGCGAGAAAGAGATTTTTCCAGAGATAAGAGACTGGGCCAGGATCATTAGCACCATTTAGTTTCATTCATTTCAGTTACTGCCATTTGTTATGCTGTACTGGATATAAATAGCTTCACTGTAATTTATCTGAAGCTAGACTAAATATTTAGTGTTAATAGCTTATTTTCTATTAAATTTTAGTTTAGTTAAACATTTGCTTTAGGGACAATGGCAGATAAGAGTGTCTAATAAAAATATATACTGTATTAATAAAACACGTGCCAAATTCTTAGAAATTTAATCTTTTTACTGGTGTTGGTTTTGAGAAATTTAGTTGAAAACTAAAGTTCAACAAATGTTTGAATTTAACTTGCTCAAAAAATGTGATGTAACCAAGTAAAAAGTTTTTTTTTTTTTGCATTGCAATTTTTGCATTTTATAACCTTGCCTTATAGAAAAAGTTAAAAGTTATCATTAATGAAGCATTTTTTCTTAATTATATCAGGAAAGTAACTAATGTATACATTACTTATAAAAGGGTAATGTATTTTTTTTCTTATTTTTATTTTTACATTTATTTTCAATAAATTAATTCCGAAACAAAGTCATTTTATGCATGCACTGAAATTTTGATGTATTTTTGAATAACTTAATGGATAAAAAAAGACAAAGAAGTCATGCCATTGACCCTTTGGACCCACAGGACTCTAGAAAAACAATTCTAAAAACAACTGAATTGTGGTGCACTGACAATCAAAAGTCAATTTTATCCTCATGTTAGTAGAATATCAACAGAAAATGGCTTGTCTTTTATCAATCTGCAGCTCAATAAACATGCTAACGCTGGTTTCAGCGCTATCTTAGCAACTAAGTTCATCAGTTGAGGAAATGAAAACAAAGGCTGCTAAGTGATCTATTAGCATTCTTTAAAGCTGCTTTCACACCTGGTAAAAGTTTCAGTTAGGCCAGACCAAACTCAAACACTGATCAATCTTCACTCGCGACAAGCCCCTCAAAAGCCCCAAATCAAACAAACATCACGAACTCGTCATCACATAGCCTACCCTACTCAGGTAGCCACTGAGAAGACTAGCATGTCTTATAAGCCTATCCTTTAATACAAGATGTTTTTCACCTTTCCTATGCTAATGGTGTCTATCTGGAAGATGACAGTTTCAGGAGAGGCTGGAAGGGTCAATAAGATCCAGCAGATGAGTTTTAGCATAACTTAATGTTTACAGTGGAAAGAACAGGGTGACTCAGGTCTGAAACCACTTACATTTGAAATACAGTTTTTTTCCCTTCTACTCATCAAGCATGTAATCAAACGGAGTCTCGTTTTTAAAGGGTTTCCTATGCAACCGGACACAAACTCCCAGCAAAAGCATTAATCACATCTTAACGCCATTTGCATGCTGTTGCGAGACTAGCTCTGATCCATTTTCCGGCCGGTGCATTCAGCGGAACTACTGGGTGAAAACAGATACTTCCACCATTTTTGCAGGATTCTGGTTTTCACTGCTGTTTAAATGCTCAGGATATTAGATTAACAGCAACAAAGACTATTTTCAACAGGGGCACAAGAACCCCCTGGTCTTGGTTCACATGAGGTTTGGAAAAAAGGGAAATGGGATGAGGGCTTCAGGGGAAGAGCTCAAATTAGATTGACTGAATTCACAACGTGTGGCCCACCATTACAACTACACACTTAGCACATGCCGCACCTCAAACACCAAAGCAAGCCCCCAACCCCCACCCCCAGATATTTTGTAAAAGCCTTTGAGGAAGAGAAGGGGCAAACAACCCTGTTCTTCAGTGGTCAGTGGTCTCACTGACAAGAAATGTCTCTAATTGTACAAGTTGTTCCCCAAGACAAACAAACTCCCAGCTCAGATCTCAAGGGAAATTTGAGTATCTTTCAAAATATAAGTGACATCTTTAAATTTTTAATTAAATTAATTTGCCAGTCATAGTCTTTTGAGCAAACCCATATTTGAGTCCTCTCTCCTTCTCAAATGCTTCCTGTGTACTCTTGCAGTGCCCTAAATAAATAAAAAGGTTAGTTTTATTGGATTTTATTATTATTTTTATAATTTTTTCAAATTAAACAGTATTTAATTCATTTCGGTCTTACAAACCCTCTAAAGTTTCATTGCAAACTTCTAGGGGTTTGGAACTGGCCTTTGCAAGCACCTAGAGGTTTTTGCAAGGGAACTGCAGGAGGTCTGTGAGACAGAATAAAATCCAACACAAAAAATGCATAAAATAAAATGAATATTATAATAAGATAAAATCTTTGGGTATGGAATCCATAGACTAACACACAATCATTAAAGGGCTAGTTCACCCAAAAATGTCAATTATATCATTAATTACTCACCCTCATGTCGTTCCAAACCTGTAAGACCTTCGTTCATCTTCGGAGCACAAATTAAGATATTTTTATGAAATCCGAGAGCTTTCTGACCCTGCATAGAAAGCAACGGAACTGATACTTTCAAGGCGCAGAAAGGTAGTAAAGAAATTGTCAAAAATATCTTAATTTGTGTTCTGAAGATGAACGAAGGTCTTACAGTTTTGGAACGGCATGAGGGTGAGTAATTAAAGATGTAATTTTCATTTTTGGGTGAACTATCCCTTTAAGGATCTTTGGGATTTCATGTTTGATGCCTCTAGAATAGGACACTGCGAACTGTTCTTGTGTCAGATAAGCCTAAAGACCCTGCAGGAGGTCACTTAGGCTTGTCCGGAGCAAAACCAAAACAATCCCCCTCCCAACGCACAAAAGAGGGACACTGAATGAACCCCTCTCCCCTGCAAAGGCCCTCTCGCATCTACAATCCTAAATGAGGCTCACAGGTGCAGTGAGAACCTTGTGTGTGTGTATATCAGCTAGAGGGGGCCTACTTGGTTCATTTGTCTCATTCATTATGCTTGGATGAGATTTGGTGTCTTTGGGCCAAGGGGGGCAGAGAGAGAGCGCGAACAAGCTCTAAACATAAATGACATTCGTGGTGTTGTCTACCTTGGTTTCGAGTGCCAAAAGCATGTGTGCAATGCAGCCGCGCTGTGGATCAAATACTTTATAGAGTCAGCTGCCTAATGCTTTGACCTCAAGCATGCTCTGATCTCAGCAAATAACCCCATCACTATCCTGAAATACCCACATCTTTATCGCCAACATACATGAAACGGCTAAGCTTAGGTGTCAAAGACAGAACACACCCCAAAGGGAAACGAGTTTTCACTTAGGAGGTACCAAAACTCAACAGCTATTCAAAAACATCACTGAATGCTATTCATCAGACTAGAACATCACACAGATCAAAAGGTAAACCAGTAAGTTAATTGCAAACTAATTGCACCACTTTGATTTCCCAGACAGCGGTGACCATTGTCAGGCTCGTCAGCACTGTTCTTTGAGATTCGACATCAAAGCGGGTTGCTAGTTAATGCAATTATCACTATACAGACAAGTGTCATGTGGCTCTAATCAACCAATAACTATGGGGTGGAACCTCAATTACTGAAACTTAAATCAGAGTAATTTCACACTGTTATTATAAAGTGTTTACACACTTTCAAAATGACATTAAACCAATATTTGCATATCTGTCTCAATCATTTTGTGCTGAGAGCGGAGGGGGATTCATGCCTCACTGGATTGAATAATTACCAATAACAGACCTGCTAATGTAAGGAAACCATCACATGTTTTAATAGCAGTTCAACTGCTTAGCTAATACTTTATTTCTTGACAAAACAATCCTGTGTTTCAGATCGGGGAAGCTAACTTCAAGCTAATTGCCCACACATGTCCCAGACTGACCGCTCCGCGGATGGTTCCTTTTGCCAGAAAAATTAAGAGTGTTGTCAAGTACTTTCTTGGACCAAAGTATCAATAAATGCCTCCAGATCCCAAGCAATAACCATTTTCAGCTTTAAGCTGAAACAACTGTCGGACGAGTGTTAGCTACTTTAGCTGCTAGGCTACAAGGCTGCCATGTGCAATCAGGGAATGAGTTCACGGGCTACTTATTGACTAACACTTCAAACGGTGTATTGGTTTCATAGGCCCTCATTGCCTGTCGAGCTTGAAACCGAATATAAAAGTCATTTCCTCTGGAGTCTTTATCAGAACCATCATCTGGATCCGCAATATGGGCCCCTCAGTCATGTTGGGCCAGAAAACTTCTGCATGGTTAAGTACATTAGCATTTCTGAAACATATTACATGTAAAGCAGTTTATAAAAAGACATTACTCAACTTGTATTGGAAAATCAGCAAACTAAATTACCCATTGACGTTATTTTCTATAAAAACTAGTGCGGTCAATCGATTGAAGAAAAGAAAAAGAAAAACTAAATCGTACATTTTTCTGAAATCATGATTAATCCCACCTAACTGAGTTTAAATATGCTTTTATATTGCAATAATTTCATATTCAATATTCAAATGAATGTAGAAACAACAAAGACAGAATATTTTTAATATTTGTTTAATGGCATCTTTTTTATGACTGAAGGCATGTATCACTGATACCAATAATACTGATGTCTGTGTAAAATAGTTTTTCCTAATATTTAACAACCGACTATATGTAATGTTGACTATACTAACATTACAGTATAATTGAGAGCTATCGATTTAAACATTTATTAGACTTCAAAAAAATAACTACTCCTAATTTAAGTGAACTTCAAACAATCTTCACATAAACCCATTATAATAAATGTCATATTTACCTGTGCCCTTCAGCAAATAGGAAATATACAGAAATTGAATCAAGTTATCAAACACTAACTTCTAAATTAAAAATAGAGGAATACTTAAAGTTACAAAAGTTATTGATTTCCTTTTTTTCTTTGATTAACAAACATCACAGCAGCTGGGTTAACTTATTATGTTATTTGGCAGCTATTATTTTAAGAGCTGCCGCTGCTGAACATGACGCAGATCTACACATGCTCGTAGTTTTATGCGTCATTACTTTTTGGGTGAAGTCAATTAGCCATTATCTGTTCAATATTCTCCCTACCACTTTTCGGTCGAACTTTAGGTTGATTCGCCTTCCAAGCTGTCTTGACCATCGTCTTGATGAACGACGACAGTGATGTATTGGGTGAAAGGGACAGGCTGTCGCCCAGACTGTCCTGGGGACTGTAAGCCCCTAGCATGCTTAGTGGCACTCAGGAATCCCAAGATCCCTTGGTCCCCTCAGGCTCTGTCACTGCTCAGCATCTCAGCACTCGAGAAACAGTAAAGCACAGTGTGGCATGACAGCATGTCATTATTAGCCCCACATGTAAGAATAAAGCGATACTAATCTTGCATATATAGCAGATGGGAAGCAGCTGCAAGAGAGACAGAAAGATTCTGCTGCATTCTTCCACTGCAGAAAAGGCACCTCAAGCAAGGGTCATTAGTGTGAACCACTATCTCCAATGAAACAGGCTTTGAATCGCTGCATTGTCAGAGTGATGGGCGGAAGACAGAAAGGAATTCCTTCAGGACAAGAAAACTCCCATTCTCTAAGACTCTAGGAATGAGACAACATAAAAACCAGGTCAAATACATACATTTTTCTATTTGTCACTATAAACTACTATGAACAGTCACAAAGCCAATACTATTGTTAGGAACTTGACAAAGATTTAGATACTAAGGAATCTATTAATTTGTTGATATTCTTGCAAGATAAACCACATTACATGCCACTTATAGCCCAAATCCAAAAGTAAAATGGAATCATTATGATTAAGCTCGCTTGAATATAAAACGACAGACTCGATCTGATCTCTGGCACCGTTTGTGGGGTTCAGCTAAAAACCAGACTGCAAGAGCACAAACTGAGCACTTATGACAGACGAAAATTTTAAATCATACCCTCAGTGAGGCGACGAGAGAGAAGGGGGAAGATAAACACTTGTCTAAATTTCTACAGCTTCACTCTTTTGTTTTCTCAGGTTATCAGGCCTGACAGCAGACTAATGGATTCAGGACTGGTGGCCCACATTTCTATACATTTTTCATAACTTTCCTCTTCTGCGAACCTCCCTCCCCAAGAAAAGACCTTTGGCATCTTATGAAAAGCAGGGGTTACAGACCCTCATGCCCATTTTTCTGTCTCAATTCATAGAAATAATATAAATATATTATGCTACACTACAAAAAAAACAAAAAAAACATAAAATAAATAAAAACTAAAAGAATGAAAAAAAATTCTGAAAAAAATCTAAACTGAAATCTAAATTAAATAATGAAATACATCTAAAAGAAAGAAACCCAAATCTAAAAGAAAAGGAATAATACATCTAGAAGAATGAGTTTTAAAAAACCTGAAAAAATAAATAATCTAAACTGAAATCTAAAATAAAAAATTTAATAAATCTAAAAGAAACAAATAATCTAACATTAAATCTAAAATAAAGAAAATAATCTAACATTAAATCTAAAAGAAAGAAAGAAAGAAAAAAATTATAATACAGATTTAAATAAATAAATGTTTACTTATTCACTATTTATTTATAGATGCAAATGTATACTTTGACAACACACTTTGCTTTGGATAAAAGCCAAATCCATACATGTATTATGTAAATACTTTTATTCCTGAAGAGAAAAACTGTCTGGTTAGAGTAAAAATATAGCTACATTAATTCTCACAGACCATCATCCCATCTCTAGAGTAGACTACATCTGATCCTTACAGCGGTAGAGTAAAAGGTCAGAGCAGAGGTCACCAATGGTAAAAGCTTAATATAAGGCTTTGAGTGTCTATCGTTCTCATCTAAGACATATATATGAAGATGGTTTAGCTCTGTATAATGCTAATAACACACTGCAGTTACTGCAGTGTAGATTCATATGAACAAAGGTTTTAAAAAATATATATGGATTTGTGCCTGTTCTGCCGAACAAAAATGTATTAATAGTAATTTAATGTTAATAGTGAATGAGACTCAACGAAGGCCGCATCCTCCCCATCATAAGTGCCTTCTGGTCACTGGTGAACTTCATTTGAACTTTTACTTGCCTTACACAGAAACTACAATAAACTTATCAGTAAGTTTCCAAAACTTCTGTCTTTAGAGATCACTAGATCCCAGCTACTTCCTCCGGGTTTCTCATCCCAGGCAAATAATGCTCCGCGTCCGGAAGCACGGTTTAATCCTCTCAGGCCCAGAGGTGAAAAGCAGGAACAAGACAGAAAAGGCAAATCCTCATGTGAGGAGGCCCTGTCTGCACTTCGACATCCTGAAATGGCTGGTTGAGTATAATCCCTAAAAGCATGCCGCGAGCAGGTCATTGACTGAGAGAATTAATGTTTGGTGTGGGGTGGATAGTTATCTTGATAACCCTTGATAAGCAGGGGGCTCAACCTTAGAGGTTGCTTAGGGCAGTGATAAGGAGAAGATTTGAAAAGGGCGGTTAAATGCATCAATGAGGTCAGGAACAGCTGAAGAGCAAATGGACAGTTCAGGGCAGTTCAGGACTAAAGATGAGATAAAAGGTGGAACCTCTGATGACAAACAAAACTAGGCATTGAAACATGGTTGTAATTTTATAATTTAAATCAATATTTACTTATAGTTAAATAGTTACTGTTAAGAATAACTTCCATAAAAAAAATATATAGCATTTTTAAATAATATATAGAATATAAAATAGAAAACAGAATTTTTATATTTTATTTAAAAGTCGAATAAGGAGTTAATAAACTTAAACAAGTAAATAAAAATGTATTCAAATAAATATAAAATTAAAATATAATCTAAAAGCTAAATTAATGGTTAATAAACTAAGTAAATAAAAAGATAGTAAATAAAGTGAATAGTATAAAATATAGAATTAAAATAAAATGTAAATGTTAAATGAATAGTTAAACTGTTAAACGAGCGAATAAAAAGTTGGTCAATGAATTAATTTTATAAAATAGAGAATTAAACCAAATAATTAAATGTTAAATGAATAGTTAACAAAATGTTAAATAAGTAAAGGAAAGGTTAGTCAATAATTAAATTTAGTCCATCAAATCAAGTCAGTCAACAAATTAATATATAGAATTAAATATATAGAATTAAAACAAATGTAATCTAAATGTTCAATAAATATTTAAAACACTAATTTAAAATCCACAAGTAAAATAAATTATAAAACGAACAAATTAACAACAACAACAAAAAATAGTTCAATAGTCTGTGCAGAGAAACTGTACTAAACCACACTGGGTATTCAGACTAAAGTCTTTACATGACCCAACATTCAAATTAATACATTGTAATACAGACCATTAGTTTTGCAGATTTATAGAATATTGAATATTGGCTAAAGGTATAAATTATTCTCAATGCTATACGTTTTGACATGTAATAGATTATGAGGGTAGACCTCACACGTAGAGAATGCACAAACAATATATAATACAAGCACATTTCTCTTTGTGCAGAAACCATCCATGGGTGGTGGGAAAAGACGCCAATGGCTGTGGCTTTTTAATTCTAATTTCAGCCTTCGAGTAGAGGAAGCGACAAGAGTCTGGCAATTTGTGATTGGCATGAGAGTAGGGAACTCTTTAATTTAGCCTCCGGCTCCCTTCCTTTTTTTTTTTTTTTTTTAGAGGAAATAATTACCATACAGCATTACCGCTAAACAACAACTGCTCAAGTACTGGGCTTTATCACATCACTGGGTATTTATAATGTTTATGAGTCCTCTCCTCTTACCAACATGAGGGGGCATTCGTATGAAAATAACTGTGCAGAGTGCCAGCAAACCCCTCCTGCTTTCTGCCTCCCTCCACTCTCACCGCGCTCACACCTGGCTGTTTATGAAGGGGGCAGTTGAAAAGGGACATTATGGCCCTGTGCTACAATAGAGGACGTCTGCACCCAGGCCTCTCAGAGAATGGACGCAGCTGCCGCTCTGAGAATGACCACGTTTAAGGGTCCTCGTCACAGTGTGTGTGTGTGAGATAATATTAAATCATGGTGAGGGGGCTGGTCAGCTCAACAACTTGTGGAAAAATGCATGTTTAGTTAAAAAAGTGAAATAATGTGAACTGCTGATGACATTCGTCTTAAAAGAAAATGGTAGAAGCATCATGCATCATTCAAAATGAGGTGGCACACTGATTTAAAATGCAATTAAAAAAATCAATATCTCAGAAATGTCATTTAAAAATAAATGAATAAATAAATAATGGTATCTTTGACATTTACCTTGCAAGTTTTAAAGAAATTAAATTTAAATAGTATAGATTGATAGATAATATAAATATGTAAATTGTTTACCCAGAATGTATAGATAGATAGATAATATAAAATGTAAATTTTAAATAAATAAATAAATAAATAAATAAATAAAATACATAAAATAAGAAAAATAAATACAACAAAGTGATAAATAAGCTGAACAAACAAACTTTAGTATTTGTAAATGTTAACTTCAAAAAAGTAAATAAATAAATAAATAAATAAATAAATATAAATAAATAAATGTATTTAATATCTTTGTTGTGATTTAGCATGCATGTTTTAAAGAAATAAATTATTTAAATAGTGTACTTAGATTAAAAAAATATTGAAACAAAAATACACTGACTAATTCGATAAGATATACGAACACACGTTCATATCTTTAATATTTAACGTGAAAGAAAAAAGAAAATAAATAAATAAATAAATAAATAAATAAAGTTAAGAAAAAATGAATAGAAAAAAATGAATAAGTATGAATAAATAGATAAACAATATAAACAAACTCTGGTACCTTTTGAGCTTCTGTTTCAAAAACAAAAAAGATCCGTCTGCTTTACCCATAATAATTCACAGCCTAATGTTAAGACTGAGGCCAGGGCTATTTTCAGCCTTTGTGTGCGTGTGCATCCATCTACGAGCAGGAAGCCCTCTACATCTTAAAAGGCGCTGGTGGGGATCTGTTGTCATCTCGGTGCTAATTGGGTGCCCATTTAAATAAAGGCAATAAACAATGACCAAAGAGGAACCTCTTGACAGCCATAAAAAAATCCAGTTTGTGAGAGGAACAAGAAATCCTATTCTAACCCCCACTGACAGCCACTTTCCCCCCACAAGCAGCTAAGAAATGTCCTCCATTTAAGGAATGAGAGCTTGACCTGGATCAGGTTCATCTCAGCAGGATGGCTACTGTTCATAGAGCTTCCTCTGAAACCAGCCATGAATTTACAAAGATACGGAGGCCGCATTATGTTATGACTTAAAATCAGACAGAATGTGATATAACCCAAACCAGAAATGCATAATGTATCCATAAATGCATAACAGAACCCATTTGTGTCGAATCTCACATAGTTGTCATAACCATCTGGCATTCTTGTCTGGAGTTTATTTACTCAATATCACCCCTTCAGTTCTCAAAATAATTCATTTGCACCAGTCTTGTTGTTTAGTATCACTGACATTATAGCATATATAATGACAAATATACTATATATATAGTATATATAATTACAAAAACACAACAAAATTGCTATTTCTTAAAGGGATAAATGAAAATTCTGCCATTAATTACTCACCCTCATGTCTTTCCAAACCTGCAAGACTTTCGTTGATCTTTGTAACACAAAGATATTTTTGATGAAATCCGAGAGCTTTCTGACCCTGCATAGACATCAACCAAACGGACACATTCAAGGCCCAAAAAGGTAGTAAGGACATCATTAAAATAGTCCATAGCATACAATTGAACCACTGATGTCAGATGGACAATTGTATCTATGTCCTTACCACCTTGCAGGGTCAGAAAGCTCTCAAATTTCATCAAAAATATCTTTATTTGTGTTCCGAAGATGAACGAAGGTCTTATGGGTTTAGAACGAAATGACTGAGTAATTAATGACAATTTAAATTCTTTGGGTGAACTATCCCTTTAAGAAATAGCAATTTTGTTGTGTTCTTATTTTTAGCAGGTTTCAGTATTTTTTCTCAGTTAGACTATATTTATTGATTGATTGGATTAATTAATTGATTGAAATTCCCTCAGTTTTATCTGACTTCAAAAATGAGAAATGTTGCTAGCTGAAAAAAAGTTCAGTCCAAGGAAAACCTCTTGCAAGCGGGTGATCTTGCTTGCACACCACTGGTGTGAAAGAGTCCTTTGGAACAAACCAACTAATAATCCCATTAGACCACATAATTTCCTCTGGTACACATTCTTTGACCAAATGGCAGAATACACCTCACAGAGTCAAAAGAGAAAGAAAAGGGAAGGACAGTGGAAGTGGAAGGTAAAAAAAGAAGCTATGTACTTTTCAGCTATGCAAGTGAATGAAATGCAAACTGTGCTTTAGAGAACAGCTTTAGATCTTAGCAAACATTGCTGAGGCCCTCTGTTCCACTTTGTAACCCTCCTGGCTGGCAGGGAGCTCAGCCTCTTGTCAAGCACCAATCTTTTGTAGAGATCGTCTGACACCCAGCCAAGTTTCTTTCTCAGGATGTGCTTGCATTTGCATGAAGGAAGGATCGTCCGGCCTCACCCCTGCCACTAAGAGCCAAAACACTGCACTCGATCCTGGACAGAAGGATGGTCCGCTGCCTTATTACCAGTTACTGAGTTCTTCACATACAACTTGATGGGTAGTTCTCAACGTTCTCAACCCAGAAACCAACCCAACCACCATCTTGGAGCCCCTACCCACATTACAGACCAGAAAACGAGAGAAGTAAATAAAAGAACGTTTGTTTTACCAGCCCACGTCCTCCTAAAGAGATCTTGATGGCACGTGTTTTAGGTGAAACGGTGAAAACAGATAAATCTAGTTTTTTCGCTCCCTTCCTCTCCTGCTGACTATCATACTTGTTTACTTTCATTCTCCGTTGTAGATAGCAGCCAGCCAGAATGCTTGCTTTCCAGGTGATTTCCTCCAGCCGATGTGGAGGGCTGATTCAGATCTTGCATGTTTAGACAGTGCTGAGGACTGAGGGATATAGCGCAGGCCTAAATTGGCAATGGTTTTCTCCATGACAAAGACTAAAATTCCCCTTCTCTCTATACCGGACATTGATACACCACAGAATTAAAGAGATACACTAAAAAATGAAAAATCTGTCATTCACTCAACCCCAATTTGTTCCAAACCTGATGACTTACTTTTTTCCTGTGGAAAAGAAAAGAAGAGATTTTGAAAAAGGTCTTTTTTGGCCAAATAGATTTGGACCCCATTGGTTTTCATTGTACATACAAAAACGGGTCTTCAGTACATCTCTCAAGTTCCTCAGAAGAAAGTACATTCCCTTTAAGAGAAAAACAAGACAGCCATCAACTGTGACTTTGTCAATCCCAACATGGCATCTCAGAGCACTGAGGTCACCAATCCACAAAGAGGCTTTACAGATTGAACAATTACAACAAGCTACAACAAGTTTCTTTCACTCATATACTTAGGATAAGACAGCACAGAAAATCTTCCCTTTCTAAACATCATTCAACAGTCATTTGGTGAACTTTAATTGAACTTTAACTTACTTAAGAGTGTCTATGTTGGGTAAATTTCCAGTCACAAAGTGCCAATTTAGGCCTGTACTGTCTCCATGCCTCCATTCAGGCCTAGGCTGGTTTCTTCCATGACAAAATAATAGAATTCCCCTTCTGTCCGCATTGGACATTGATACACCACAGAATTAGGAGGAAAACATTTTGAAATCCATCAACTGCGGCTTGTTGTCCATCCTAGTCATGGAACCTGAGATTTGGGTTTATGTTGTGCTAAGGATGGAAAAAGGGCATCAGCGTTCATCTTCATGGCAACCAAAGGTTGGTCCATTTGAGAAGTTTGTCTATAAAATTAAGTACCGCTTCCCTCTTTATTGCTGAGTACCTGGTGATGAGCACTTAAAACCCCACAGAAATCCAAAGTTTGGTCTTTAATTTTTATACAAACCTTTCGACTGCTTTAGATGAGCACAAATACATCTGGAAATGTTCTGCATGATCTTGAAGTCACAGTACCGCAAGTACTGATAGGCATCATCAAGTAGGTTTACATCTTCAGAGCTGCTGTTTCACAGAACACACACCAAGACTCCCACAAGGGTTAATAAGTTGTTGAGGCCAAGAATACGATTTTCTTTGCCACCCACGTGGATCAGAATTCTAAGCTAAGACAACAATATGGCTCTTAGTCCTTTCATATCTCAGTATAATGCAGCTGATACTTTTTGTACCTCACATCCTGTTTTCTGAAGACTACAGAAAGGCTCACTCATCCCTGTGAATTCATAAGTTTAAATTGTCATCTTTTCTGTTATTGCAACAGATCAGTTACTGTAATTATAAGCACATGGGTTACAATGTGCTACAGAGGAAACATTCAGACAAGTACATAAAGTATTAGCTGTTATCTTGGTTTTAAAAACTATGCACAAACAAAATATTATAACTGAATTGAAACAGGAATGCATTGAATGCATATACACTGTCTTGAGATTAAAAAGCTTATTGGAAAATACTTTCAAATCATACATTCTGCAAAACAACCAAGTAGAGCTATTACAATCACATTTCACTAAAGAGTTTTAATACAGTAGGCTAGCCTAATTGTACCAGACCTTTTTAGTCCATTATTTAAGATCTTTTTTTTATATATTATATATTTATAGCTCTCTCTCTCTCTCTCTAATGGGCCTCAACAACTCTACTTTGTTTTGCCAATTTCTAAATCAGTCAATAACATTTTATAACAGCCAATAACAGATTTCTTAAGCAAATTTAGCATTTGCAACAAGAAATGTTAATCTGTAATCATTTTAGCAATGCCAGGTTTGTAAATGAATCATTGTTTTGAATCTTTTCACTCAATCTTTGAACCGGTTCACCAAACCATTGTGATTTTTTTTGTTCATGAACCAAACTAAATTTAATAGTGGGAACTTTAAATTAAACCTGACTACTTAATTTAAATGCAAAGGACATTATATATATTTTTTTATTCTAAATGATTATGAACTGAACTTGGACACACAATTATACTGTATCCTTATCGAAACAGCAAGAAACAGCACACTATTGCCTACATACGACTTTATTGGAACTTTAGAGTATGATATATGATAGGAGCCATGTGACCATGATTTTTTTAATATAAAAAACTGATTCAAATAAAGGAATCAGACTCCCTTCAACAAATCACCATCTTCATATGTTATTTGATATTTCACAAAGTAAACACTGCAACTTTTGCATCTGAAGGAAAAATCATGTGAAAGCTAAGAAATATATTACATAAACCTCGGATAACCCACAGACCTAAAAAAATGATAATTTAAAAATGCATGCATGTTGGGCTAGTAAATCTTTAAGGAATAAGCAAAAATGTTCCATATGAAATTGTTCAGACAGCTGTAATGCTAGTTTGGACATTTGGGAGAATAATATTGGTCTAATATGTTAAGTAAATTGAAAACAATTCAGATTTATGTATTTGTGCTTCAAAAAGCCATGTATGGTGGATAAATTCTTTCCACAGCCAAGACATTTGACCAAATATACTGCTTGTAGTAAACTTGGTGCATGTAAATGCTGTTTTGTTTATTAATTCAAGCTGTGAACGCACCGTGGGATTCAGACTTTCTGAAAGGTTTAGATTCACTGGTTGTGTACACAGTCGATAACACTCCGATTTACCAAGTGTTTTCCTAAGCAGCCATGTAATCCGCTCTACATCAGCCGTGTGGCTCAGCAAAGCCTTTGCAGTCGAATAACTCCAAAAGCCAGTGGATCACTCTTGCTCATGGAATCAGATGTGAAGTAGCCATGGCACTAGACAACTCCCCAAAAAAACTCAAAAGTGACGTTTCAAAGAGGAATATACATTTAAATGGTACATTAGCGACCACCCAGCTTTTAGATTGGATTACTTGTGCGTGAACGTATCCTCGCAGGACCCAAACGTTCCCTTCACTCACTGTTAAAACCAGAGCCAGCTGGCTTCAAATCACCACACTGCCAAGACCGTATGGCGTTGACAGCAGGCCAAGCTCCACACTAGTGTTTCTCCTTCAACCCCTTTAGACAACACAACCTTATGGAGAAAATAATCTCCAAACACCTTGCCAGCACTGTCCTGAGCCAACGCGATCCAGACCAAATACTGGATCCGACTTCCTTCTACGTCATCCATTTGCAAGCGTGGGGCCTTTCCTGCGATTTGGATCTCCCATGAAGACTCCCATGCAGATTTATGCCAAGGCATGAACCAGTCGAACCGAGACATGCGTTGCACTGCTGTTGACTGACAAGGCCAATATACTCAACCCTTCACAGGTTTTAGCGCTGGTCTGGAAAGAGAAAAAAATAAAATAAAATACGTGGTGGGGCTGCATCCAAGCCAAGCTGGTGGAGTCAATTGTCATGTGCATGCAACATTAAACAAGGGGAACATCTGGAAAGGAGTATAATGATCATTAATAGAGCTATAAGTAGAACTTCATGTGCCCTCAAAATGGTGTAGGGCCCAAACAAGGTGTTTTGCATAGCGTGGTGGCGTCTCTGTGCCATTTCTTTGGTTTCCAATAAAAGTCAGTGGGTTTTTATTATGGAATGACATCACTGGAGATGTGAGAAGAGCTAATGACTTTTGACCCTGCATGTGTGTAGCGACATATGCTCTTAGATAAGTCGGGTCTGAGCGAACTCTCACATCCATATAGGCTATTATCTCTCAAGGCTCAGCTTTACATTGCAGCTGAACTTGAACAAAAGACAAATATGCTCAGCTATGGCTCAACGAAAAGGCCTACCTAAAGGAACAGTTTTTTTTAAAAGGAACAACAAAATTGTCCTTACACTGAAATTCAAAGGGACCAAATTCCATTTTGGAAGCCAGTGACTTCCAATGAATGTCCATTCTTGAAAATCTCTTTCATTTTCCACAAAATAAAAAAAGTCATACAGGTTCGGAATGATATGAGTGTGAGTAAATGAAAATTAGATTTTTTATTCCTTAGGTTTAGAGAACATTGGTAATATGGTTGGATGCACTGGTAATGAAAAAAGCTTAACTCACTCTCCAGGTAAGGAGATAATATCTAACATGAAGGACATCTGGAATGTTCCAAACAATATGATGGTGTCCCCCATAAGGGTTTCCATCCAATACCGCCTCAGGAAGACAACTTTTCATCTTGACCATACAGACTAATGCTAGTTCTTTTCTTCTCCACAGTTATAAGAGTTCACTCTTCACTTTAAATGGCCTCTGCCTTGTTTTGTGTTTGCTCTTTCTTGCTTGACGCCATGAGATGTATTAAAATGCATGAGCTTCTCTTTGCCATTTCAAACAGAGCTGATTGCTCGCAAAGACCACAAATGCACACATGGCAATGCACGGACCCCCTCAGACTGAATGTCATTGTTTATGAGTGGGAAATCAAAATATCCTCCGGCAGTATTTGGCTAGAGACCCGCAGTGCTGACCTAAATGGGGGCATTAACGAGAATTAGCACTTAGGTGACTTACAGAAACAACTCCAGATTTGGTTTGGTAAGGGTCACTGTAGGTGACAGCGATGGGGAGACTTGAGCCGTACGGAGGCTGGTGAACCGTTTCTGAATTTAAAAGGGTAAAAAAAAGAGGTTTGTTCAGTTCAACAGACCATAAAGGATGAATGTTTAGGCAAAGCTGAGGGTAAACAGAGAAGAATCTCCTCATCAGGAATGCCAAGACAAATGATGGACAAAGAGGCTTCTGAAAAGAGAAAAGACACACATAGCCTTCTCATCATGTTCTTGCCCCTTTGTTGGTCCAAGTACTAAAGCTGTTGGGCTAAAACTAAACGTATTTAACCTCTGAGAAGGTCAGGTGAGAGTTTTTCCTGAACATTCCCAACATGGTTTTGACAGCACGGCACCCTAAAATCATTACCGCCCTTTATATTCCATTATTTCAATGATTTACTTGAATTCAAAAGGTATTAGTTTTAGCGTCAATGTCGAGTTTTTTGTTAATGAAGCAAGAAGTAGTCTGCAAATTCTCCTGGTGTGGCTCCAGAAATATTCTTGGACTTCATCAAGAAATCAACACATACCAATCATAATTTGCAAGTTTGTTCTGGCCACTCGTTGTCTGTAGGAAAGCAATGAGGTCTGGAGATGACAATTCCAGTTAGGATGGAAAGGAGGGAGGAAAATAACCTCAGGGACAACAGTTTAGAAGGGAGGAGTCATTTTCTGAGGAAAAAATAGGAACAAGGGTAAAGAGCAGCTATTTGCGTGCGGCGTATTGGTACATTTTACCAACAGTGACATTCATCACTGGCACTTGTTCTCAAGCACGTATACACAAGTTTAATTCTCACACCACGGCACGACTTCATCCATCAGTTGGTACACAGATGTGCGATTTCCCAACATGTGTATTTTAGTAAACAGTACAATAAATATCAGCTTCAGTTTGGCACAAAGTCTGGTTTGAATCACTAAGAGGTGGCCGAGCTTGTCTTCTCTAGAAATTTAAATGGTATCAAGCTAAACGAACTAGCATGGAAAACCCTCTGTGGCCCATGTCAATCCTCTCTTGGTACTCTTGCAGTCTGGGGTTTGGAGGTGTTGTGGGCTCAAGCTATGAAGTGTGAAAGGAAAAAGGATGTCAAACAGACAAGGTCTTCATTAATCAACTCCTCCTCAACGCCTGTCTTGAGAGCTTGTTGATAGTACGGTGCGTAAAGGACCACTATTTTTAACAGAACGTCACACGGAGCTCAGATTTTCCAACATACCATTAGTCTGTCAAAGCCACAACTTAGCCATTGTTATTTCTAAAGGAGGCCTTCAGGAGAAATTCTACATTGTTATGATCTCATGCATGTCTGCTTTGAGACCATTTTCAGTGACTGCCAAGTACAGGAAAAATAAAATCAATTAAATTTAAAATTAAAATTAAATTAAATAATTTTTTTTGGACATTTTTTTAATAAAATAAATTGCTGTTGAGATATATTGCTTTGAGGCCACAATTACCAGGTACAAGGAAAACTAAACTAAACTAAAAAGAAAAAAAAAAGAATAAATGTGAATAAATAAAATAAATTGTTGTTGAGATGTATTACTTTGAGACCATTTTCAGCAACTGCCAAGTACAGGACAAATAAATAAGACTAAATGACCAAATAAATAAATGAAATAAAAATAAATTAATTTTAATTCTGAAAATACAATAAATTACTTTTTACAGTTAATAAAATTAATTTAATAAAATTATTAAATTGAAAAATTACAGAATTCAATAATAATAATAATAATAATAATAATAACAAATAAAACTATGTCTGTAATTAAAATGCATTCTTAATTTCCCATTTCTAGACCTGTAAGATAACTCTGTAAAAACTATTTTGTCTGTAAATAAAGTTATTTACTGTTTGAATTTTTAAGAACTGTAAAGACAAGATGAGATTGTGCTGTGAAGTGTCAGGGCAATGAAAAACCTTTTCAGAGTTCACAGCTTGCCTTTTCCCTGGAATGTTTGCTCTAGGCTTCTACAGGGAGTTCCTCAATGAATCAAACACTCACAGGACTCTCACAAGATAGGATAAGCCAGAATTTAACACAGCCCATCAGAGGCCCAACAAGATACATGGATATATGTATCAGTGTTAAGAAAATACACTGTCTGAGAGATTTGCAGGTGGACTGATAAATCTGACATTTTAAAGCTAGGGAGGCAGACATTTCCCTTCACTAGGCACTTCTCTAGCAGCGTCCGACCCCTTTAGTGACCAGAGGGTCAGTTGGCTTGTCAAGTGATGATGTATAGTGTTTAAGCATTGGACACCTTTTGCTTAAGCCTGAGGAGATTCCCATACTCGGACAACCATGTCGTGTTTGTTGTTGATAGATAGAAGGATCTTCTGGAGCATCACAATACAAACAATAGGCTTGTCAGTGGCTTCCTCATACAAACTATTTAACTACAGAAGTATGGAAACTTATACTTACAGTATGAGTGCAAACAAATGTCTTAAAGGGGTCCTATTATACTTTTTGAATTGTAATCAGCGTGTAGTGTGTATGTTTGGGCATAAAAAGATCTACAAAGTTACAAATCTCAAAGTCCACTCCAAAGGGAGATATTTCGTTTTAAAAAATCCTTTTTCAAGAACTACAATGAACGGCTCGTTTGGACTACAAAGTTGTTTTCCTGTATTCGTTACATTACAAAAATAAATCCCACCCACGGAAATTCGAATGGTTGGCGGGTGGGCAGAGTGCTTGGTTGAGCACTGCATGTTTCAAAATCGAAAAAATCGATGTTTTTATATCACTGTATTTCTGATGGAAACCAAATGTTTTCAGAAAATTTCGGATGTCATTTTCATTTCATCTTGCATGTAATGTCTGATAAAGCAGCATTTGTGAGAGGAGCTCTGCTTTGTGTACAGTGTTACCGAGAAACCTCGCTCTCTCCCGCTCCAACAGCGCTTCCCGCTGGCATAGAATTAATTTGCATATATATGCCACCACAAATAGTGTAAGTCTGTGGGACTATAGTATAAATAAATTCAACTGTATAACAGTTTCACTGCAATTCATGTTAGAATGTTAGAATTAAAGAACAATAAACATAATACATATTACCGTTGCACTTATCTGTACATAGTAAATGCAGTTATTTTTAAGCTGTTGATGACATCCTATCTAAAATGTGATTTATCCCAAAAAAAAACAATAACGTTACCACTTTAATATGTCTTGCAATATCAGTGCATGCAAAGGTTCTGCGCGATCCTCTTGTTTAATCAATATTCTCGAGGTCTGAATTGACATGGCAATATTGACGAACTTGCTGTTTTGGCAAGGGACGGGGCAGTACTGAAACGCCATCTAAGCTGTTCGCCAATCACAACGCACTGGGACAGCTAACCAATCACAACATTTATTTTTTCGGAAGGCGTGCCTTCATCAAACCCGGAACTAATTGAGCCGTTTGTGCCAGGCTGGGGAGAAAGGTATTGCAATAATGTAAATTATGTGAAAAATAATGCAATTTTCGAACCACCAAGCATGAGAGCATGTTCTAGTACACCCCCAAAACAAAATCAAGACTTTGTAAAAGAGCATAATAGGACCCTTTTAAACTGAAATTTCTTAACATTAATTGTAATATTAGCACAACAGTTAAATTAGTATGAAAGGCCATTTCCGCCGAAAATTTTCCGTCATTTTTTAGCAGTGACGGAAAAATTTGAAGGCCGTCCGTCATTTTGACAGATTGCTCTGAGTGTGATCAATTGTAATTTACAACTGTAATTACCCCTCCTGTCCAGTTGGTGGCGAGTGCGCTCCAGTTTGGCAGCAGAGCACGGGATCATCAGCTCCAGAACAAAAATAAAAGTGTTACGAGTCTTTTGCAATGCGTTTGAGGCGAGTACCCAGTTTAAGCTACAGCGATCTATCAGACCACATTAAACAGCGCCAAAACAGTATTTATTGCTTGAATGTCCTAATAAAATTGACAGAATTTGAAATCTGAGACTTTGTTTCACATCAAAAGTAACAACGCGATTTATTGGATGGAAGGTGCACTCTCTGTACTGTTCATTCATCAACTGAAAACAGCATCGATTGGGATTTAATAATTGATATTGGTTCATAAAAATGAGAATCTATTAAAATCGAGAAATATTTTTTTTTTACCCAGCCCTAGCATATTTTGTTGTTTATAGTGGCCTCCGCTGTCACTGCGGGGTGTGGTGTTGAACATGAAAAATGACGCACAATCTGTTCATCTGTTCTCATCATAAATAAATAAATCCATAAACCTATATGCTCGTCCTGTAGGTTCATTATTAAAAATGAAAATGAGAACAAAAATAGAAGCAATTAAATGTATTATAACTAAAATATGAAAATGAAAATGACTGGTAATAATAGATTATGGCGGAATTTTTACGACCCTGTCCGTCAAAACGACGGAAAATGTTAAAGTCTAACGCAACCTCTGATTCTGAATTTTTTTTTTCTCACAATTGCGAGTTTACATCTCACAATTCTGAATTTTCCCCCAATTGTGAGTTTATATCTCGCAATTCTCACATTTTTATTCTCAGAATTTTGAGAGATAAACTCGTAATTGCGAGTTATAAAGTCTAGATATTTTCTCAGAAATTTGATTTTAGATCTCACATTCTGACTTAAATTGCAATATTGGCTTTTTTTCTCAGAATTGCGTGATATAAAGTCAAAACTGCGAGAAGGCAAAAAGTCAGAATTGTGAGATATAAACTCGCAATTCAGAGAAAAAAAGCTTTATATCTTGCAAAAAGTCAGAATTGTGAGATATAAACTCGCAATTCAGAGAAAAAAAGCTTTATATCTTGCAATCCTGACTTTATTTCTCGCAATTGCGAGTATATATCCAGCAATTCTGACTTCACTCCCAATTAACTCACAATTCAGAGAAAAAGTCTCTCAATTCTGGCTTCATAACTCACAATTGTGAGTTTATATCACAATTCTGAGAAAAGTCAGAATTGTGAGAAGTCACAATTGCCTGTTTTTTATTTTTATTCAGGTGGCGGAAATGGGCTTCCATAAATTCTGTAAACAATTAAAAAAAACTGTTCTGCATTCAAATGCTTCAAAGTTTGCACTGAAACAACAGCACTACATCATGTGCGTAGACTTGATGATGGGTTCCCACCAAGTCTACATGCATGCTTCAGTTTTATACGACAAAGCTGTGGTAGGCCCAGCATTCATGAGGAATGGAGACCAAATGTGCAATCGATTGATTGTTTGCATCCCTGAACACTTTGCTAGAAATTGCCCTCACCCAAGCCCCTGATAATAATGAAGAGCAGACTTTGAGCAGCTTTATTTGTCGTATAACAGGCCCTGGCATCTTTTGCAAACCAGTGTAAGGGGTTTTGCACCCCCAGGCTCTGGAAAATGAAATTATGGAAAGTTTTCAATACCTTCCATGTTAGACAGAGCATGATGGGCTAATTTTGGGAGTGGCAGCACAATAGGAGATGCTTCTTGAAGGAATGGCGAGGTAAAAGGGGGACTGCTCACTTAGCTAAATTGAGCGTGCCTCATCCTTCAAGAGTCTGCGTTTACGGAAGAACAAATGAAAGCATCTCACAGTTGGTGCTCAGGAATCCCATAAGCTCCTCCAGACTTGCCATTCCTACAGTAGGGCTGGAAAATATTATTTAATCATATATCAGAAAGTGTTGAAATTAAGATATTTTCTGCTCACCTATTATATATTTATCTTGGCAAATATTTCATATCAGACATCATCGGTTGATGTTTCTGCTTTTCAATGCTTGATAAAATTTCAAAGACCACTATGTTATATGGCAACCTTGCAGAATTTTCATGCTCAGATCAAATCATTAAATGTACTCTGTTTCAGGTATTTTTTTTAAGTTGCAGTAGTGATGAAAATTGCAAAGCATCAAAGCACTTATGCTTCTGAGTTGCTCTGATCTATCAACCAGAAAAATATGTAGAGGCAACTTCAAAGGACACATTTCTGTGAGGTGGCCAGTCATATAATGTCACTACATTTATTCCTGGACCTAAGGTAAAAGATCCTTTCATTCCTGCATGAAAATTGGTTTTATGAATAAATAATTGAAATAATTTCACAAGGAAATTATGACAAGCACCATTATCCTCACCTCTTTATATAAAAATGTCTTGTATAATCAAGCGTTTAAACATCAGCCTTGATGATTACTCTATGTACAATAAAGTCATAATACTGTTTATTCAGATTTAACAAGTTTGGAAAAAGTTCATATGTATTTTAGTCACAGCATTAGTCAACATGAAAGCAAAATTGTCGCCCACTTTTCAGCTGATATTGAAACGGACAGTTAATTACCCTTCAAACTTAAACTTGAACTGTATTTGAGCTTGACCTGCTAATGCCACTCAATTTCAAAATTCAGAAGGAAAATAAATAAAATAATTATTAACTAAAATACTATCATATAAAGCAAAGTGAACCATAGTAGAAAGAGTAGGCAACAGTTCAACATTTCAGTGGCAGAAAACAGAAGATCAAAGGCGCAGAGGGAGATTCAGAACCCCTCATTTCAGGTCAGGCTAATTTCAAAAGCCTTAAAGTTGGAATGTTAAATTGTGGGTCAGCAACCAATTCACACCCTTTTGGTTGGACTGCAAAAGGCTTCCAGCTGAAACCAGTTACAATAACACACCCCGCCAGAACTAGACCAACTGAGCCCTGCTGGAAATTGCAGGAATCCTCACATTTACACTCTGCTTGCCAAGATAATACAATTTTGCCATGTCTACTTAATGAGGGAAACTAGAGTAACTCTGTTCAGTGGCTGAAACCTGCAGAGAAAGGCAGAGAGACAAGAGGGAAGACAGAAAGAGACTGCCTAACAGGGCTAGAAATGGGAAATTAAGAATGCATTTTAATTTATGATACATCAGCAGGCTCCTATTGACGGGTTCAGTTCAGTCTGGTTTAAGACAACCCAATAGGAAACCGTTTGGGCCAATAAACATAAGAGTCTTGCACTTTTAAAGGGACAGTTCACCCAAAAATGAAAATTCTGTCATTAATTACTTACCCTCATGTCATTCCAATGAAATCCGAGAGCTTTCTTTCCCTGCATAGACAGCAAGGCAAATACCACGTTCAAGGTCCAGAAATTTAGTAAGAACATTGTTAAAATAAAATATGGTATTCTTGTAGCTTCATAAAATTAAGGTTGAACCACTTATGTGACATGGACTATTTTAATACTGGCCGTACGTTTCTGGGCCCTTGCATTGCCATCTATGCAGAAAGCCCTCAGATTTCATAAAAAATATCTCAAGTAGTGTTCCGAAGATGAACGAAGGTCTTATGGGTTTGGAACCACATGATGGTGAGTAATTCATGACATAATTTTCATTTTTGGGTGAACTATCCCTTTAAGAGCAAGGAGGGCCAAACAAATGTTAAATATACAGTCTTAGAAGGCAGATTGTATCAAATGATAAAAGGCCTAATTTTAGCAGAAGTGTGATTTTACAACAACGATGCAGCCTTGTGCTTTTTTTTTTTAAGCAAATTCTTTAAAAAAAAAAACAGCAACTTAAATTCACTTACGAATTTTGATTATGAATACATACAAGTTTACACGGGAACCTATGGTGATTGAACCTTCTAAGTTGGCCTACAAATTGATACCATTAATGAAAAGCTCTATTCTGAGGTTGTTTCTAAATGTCATTCACAAAACTAGCACAAAAGGTACTCAAAAAAATTGCCAGAACATTGTGTACGTCTCAGACTTGAATGATGGGTGCAGCAAAAATTCAAATGTAATTTGTGCATGCATCGGTAAATCCAACAACAGCCTTATTTGGCGATGAACCGCTACAATTATTTGAGATTATATAAGTGTTTAAATGCAACAATGGCAAAAAAATAAATTAAAAAAACCTGAAAGTTCTAAGTTACTGCGATCTCTAAGTCAGAGATCACAGTAAGAGCCTTTTATATATATATATATATATATATATATATATATATATATATATATAAGCTTCTGTTGCCTTTGACCAAGATTGGTTACATCTGCTCACTTTCCAAGCTCAGTAATCATTGAGGAAAAATCGAACAAAGCAAAAACAAGCCATTTAATGTTTTGTCCTATGTTTGGAAAGTGTCTAATCTCCAGTCAGGGTGCTGCTAAATGTCCAGGTTTCTAGCTTTATGCATTATAATTCAATGAATCACAACTGGGTTGTGCTGCTTCATAGCTTCACATTTGAAGTATAACTCACTTTTTTTTTTTTTTGGTGGCCTTTAATCTTCAGAAAATATCTTTATTCATGGATGACTGTATAAAATTGGTTTATATCTGGGATACAACAGAAATTGTTTTCCAGAGATTTCCCACTAAAACCACATAAAAGGCCCACATAGACCACTCAAAGTAAATTTGATTTAAAAGTAGTGTCTTAAGTGAAAGTCCAGTATTTCAGTAACAATGCTGAACTAACTGACTGAATAAATTGCAAGTTCTCTAAAACATACAGCGAATTAAGGGATAAAAGTCTCCCAGCACTCACTAAAAAGGTTTGGTTGCTATGTGATTAAAGCACAGACATAATCAAAATAGAGTATGTAATGTTTTTAACTTATGAGACTTGCCAGTTTTCAGAGCAATAGCCACACCAAAAGCATTACCCACGTCATGTACGGCCATATTTTCCCATAAGTGATAACAGAAAGTCTGCCAGAACAATGAAGGCAGGATTTCGAGGGGCAGAGTTGTGTTGGCTTCAGATGTTTCCCCTCGGGACCATCACTGCCAATTCACTCTGCTTCACATTGTTATGCATCCAAGTGGGGGGTCAGTGTCAAGAGACGCGCACCCACCCATTAGGTCTCCATACCACAACACAACAGGCTGCGATTCAGACTGGTTCTGTCTCGAGGCAGTCAGGACCTACTAAATACAAAGCCAGTCAGGGACTGTAATGACAGTTGAGATGTGATCCTTCAGAGGTTCTTTGAGCTCCGTGGTGGAGGGTGAGATCAGCATTCCAGATGCCATTTATAGACCCTCGGGATCGTTAATCAAACACGTTCACCACAAGAGAAAGTGTAAGATATCATCGAAACCACATCAAAACACCAAAAAAGAACCACACTATTATACATATGACATCACAATATGATTCCAATTAGCCTTAATGTGTGATGTACAGTGAACAAATTTGTTGAATAAAGAGCGTGCCCATAATTTGAAGATGAAGTGGTTACATGTGGCAGAGATAAAAACAAACAAGGTGAGCGTTTACAGAAAACGTTATGTAAATCCAAGAATTCTCTTTAACAGAAGAGAGAAAGAGCAAGTGATCTGCATAAAAATGGTCATAATGATTTTATTTGCAAAGCAGGAAACACCAGATTTATTTGGTATTAACAAAGTCATGGCAAGAGTAGACAACTTAAAACAACACTAAATACATGCTGTCCAAGTACACCCACAATGCCTTTCTGCATACTAGTGGAGGGCTCACAATAAGAATGCATGTTCTGCATAACATATTTGCAGTTGATAATGACATTAATTCCATCAAAAAGCTTGTATCTTTAAAAAAAATGCATTTGATTATTAAACAACTGCTTAGGATACTTAGTGAATCGTTGTAACAAAAAAAGTTACGTTAAGTTAAGTTTAAAAAAAAAAAAAAAGCTTAAAAAAGCTACTTGTCAGAAATTCAGTGGCGGCAATAATCTGTTTATAATAATAAAAAAATAATAATAAAAAAAAAAATATATAAAAAAAATAGTAAAAGCTGATTTTAAAATTAAACAACCTGCATGGTGATCATTGGCTGTCATTGAAAAAATGAAATAAAATGATGCGTCTGAATTGATTCATGCACAAGTGGCTGAAACAATTTCTGATCATGGACCTAAATGATTTCAGAGTACTTTGAGAAATATTCCATAGATTCTTGCATTTTGCCTCTCCTTCAGAACAATTCATGTTTATTTCTTCCAGAAGTGTCCATACGTGACCTCATGTGAGCCCCTGGCATAAATACACTTGTCACAACATCCAAGACATTCACAACACATATGGTTTCAGTTCCCAAATGTAACATTGAGAAAGTCATCCAATTCAAATTGGAGGTGAAAATCCCAGGAAATTCTAGATCAATGAAAGACTTCAGACAGAGTTATTCTGAAAACACATGTATTTGAGTAAGGAAGAAGTTTTAATGATGTTCAATCAAAAGATCTTAGGGTCATAAAAGCAAGGAAAAAGATTTCATTCCAACAGTGCACTTTCATCTGTGGTATATTATAATTACACATAGTAATAGATAGACCTTTGTGCATTATGAAGTACTAACAGACATCTTCAACAAACCTAAACCAAATGACCCGTGGAATGTGCAATGAGCAAACTTGGCAAATTTAGAAATTAAAATTGAATACCTCTTTTTTTTTTTAACAATCTACCTATAAAAAAAAAATGCTACAAAGTTGATCTCCAGCTCACTCAAAAATGAACCCAGCTAACAAAAATGTTCTAAGATGGTTCTGCCAATGTTCCCATTAAAGGGATAGTTCACCCAAAAATGAAAATTCTGTCATGAATTACTCACCCTCATGTTGTTCCAAACTCATAAGGCCTTTGTTCATCTTCGGAACACAAATTGAGACATTTTTAGAAAAGATAATTAAGATATTGAAACGTTTTATGGCCCAGAAAGGTAGTAAGGACATCGTTAAAATAGTCCATGTGACAGTGTTTCAACTGCAATGTTATGAAGCTACTTAATGACTTTATAATGACTTTATTCAGCGCTTTGTCTCTTGTGAATGGCGGCGGAGACGGTTATTTTTTAGCAGTTATTTTAGTTCTTTGCGCACAAAAAGTATTCTCATAGCATTAGGGTTGGATCATGTCTACAGTGAAACATCGTGATGGACGATGACATCGGGGGGCGGGGTTAGGGGTGTGCCCGAAGCGTGAATCCGTATGCAGAAATGCACGGAAAACAAATAACGCGTTCTACGGAGCCACTAAAGGGACATGGTTAGCCACTTGCTACAGTAGCAGCCTGTTACATTACAGTACATGAAAGTTCACTTACCACACACACAAAGTAAGGAGAGATGACTGATAGAACAATGGCGAATTATTTGCAGATACTTAGCACCACTGATAAACATCTAATATTGTAAAATGTATGGTACTGCTGCTCCGTAGTATAGAGTCCGTGTGATCGCGAATCTCGAAAGTGAAAGTAAAAGAAGAGCGCGCATTCGAAAGCGGTTTCAGTGCCCTGCCTGCATATTAGTAGTGGTTCCCTGATGCCCGCAATAATTGCGAGAGAATGTATTTAAAAAAAAGTGTTATCCTCCCATCTCGTAGGCTATTTATTCCCCTTAGGGGTTCCGTAGTATACTTAATTTCCTTTCCGAACACGGAATTAGGATGCGGCGGATTGCGGGAGAGGGGGTGGGGGGAAGGAATCACAATGCCGGCTCAACATCGATGTCTGTCAGCCATCGGCGATTGACGATGGCATCGTCTATCGGCCCCACCCTACATAGCATGTCACATGGACTATTTTAAAGATGTCCTTACTACCTTTCTGGGCCTTGAACGTGTCAGTTGCGTTGCTGTCTATGCAGGATCAGAAAGCTCTCGGAAATATCTTAATTAGTGTTCCGAAGATGAATGAAGGTCTTATGGGTTTGGAACGACATGAGGGCGAGTAATCAATGACAATTTTCATTTCTGGGTGAATGTTATTTCTTAATGTCCTCTGACCTTTTAATATGTCCAAGTTTTTTAAATGCTTAAAAAACATTTACTTGGTTATGTGAATGTTAAAGAAAACTTTAAGGGAACTTCCCATTTTACAATTTTGCAAATTTCATCGGAATGTTGCTTTTAAATGTTTTCTGAAACAAGTAGTAACACTTAAAAAGTTAGACGAATGTCCAGCTAAAATGTTTCAGAAAAACATTCCATGAAAGTTGTACAAATAATGTTTTCAAGTTAACATTTTGAGAACATTACCAAAAACCAGATAACTTTGAACAAACATCTATTACAAACATTACTGAAATGTTTGTTCACAACTTTGGAAAAAAACCTTGCCAAAAAATAAGCCAAAGTTCTGAGAATGTTCCCTGTTAGCTGGGAGGTAGCACATGCTTCATTGAATAACGCTTACGATGCGGAGGAAGAATGAAAATGGCAAAAACAGGTCTCTCCAAAACAAAGAAAAGCCATTAGTCTTGGCCATGGCACAGGTGTAAAATGTTAAGAATGGCAGAATTCAGCCCACTGAACCAGAAGTCTGTTCTTTCATATTAACCATCAAAAATTACACTACATGCATACAAACAGTGAAAAAAGAAGATCATCCACTGACATTCTAATCAAGCCTTGGGGGCAAAAGAGTTTGCAATAAACAACTGCTGTCCATGCCCAAGTCACAAACCCCGCAGTTTGCGTGCATGGTGCCTGTATTGCTTTATATTGGACTACACACTGTCGTTCTGTTCTCTTGACTTTTATGCAGCTTTACAAATGTTTCCAGACACTTTTACTGTGGCTTTCTGGCTGAGACTCTAAGGCTGGGAGGATGTGCTATTAATTCCATCAAGGGGACAGGCGAAGCACATGCACAAGCTCAGACATTGAACAGAACGCATAGAAGTTTTAAAAAAGGCCTTCTGATGATCAAAAAAAGAAATGATGCACCATAAACACCAGACATTTTCATATTTAAAAGCTGGAGAAACGAGAAGCAGAACACTCTACTACTAAACAGCACAGCACGAGCAGACAGAGGGGCACAGATCCAGCGGGACGGCCCACCTGTTACTGTGGTTATGAGACAAGACTGCTCGAGGAGAACAAAGTGGTGGGTTGGAGAATGCTTTAAGAGTCTGGTTTAATGTCAAAGACACTACAAGGCATCTGAAAAGATCATTCGCTCGTCATGTTAACAGTCCACATGACATCCACTGTTTAATATGCATCGCTCCGAACATCTGGATTCTGTGGTGTGACAGGAAAAGAAAATGCATTTTAGCTTTTGGCCAAGAAGGCTTTTTATTGTAACAATTAAGAACACTGCTCTGTCATTAATGACCTTAAGCGGAGTGGGATTTATTATTTTTGTATGATTTATTGGGCGATTGTTGTTTTTTAATGCCAGCGGTTGGTTGATTTTTTCTTTTTTTTATTAATTAATACTTCTTTTCCATAAAGTGTTTTATGTGCTTTAAATCACCATCTGCGTTCTTGTGGACACCTTTATTTTACGATATTTGAAATGCGTGGACAGAAACATAATGTAGGCTTCATTTAACATTTAAGCTAAACTTGTCAAAGTTTAAAGGCCAGAGAGAATAACATTAACAGGATTAATGAAAGTGAATAATGAATTAAAAAAAAACTCCATAAAAGTGGTCTATAAAAAAAGTGGAGCTATATTAAAGGGGTCATCGGATGCAAAATTCACTTTTCAAGTTGTTTGAACATAAATGTGTGTTGGAAGTGTGTACACATCCATCCTATAATTATAAAAATCCACCCAGTGTTTTTTTTAAATAACTATTTTAAAACCCCTTTTCTCAAATCAGGCTGTTCTGAGATTCCTACGGTGGCCGAGAGAGCTCAACGCGCTGCAACTTCAGAAAACACATGCAAATAAATAAGCACCAGCAAATCAAGCAAACATCTTCATCAATTTGACAGCAGGTGCTGCAAATGCTCACAACACAACCAAATAACTTAAAACAATTATTTGCAGCGCCTTTCTTTGTTTGGTTGTGTTGTGAGTATTTGCTATATTAAAGGGGTGTGTGTTGCAGCGTGTGTGTTGTCAAATTGATGAAGTTGTTTTCTTAATTTGCAGGTGTTTTTTTCTATTTGCAGCGCGTTGAGCTCTCTCGGCCACCGTAGATTCCTGTCAGAATGATGTAGTTCTGTACAGGACGCTACCACGACACGATAGTTGATTGACAAGGCCGTCTCACCTTAGACCCACCCTGAGTGAGCTGAGTGAACTGTAACCAGTTAGACTGCCATTGTGTCGACTCTGGTGCAGGGGAAGACAAGATGTCTCAGATTAAGTGATTGAGGTGCTTTGTTGTTGAATGTAATAATGAATATAGCAGTCATCATTTACTCCCAACATCTGAGCCGCTGAAGACGCAGAGGATTAACGTTACTTTCATTTTGAAGGGAATGCGCCGATCCCAAATCTGCCTAAATGCGTCTATGTTCGCGCGAATCATTCGTGATCCAGCTTAATCTACAGGGAGGGAGTATAAGGGTTTTTTATGAATCTTTGCAAATCGCCTTTCCTTATAATGTACTAGTTAGCCAGTTTCGCGGCTAAAGTAAACAGTACTGCTGTCACCCCATGGAAGAGAGGGGCGGGGTCAGCAGAGCTCATTAGCATTTAAAGCAACGGAATAAAAAACTGCTTGCTGAAAACAGAGCTGATTTTGACAGGGTAAAAAAGGTGTTTTTTACACTAGCATTGAGAAATTTTAACCAAAGTATGTTATAGACTTAAGACCCTAAAGAATCATATCAACTTGTGCAAAATGGGAATCCGATGACCCCTTTAAGGGTCATCTGAAGTTATATCCTTTGTGTGAGAAACAGAAAACATTTAACAAATAATAATGAAAATCTCTCTGGAGTGTTTCATATAGAGGCAATGTAGAAAAGTTATTTTGAGTCATAACTTTTCAATGAATCAGTCTGTCTGAATGATTTGTTTATGAATCAGACCAGTTTCTAAAGTTCAACTCGCTTTATTTTTTTTGATCTGTTGGTCACACAAACCTACTGTATGATTTCCAGTGTTGGGGGTAACACATTACAAGTAACGCGAGTTATGTAATAATATTACTTTTTTCAAGTAACTAGTAAAGTAACGCATTACTTTTTAATTTACAAGAAAATATCCGAGTTACTTTTTCAAAAAAGTAACGCCAGTTACTTTTTTCCCATTTATTGACTGATAGTTATTGAAAAACGAACTGAAATAAAATAATAATTAACAAAAATTAACAATCGTTTTCATAATCATTACGTTCTCACCCCTTGGCAAATATTTGAGCTGTGTGACAGTTTAGGGAAATACCTGTAAATGGCGCATCACACACATGGGGTTATCTGATGGAGAGACGCAAAGCAGTTTAAAGCAGAGTCCTGCACCGGTCCTGTTTGATAAACGTGCACCAGCAGTACTTAACAGAACACCCGACCCGTTATCCCACAGCAGCACTAATTTAATTCTGTACCAGACCAGAACCGTTTGACAAAGACCGCGAGTCGCGACCCGAACCGCACACGCATTAATCTACAACATCAGGTAGGCAAACTTATTCATTTTCTCGTGTAACACAAGCAATCAAATCAACATTAGGCATTCTAAGTTGGTGCTTTGAAGAAAAACAGACATGCAGAGCAACGTGATAATTAACAGAAAAAAAAGATGAGAAAGTGCATCCTTTCTGTAAACAATACAAAACTTGGCCGAGCATCTCGTGATCACTCTGCCAAACTTTAGAACAAATATGCATAGGCTAAATCACATCATACACATGCTTATAATTCTTCATAAATAAAGAAAAGAACATATTCAAATATGAGCCTTTACTGCGATTGTCGTTATTATTGAATTTCATTAGTCATTAGTCATAATTCATTAGATGATTTATGCGCGGCTGTTCATGGAAAAGTGAGCAAGACACGACAATACCATGATTATGGTTAAATAAGAAAAAAGACATCTAATATAACGAAATTAGGCTACATTTATTTTCATATTAATATCGCAACACACCATTAGATTACATTATCGTGTAGATTTATGCGTTTCAGCATGCGTTAATTTTGTGTCGCTAAATGTTTGCCTCAATAAGGTTAAATTATGCCTACATCTTTCTTTGGCCTTCGCTCTGGAAGTGATCTGTTGATTCTGCTAAACTTTAATTAAAACCGAAACTAAACTATATAAAAACTAAATAAAAATGTGTTCACAAAATAAAAACTAAACTAAAACTAACAAAAATATTAATGAAACTAATAAAAACTAAACTGAATTTTATAGCAAATTTGAAAACGATATTAAAATAAAACGAATTTAAAAATTCAAAACTATAATAACCTTGGTGTGAACATGCTGTTACTGTAGTTCTAGACTAAATGTGAATGTGCTTTAATTCATCCCACTCGCAAAAAACTGATTTAGTATTCATCAAAATGAATTCAAACGGTGAAATGCAAACACAGAATATGAAGCAAACCTGCAATAATTAAATATGTTAAACAACACATGTATCTAATCCTATTTTATTAACCAATGTCTTTGCTGCTGAAATTTGATGATCCAGTTCAATCATACTAATAAGCAAAAATGACTTTAGATAAACTAACAATTGTGCTTCATTGTTTTTTTTATTGCTGAAGAGTGTTGAACTTCTTCTCCTGCACTCTACTCTACACATGTGAATTTACTTTTCCTTCAGCCTGAGGTTTATTCATTACACTTTTTTGGTGTGAAAGGGCTTTACATTTGCTATAATTACAACTTCTTGTATTAAAAACAATCAAGCCCTGCTCCTATTTAAAAAGTAACGCAAAAGTAACTAAACGCATTACTTTCCTACTAAAAACTTTCTAAAATGTGATTTTCACACTCACAAATAAATTACACCTAAATGATTGAATGCACAGAAGTCACGTAAACTGATCAATAATTTACATTAGGGAAGAGCAAAAAATACGAACTATAGAGGTGTGAACCCAGCACTAGATAAATGTGAATGTGCTTTAAGCAAAAAACTGATTTAGTATTCATCAAAATGAGCATATGAAGCAAACCTGCCAACACATGTATGTCTTTGCTGCCTTCAATCATACTAATAAGCAAAAATGACTTTAGATAAACTAACAATTGTGCTTCATTGTTTTTTTTATTGCTGAAGAGTGTTGAACTTCTCCTGCACTCTACTCTACACATGTGAATTTACTTTTCCTTCAGCCTGAGGTTTATTCATTACACTTTTTTGGTGTGAAAGGGCTTTACATTTGCTATAATTACAACTTCTTGTATTAAAAACAATCAAGCCCTGCTCCTATTTAAAAAGTAACGCAAAAGTAACGTAACGTTTAAAAAAAGTAACTAAGGTAATTAGTTACTTTTTTAGGGAGTAACGCAATATTGTAATGCATTACTTTTAAAAGTAACTTTCCCCAACACTGATGATTTCAGAGAGTCATATAGTTTTAGAATGCTTTTATGGTACAGAGATGTCATTGAGGATACGGTCCCAATGACAAGCTGTTGTACACCTAAAGGAACAACATTTTTTTCTGATTGAGTGCATATTATACATTACATTATACAATTTAAATTATACATTATCATTTTTTTCTTTTTTTGCACAGAAGTCAGTAATATAGGTTTTAATATAATTAAAATATAATATAATATTTAATTTAATTTTTATTTTATGCACAAAATTTCAATTTATTCCAAACCTTCCAAATTCCAAAGCAGCAAGAGATAAACAAGTGATCAATAATCACCTGAAAAAGATACATAAACAAACAACTGCATATTAAATACCAGACAAAGGTTTGATCTTGAACTACCTTGATGCAGTGAACTGATAAAATGAAAAGGAAACACATTATAATGTTTCTTCATTACTCTTTGCATGCACTGCCAAAATGAGACTGAAAAAAAAAAATTGCATAATGGGGCTTGACTTCCCTTAAATAACTCTTAAATTTAATTTGGCTTCCACAAATTTATCCTACAACTTTAAAAGTGAGCCATCAAAAACATTTAGCAGACATCCTATATTTACCAGCGACTTTAAGTAACAGGCATTAGCCGTGTGAAAAATATGAACCATTTAAAATGCTTCTGCCTCTCCCCTAACTCGAAAGATTCAAGCGTCCCATGCGCGAGCAGTGTGTAAGCAGTAACAGACACCGGTTTAGAGACACCGAAGTGTTTGTTTTCATAGCCTTGGGATAGAGACATCTGAGCAGCTCTGTGGGGAGACAGGAGTGGATGGGAGTAAGACACTCCAACTTTTACCACCACATCAATGTATCTCTTCTTCCCTCAAACATATGACCTCCGGTGTTTGCTCAGTTCTGTTTTAACTGGCTGCCCTAATTAACCAGACCGATTACATGAGAGTAACTAGAGGTCTTACTACTGGAGAAAGTACGTGATTGAGTGTGAAAACAGGAAAGAAACACAGAGCAGAGAAAAAATACAGTGAAATTCAAGTCACAAGTCACATTTTGTCAGAAACGTGACCCATTACCTTCCAAATGGAAATTTTAGGGGTACCAATCTCAACAGCAATAGATCATTTGTTTAACATTTCAGCACCAGGTGTTAAAGTAATAGCTCGTAACTTTCAAGCCAACCACCAGAAGATTTCACAACCTAATAGGTGAGACAGGCCTCGGCCTTACAGCAGAAGTACTGTTGGAATCTCATAAACACAAACAAGCGTGTTACTCACTGCTGGACTCTCATGTCAAACATTTTCTCGAAAATACACCCATTTATAAGCCACATTTTACAAACCGGAGCGGTCAGTCAAATTGGTTAGAAAAATAAAAAAAGAAAAAGCTGCCAACAGAAATTTTCACCTGTGTATACAGCATTTGACTTTGGTAGAACTCGTTAAATTTGAGAGCAGCTGCAGATTTTCCACAGATCATAAATTCATCCAGGCGTGTGCCATTTAGATGCCTCGAGGCTGCTTTACCAACCACATCGGATGAAATTTAAGCAAGGGATTTTGCTGACAAATATTTTTTTCACTGTTTTCTCCATCCTTACATTCTTTGTCCTCCACCCATTTCTCATGGCCGCTATTCTGTCTGTGAAAATAAGCAAAGTTCCCGTCTCTCACCCCCATGACCTCACCGACTGCCGCTTAAGTACGTGCTGAGCAAGATCGCGGCTGCCGGGCTCAGGTGTCTGTACTCTGCGTCACCCTCCAGATGTGAGCTTCTGTCACAAGGGCTCTATTAATCTACGCCAGGCCTGTCAGCCTCGTTTCTGCCTCCATCAGCTCATGCATTGTAAAGCCTCCCTGCTCCCCTAAGTCTACTGATATGAACACTTACGCCTGAAACTCTATATTTTGTTTAGGAAATGAGTCATAAATTAGGGGAGCTCCCAGCCAAGGTCTGGGGAGGAGAGTGGACAGAGAGGGGTTTGTGACTATTGCCGGCGGGGGAAACACATCCCGGACGTTCCTGAGGGAATCGGACCACCGCAACACCCCTGAAAGCGCTGCCATGCTTTTGAGGAATTTTCATGACTGAGGAAATGCTGACATATTGTGCCTCCGCCAAAATGAACGACATTTTATGTTCTGTATAATGCACATGCAAAATGGAGAATGTGATGGCCAATGTAAACGGATGTGATATTGCGTAGCATATTGTTATAATAACAAAAGTGAATTTAGACATTATATGTGAACTGTATGGAAATGGATTTTCATGTTCAAACTTGATAAAGATTACATTTAATAGTGTTATACAGTCTTAATGTAAAACTGGAAGCATGGGCCATTAAATATCCAACACGGGATAATAAATGAATGGCTGATATATAATCCAGTATCAACAGACATAAATAAACTAATAAACAAACAAATGGCTGATATAGTATATCCATTATTGATAGACAGAATGACTAATAAATCTGATAATATATACACAGTACCAATTAGACAGATAGATGGCTGATATATTCAATATCGACAGACAGAATAAATAAACAAATAATAAACTAAAACAAACAAATAAATGGCAAATATGTATCCAATATTAATAGACAGAATGAGAAAGAAAGAAAGAAAGAATGGATAGATGGATAGAATAATAAGACAAAATAACTGAATTCATAAAAAATGAACAAATAATAAACTAAAACAAACAAATAATGGATAGATGGATCCATGGATAGATGGATAGATGGATCAAGAAGCCAACACAATGCATTAAGAGCCAGAGCGTGTAAACTTTTGAACAGTATGTTTTAATTTTTCTTGTTTTGTTTAAAGATCATATATTTTTTTTTTAATTTGGTACTGCACTTAAGAAGCTACATACATTTTTAAATGTTTCCCAGAAGACAAAATAAGTACAATATACCCTGATCATCCAATTCAAAGTTTACACCCCCCAGCTCTTAATGCATTGTGTTGCCTTCTTGAGCATCAGTAAATGTTTTCACCTTATATAATAGTTATGCATGAGTCCCTCAATTGTCCTCCATGTGAAAAGATGGATCTCAAAATCATTCAGTCACTGTTGGAAAGGGTTTAAATATGCAAAAAATGTTGGAAAACCAAAGAATGTGCAGGAGCTGAAGGATTTTTCTGAAGAACAGCAGGCAGTTGAACTGCTCAGGACCAACAAGGGACTCGTGAACAACTATCACGAAACAGAAAGACAGTCGTGGATCATCCAGGAAACGACACAGTATTAAGATTCAAGGGTATGTAATTTTTTGAACGGGGTCATTCTAATAAATTCAGTTATTTTGTCTTGTGGAGAATATACAAACATCTGTTAAGTGAAATAGCTTATTCAGGACAGTATTAAATAAACAATAACATGCAATTTTTATGATCCCTCTTATTTTGTTAAAATGATTAACATTTAGCATATTCTGCAAGGGGCATGTCAATTTATGAGCACAACTGCACCCAATATAGATAAATTAATGACATTTCTCAATTTGCATAAAATTGTGTGGATGGAATCTAAGCTAATTAAAATGCAGGATGACTTACACACCAAATGTAACACTTGGTGTAAAATATTAAAACCCTTAACTTCAAGTAAGCAATAATAACCATAAAGCTGGTCTTTGCAAACACCAATAAAATATATAGAGATATCTATTTAGGGCCAGTTTTCTGGATTGTAGTGCTTTCAATACAACAGACAAACAATATGAAACTGTGCATTTGCTAAAGGACTGCTCAATTGTGTTTGCATAAAAAAAAACAAAATCACCATTCCAGTAAATGGCCCCTGAGGGAGGTTTATAAACAAAATGGTAAGAGGACGGTGAGTATAGAGATTGGATACATTTCCTACATTCCTCTGTCCCTTCGGTCTATAAACATGGGGGTTTATTTTGTGAAGGTGCATGGATGCGTGCTCAAAAGCATCCTCTCTGCGACGTCTGCGTCAGTTAGAGATCTGATTGCAGAGGCATGTTATATCTAGCGGTCTGAAGCTGGAGGTGGTGTTGTGAAACTGGAAGGTAACACTCCGTGTAACTGACTGGGGTTTTGTTTTATGGACGTTCTGGATTATAAAACAGGACTATTGCATGGTTAACGGCTACCCAAGCAAATACAAAAGAAGTCTCTTCCCATTCTTTCGGGTGCATGACACTATGCTCAAATGGGTGTTGAAATAAACCGAATCCCCAGGAGTCGTCTCCAGGCTGTAATGTCTGCCCACTGCCTCCAGGTCTTTCCGAGAACGCCAGACGTTTGACGGCTCCCAGCGGCCATCCACCCTGGCTTGCGCACAGTGTTAGCAACCCTCTATTTGTTTGGAGTTTATTATGGTGCTGCTATTTAACACACATTGTGCCGGTCAACTCCTACACACAGATTCGCTCACTTTACCCACACCTCACACACGAGCACAGAGGCCTTTCAAATGGTGTGGAGGTTGGGCCATCAAACCGTGAGAGTCTGGGAGACATAAACACAGAGTGGTTGTTGATAGTAAGATTTGCGGTGTGCAATCTACTCAGCGACTTCAACACTGGAGCTGTTGAACTCTTAGCATAACAGCCATTTCCCAGCAATCCTCCCATTGAGAAGCTTTTATTTATTGGCGACTCTTAAAACGGGTTTTAAATAGATTTTTCCGACTGTAAACTACTCAACACACCTGTCGGAGAAGCTCCATTAGGACACGAGTAATTGGGGCAGGGACTGCTAACAGGCTAGTAAACCCTACGTTAGCGTATGTTTAACAGGAGACTGTGTAAGGGAGGAAATGACCGTCCGTGAGAAGAGCTTCCAATAACTTCTGGTATCTAATGGTCTTATCAGGAGGTCACTATCATGGGTAATGAGCTAATGCAGCACACTTGGCACGAGGGTGTAAGTTCTTGAAGGTTTTGATCAGTTACTTGGCTCATGCCCCTTTTCCACCAAGGCAGTTCCAGTACGACAAAGATACAATAACTTTAAAACCTCTACATTCTCAGAGACAACTATGACCTCTGATTTTAGGGCTTGGTTTCGACACAAATTTCACGATTCAATTCGACTTGATCCACAAGCTTGCGATTCGATTCAACATGATTATTTTGGATGTATATCAGGTACAGTACATGCCAAATTTTCTTAAGAAAAAAAACCCTAAACTAATGCTGTAAAATACACATGAAGTCAGTCGGTATTACTATAATATTAAACTGATTTGTATACAAATGCGTAAATTACACAAAATCAAGTTTTTATAATGATAAAGTTACAATTAAATAATTAGATTTTTTTTAATGTAAACATTTAGGCTAAATGGATGCCATCATAAAAACTTGACAGATTAAGATTAAAACAAATGAAACATTGAAGAACAATAAAAAAATATAATGAATATGTTAAATGGTGCATATATTTAGCTAAATTATCCTCTCTAGAGTAGATTTTTTTATGATTAATGAGTTAATGGTCTCTGAATATGGAAATGGGGAAAAGGAAAACGTGATGTTACGTTGTTTACAAGCTGTTACATTGACGTCTTTCCGTGGTTGAAACACTGATTGAGCGATTACATGAGACAGGATATGGATTTTGGTAAGCTGTACTCCTTTTAACATACCATCGGATGTTTATTCATGTTTATTTTGTGCTGGAACTGGTTTTAAAGTGGAGGAGACGATCAGTTAATGTGCGCTTCGCTCTGCTGCTTCTCTTGAACTGAGGCGCTACAGTGATCGGTCACTCTACATTAAACAACACCAAAACGGCATTTATTGTTTGAATACTGTAATAAAATGGACAGAATTTGAAATCTGAGACTTTGTTTCATATCAAAAGTAACAAAGCACAAAACTTATTGCGATTCATTGGATGGGATGCTACATGTTCCGTTCATTAACTGAAAAAATGCTAGTGACTAATCAATTCTTTGGATTTAAGAATTGATATTGTTTCGTAAAAATAAAAATCCATTAAAATAGAGAAATCAATATTTTTTACCCAGCCCTATCCGATTTCATACTATAATATAATAAAAATAGCCATAATACTTTTGAAAACAACGTGAACTGACGTTTGAACTCATTTTACTTCCATAATGTGACCTTTCAGATTGAAGCAGGGTATTAAGTAAGAAAAAAACGCGGCGGGACTTGATTCGAATCAATTCCTGATGGACTTTAAATCATGAAGAGTGAGTCACATACCAGAATAAAATCCAGACCGAATGAAACGAATGCCAAAGCTATTTAGCTATTGGTAAACATTATCCAATAATGACACCAAGTTATAACCTTTTGATTATAGATGACAGACTATTTTTCTTTTTAGAATAACATGCTCCAATGAATTGCTCTCAAGAACATTCATTTAAATAAAAAAGCATTCAGTTTTGACATCATGTTGACTTTAAATCACCCTTTAAAATTTATACCACTGCTAATTTATCCCATGGCAGCTATACTAGCGAAGGTTTCGTACAGCCATTAAGAATTAGCTGACAGATGTCTAAATGTTTGGATAGATTCTGACCATGTAGGAAATATGACCAAATGTTCGGACGACATTAAATCACGCTGCAGTTAAATAAACTCAGACGATATTCAAACAAATGTTGGTCAGTTTCCCTTTTAAAATGCCAACTCATATCCACTTTAAAAGAGGGGGAAGCGGTGGCAGGACACACAATGGAAATTCAATATGGACTTTACTCGTGTTCTCCCTTGGTAATCCATATAAAGCACTTTATTTTTGGAGATCCCCAAGGGATAAACTGTGACCAACTGCTTGCAGCAACACAACTTTATGACCACTTAAATTCTGTGGCAGTCGATTTAAGAGTGGGTGTGTGCACAGGATAAGCAGACAGGTAAATCACCTTCATGGCGAGCCATAAGGCTTAATTTGTTTACGCCACTCTTGAAACACTGCAAATTAACCCTCTAGACGTCAATAGAACATTGTTGTCTGCGGTGGAGCGGTTAAGCACACAAGGAAAGTTTTATTAATGACTGCTGTAGATACTGTAACTCAGTAGCATTCAAATGCGTCAGAGGAAATTCCAGGCCAGTTCAATAAACAATTTGGCAAGGACGTTCCAAAATAAGAAATAGATTTTTAAAATGAATAAAAAAAATGCTAAATTATATTTGTTATAGCTAAAATAAATAAATAAATAAATAAATAGAAAGAAAGAAACTAATTTATTACTGAAACATTGTCAAAACAAATTTTTATATTTTTGTCTAGTTTAGCGATACCAAACCTGGCGTGAAAAAAGCACTGACAGCACTGACAACAAACAAACAAACAAACAAACAAACAAACAAACAAATGTTAACTGAAATAAAACATAGCAATAAGTTAAAAATTGAAATTAAGCAAATGAAAATTACAAAAATTGCCTTGGGAACTAACTGAACAAAAATTTTGTATAATACTTAAAATACTAAAATTACTAAAAATAAAAATAAAAGCTAAATAAAAATAAAAAACTATTACAAATGATAAAAGCGCATATCAAAATGGCTAAAACTGAAAAAAAAGAAATAAAAGCTAATTCAACATGCTGATAAATACTAGCAAAAATAATACTAAAACACTGATTGACACTGAAAAAGCGTCTTATGAGAACAACAGTTAAACCTGGCTTCCTGTCAAAAAGGTTTGCTTTCTGATAACCAAAGCGGTTTTATTATATGGGGGTGGGTTTAATGCAGCTGTTGCTCATGCGCATATGAAATGGACTGTTCCTCTTTTATCTACTTTCTGTGAAGTTCTCACAATTAAGCTACATTAGCATTTTACTGGCAGCTGCTGGAGGAGGGGGGTCAGGTAATACAACAGGTAATAGAACACATGTTGGGGAGGAGGAGAGGAAGTGAGTGGATGAGAATGATGCTAATATCCTTAATGGTGGTCATCATTGTTTGGGCCATGTTGGGAAGCTATACAAGACATAAAAGAAAAGTAACTTTTGCTAACATCAAGCAGACTTTAAGCCAGGTTTCAAAGAAAGGAATCATTTAATGCTGGCCACCTGAGACTCTGTTTAAGGGGAAAAAAGTCATATAGAGTCAAATGTAAAAGCTTAGATCAAAGAGTTACATTTTAAAATATATTTAAATAGACAGATTTTTTTTCAGTTGTTATAATATTTCACAATATCACTGTTTTTACTGTATTTTTGATCAAATAAATGCAGCCTTGTTGAATATAAGAGACTTTTTTCAAAAAACAAAAAAATTGTACGCCAATCTAAAATATATATTAAAATCTAAATATAATAATTTTTAGAAGTGGCACTCAACAATATAACGTGCCAGAGCCTCTTTAATAAAAGCGCAAATAAATAACGTTCTCAATATTTGGTTAATAGTCCTAAATATTTGGTTACAACGTTAAAAGGCTGCCATAAAATTCGCCCACAGATGAGCTCATGGTTTTTGCGGAGGTGTCCTTCCTGTTTCATCATCTGCCTCATGCTCAGAGTTTAAAAACTTATCCACCCATAATCCATCATGCCTTAATTTTACCATTTGTGTGCAGTAAACATGAACTAAATATGTATAAACAGTGAAGTGGAGGTGAAGGTATTGTGAATCTTTTGCTTTATATAGAGATGTTTCACAGACATCTATGGCCAAAACTGTACATACAAGACAAATACTATTCCTTCTCTATAGAAAGACCTGAAAAATGTATGTTCATTGTCCGTCGTAGCTCAGAAGTTATTTATGAAGAGCTGGCATATATGTGGATTCTGACAGCATTCCAGAATGAATGAGAGTAGTCTGAGCCGGCATGTCACTGTTTGTTTAACCTCGGATTAATAAAACTCTACAGCAGGCCTTTAAACATAAATGCTTCTTCAGCTCATTCTGAGCTTGAGCCCCCGTCCACCAGCTTTGATTTAAAGGCGGTCAGAATGTAAAGGATTCTTTCATGTCAGCAATCAACACATGAACATTATAAATGCAGCCGATTCAAGATGCAAGATGGCAAGTTAGATTTATCAGCTGTGGCTTGCCATCTTGGTTTAATCTTACTTTCTTATGGCATTAAAACAGTAAGGTGGTTGATAATGTGAAGCATAAGCCATGCAGGCACTTGGAAGAAGCCAGATCTACTGAATCGGTGAACCATGTGTCTTATGATCATTGACAGTCTGAACACTATTTGAAATTAAACATTAAAAACAAAGCCAAATATTGGTACTGCTAAAGTTCCAATGATGTTGACAAGGTTAAAACACTAAAAGATAATAATGAGACATGTGAAAACAGAAATGAGGAAAGATGGACAGATAAACAAGACCCAAGAAAGTTCCCAAAGACCAAAAGTCCTTAGGTCAGTTTAGAAGTGTACAAAGTCAAGCTATGCCTGCATTAGCAGCTCTTACAAAAACAACTTCTATATTCTAGAAGGGCAACACTGACCTCATTTCTACCAATAGACCCCAGTCCTTTGTTTTCTAAGCTTTACCCCCAAAAATGTGGCCTTTATCCATCTGCGAGGTTGCCACGACTCTACAAATATGGACCGAATAGGACAAAGAAGAGTCAGGTCAATACATTCACCCACTGTTGCCCTCATTTATTCTGCAGGGCTTGACATAAGCAAACAATCCTCTCTTACAGCTTAGCAACTACACGCTGAAGTCACTCTTCTATGGGCCCATGACATCCTCAAATTCAGAACATGACCAATTGTGGGTCCTACATTTGTACTGGATGTGCCGGACCAAGGAGGGAAAAAAAAAAAAACTTTCCCCTCCTTAGCAGCGTAACCATCCTGAAAACACTATTTAAATAAAAATCTTGCGCATTTGAACACACCAGGTTCTTCTTTATTCATCAAAACATGATCACTTATTATGAATAAACTCAAAACTCACACATGAGGCCACTGATTCATTTTTGTGGGATGCTAAAATACTTCCATTTTTTAAGTAGAAGCAGAAGTAGAAGAAGAACAACAACGAAGAACAAAGAAGATAGGTAAGAAGAAGAAGAACAACAACAAAGAAGAGCAAATAAGGAGGCCAAGATGAAGAACATGAGAACAAAGAACAACAAAGAACAAAGGAGGACAAGTACAAGAAGACAAAGAGTAAAAACAAAGAACATGAAGAATAAGGAACAAGATGAAGAACAACAATGAAGAACAAAGGAGGATAGTACAAGACTACGAAGATGAAAACAAAGAACGTGAAAAATTAAGAACAAGATGAAAAACAACAAAGGACAAATACAAGAAGATGAAGATGAAAACAAAGAACATGAAGAATGCAGAACAAGATGAAGAACAACAAAGAAGAAGAACAAAGGAGGAAAAGTACAAGACGGAGATGAAAAACAAAGAACATGAAGAATGAAGAACAAGACAAAGAAGAACAAAGAAGGACAAGTCCAAGGAGACAAAGATGAAAAACAAAGAAGAACATGAAGAATGGAGAACAAGAACAACGAACAAAACAAAGAACAAAAGAGGAAAAGTACAAGAAGCTGAAAAACAAGACCAACAAAAAGAACAAAGAACAAGACACAAAGGCGGCCAAAAAGGACAAGAAGACAAAGAAAAACAAGAAAACTTTTTAACTTAAGAATCAACATTAAATATTGTTTAAAATGTCCAAATACCCAACTATAGTAGTCAACATTTGACAGATCAAAAAAGTTCAAATTTGTCCTAAGACAAGAACACATTTTGGTTTTAGGTTTTAGGACAACTCTGATGAAAGGTTTTGATCCACTTAAAAACAATTTGACTACTGTATAAGGCTACTCCCTAAATTTGCTCAAAATCACCGTTTTCACCCACTGAATACCACTAACAGAAAAAAAAGAAGGGTGACACCGATGGGAAAGTTCAGTTTCCCCCAATTGAGCAGCCTCGCTTGGATAGATTGTGCAAACATCGCCTTTGTGTGCCCATCTCCTTGCCTCTGATGTGGCCTGACAGCAAGAGCATTATGGGAAGGCTGGTTCCTGCAGGAGTGGTAATGCAGCTGTCTCCTGTTTACCCTCTTCCTCTGGGCCTGGGTATCAATTAGCCTGGCAATGGAGAAAGTGCAATCAACACTACTCAAACGAAACCCATAGCGTGCCAAATGTGAGAACTGAAGACGTACATCTCTTTAAAACAAATGGTTCCCACCATCATGTGTCTGACGAGCAGCCGAAAGTCTTTGAGATTTAAGGAATTACTTAAGGATATGAAGGCATTTTAAGTGCTTGTTAAACTTGTTCCATTTGTTTTAACCACCAAGAGAGCGTGAACTCTTTCATCATATAATTCCTCATCTGGCTATAACTGAAATTACATTTGTGTTCCTGTAATTGCAAATGTACCTCAATCAAACAGCAAAGATTTATATTTGCTCCAAAAGAAACACTTGATCTAAAGAGGAGTCCAAAGCTTAATAAAAAGCAACATTTTAAAAATAAATTTAGAAAAGCTTGTTTTTATTAAAAACAAATTTAGTAATTATCTTGTGTTTTTGCGTTTTAAGCCTTATAAATCCTCTTATTGCTGTAGTACATCAATAAAACTGCATGGCTGCTGTAAGAGCGAAACAAAGACATTATTCCATATTGCTCTAGTGAGACTGACTTTGCTGTCTTTATGTCTGTGATTTCTATGATTTCTGTGTAAATTATAACTAACTTCTAAATTAAAAGCTCATTTCCCTTTCAAAAATTAAAATGATAACTGAAAGCCAATTTGATATTGATGGTTAAAATGAAAAGGCTCAGCTCAAAGTACTGGTTTGAATAAAAAGTTATTTTACAATCCTGAATTATTAAAATTTTAATAATGGAAAGGGGATTGTATGAACATTTGAAGTATACAGTTTCTGTATAAATGAAGAAATAATAATAAATAACTTAAATTTTATTTATTTAAACTGACGTATGAAGTCAAGTCTAACCGAGCAAAGCAATGAAGTTTAATCTATGTAATTTCAATCTTAAGATTACATAGAAAACAAAAAACACAAACCTGGGTTTTCATCAGAAAGAAAAGATAAAATGTTTGTTAAAGGGATAGTTTAGCTAAATATGAAAATGATGTTATTAATTGTTCACCCTCAATAACTTTGTTCATCTTCGGAACACAAATTAAGATTTTTTTGGGGTTAAATTCGAGAGCTTTCTGACCCTCTATAGACAGCAAGGGAACTACCACATTCAAGGCCCAGAAAGGTAGTAAGGACATTGTTAAAATAGGCCATGTGACATCAGTGGTTCAACCTTAATTTTACAAAGCTACATGAATAATTTTTGTGTGCAAAGAAAACAAAGGGTCAGAAAGCTCTCAGATTTCATAAAAAAAAAAATCTTAATTTGTGTTCTGAAGTTGAACTTCAAGGTTCAAAGGTCTTACGGCTTTGGAACGACATGAGGGTGAGTAATTAATGACAGAATTTAGATTTTTGGGTGAACAATCCCTTTAAATCCATTCTGTAAGAGTAAAGCCCCATTCACACTGCACGTTGGTCCCGGAAAATTGCCAGAAAATTGCCGGAGTGCCTTCTGTGTGAACGCAAACACGTCCCGGGATTAATTCCGGGATTGATCCTGGGTTGGGGACCTAGTAACATTGCCGGGTTCAGTCCCGGAATGAGCGCTGTGTGAACAAAAGCCGGATCAATGCCGTAAAGGGTGCGTCGTAGTGATGACGCATTTTATCGTTCGACTGTTTTACCGGGTGTTTTGAAGGCAGATCAACGTTCACACGACAAAAAATATGTAAACTGTAATGAAGCAGCGATCAGGGAGCTCCTCACTATCCGCGCTGAAGCTGAAATCATTCTCCAGTTTAGTGAAATGGTGAGCGTGCATTATACACGTCACATGAAAGGTCACGTGTCTTTACGGGATCTTTACGGGTTGTGTGTGAACGCACACACAGATTCCGGAAAATCACTGGCAGTGTGAATGCAGCAAATCTGACGATCCGGGAACAAATGCCGGAACATATTACCCGTGTATTTTCAGGAATCTCTGTGTGAAAGGGGCTTAAGATGAGTAGGAATCAGAGTGTAATGCCCGAGTCAAATAAAAAAGAAAAGCATGATTAGAAAAATTACAGAAGCCTGGTCCCACCCATGCACAGAACAAGGCAGCTGGACGGCCAAGAGAAGACTATGCTATAAAGACATAAATTACAGCCCAGTCATGTTTCTCCTTAAACTAGTCATTAAGATTTCTGTCCATGTTAAGTGTTACACTGCTAGTCTGGCACATCACCACCTTCTTTCTTCATACAAGCTGTGCGGCTCCCTTAAAACATCTGGATATCTACCAGTTGGGCTGAAATTCAGTCCTTGGCCTCCTTTCAGGTGGCTAATCATGAGCTCAGCATTGAGGGATCCTGCTGCACCTTGTGAATACATGAATCACATGAAACATTTGATCCATGTGTACTTTGACTCGGTCAAGCATCTCTCAGGACATTTCCTTCAAAAAGACCTCACCCAATCAAATTCGCTCAGTTCCGTCCCACAAACTTGGAACTAGGTGGCCCTCGAGTCTCAGATGACCTCCTGAACACTGAGGAAGTTGACTGGGGCAAACCCATTACGGTTACTGCGCTTCACGCTCGAATAAATCAAAGAAAAAAAGGCCGAACACGCCTCAGGGTGGCCTCAAGAGGAGGGAATCAGTTAGGACAGATGTTTTTGACATTCAGTCTGATTTCATTTAAGGGAAATAAAGAGACAGGAAAACCTCAGCACACCCAAAGTACAGCCATTTTTATTATTTGCTTGGACAGTTTGCTTCATGAGAACAGCGAGCAACACGCCTAAACCCCATTGTTAGGACGTCTCAGAAGCAAAAAGGCACAATAAATGAGTCAGTCTGACAGAATCGTTTGCGAATCTGTCATTAAAGTCTTAGCCAATTTCATCCAACTGATATTGAATAATCTTGAAGACGGCCTTTAAAAAAGGTTTCCACGTCACTCACAAGAAACTGAGGTCATGTCTTTCCAGCCAACATCCACTAACATGCACATTACAGCCTTGAACCTCTGCAGGTGCTGGCCAGCTGAAGGCTCTTTTCCACCAGGAAGCTGTAAAAGTCAACTACACCCCAGTTGTGTACTGTGCTGTTATGGTTTCAGTGAGTGGAACCACTTGTGGTTAGTAAACAAGCCTATTCATGGAGTTTGTGTTCAGCCACCTCACAGGCGTCAAGACATTGGGCCACTCCATGATCACGTCTGGAGTTACAGCTCAATCAAACTGCTGGAAAAGATACTCAGGTAAATCAACCTGATCTTACAAGAAAATGTGTTTTCAAGTAGTTGCAATTTCATACCAGTTTGTACAATGAAAATGTACTGTGTGCACTGCCATGCAACTGATGATAAGACTAATGTTACCAAAGGGTCTGCAAAAGGCATTTAGGCAAGTAATCAAGCCTGACACATTATCCTGTCTACCATCATTTCTGGCAATTACACAAAAGTATAGAGAACAACTCCAAGCTATTATCTTAAAGCAATAGTACTACCAAAAATAGTGTGTAAAATTGTAACTAAACAAAACTAAACTTCACTTAAACTAACTAAAATATTTAAACTATTATTTTAATTTATTTATTACATATGTGTGGTTGTAGCTGATATATATATATATATATATATATATATATATATACACACACACACACATACAGTATACACACACTTATTATAAATAAACAATAAATGTGAAAATTTATAAATAGCATTTTAAGATATAATATATAAATAGAAATATAACTCTGAACTACAATATAGGAGTACATAATATTTAACCCTTTAAGCCCTGAAGGCATTTTCTGAGTTTTTTTTTTTCTGAGTGACATACAAAAAACGTAACTCCAAAACTATAGCAAAGAGATTCAAAAGGTTGGTATCGTTTGAAAGGAAACATATATATATATGCATATGTTTCCTTTCAAACGATACCAACCTTTTGGAATATATATGGAAGACAGCAGCTTGGTCATACTGGTAAACGTCTCCTTTTGTGTTTTACAGATGCCAGTCATATTGGTTTGGATCAAGAGGAGGTTGCTTGTGACGGTTTTAATTTTTAGGTTGAACTTTCCCTTTAACAATCACTTCTCAAATATGTCCTAATCAGGGCTAATCTAAAAGCCCCCACAAGCAAGTATGACTAATAACAAGGAGTCTTTGTTTATTCCAGTTAGCATGACAGAAAGATGCAAACTCACTGCAATAGCATTTGGACGAAGCCAATTCAAAAAAAGTGTAGCCTGCTGGCCAGAGTTTGTCTTCAGAAAGTACACAGCCAAAGAAAACAACTCCAGCTTTCGAAGTATCATTGCCCTTTAAAACCGTCTGTTCATCTGTGGACAGATTGACTGCGAGCGAGCGAGCGGATGCCACAGCGAACTGCAACCCAAGGGTGAACGAGTTGAGTAAGACGTAGAGGCCTCGATCCCTAGAAGCCGAATAAAACATCTGAACCCATTTCACAAAGAACGGTTTAATAAAAATCCAGATGTGCACTTTATGTTCAAGGATATCTTTATAAAATGACCATGAAATAGAACTCAAAGGCAGATTTTCATCCAGTTCTGTCAAGGCTTGCAATATAACGCCAAATTGTGGTAAAGGGAATACAACCTACAGTATGTGCTTCAGTTTAAGCATGAAACGCTACTGCCTAGAGGGCTTTTAATGTGTGCGTGCCTGAGAAATGATGATTCCCTCATCAGTCCTCGATATTTTACAGTCAATAGAAACATCACCACATTGACCAAGTGTGCTGCGCTTTGGCATAACTTATTTAAAAGCCATACAAATGAGGTAAGAAGAAATAACAAAACAGCTCAATGACATGGAGGGCTGCACAAATAATCCTTAATCTTTCTACTTGAACGAAAAGCACAATCGTTCCCCTGCCTGCTGGATGAAGTGCTGTTGGTTCTTCATTTAAGCAGACACGGTTCGAAAAAACACACGCAGCTGCCTGCCAATACACACGCAACCCCCTACATAAAGTTACACACTCCTGCTACACAAGCGTCTGCCAGTGCTGGAACCGTGCCTCTCGAACCGAACAGTTCATGTTGGTCTACTGACCACAAACTCTCACACCTGAAACATTTCTTCTGGCCTAACAACTCAGTGAGAATAGGCTGGGATGTCATTGTACTTATTTTGACCTTTGCTTAGCCTGAAATTATTTGTACTTATTGTGACCAATCGTGCATATTTCAAATAAGTACATAGCTCATTCAAAAACCTCATGTGATGTTTATCGACTCCAAAACACATCATTTGGATGAGCACATTCATGGATAAACACTTTCAAGGATGAAATGATTCAGTGGCTCTGTTGAAAGCTACATATTTCTTACTGAAAAGGCCAACGACCTGACCGCAAGTAGATTTGTTGAGAGCTGCATGTCCATTAGTAGATTAGAAGTTTGAATGTGCATTAGGCATTTAAATATATTTTTACAATAGCTACTGTATATTGCATGTTGAAGAGACCAACACGTTGTGTTATGGACAATCTGAAGTTTTACAAATTGGTGATTTTCGTATGAATGTGTATGAAAACAGTTATAGGAAAAAAGCTGTGAAGCTTCACCCTTAACCTCAGATGAGCAAGAGCGGATTGTATGAAAAACTGGCTTAGATTTAGATGTTTTGGTCTTAGTTTAACAAGTGAACCACCCTTGGTCAACCCGCAAAAAAAACAAGAAAAAACACTGAATCCAATAGGCGAAGCTAGCAGGAACAACAGTCTCTTTTAATAACTTGGCAGTAAGATGACATCTAATGACTTATATATTCTGGTAAACAGAGTCCTACCACACTGGGAATGGCTGTGGAGAATGACTGGAAGTGACACACACACACACACACACACACACACACACACACACACACACACACACACACACACACACACACACACACACACACACACACACACACACACACACACACACACACACACACACACACACACACACACACACACACACACACACACACACACACACTACAGTCAAAGTTCCATGCTGCAGAAATCAATGAAGTAGTTGGAAAAAAAACTTAATTCACTTAAACAGCATCAACAATTGTAATGACTTGTATTGGACAACATTAAATCAAGATCCATCTTTCCATTTTTCATATCGGCAATGAATTAGCAGTAAATAATAGCTACTATTGCTCAAAATAGTAGTCACTTTGGAAGATAAAATAAACAAAATACCATGAAAGATACAGTTTATGAGAGGCTAACTAATTTAGCTCAACAGCTCTCCTGCTCCAATATACAGAAATCCTCATTGTTACTGAAATATGACTCACCTTAAGACATTTAGAGCAGGACCTCAAACAATCATCTAGGCAGGCGTGTTTGGTCAATACTTCCAGTAAATCAGTTAGCTGGAGGGCTAGTGCTCCACCATGCTACTTCAGCCAAAATACCTTCTGTTAAAAGCTTGATAAACTTCCTCCACTTTTCCAAATAATGGCACAATTAGAGTGGAAAACCTCAGGATTCTTTGATTATCTGTTCTATCGGCCTTAAGGCAGGTGGATTGCATGCCCCAGCTCTGCTACACAAAACATTAATGGTGCTGCTCCTCTCAGTGGATTGTTAGCTTGAAGCTAATTAAGTAAATGGCAGCCATTTTGAAAGCTCCAATATCAAAGCTATCTGGTTTGCTTGCTACTTTGAACAAATGCAGTCTAATTGCAGAAAGAGTTGCAAAATTATTCACAAATAGTGGAGACCAGGGAAAATTGAAACATGCTTAAAAAAGACTAGACTGATGTAAAGTTATTTTCTACCAGAACACATATATATATATATATATATATATATATATATATATATAGATAGATAGATAGATAGATAGATAGATAGATAGTGAGTTATGGGTACTAAATGAATTAAATTATAATAATTATTTTAAAAAATGTAAATGTTTTTATAAACAATAAAACGAATAATATTAATTATTCTGCGATAATAGATTCTGTGATACTCTTACTTTGAGACTTAAGTGCTGCCTTTGATACTGTGGACCACAGAATTCTTATCTCACGACTTGTGTGGTATTGAAGGTTGTGCTCTTAACTGGTTTAAGTCCTATCTGAATGATATAACTTTTTCTGTTTGTCTTGATGGGTTTTCTTCTTCTGTTTCTGTTTTGGAATATGGAGTTCCTCTTGTTCTCATTGTGTATGCTTCCTTTAGGTACTATTTTTTTCTGGTGTCATTTGACTTTTATGCTGATGACACAAATTAATTTGCCCCTAATGAAAAATGACAAAAAAGGCTTAAGCTCACTATCAGTATGCTTTTCTGATATTAAGAATATAAAGTCCTGGTTTTCTTTACATTTTTTGCATCTTAACGAGAGCAACCTGGGAGATTTGATTCCTTCTCCATCTAAAACCCTCTGTGAAAAACCTGGGTGTTATTTTTGATTCTGCCCTCAAATTTGCTAGACAGATAAATGCTGTAGTTAAATCTGTTTTTTTTTTCCATTTAAGATTATTGTCTAAAGCTAAGAGTTTCTGCAGAGTTTGAGAGAGTGATTCATGCATTAATTTAATCTAGACGTGACTATTGTAATTCTCTTTATATTGGAATGAGTCAATCCAATATTAGTCGTCTTCAGACGGCTCAAAATGCAGCCGCCAGACTTTTGACTGGCACTCGGAAATTTGATCATATTTCCCCAATATTACAGTCTTTGCACTGTCTGCAGATTTGTTACAGAATTTATTTAAAAATTCTGCTTTTTGTTTTTAAAGCTCTGAACAGATTAGCTCCAAAATATCTCTCTGATCTTTTGAATCAAAACAACTCTGCTAGATTAGTAAGGTCATCTCAATAAAGATTGCTGATGGCTCCGAGATCTAAACTTAAGTCGAGGGGTGACCTAGCTTTTTCTATTGCTGGTCCAAAATTGTGGAACAGTCTCCCTCTATCTATAAGATTTATTTCCACAGAGCCTGAATTTAAATCCAAGTTAAAAACTTACCTTTTCTCTCAGGCTTACAACTGTCTTTGTTTTTTAATGTCGAATTTTCTGGGTTTTTGATGTTAACTCCCTTTATCATTGCTTTGCGGTCTTTTTATTCTTTCTGTCTCTTTTTTAGATATGTATCCTTTGTCTTTTTGAACAGCACAATGGTCGACTACTGTTGTTTTTATTTGTGCTCTATAATAAAATTTGGTTTGATTTGATTAATTAAAAAGAACAAAATACTATATAATATTTTAATGACCTTTTGTTTATCTAATAATAAAATAATATTAAAATATTAAAAAGCAAATTATTAAAATTAATATATAAATACAGTGCATAGATAGATAGATAGATAGATAGATAGATAGATAGATAAAGTACTTTAGTAAAGTACTCTCTCTCTCTCTCTGCCAGAGAGGGAAATTATTTATTTAATTTTTTAAATGTGTACAATTGATTATGTTCCTAAAAATTTGTTTAAAAAAAATTGTTGTCTTTGATGAGGTTATGGCCAATATTAGCTATGGAATAATAGCTGAAGACTGTTCTTGACCACATTTTTGTCTTTAATGGTATTGTTATTGTTGGCACACATGTATGTTGCTTATACCAAAAGATGGCAGGTAGATTTGGTGCAGTCTGAGAGTTATGAGGGTAAATGTGAAAAATGTTACCCCGGCCTCTCCTCCCTCAGTGATTTTGTTGACTTTAGTTCAGAGCCCTAAATTGACAGCACATGTGTAGCTAAAGCCTGTGTCCCTACCTGTTCTGCTGGTTGTTTTTGAGGTTTGTCCCAAGGAAATACCATCAGAGCAGATCCTGCCACATAATGCTTCACTCATGCCTCTATTTGGTCTGATATTCTGGGAATAAAGAACCAAGTAATGTTTTTCATCTATTGAAAGGTCAGATGAAACCTGTTCAATGAGGTCTTTAGATCTCTGAGAGGTCACATGGATACAACTCATAAAAAAAACAAAACAGGCTGACATCCTATTTTGACTATGTGCAGCTGAATAATTTGTTTTGTATGGGGATGGATAACAGCAAAGACTTTCAAGCAAGACTTTCTTCAGAAAGAACAGCTGGCTCTCCAAAAAGATGCCATTCAAACGCAGACGCTGGATGACTTCCTAATGAACAGAAGTTCCACAGTTATGAGAGCTCCTCGGCCTGGCTTTGAAAACAGTTTAACTGCATTTACACACACAATGGAAAAAGAAGGAAAAGAAGCTGTCCTGCATACTGCTTCAAAGCATACTTGTACCGACCATAGATTTATTTGTGCTTTATGTCGGGATTAATTTAACTTAGTTCAGTCGTAAATAAAAGGTGCGGAGGCCAGTCAGCTGACCACTGGTGATGGTCCAAAACCTTCAGGAGAGGGAGAGATGGGAAAAAGAGTGAAACTACATAATGATCTTGGGTGGCCTGGAGACTTCGACAGTATATCTGTTCATGGGAAATTCTGCAGTAATCCAACGATGGTGGAACTATTATATATAATTTTTATTTAAATATTAATTATTATTTATAATATGTATTTTTATTATTATTATATTATTTTGTAACCTATTTAGACCTGGATATGTCAGTTTAATGCAACACTAATGGAAAAAAAATGCGTTACATGTTTTTAACATTTAAAATGTAATCACAAATAATAATAATAATAATAATGAATTATTTTTTAAAATATGATATATATACAGTTTAAGTAAATATCATATTTTATTTAATAATAAAAATTATAAAATACAATAACAAATAATCAAAATAATACAAATAAATGAAAACAAAATTATATATGTATATTGTATATACATTTAAAAAAAAGTAAATATAGTACAGAGATAGAGGCACGTGTCCAATAGTAAAAGTATGCAAAAAAAAAAAAAATCCAATACAATTAATAAAATGGTTTAAAAACAATAAAAATTAAACATGAATAGAAGTCAAAAGTTAATGCAAATTAATATATAAATATAGTACATAGACAGACAGACAGACAGATAGATAGATAGATAGATAGATAGATAGATAGATAGATAGATAGATAGATAGATAGATAGATAGATAGATAGAAGCACACAATTCCCTAGAATATCATTATATGCTTTAACATTAAGATTTGTACTCATGGAAATTACTAAAGTAGTCAAACCTGTTCATTTAGAAGGGGGTGTGACAATACTTTTGTCCATATAGTGTAGATAGATAGACAGACAGACAGACAGACAAAATATCATGACATTAAGGCATGCATGGGATTGCAAGTCTCTTGTGCAAATGGCACACATGCTACCATTTACTAGTTCAAAACTGAAATCTCAAAATTGAAATATGCTCTCAATACCCTTGTTTTTTTACTCTTTTGTAATGGCAAGTTTGAGTCATGTTTCTGTTCAAGCACTTCCCATCATTCTGACTCCCATTGCGGGGATATATCAGAATGGGATGGCAGACATACTGTAGATAATGAAATCTTTAATTTTACACAGGAAACTGATGAAGATTTGTTCATAGTGCTTTTACTGGAATTACTCATTTTGTAGCACTAGACCGAGACAAACTCCTTTGACTAACCACATCCTGTTTGAGAGTGGAGTGTGAAAAAGGGTTTGAGGTTTGGCAGGGGCTAAAGACCCCAGGAATCAGATGCTTGATCTGGGTGTGGCTGCTTTGACTATATCTTATAGTCCATGAAGAAATTTAAATCCAGTGTTGACATTTCTATAATCCTTTGAGCCACCAGCATATCATTTCCTGACCCTCATATGTCACCCAAAATATACAGTGTAGAATCTGCACGCAACATTTTATTGTACATTTCTGGTGGATGGCAGGCCTGAATCATACACTCTAAAAAATACTGGGTTGTTTCAACCCAACTTTGGGTCAAATATGGACTAACCCAACAGCTGGGTTAGTCCATATTTGACCCAAAGTTGGGTTGAAACAACCCAGTATTTTTTAGAGTGTATAGCTGAGGCAATTGTTTGCAAGTCTCCATGATACATTGTAGAATAATACTGATTTGTTTAATTTACATATTTCAAGTGAATGCATCTGTATGCTATGGAAACCTGTTTCCACTAAATAAAAATAGGTAATTGCAATTTTTTATTTCACAGTTATTTTTTTCTAGCAATTCTGTGTTTATGTTTCACAATTCAGACTTCTATCTTGCAAATCTAAAAAAAAAAAAAAAGTTGGAATTGTGACTTTCTCACAATTTTGAATTTATATCTCACATTTTTTATGTCCACCCCAAAATAAGAAAATAAACTCTGAATTCTGACTTTCTTTCTTGAGTTTATATCTCACTTTTTTTCTGTCCACCACAAAATGCAACTTTTTATCATACAATTATGAGTGTTCATTCAATAATAAAATAATATTATAAAATAGCAAATCAATTAAAAGTTAATGCAAATTAAAATATAACTATAGTGTACAGAAAGACAGACAGACAGATAGATAGATAGATAGACAGACAGACAGACAGATACATAGATAGATAGATAGATACAACTTGCATCACAAAATAAACAAATAAAAAAAGCAATTGCAACTTTTTATCTCAAAATTATGACTTTATCTGACATTTCTTCTCAGAAATGCAAGTTTAAATGCAGTTCTGCATTTATATATATCACAATTGTTGCTCAGAATATAAGCTCAGAATTGTGAGGGAAAAAAAATGTGAGAAAAAAGATTAAATAAATAAAAATGATATATATATATATATATTTTTTTTTATCCTATGGTGAAAACAAGCTTCCATAGAAAACATATTTTTTATTCCAATATATTTTACCATGTAAGTCATGTATGAATATTTAATGTTTGACCGTTTGCTGGATTATTTACATAATTGTTGATTTTGTTGTCTCATTGCTGGCTTGTGATGTCAGGATGAGTTTTCAAATGATCCGTTTGTTGATTGTTACTTGTGTTTCATATACCAAGTCTAAAAGGTATGTGTGTAGTGATTTCAAGTCATAGGCAGGTTTTTTTATGATGTTAGTACTTTAAGATAACAAGATGTTTCGATTTAAACATTTAAGAAATTCAACTCAAAAGAAGCCATTCAAACTCTAACTTTTATTTTGAATTGTACAAACACCTAACTCAGTGCAGTGTCTGGAAAGCATGCCCATCACCAACACCTACTTGAAACACTTGAAGCATGAACCACAAAATGAGGGCTGGCGATTTCTCAGTAGCGTCAGCTTTAAAAACAACATTTGTCATGCTGATGGGGAAAATGTGAAGTGTAATCAACCATAAGCGGGAAAAGATTTCCAGAGATTACAGAAATTGTCAAACAGTTGCAGTTGTTTTGAAATATGTCACCATCGAGTCACATCTCAAACACAGTTGGGTCTGGGTTAAAATCCAGTGAGATTTGAAGGAGATCTGGGTCTTTTCCACTGAAATTTATGGCCAGAAACAAAACAGATGGAGTCTGCCATATCTCACTGTGTAGTAGCGTAACTGCTGCTTAGTGAAATTGCTTCAGTCTATTTCAGAATTCATCAGACAGAAAGACTAGAAGATGAATAGAAGATGTTCCATTGCGTGTCTGAATCAACCTGACAGGATACATTTTGCTCGACATTACATTATCCATGCCTGTTACACAACAAGTTGTGACATAAATAAATACTTGAAATAATGACCTGCGTTGAGTTTTTTTATAATCTGACCTGTATATTATTTAAAGCTCCACTAAGTAAAAAATAGTCTATTACAACATACCAAACATTAAACCTTGCAACATCATGAACACTGCAGTAAGATGCAAAATGTAACCTGTTGCATTTAGGTGTGATATATAGCATTGCAATGGACAACATCAAATATACAGTGCAGCAGTCATGTTTTCAAAGTAAAAATCACATTCATTTTCTCGAAAGGTGAGAAATTTAGATAACTTAGAAAAGTTTAAAGACAGACCTGAGCTATGAGGTATTAAATCGATGCCACATGCCTTTGTTGAATCCATCAGTCCACAATATATTTTTAGATATTAATGTTTAACTGTGGAATTCCTAATGAAAAAAACACCTATGATTACATTATTCATGATTCTGCATAGAAATCACCAAACAGAGACTTGAAACAAGCAAATTTCAGCAAAGAAACACACCCACTCCAATAAAGCATTTAGTTCTACACTCTTACTGAAATATTTCTATAAACAGCGGAGATTAAAATTTGAGAACAACCTATCATTTCCTAAATTTCAAGGTCACTGCTTAATCCTTTTGTAAGTTATCCTAACAGGATTTTTAAGGATATTATAAATTAATTGTCTTCTGAAGCACAGTATAAAAAACTTAAATGAGATATTTGAAGAAAGAAAAAAAAAACACTGATCAAAATTACAGAACACTTACAGATACCTCCAAGTTGTTGATGTTAATCTGGCACCTCGTGATAATTTCCTTAATTATATGACAAACCCTATTTAACTTGGCAGAATTCCTCAAATTTTGATTGCAAGATGGCGGGCCGCTCAAAGGTGACTGAAGCCCTACGACAGGAGATTGTCCAGATGAAGACAAAAGGGATGACCCTTTCAGCCACTGCACGAGAAGTTGGTCGTTCCAAATCTGTGATTTCTCAAATATTGCTGGTTTACAATGACACTAATTCATTCAAGTCCCCCAAAACGGCTGGTCGTCCACATAAGACAAATGCACGAGAGGACAGGATAATTCAGAGAATCTCAATGGGGAATCGGTTCAACACTGCAGCTGGAATTGCTCACCAGTTCAGCAAAGAACAAGGTAAGGATCTGTCTCAGCATGTTTAAGAGAAGTCGGAATGAAATCGCACTCTGCTGTGAGTCTCTCATCAGCAGAAAGAATAAAAAGGCTAAGCTCACCTTTTCTGAGGAGCATGTTGTGTGGACAGAGGAGAACTGGTCCAAAATTCATTTTAGAGCAATTTTAAGCAAGTTTAATGTATTTGAGTCCAATGGGAAAAATTTTGTTTGGTGTCAAACTGGGGAAGACTGAACCTAAAGTGTGTAAAGAAGGAGGAGGAGGAAGTGTCATCACAATTTTGAGTGATGAAGATTAACAATATTTCCGTAAAATCAAGTATTTATAGATTGTTCTCTAATTTTGATCTCCACTGTATATTCATAGAAATCAAAAGTTTTATATGTATCTGGTGTTTTTCATTTGATTATATCATCCTCAGTGCTTTATGGGACTGTAGTTCTTTTCCTCACTAAAGCTGTTAAGTACACAATCTTATACCTTTGTCTTTTCATCCGATTTTCAAAAACATTTAGTTTCAACTCCAAGTTTGTGATGTTGTGATTCATGTCTGGCTGCTTTAGTACATGGCTTATAACTCTTTTTAAAAATCCACATGGGAAGATTTATATATAAAAAAATGGTAAACGGCACTGTTAGCAAAATACTGTATTACATGGCTCTCTGGAAGACTTGATTCTGATTGGCCAGTTAGGGACAAACATGAAAACCTTTACAAATGCAGAAAATTTTAATTATATACAAATCTTTTATTTGGCATTATACAAGGATATAACAGGTGTAACAGGCTACATATATTTCTGTGGGTATAAAAGTCAAAGTAAGTTCCATAGAAATGTGTTGTCTCCAGTTGTAGACACACAATGCTGTTGGGAATGAGAGAGTGTCATGCTGAGGTCAGCAGGGGCAGTGCTGTGCATGTCCAACATTATACATACATTTCTAACATTCTCTGCTAATGCCATAAAATGTCCACTTTTGTTGATTGTTATTGAAAAGAATTATCAAAAATCCCTTTATCAACCATTGATTTGGCACATTATGTGATAAATTGTGTTATTAATGCAAGGCAGCAATAAATACTCTTACAACTAAGCATGCTGACAGACATAAAAGTCTAGTGCAGGCTTATCTTTTTATGATAAACACAATACATTCTAGAATTTCAAATGGGTGTAACATTTTTATTTCTAAGAAACATTGGCCTCTGTGGAAAAAAAGTACACAATCTTTCTTCTGGTCAAAATTAAAAAAATAAGAGTCTCTTGCTGACTCACAATATTCAAATGCCCCTTTAAATTGCATAAATGTTTGATTGGCTCTGTTTTTACCGTACACACCGTTACAAGCCTGTAGAAAGCAAAGACAAAAACATCAGTTGCATGGAGATAGACGTCAGTTCCATATGACCACTAATAATCATAACAACCTCAGTAATTACCAAAAAAAACAGCCTTTAATATTTGAACATGTCAAAGATAAATGTGCGAATGGAAAAATGAGCCGATCCATGTCATGCTGCACATTCACAGGCGTGTGTACGGATGAGGTCAGAGAAATCGGCACCCAGCTTTGGGTCGGTTAGCCCAGTTCCACCACAAAGCTTAACTGGCTGCATGTGACTATACAGGCTTGTCTGCCCTCTTCAACTGTAAAACCTCGGCTGGGCACGAGAAGTCAAACCACAGAGGAGACACTTTCGTCATTACCGTGACTCTCAGCTGCCACATGCTCGAGTGGCACCCAGCTAAGTCAACAGAAACGAACATCGGACGGCCTCTTTCCAAAACACTGGGACCTCATGTAGTGTCAGACTGCTATAAAAGTGATCTCACAGTGCATTGTGGGTGCTATATATTTATGTCAGTCAATGAGGCCTGAGTCACTTATTGTAATTTTGATGATCTTAATGTGAAGGAATGCTAAATTCTGTCAAAAAACCATCATCATCATTTTAACTGAATATCTCTAATTTTATTTTGGTTCTTAGGAGAATTCATACGGCAAGACTACGACCCAAATCGTCTGTCAGACTTTTTTCAGAGGTAAGATTCATAAGATTCATTCACAGGCAATTAGTTGGCCGTCTGTGAGCATGATGGACTGATGTGTTGGAATGTTTACCTGAGAACACCGATCTCTTGCTGGCATCTCTCACTCCACTTGGATTACCTAAAAATTGCCAAAATACAGAAGAAAAGCTTGTAAATGGTCTCATGCTGAGAATTTTCAAACATATAATTCAATATAATACAATGAGGCACCTAAAACCGAAACCTAAAAACCACATCGAAAATCAGCAAAAATGTTTGAGGCAGGCAAGATTTTTTAATGCTTTTGAAAGAAGTCTTTTATGCTTACCAATGCTGCATTTATTTAATTAAACACAGTAAAAACTGTAACACTGTGAAATATTATTACAAATTAAAATCAGCTGTTATGTATTATAATATATTTTGAAAAAAAAAATATTCCTGTGAAGGAATAAATTATTCTGTCTTCAGTGTCATATGATCCTTCAGAAATAATTCTAATATGCAGATTTGGTGCCCAAGAAAGATTTATTATTAATAATAATACTGAAAACAGTTAATATTTTTGTGGAAACTGTAACAAAACTTTGATTAATAGAAAGCTCATAAGAACAGCATTTATTTGAAGTAGACATCTTTTGTAACAATGTAAAAAAACTTTTAAAAATTGTAATGTGTCCTTGCAGAATAAAAGTATTAACTCTTAAAAAAAATAAAAAATACACAAGCAAACACACAAGCTTACTGGGCCCAAACTTTTAAACAGTAGGGTAAGCTAAAACTAAATTTCCAAATTAGGTTTATAGTCATATTGCATTGATTTTGGCAGGAAATCTGCACCATATATTCAGAACTGATTTAAACATGGTATAACGCTTAAAATAGAGCTATGCTTACTTGTACTGGCAGCTGAAAACATACCAAATATACAAAAATATACAATAAATGAATACACAAATAGCGGAGGTTGTGGATAACGGGTCTTCCAGTTCTGTGGATTTCTACATGGAGATTCTGTGCGGTCCTGCCGATCAGTCATAGTAAAATATACAAACATTTTTATACTAACATAAAACTACCAAAATATTACATTTGCGAAATCAGACTTCCCTACAGATCATAAGCCAGAGTTATCAGTTCTCGTTAGGAAAGGTCATTATATTAAAGGCATGAAATTCGAAATGAATGGAGCAGTGGCTGAAATGTTTTAAGGGTTAGTGGTTACCCCATTGTGGGCGTTTCTGCAATAACAGGAAATTGTTATGGAACTTGTACTTTGCCATGCACTTGATGTCTATTCAGAAACCTGTGTTGGCACAGGTTAAACTCCAACAGACAGCGTCAACAGTCACTGTGGCAGCCAATCAGCAAATGTTCAGAATGCCAAATGGCATTTTGTCACGTCCTGCGGCTGGCAGTGCCAGGCGTTCTCACTAACAGACTGTGCCTCATGTTCCTTTAAATAACTGGGCTGGCATGACAGTTCCAGCAAGCATGCCTGTAGAGGCTGTTAGCCCAATATACTTATTTTATGCAAGATATGTTTTTGGCAAAATGGAGCCTGTCATGTGTAGTTACATTTCATTTGATAGCAGGGCTTGGATTGTTTGTATAATATTTTGCTTGTCTAGAAATCTTTGGACGTTTCTCTGGCAGTGCGATTGTGTGCTCCAAACATATGTCGAAATCATTTGTTTACCAAAGAAATATTATACCAGATCTATAGCAAATATTTGCCTAAAAGTGCTTCTGAGTTTCAGTTGAAAAGATACAGAATCCACAGTAACATTTTCTCAGAACTTAGCATTTTCTTTTGCATCTGGCATTTTGTTATTATGAAAAAGCTCTTCATCACAGACAATTGTCTTCAATCTGATAAAAATCACAATCATTCTTACGTAATCCATGAACTCAAAGACACTCTCTCAGGGCTTGAGCTTTGATATGCAACAATATTGAGGTCATTAACAGACTAATGGCTCATGAGGGACATGGAGATTCTGGCAATTCTTCAAATGAGGCCAGCGGTATTTATTAGTGATGACGGACCGTGATTTGGACAAATAATAATCCTCTAATGACTCCAAGCATGCTTAAATCTTTCAGACATGCACTGGAATGGAGATCTAAGATATGTTCATGAGACCATATCAACATAATTAAAGTGTCCAATGTTTTTCAACCTCAAAGCCACACATGCTGCAGTCTTGCGTATGTGGAGACTAAGGGAAGCTGTAAAAGTGCTGCTTGGAACCGGCTCCCTCAACCTGACTCATTTATTTCCAAGGGACGAGAGCTCAGATATCATCATTAATAGGCCTCTACAGAATTTAAACCATAATGCCACTGTAGAGAGATATTCACTATATTAATAAGAATTACCATTTAATTCAATCTGTGTATCACTTGTAGCTGTAAAATATCTTTTAAACTGACAAAAATAGTAATATGATAACTCATCTGATTTTTATGTTGAATATGAAACGGTACACTTAAGGCCCCTTCACACCAATAATGATAACTATAAGGATAAATATATTAGCGTCCACACCAACACATGATAACATTCTGTTTATTATAAATGTGTGCAGTTTTGTCATCTACCGCTCCAGCTGGAAAAAATAGTTTTGAAAAGGGATTCCAACAATTTAATTCTTCTGTGTTGTTATCGTTATTGTTGTGGTGTGAACATTCCTATTCTCAGAATTAGAACAAATTTTAAAACTGTAACAATAATCGTTCTAACTCTATAAGAAGAGTGAAGTCTGAGACACAACTACAATGATAATGACACAACTGCATTGACAGCCAATCAGAATCCACCTGACTTTAAAGAAGTCGAGCTTTTAAGCAGATGACAAAACTGCAGCGTGTGCTTATAATAAACTTACAATTATTGTGTGCTAATGTGGACGTTAATACATATTTCATTATAGTTAGAGTTATAAAGCCTTTATGCACATTAGGTAATCACATAAATGCCCACAAAAGCCAGATTTATATAGAATGGAGGTGCGTCTGCACTGAAAAGAATGACAGTTGCTTTTTTGCTGCATTTATGGATTGTTTAAACTGGATTAAACTGGATTGTGGGTGGTTCTTGCACCAAAATGCGTTTTGCACCAAAGTAGTGAATTTGCCCCTCAAAGTCATGATCTGGTCAGTATACGGGATGGGGTCAGAGATGTAATACTCACACTTGTCCTGCTCGGGTGGTTCCAGACAGTCACTCTCCGTGTCACTGGGGATGCGCCAGGGCTTCCTGACCGCCTGCAACTGCTGGTAAAACTCATCCTAGTAACACATATGATGGGAACAGAGAAATACATCATAACATTGACAACTTGGTTTGATACTTTGTTATATAATGTAATTAAATTAATTCATTTTTTGGCCTGAATTTAATTGTCTAAAAGTGTCCAAATGCTTTCAGGGCCTTGCTGAAGCCTAAGCCTAAGCTTGCTTGTATCACTACTTAGCCAGACTGGTCTTTTGGCTGGTTTTAAAGGGTTGTGGGTACTTTTTAGATGGTGAAGTTGGGAAATCAGCTGGCCGCCCAGCTTGACTCCATCTTGAACCAGCTAAAACCAACTTAAGATGGTTTAAACAGCAGGTTTTTAAGAGTACACTAGCATATATATAGCCTTACAGCTAACAACTATCAGCTATCAACTAAATACCACAAAACTCAAATTTTGAGTCCTTAAAGGACATAATTTACTTCAATATTCAGGTAGTGTAATGATGGATTAGTGAAAACTGTGCAGAAAGGTAGCGATTTGAAAAGCAACAAAATCCCCTGTGAACTGGAAACCCAAGATGTAGAGGGCCGGTGAATGTGCATGTCAGGCCCATTCATTCTACAGATGTTTTTATTTTCTTTTGAAATAAGTATACCTCTGAGTCGTATCCTCTGAGCCAACCTCTAATAAATAAATTGCCCCCTGTTCACTTCTAAAGACTTTTATGTGTTCTTATTTTTCTGTGTTAAAGGTATCGCTGGTACAGGCCAGACAGGAAGCGTTCATACATCTACGTCACATTTCAGTGCTAAATATGAAAACAGAAGAGAAGGACAAATCATCTGATCTCTTCCTGTAGATCCCATTCTGAACTGAATGAGATGTACAGGTGCATATTTCTTTTTCATATTCAGGAGCTGAAGTACTATAACAGCTGTGGGACCAGGTGGGTGCAATCAGAACATGATCAATGCATTTATGTTTTCATAATATCTTAAGAATATAAAGTAACTATGATTCCTGTTTGTGGATATAAAATACCTCAAAAGGAGCTTTGGATTTATTAACAAGCCCTAATACCAAAAAATAAAAGAGAAAGAGAGCGGAAACCCAGAAATACCAGACTCTTTTCTTTTTCATACCAAGGGTAGTCATGTGTAAATCTGTTCTTTAGTTTCCCGTGGATCCTTTTATATTATATTGCTTAATCTCAATAGAGCATGAGATGAATAGGCCATAGTCACACATGGACAATAGAATATTATACAGCTTTTACAAACTAACCAGTACAATAACAGTGAGTGTGTGTGATTCTAAACCCATTGACCTTGAGGTTTACAGGGTTATTAAATGTGAGCTTTATTTTTTTCTCAAGGCATGCATAAAATGGGACCTTAGTTTCCAAGCAGTAAGAGGCTTGTTAGATTTTAAAGGGCTTTTATGAATAATTTTGAATAGTCCAAATAGTCCAAAATATTGTACTGCATATTTGTGTGTGTGTGTGTGTGTGTTTTAATGTAATTGTTCAGACGTCCAAAATTATTTCTGAGATTGACAAATATTTTGCTTTAGACTAATGGCGTTTTTCCGCTGCATGGTACGGCATGGTACGGTTCAGTACGGCTCACTTTTAGGGGGTTTTCCACTGGGTATAGTACCTGGTACCTGGTACTTTTTTTAGTACCACCTCGGCAGAGGTTCCAAGCGAGCCGTACCATTACCAAAACATGACGTGTAAACTCTGCTGATCAATGATTGGCCGGAGAAAATCATCACTGCCTGAGTCATTGAACTTGTGGCATGAGACACAACAGAGCCGCTAGATTTAAAACAGCACAGCCAGCGAAGGATCGAACGCAACTGTTTTGAATGAGCGCACCTTTCTTTTAACAACCCAAAATTGGCTGTTTCGTTGTCTGTTGAGGAAGTACAGACGTTTCTCTCATTGATAGCTGAGGAGCGGATCCAGAGAGAGCGCGATGGAGCGACGCGGAATGAAAAAGTTTTTCAGGAGTCACGGCAGTAGAGGTGGCACAACTACAACGACATGTGAATAATGCCGCCCACTCTAAAGCGGTACTAAACTGCAGTGGAAACGCAAACCGAGCCGTTCTGAACCATGCCGAGCTGAGTCGTACCACGCAGTGGAAAAGCACCATTAGTGAGAACAGTTTTCTATATATATATATATATATATTTTTTTTTTTTACATAAAATATATATTTAAAAATAAAAAAAGTTTGATGTTAAATATATAATGTATAATTTTACTGTGATTTTTAATAAAGAAATTCATTATTTTATTCAGCAAGGATGCATTAAATTGATCAAAATTTATCAAAAAGTGGCAGTAAAGACATTTATAATGTTGCTAAAAATTCTAATTTAAATAAACAGTTCTTCAAAGATAAAAAAATCTTGAAATAGGCACTGCATCATGGTTTCCACACTTAAGCAGCACAATCATTGTCAATACTGATAATAGAAACTGAAATAAAAAAACATACATCATTTTATAATATTATTTATATACACATTTTATATATAATATTAAAATGTTATTTTAAATTGTAATAACATTTTACAATATGACTTTTTTTAACAGTTTTTTTTATCAAACATAATTAAAAATATATATTATATATAATAATGTTGATGTAATTATATGTGTATGTGGGTGTGTTAATGTGTACCTCTGTCAATGTGCTCCACAGTCCTCCGTATAAATCTGTCGTGCTCAGGCCTGGCGGTGTGAGGATCGGTCTGGTTATCTGTCCCGTCGGCGTGACTGGTCTGCTTCTAGAGCGCCCGTACACTCGTTCTTTGTTCCCGTGGCTTCCGGCAGTCAACGAGTGCATCATAAGACTATTGGGGGTCAAAGGTTTGCTTGGCGTCCGTGCTCCACTAGGGGTCTGGGCACGGCTGCTGGGGTTGCTGGGAGATGTCCGGCTCATGACTAGGCTTGTGGGTTTAGTGTTGTGAAGTGGCAGGCCTGTGGTCTTTGTGGAAAGGCTGCTGGGAGACTGTGGTCTGGACGTCTGTCCGAGCACAGGCAGAGTGTTAGTGGTGTGGAAGAGGGGGTTTAAAAGCAAACTCCTATGAGGGCTGTTTGGACTTCGGTTCAGCTTCCCTTGCTCTGCCAGCTTGGCCAAGTCCTTCTCCACCTCTGAAGAAATCAAGACAATAAAAGCAAAGAATCACCATCTAGGGGACAATAACAGTTATGGCTTGTAAACATTTCGGTCATAGGTTATGTGGGACATGACCAGTGTTGGGGTAACGTGAGTTATGCAATCAGATTACTTTTTTCAAGTAACTAGTAAAGTAACGCGTTATTTTTAAATTTACAATAAATTTCTGAGTTACTTTTTTAAATAAGTGATGCCAGTTACTTTGTTTCCAAATGTATTCACTGACACCTCTCCTGTTCCTGTGTTGAGAGAAACTGGGAGTGAGGTTCAGAAGCACTTCCTTCAGCCTGAGGCTTATTAAATTAACTTTTGATGTGAAAAGGCCTTTACAGTTCCCAAAAATACAACTTTTGGGCTTTTTAATTATTAAAAATAAACAAGCAAGCCCAGCTCTGGTGACAAAAAGTAATGCAAAAGTAACGTAATGCATTACTTTCCATTAAAGGTAACTAAGTAACGCAATTAGTTACTTTTCATGGAGTACATTTATATTATACATATGAGAAAGTGTGGACATTTTAGACAAGTATGTTTGACTTTTGTCTGCTCAGCTATAAATCTATGTGTACGTAATGAATTATATATATATATATATATATATTTGTTATTCCCAGAAATTGTCGCAGACTCATTTTTTCAGCATGTATTCTGATTCATCACACTAACAGCCTTAAAACTCATCAGTGTATTGACATGGAGTATTGACTCACCACTCATAGATTCCCATTAACAAACCACCAAAACAATTTCCTGAAGTTTTGCCGAGGTCTTTTAACAGTCATGGCAGCAGTATTTATTGTCAGCTGTAAAGTGTAAATTGAATGGCATGTTTACTTTGTATGAGTACAAGAGCAGTTTAATACGGCCTGCATCATGTCAATATATTTGTTTGCTTGGTAGCAAGTCAAATATTTTTGTTTATGCAAGTCTGTTGCACATTTCAGATGGAACATCTGGACGCGTCAACCAGTGTTCAGTCTGAGAGGAACTGAGGATTCAGAGGAAACAACATGTGACATATTATAAATAGTATGAACAAATTTGATTTGTGTTTCAGAAACCTTGACTACTTGACTTGTAAGCAAACAGTTCTTTCTTCGGAGAAACATCATGATACTTTTCAATATGAAACACATGCTCGTTGTCCAGATTACTAATGTAATAGAGCAAATTCTCATTTTGCATAACACAGCTCTTGTAATTACTTCCCTTTACGGAAACTATTCCAGATTGTTGTGATATATGATACAGTTAATTGTGTGAATGCATAATTAGAGTGTTTTGTCTGTAGTCAATCAGAAGTCATTTCAAACCCCTGTTGTCCCATTTAAACGGCATACAGGAACTTATTCCTGCGATTTCTTACCTAAACACATATGTGATGGAAAGGATTTGCTGTGAAATTATTACACAGACATAAATCATTTGGGATGAAGGCAAACCTTACCAAATAAAGACATGAATAAAAAATGTCTTTTTGTGTCCATGTTTAAAATTTCCCACATGAAATTTAAAAGAGTTTGCAGTTGAGCTCACGGTCCTAATGAGTCGATGCTGGAGGCTGAGAACCCAGGAGCCACAATTATGTTCACTGTAAACACCACTCACACATAAACAATCATTCATCACAAACGGAAGATAGTAATATGCATGCTAATAAGCAACTAGTTAAAGGGATAGTTCACCCAAAAGTGAAAATTCGTCATCATTTACTCACCCTCATGTCTTTATTAACCTGTATGTTTTTATGTTGAATATGAAGACATTTTGAAGAATGCTGGTAATCAAACAGTTGATGGTTGACAGCTGTTTGGTTCTTCAAAGTTCTTCAAAATATCTTATTTTGTGTTCAACATAAAGAAACTCATACAGGTTTGGAACGACATGAGGGTGAGTAAATGATGACAAAAAAAATATTTTGGGGTGAATTTAATAGTGAGAATTGGTGCTTAAAATAAAGTGTTATTGAAGCTACAGTAGTGACGAAGGACAATAGCATATATAGTGACCCTAAGACTAAAAAAAAAGAAGTAAAGAGAAGGAGGGGTGACTTAAGAGAGTTAACAAGAAGCAGCACATCTAATCTATTATAAACATTTTGTGATCAAAAAAAGCAAATGCGCTTCCCACAAGGCTACAATCCTCAAGCACGCAAACCCATCATTTAGAACATATGCAACCTTATTGATTCCCGACTTTCTCCGTACATATCTACAAGTTCAAAACGTTAATCTCGCTGAGGAAGAGACAGAGAGAGATCTGAGGAATTCCAGCTAGCTGAAAGTGATGCTTTATTTATCCAAAAGTGGCGGAACGCTTTTCTCTGCCATTAAAAAACAGGCAATAACATTGTGCTTTGGGCACAAGTCAAATATCAAGCTCTTAAATTCCTAAAACAAAAACAACGCAGCCTGATCGTAAATTAAAAGGAGTCTTGAGGATTTAGTTGACCACATAATTGAGGTAATAATGAGATAAAAGAAGAAGCCTGTCTTTCAACACGGAGAACATTAACAGCTAATAAAAGCATGAAAGGGGTAAAATTAGGCTGTTGAATGAGGCTAATGCCTGGTCCTATGGGGATGGCTCTGTTCAGATATAACTCAACAGACAAACGGCTTTAAATCAATGCCATCTGAGAGCAGGGACGACTTTTCCCACAAAGTGATGTCAGAATAAGCTTCCCACTGACTGAGTCACGGAATAACAATTTGATACAAATAGATAAACACTTCCCACATACACGTTCATGTTGCCCTTTAATGTTGATAGTGAGAAATGTGAGAATTATTTTTTTATTTGTTTTCATTACAACAGGCATTTCAAAGTAGCCTAATTGTGGTACCATTGCATTACAATTCCAAAATCCAATGCATGTATTAATACAATGAATATAGGCCTGAAATATTTTTTTAATGATTGTTATTATTAAAGGAAAATTAATTTATTTTTTATTTAGTCAGTTAATTACATATTATATATATATATACATATATATTAAATATGTGTGTGTGTGTGTGTGTGTGTGTGTGTGTGTGTGATGGCTTCAACAAAAAAAAATTAAATCTGAATAATTTATTAATAACTGGAAATTTAGATATTTTTGATAATTTCACATTTTTATAAAATATTTGATCCATCACTATATACAAGTTTCAAGGTACAGCTTTTAAACAAGTCAGTTAAATATATGCCTTTTAATTTTAAAATGTTATTTTTATGTCATTGAATTAATGTAATTAATTGTGTGTGTGTGTGTGTGTGTGTGTGTGTGTGTGCGTGTGTGTGTAAATATGTTATGAAAATTCTTTAATATTAATATTAATATTTTTAATTAGTAATGCCATTTCTGTCGTCTATTTACAGACAGACACGAATATGTAGCTTTTGCACGCATACTTAGCTAATCAGAAAACTAAGTTTTCTGATTAGAAAACTTAGTTGTAGATGTTTCATATATATATATATATATATATATCAGAAAACACTATAATTGTTGTATATATATATATGAAACATCAACAACAATTATAGTGTTTTCTGATTAGCTAAGTATGCGTGCAAAAGCTACATATTCGTGTCTACTTTGCTAAGGTTGTTAACTTTCCTTGTTTAAATGTCAACCTCCCACATCCACACACACATACACACAGCTGTTGCCCTGATGACTTAGTGAGAGTGCCCTTCTTAAATACTTAATGTGTTTCAAATGTATTCAGTGTGCGACAGCGAATTGAAATAAAAAGTAGTACATGCGTAAACAAACAACTGTGCGACACATGTTGGAATGCTTTATGCTGTTTGTGCCTTTGGTTTTGCCCAATGCTTTCAAGCGGTTACCAAACGAAATGAACGTCGCACACACACACACACACACACACACACACAAAACGTCTAACAAAGGTCTGCGAGATCAAACCATCAGCTGAGTTTGATCATCTACAGACAGAGATTTGTCACTTCACAGCGACGCTAACAAGCTAGTGCGGTGGTGGCATTATTAAATGAATCAAAGATGGTCACCGTTTTTCACGACATATTTTAATAGGAGGATCAGCTTTTAATTAGCCAATCAGACACCTTCATCTCTGTGTTCGCAGGCAGACTTTCACATGTGTGGCCTTTGACAGTGTCAGGCTGTAATGGAAAGGTGGCCTGTTTCATATGCGTGTGGGTGTCTGTGTGTTAAAAACCTACCAGCAAGATGTTTGCCCATGTTCTCCAGTTCTTTGGAGAAAAGTGAGTCCTGGAGTTGCAGAGCACGTCTGGGCGTCTGGGGGCTCGTGCCTCTGATCGGCTTCACATCCGATGCCCAGACAGGGTGACGCTACGGCGCGCGCACACACACACACACACACACACACACACACAAAAACAGTCGCATTAGCTTTGAATTTCACTCCTTTTTTACATACGACTTATGGTTACAACACTATGCCATATCTGTTATAATGAGGGCCAATTATTTTTTAAGAGAAATTAGAAAAACACTGAAAACCACAGTTCTTTGGGATGAAAGTCTGGATGGTGGCAAGGACTGAACTTTTATTTGTGAACACTGTGCTAGATGTTCAGTAGTGGTTACAGGATTTTGAAGTAACAATCAATAAACTCTAGGGATCCGAGAACGGATGACGACAGGCAGTGTAGAGATCCTGCTATTACTATTTTGCGATAATAAACTTGCGGTTTGGGTATTAAGAATACAGCCTTTCAATTCAAGACTAAGGAGAATAAACCATAACAATAGATGAATCAAAATCATATTGGTGTGTAATGATTTTGCTTATTGCTAACATGCATACTTGCTGGGCAACGCAAGACACACTGTTTTTATAACAAATCTAGTCTTATTACTGAACTGGCACTGGTTTGTGGGACGCAAGTGCTAAATGTTGTAACAGCAGGGCGCTGAACCCCACACAACAAAAATAATTATAGATAATTATTCGGTCACACTTTATTTTAAGGTCCAATTCTCGCTATTAACAAACCATTAACTATGACATTTGCCTCAATAAACTCCTAATTTGCTGATTATTAATACTTAGTAAGGTAGTTGTTAAGTTTAGGATTAAGGATGTAGAATATGGTCATGCAGAATATGTGCTTTATAAGTACTAATAAACAGCCAATGTGTTAATAATAGGAATGCTAATAAGCAACTGGTTAATAGTGAGAATTGATCCCTATACTAAACTGTTACCAAATATTTAATAAATTAGCACATAAAGAACAAAGGATGTAGTATGTTTTAAATAATGTGTGTTCAAAGCCTTAAAAAGTCAAACAACTAGAGAAAGAGCAAAGAACAATTTTAGAGAAAAGTACTGTACAACTTTCATATAAAACACTATACTATAGTCTAGTACACTATAGAGGGACAGCATTACGTTATAAGTCAAAACCCCTTAAGATCATCTCACATCAATTGGCAGATCATAAGCAGAATCGTATATCCCAGCAAATACATGCACCCATCCATGCTGGGAAAAAATCTGTCGTTCAGAACATTACTGATGGCAAGTCAAGATGCTGCTCAGGCCTGACCACCTCCTACATCACTCTGAAGATGCACGCGGTCCTTCACTTCCACCTTCTGTGCTGGTTCTTGTTTGGTCTCTTGGTTGCAGCAGCATACTAAATCTAGGCAGATATGCAGTATATCTTTCAAACACATCCTTAATGCCACAAAGACAACAGATGGACTTGAGAATTCGCAATTAAATGAGAGGGTGGATAAGAATACAACATGTTGGATCAGTTTTTGTATCCATAACATTTTAAACAGCCATCTGGAGCTGTTACGTACTGTACACATCATTCGTGTAGACTTGAGAAAGAAGTATTTAATAAACCCTATCAATATTTCTAGCCATTGCAGTTGTAACAGAAAGTAATGTCAGTATTGAATGCAATAAGTATTGCGTATAATGTTTTTATTTGCATTATACTGCAAGTATTTTATTTCCCTTAATAAATTAAACGACTAGGAACGCTGGCCAACAAGTGACTTTTTCACAATACCTGTTTTTTTTTCAAGCTGTATACACTTGCTGACGTGCTTATACTACTGCCACTTTCCATTGCACAAGTGCTGAAAAGTATCTATAAATAATATAATCTAAATCAGGAAGAAACAGCTAAACTATTAAGTGTTCGCTGGTAACTGTGGCGGACAAATCAATATAATAAACACATGACAGCAGTATTGGCTGAACGTCTGCTTCTAAACTGTTTATTTTGAAGTTTGAAGCCTCAAGATGTTGATCTATAAATAAAAAAAAAAAAAAAAAAAAAAACTTTCTGTTCATCAAAAAATAATGGAAAAAAGGGTCTTGATTTCAATAAAAATCAAAACCCTTTAAAATGTGATAACAACAAATTAATATTTCACAATATTACTGTTTTTATTGTATTTTGGATCAAATAAATGATGCCTTTGTGAACAACTTTTAAGAGACAGATACATAGGTGGACAGACAACAGACAGACACACATTATACACCCAACTGTCAGTCCTCTGTCGTGTGTGTCATGTGTTCCTGTCACTTGTGTCCATATTTGGTTTGTTTCCTGTCCTTGTTTAATGTCATTATTAGTTAATTCATGTCCAGCTGTGTTTGTGTAATTAACCTGTGTATATTAGTTCCTGCCTGTTCAGTTTCGTGTTGTCTGGTCTACTCGTTACTCCCCGGTGTTTCCTGTCTATGTAAGCCTTGCCTTGTCTTGCCCTGCCCTGATGTCTTCATTAAAGACTATTATTTGAGTTTAATCCTCGTCTGCGTGTTCCTCGTTTCTCCCTGCTGTGTGCACCGTGACACCAACACACTAACAAGATACAACGATGGAAGAGTATATTACCCCAATAACCCAAGATACATTCATATAAACAAAACCATATCTGTGATTCCGGGTTCCTGGCCAATAATGCACTATTAACTTAAACAGAGCAAAGTCAGGTCATATCCATACATACAGATAGAGGACGATCATACAAACACACACTCATTTAACTCTGAAGAGAATCTCCAAACCCAACGAAACAACCCTTCAACGCAGCCCTCAAAGCGCCATTCATCTAAACATGCTGGGAAAAAACTCTTCCCTCATAAATATTTTGACATTTCTCTCTAGAAAAGCGTCTACATTTACAGTAACAACAAATAAATATGAATGACAGTTAACAGAAACTGTTTCATAAACGATGAGGCTGCTGTTAAGAGATGCATGTCAGCGTTAATATTCGAGAATGATTCATTTCTGATTCTGCCTTACTGGCCAATCCATTCTCTTGAGGTTTATTGGTTCCACTTAGAACCGTCATTGACTATACAAACCCATAATAGATCTTAGATACTTGCAAACTGAAGCAATATTTGGGAAGCGCAATGCCGTTCCCTTCAGCACGACTGCGGTTTACAGCGACATTTGTCTTTATTGATCGTGATGTGTGTGTGCGACTCGGAAGAGAATGAGTCAAACTAGTTTCAACAAATCGGTTTCGTGTGAGTCGATCAGAGACAAGCTGTTTACCGGCCAAACAAAGCAGCTGTTTTACGTTTGCTTTGAGAAATTGTGGATTAAGAGCAACCCGACTGGTCCACCAAAGCTTGCAACCACTTTTAAAGGGGCTTCCATCCACTCACAAGCATGGTTCCAATTGCTTTAGAAATGAAATGCAGATTGAGAATAAATATGAGACCACTCAACGACCGTTTGCATTTTAAGTACTCACGCTGTGTATGTGTGCCCATATTTAGGACGAACCACTGGCGACCGATCCACCATTCACCTCAATCCTCACAGAAAAAGCACAACACTTCACTCAAAGGCCATTAAACAGGCTAGTAAAGCTGCAGCGTTTCTATTACGCACATCAAACGCCATTATAATTGTTCAGAAATGTCCAGTTCATTGAAAGCAGGTTCAAAAACCACAAGGAAAAGTCAAGGATTTACATTTGCCATCGCTGCTGGCCTGTGTCTATTTACCGCACAGGCACAACATTGCCTTGGCTCATTGCCTGCTGTCACATCTGCGTGCGCTGGCTCTTTACGGCCATGTTGGAGGCTGCAGGCTCAAGCCACAGTGATGTTTAGCATGTACACAGAGCGCTGAGGCTTGTGTTCTGCCCACACCGACCTGCCACAAGGGAAAAGAGTCACTATAAAGAGTGGTGGCCCACCCCGGCACAAGGAAGCAAACACCACCGACTGTATTACATCAGTCCTTCTGGGCTGGGCTGCTAAAACCAGTTGAAAGCCTCTTCCACTGTTTGTTTGCTGAATGTGAGCGATAAAAATGGCCATAAAACAGTCCAGTATATAATTTCTCTTTCTTTTGTGCTTTTTCTTTGAGTTCAAAGTCTGACATAGGAAGTTACTGATTTAATGCTTAGTAGCAACTTTCAAGACATGCCAAATACTTTTGTTTAAGATGGAGAGATTCTTAGAATTTAGTTTTTTCGATTTTCAGCTTTCATTTTAATTATAGTTTCATTTATATATATATATATGAGGAGGCATTTTTTTTATTTTTAAATCAAAAGTAAATTCATGTCCCAGTCACATTTTTGGAAAAAAAAAAAAAACTATTCAATTGTATTTTATATTTTTACATTAACAATGCAATTAATATTCTATTTATTAAAGCCAAGTATAGATCATGTTTTGTAAGCATTTTACATTTATTCCAAAATATTAACTCAAAGCAGTAACAATTTAAACTGATTCAGACTGACTCAAACGCGGGAGGTGGGATTTATCGCATGAACCAATCACAGCTAGTCATAACCAGTCATATCCAATCATATCACGATGGAGGCATTGCCTCCTCTCACGTGACTTTCATTTATTCTCAATTACCCCCCAGTAAACTCATGGCACACTTTAGGGGGTCTGTTAAAACTCAGTGGGCTCAGAGGAGGCACGACAGATTCAGACTCCCGCTGTAACTTTATTTGCTGGTGTCATTGTTGGACAATGTTTGTTTAGACAAACGAGTGATTTATACACTTTTTAATGTTATATTTTGTAATATCTGCATTGTATTATTTTTGTACTACAAACTATATAGATTTAATTTATTACAGTTTGTTTTAATTGAGTTTTTCTAGGGTCTGAACATATTTCAGTTAGTTGGCAATGCAACATTGTTACACTTTCATTTAATATTTATATATACTGTATATTTTTCATCTTTATTTCTATCAACAAATATTTTCAATTTTAGTTTTAGTTTACAAAGTACAGTATAATAACCCTGAACAACATTTGGTTATGGAAAAACACATAAATTGAAAACATAAGAGACAGCTCTTACATTTTCAATTCATGTGTTTTTTAATATCTATTAAGAGCCACTTGAAACATCTGCGTACATCCATTTTACCCAACTTCCATTAACAAAATCAAATATAATTTCAGTGCTAACAGATTTAAATCGTACACAAATACACAAGCAAACCTCCCCTCTGGTGTTATATTAGAGCGCATGCAGACGGAAATGAAGTCTAACACAAAGGTTTATTAAATCTACTTGAGTTGGCAGCATGCAAATCCACATTATGAATGTTCAGGGGCGCTGTGCCAAAATCAAAAGGGAAATGGACAATAACAAATGTATTATCTGATTAAACTCTAAACCTCTAAACCACAGAGCCCTGCAGCATGACATACTGTGTGCACCTGGATTATACATGAAGAAAACAATACGAACCCCCAGAGCAAACCATGTAACCTGTTGAAATGACTTCATTCAACCAGATCACTTCTGAATAATTTGTTTATAACAGTCAAACATGTGAATCACATTGAAAAACATCCATCTAGGCAGTGAGCATCGTATATTTGCTATAACAGGCTTCAGGCAGGTGTGTGACGTTTAAGAGTGTGTTTTTCTGCATCTTGCCTGACAAATGTCTTTGTTCTAGAGGCCCACTGAATAATTTGTTAATGCTATCGCTATATTATGTTAGCTGGACAACATTTCAGAAATTTGTAACGAGTGAAAAACATGAACCAGATGGCTCGACGGAATATATGGGAGAGTCTGTCAACTCCTCTGGCATATATCTTATAAATTGCCTGAATTACATTCAGTGTTTGAATTGAGGGGGAGCTGCGGGGTCCCAGACCCCTATAAGAGCTCAGGAACCCCATTCAGAAGAAAAATTGCGGCCACCCCTGCTGTTTCACTCAAGAAAACAATAATACAATGCTATTCTCTTCTATTTGTCCAAATTTACTAAAGTGAATCAAATCGGACTGCATAACGTGGAGTTCTGAAAAGCATTTTACAGACACAGGATCCTCATTTTCACCTGTCAATAAAAGTAAAACTAAAAGTAACTTATGATTCTTCCTAAAGTAAGAGCAGATGGTATACATAATAGATCAAAAACAGATGCCAAGAAAATGAGCATCTCCATACGTACATAATTAATGAAACGTTGTCCATTTCCTGCTAAAATCTAAAGTAGATGTTTAAATAAAGTACTTCAAATACTGATAGCAAGGATTGCAAAAAGTGCATTTGTGAGCAATTAATAACCAACCAGCACACTTTTTGTTGTTTAAAAATAAATATCTAGCTATAGTGATAGATAAGACAGGGGCCAAAAACATAAGTATGCATGACATACTTCTGAAATGCTTTGTGAAAATCAGATTTGTGTGCAATTTGTTCACCACTGAATTCATCTTCCAGGATGTCTAATACAAAAAAAAATAATAAAGTTTATACTTTAGTTTTGGGAATTCTCACTATTAACTAAAAATAGCATTTGTCTCTAAAAACTCTTAATTTGCTGCTTAGTTAGTAAAGTAGTTAAGTTTAGGTATTGGGTAGGATTAAGAGATCTAAAATACAGTAATGCAGAATAAGCCATTAATATGTGCTCTATAAATACTAATAAACAGCCAATTTTCTAGTATGCATGCTAAAAATCAACTAGTTAATAGTGAGAATTGGTCCTTAAAATAAAGAGTTGCACATATTGGACTTAATGAAACCCGTAGTTGGCTTCGTCATTTTTGCATATTTTGCATTATTTGTGCAGTTGGGTCCAAAAGTCTGATGAAGTGAAAATACATCTGTTTAAGATTTTTAAGTGAAAAAATTAAAATGAACATGAATTTTGGAACTTGGAAGTATATGATTTCTGTTTTTTTTGCTTTAATGTGTTTTCATTTGAGCTGCCATCCTTGTTTCTTTATTTCAGTTTTTGTTAAAGGCTAAAATGTGTTTATTTTCAGGTTTAAATTAGACTTTGAGTCCCAGATTTTCAATGTGGATTCAGACTTTAGGACCCCACTGTGTATTAGAGGTGTAATCAGACATGGAGGTAAATTCAGACTGCAGTAGAGGACTGAAACAACAAATCTTGAAATGTGGAATGGAGGATTTTTCTTCCTGCAATAATGCATAATGAAATAGACATCATCTGTGTCAAGAACAACTACATTTTTCTATGTTATAAATGAGCAGGCCTAATCAGAAAGATCAGGAAGGCCAATGCACAGCCGTGACCAAACTTTACCGTTTTAGCTCACGCAGTCAAAGCAAGCTCTCCTTGAGGCTGTTTTTTTTTAACATCTCCCCAGTACTAAGACAATCAAGACCGGAAACCACATGAGAGAGACCCATTAACGTGCGATGGCTTATATTACGAAGAAGGCCAATATGAATAGAAAGGGTTGAAGCTGAAATATTTCTGATCTGCCAAGGTGGGAGGCTGTCACAACAAAAGTGAAGCCCATAGGGAAAAAAAACCCACATATCCACATTTTCCAACCCTACAAAAACAAATCTTCCAGTAATACAGACATGGACATAATTAGCATATGCAGAAAAAAAAAAAATACTTCCTTCTCAGTCAGTTTAACAATGAAACATCCAGGCCAGGCTCAAGAGGTTCAATTAAATTATATTATCTGATTCTCATGTTATGAAAACAAAACTAATTATTTAATTTTAAAAAAGCCTGATTAGAGAATTTCAGAATCATAGCCTAAATTGACAGGCAAAGGGTAGAATGAATAATTGGTTCTAAAATATTTTCTGACATTTCTCTGACTTCCTACTTCCTGCAGGGCAACTACTTAATAGTGAAATATCAATTTGTCACATTAATTAATTAACACACACACAAAGGCAAAAAAACATGCCAACTTAAGCAGAACTAACCAGCTATATAATAATGTAATGTTTTTGAAATATTTTTATTTGGAGACATTATTTTGGTATTGTAATTATTTGAATGGCATAGCATAATATTATTTAAATTTTTTTAACCAACTCAAAAATAAAATTAAAATAAAATAAAATGTAATATACATTATATACAATTATAAAAACATAAAAAAAATGTTTTTATAATTGTAATTATTTATATAAATAATATAAAATATCTTTCTATTTAAATTAATTGCTCCGTTTAATTTATGAATTTTGGTTTATTTTGTTTAACAACAAATAAGTACAGTTCTATGGTATATTTAATGCATCTTATAAGAATAAGTATATTAAAATAAAATGATATAATGTAATTTAATAATATACAATAAAATACATAAGTTAAATAAAGTTCATAATATAAGTAAAGGTCATAATATAAACAGTTTATAAAAATCAGTAAGAAACAGTAAAAAGAAACCCAGCAGAATGCATGTAAAAAAAAATACAGATTGTTCATTGGCCAACAAGAAAACTGAAGTCTCCTAAAATGCTCTATGCAATCTGGAGCCCATAAGCAGCTCTGTCCATCTTGATCATCATTTATGAGGCTAAAAACAAGAGCTGCAGCCAGGAGGAGATCAGCACAGATACAGCGCCCATGACTATTGTTGTCCCAAGAAGTGACTCAGCTAATAAAAGTATTACGTTTGTTTTCCATGCCATTCTGGGCGGCAAGGCGAGAGAACCCCAGAGGACCAGTTAAAGTAATAAGCTATTAGGAAGACAAATCACATTTGCCTTTCAAATAGAGCCCAAAATAAGCAATTAACCAGAAAACAACCACATTAAGCTTTAAAAAGCAGCAGTAGGTGATCTGATCCTTTCACACACGCCGCTCCATGTGAGAAACATTAGCCGTCTCGCTCTTAGCTCACTGGCACGGTTTAATCTATAGACGACGGGGCCTCCTTTCGCACTTTCTCTGTCTCTGTCTTTTCAGAAAGAGAGACAGGTCTTAAAAATGCAAGCCAAAGTAAAGAGCATGTTTCTGTGTGAATGAGAAAGCAGACGTAAGTGTGTGTGAGGCCCTATACGGTGTCCGGACGGCATTGTTTACTCTGTGGTACGGTTTCTCAGGGTAGTCACAGCTCCTTGGGTGTCCCCGCTGGGCGACGAAGAAGAAGCCTCACACGTTTGATGTTGCCACTCTGTCTGGAGCTCTCAGCCCATAAGCTCCACACACGACTCCTAAAAGATTCCTAAAGAGATTTTTCCAACACTTTTCCTCTGTAATTATAGCTGCACTCTATGTTCTGCTGCTGATAGAAAAATAACCACATCATGATGGGTTATAGGGAGTTTGGGGTTGCTGTAGTGACAGAAACCTGTATACAGTAATTCCCATGAGATTTTGAGAGTCAGACACTGAATGAAATGAGATGGGTTGTTCACATAGGTCTGAGCGGTTTTTAATTGTTTTTCTATGGCTGTGTCCCTAGACGACAAGAACACAGCAATCAGTCCAGTTGTAGAGTAAATTTAAGTTTTGGAAAATTAAGTTTCCAAACTCTTCACACAGTGAGCACAACAGCGGTCTATGTGGGCTAAACTGCATACCATGTTTAAGTGTAATTAATGTAAATGAACATGAATTTTTAGAATTTGATTTCTCTCCCTTTTGCTTTAATGTGTTTTCACTTGAGCTGGCATCCTTGTTTCGTTTCAAAATTTTAAAGATTTAAATTAGACTTTGAATCCCAAATTTTCGATGTGTATTCAGACTTTTGGACCCCACTTCTATAGGTATAATCAGATATGGAGTTAAATTCACACTGTAGATTAGAATCTGAAATGTGGAACAAAAAGGATTTTTCTTCCTGCAATAATATATGATGAAATAGACATCATCTTTGTCAAGAACAACTGCATTTATCTATGTTATAAATGAACCGGCCTAATAGGAAAGATCAGGAAGCCCAATGCACAGCAGTAACCAAACTTTACTGTTTTACCATCTATACAAATGGGGACAACTTAAGAATATTATTGTACAGTAATGTAAACATGGATTGTGTAACATACACTGCAGTGAATTCTAAACAGTTGAGATTCGAATTGTCCTTCTTGTTTTGTAAATACATTTTACAGAAGGAATACTGTATATTACTACCTATATTTTTAGTGGTTTTAGATCACTGTCTTATGAGTGACAAGGTGTTTTTGTTGGGTAGAATGAGTAGATTTGAGGAATGTATGAATTGGTAGTTTTAGTGCATTTTGGATGTGAAATGTATTGCTATGCCAAGCTGAAAGTTGGTTAGGAGAACTGTGTGAATAGTTTTGAAAAAGTGACCTAAGTATTGAAAAATGTCTCCCAGTGATTGTAAAAACTGTAAATACCTGGGTTGTGCACCTGTCAGAACTGAATTGGAGAATACCTTTTAATTTCCAATTTGAAATCATCAATTTGAATTTTAACTCAGGCTGCAAACAGGATGCAGAATTGTAATACAAATTTGAATGTAAGAATACTTTTCTGGAAGAAATTAACAAATTTTAGTTAGAAAGTTGTTGGCTTATCAACAAAAAATCCCTAGAGTTCAGATAGAACAATAGAAAGAACAATAGTATGAAAGGTAGAACGACAGACAGATAGACTGAAAGATCAATATAACAACAGACAGACAAACAGACAAAAAATAGATAGATATAATGACAGACTGGCAGATGATTTTGTAGAGATGGATGGATGGATGGAAAGCACGACATACAGACAGATGGATAGATGAACAGACAGATAGACAGACTCGACCCTTGCAGTCTGTTCAGCTGTCTTTGAACACGAGAACGTGTTCTGTGTGAACGGCTCCAGACTCCTGTTATTGTGTTCCATGTTGGAAGTCTGTTCAGGTCTCTGGTGGCTGTTGCTGACAGATTTGATGGAATGGGGGATTTCTACAACACAGGTGTCCTCATTGACCTCTCTCTCGAATGTAAACGAACACTTTTCCATCAACAACACGATACTCTGCGAGAAGGACGCAAGTGTTGCATGCTTTCTCACCAGGTACACAGCCAAGACTGTGTTCATCCAAACCCTGCACATTTTTAATAGCTCTTTAGTCAAACACAATGTACCTTTTTCACATGATAAGCTCTTATTCATGGTTTGGCTAGGTGAGCGTCCCCTCTAGCTTGACAAGCATGGAGACAAATAGTCAAGTCACGCTGGGGCCGGTCCTGTAAGTGGTTTTAACTGTCCCTCTGACAGCGTTCACAATGGAGATGATGCTGTAGATATTAATGACTTGGGGAAAGTGATATAATGAACAGTTTTGCTGGGTGAGGATCACCTACCGGCCCTGTCACCTGAGAGGCCATCTGCAGATCTTCTGCTGCTGTCAGGGTTTCTGTCACCGCGGGTAATGGACCTGATCCAGAAGCAAAAAAACACAATAAAGCCTTTACCACACACACACTCACAATACGCTCCCACACTCGACACCAAAGGGCCCCTCAAGAGACAATGGATAGATTAAATTTCCTCAGTAAGCGTGAGTGAATCCCAAACTAAAAGACAAATTTTTAACAGGCTGCCCCTTTCAGCAGACTCCAAAACCTGATACATAAATCTGCTCTTTCTGGATATGATATGTGATTTAAGGAGACAAGAGCAGGGTGGGTTGTCTATGGACCTACTTGGGAGGTACTCTCGATGTGTGTCGAGAGGGGCCCACTAAAGTCCTTTACTGAGTTTAATTTTAAAAAGTAGATATAAATAAATAAATTAATAATATCAAAATGAATTAATGGATTTTTTTTTTTAAATGCAAAAAAAACACATTTAAATCATTTAAAAATTATATATATAATATAACATTTATTTATTTGTTTGTTTGTTTGTTTGCATGGGAAAAAAAGTCTGGCCTCTTGCACTTAATAAATCATTTATACATAAGGTTACACAAGGTTATACATAAGGTTTCTTAATGTTCTTGGAGGAAGTCTCTTACGCTCAGTCTGCATTTATTTAACCAAAAATACAGTAATAGTGAAATATTATAACAAATGAAAATATTTGTTTTTCCATGTGATTTCTTCCTTGTGTTGAAAACAGTTGTGATGCCTAATTTTTTTTAATTTTTTTTTTTTGGAATCCACCATCATACATTACCATCCACAAGTTTGGGGTAAGTAAGAGTTAATATATATATATATATATATATATATATATATATATATATATATATATATTTATTCAGTAAGGCTGAAATAAATTGATCAAAAGTGACAATAAAGTATTAAGTTACAGAAGATGTATTTTTTTTTCAAATAAAGGGTATTCATTTAACTTAAAATTTGAAACTTAATTTTCTCAATATTTTGATTTTTTTGCACACTCAGATTCCAGATTTTCAAACAGTTGTAATATTGTCCTATCCTAACAAGCCATACATCAATGGAAAGCTTATTTATTCCGAAAAATGTACCCTTATGACTGGTTTTGTGGTCCAGGGTCACATATTAGGATTGGCCATTTGTTTGACTTTATATCCCATAAATAAATGCTGTCCCATGCCCCATTAATTTCAGTGATGACTGTAGGTACTTACAAGGTATTTCTGGCACAGCTTGCTCTGGGACATGGGGTGCTGGTTCCTCTTCAGGCCTTGCAGTTAGACTGTCCCCTTGAAGCCTAAAAAAATAAAAACAAATTGAGCATTACAGTTTTAATTTCAAATAAGTGACTTGCATTTCTCCCCACAGTTATGATAGCTGTGGAAGATAACAGTGAAAATACTATCATGTTCTCCTTTCAGAGTAAACTCTCTGCTGAGGCTATGAAAGAACTCTGTGTAATAGATCAGTATCGAATAAAATCTCTATTTTTACCCAGTGTCTTTGCTGGATGAGAACAAGTGGAGACAGTGAGTCTCTATTCATAAAAGGTGATGAGACCGTGCCAAAGCAGTCTATTTGTCTTATCACTATCAGGGGAGGAAGAGGATATGGGCAGGCTGGAATGTAGACAGAGCGTAACATAGGGGAACGCTTAAGACCTGACAGCAATCTACTAATCGCCAAACTGCGCAGCTGTCTCAAACACCCATCATTTATGATGTCCTATCTCAGAGGATGCTGGGATTAGGAGCTTGTCTAAAGAGGGCTTGTTCTTAAAGTAACAGTTCATCCAAAAATATGCTCATCATTTACTCATCTTCAAAAGCAGGATTTGATGCAGCTCTTTATTTCAGGGGATGGGGGATTTCAGTCTTATGTTTTTAATGGACTTTTTTGTAATTTTTGGAGCTTGATAGCATGAACATAATGTCTAACAGCTCCTTTTGTCGTCTAGGAATGATAGAAAGGCACATACAAAAAAAACTCATTTTCGAATGAACTATCCCTTCATGGACATCTCACTGTATATAGTACCATGATCCTTAAAGGAATAGCTCACCCAAAATGAAAAGTTTTTCTTAACCAGAACATATTTGAAACAAGTTAGCATTACATCACTTGCTCACCAATGGATCTTCTGTAATGAATGGGTGCCGTCAGAATGAGAGTCGAACAGCTGATAAAAGTATCACAATAATCCACAAGTAACCAGTCCATAATTTAGATGTTTTAAATTTAGACATAATTTAGACGCTCCAGTGAAAAAGTAATTTTGTCTGAATCAGGAGAGAAATATGAACAAATCAAGCACCATTTACAGCCAAAAACAGTCCAAAACCAAAACAAATATTTGGCCCTGGACCACAAAACCAGTCATAAGGGTAAATGTTTCAAAATTGAGATTTATACATATTAAATAAGCTTTCCATTGATGTATGGTTTGTTAAGATAGGACAATATTTGGCCGAGATACAACTATTTGAAAATCTGGAATCTGAGGGTGCAAAAAAATCGAAATATTGAGAAAATCGCTTTTAAAGTTGTCCAAATTAAGTCCTTAGCAATGCATATTACTAATCAGAGATTAAGTTTTGATATATTTATGGTAGAAAATTTACAAAATATCCTCATGGAACATGATCTTTACTTAATATCCTATGATTTTTTGCCTAAAAGAAAAATCAATAATTTTGACTCATACAATGTATTGTTGGCTATTGCTAAAAATATACCCGTGCGACTTATGATTGATTTTGTGGTCCAGGTGGACCACAGGTGGACATATGGTGGATTTTGATGTGAGAGGACAACATGATGTTTCACTGGAGGAAACATTTTAATGGATTATTGACTGGTATTTTGGCTAGACGTGACTGTTTAAATTTAAAATGCCTTAATTAAGTATTTGTTTTTTAGAAACACACAGCTTTTTGCTTCACAAGACATTTACTGATGGACTGGAGTGGTGTGGGTTTATTTGTGGATTATTGTGATGTTTTCATCAGCTGTTTGGACTCTTATTCTGACGGCACCCATTCACTCCAATGGTGAGCAAGTGATGTAATGCTAAATTCTCCAAATCTGTTCCAATGAAGAAACAACTAATCTACATCTTGGAGTAAATGTTCAGCAAATCTTTATATTTGAGTGAACTATTCCTTTAAGGCAGGGAAAATCAGTATGCTTAAAAAAATATTTTGTGTGGCCAGGATCATACCAGGTGATTTAAGTAGGCACATCCAATTAAAACCTTCCAGCCTCACAAATTTCCTAGAGTGGAAAATGAAGACCTACAGCAGTGTAATTGTCATACCTTATTCTTCAACAATGCCGTATTCTCAAACTGTTATTTTGGAGCCGTTTCACTTCAGAACTGTAAATCACCAAATGCTGTACTTAGCAAATGATAGGCTTGATTCATTTCACATTTCTCGGCGTTGCCATTGCGTGCCTTTTCCCGTAAGCAATCAGGGCAGCTAATAAGCATGATCATCACAAAAGAAAACAACTCCTCTTTTCACCGCTTTACCTGCCTTGCTGTTTCACTGCTGCTTCTGCGACTTTATTTTTCTCTCCGTCTGTCCATATCAAATCCACCTACAACTTTCTCCCTCATTCTCTCTCATATGTACAAAAGCCACTGAGAAAAACCAGATCTGGCCTAGCCCACCATCTGAGGCAGTTCATGTTCATACAGCATCATTTTTGGAATGAATAATTAAAATAATGATGGTGAATGACTCATACAGCTGTGCTTGATCGGGTCAGTCCCCCCATAATAGCAGAGAGGGGTCGGATATCAGATGCTTTTGGCAGCTGTGGCTCAGGTTTGCTTTAAAAGGCTACTCTGTGCTTTATAAACAATTATAACATATTGCCTTTTATAGTATACCCACTCCTGTCCTGCAATGGATCAGATGCACCTTTTCATTCATGTACCCCATATGTAATACAAAAGTGTCATATCTGTTGCCAATTTAAGGAGCAGATGAAATCGGAGAGTGATTGTGCTACTTCCAGATGAGCTGTTTCCTAAGCATGTGTGGCTGTAGTCTACCACCTCATCCATCACATGAAGAGGACAGACACTGGCAGATAAGGAATAAATCCCATGACATTTTCCTACACTGGTGTATTATGGGTCAGTAGATCCTTGCAGAAGATTTAGTAATACTGAAAACACATACGTTTACATTTCACAATCAGTTTAAGCTTCACTGTGACTGATGCTTGCAGGAATCTTGTGAGAAACTTTTGAGAATATATAAATACAATTTGAATAATTTGACAAAATAATTTGTTGCATTGACTATTTAGTTGTATTTATTTTATTACATTTTATTTGCTACGCATTGCATTAATAAAACTTTAAAAAGTGCTGCTTTAAATTAGACTGTAAATGAAAACAAGGTTGTGGGAGATACATTTATAGTTCATTCTAAATGTTCTAGGCTTAATTTTCACATGATTTTATTTTTTGTCATCTGTAATTTTGAAGTACATTACCTTTTTTTTCTTTGAAATTAATACTTTTATTCAGCAAGAACATATTAATTTCCCAAAAGTGACAGACATTTATAATGCTACAAAATATCGATTTCAAACAAATACTTATTTCTATTCATCAAAGAATTCTGAAAAATTGTGTTGCAGTTTCCACGAAAATTTTAATCAACAGTTTTCAACATTAATAATAATAATAGTGCTGTCAATTAGTGATTAATGACATCCAAAATAAAAGTTTGTGTTTACATAATATATGTGTGTGTACTGTGTATATTTATATGTATATAAACACACACATACATGTGTATATTTAAGAAATATTTATATATAACATATATTTCTTAAATATATACATGTATGTGTGTGTATTTACTTTATATACATACACAGTACACACACATATATTACGTAAAACTTTTATTTGGGATGCGATTAATTACGATTAATCCATTTGACAGCACTAAATAATAATAAATATTTCTTGAGCAGCAAATCAGCATATTAGAATGATTTCTGAAGGATCATGTGACACTGAAGACTGGAGTAATAGCTGTTGAAAATCCTGCTTTGAATTCACAGATATATATATAAAAAAAATCACAATACTGTTTTTACTGTATAAAAATAAATACTGTATTTAAACAAATGCTGCCTTGGTGAACATAAAGTGTAAAAAATATTAAACACTTTTAAACGGTAATGTATTTAAAAGTGGCGTTCAGATTATTGCCCATATAGACACCACCAATAAATCAGTATCCACTGAATGAACTTGACGGGTTTAAGTATAATATTACACGTTTTAACGGTGTCTAACATCCGGACTTTCCAGACTGCTGTCAAGCACTGTGTTCTTCACTCATTGACCACTTGAGATAACAAATGTCCAGATAAAAGGATTTCTAAGTCTGAGCCTAAGAAAATGTGAAGAATGCTGCCTGGGTCTTCCAAGTAGCCACATGCCCAGGCAAAGAAACAGAGAAGAAAACAGAGAGAGAGAGATGGGCATCAGTTTCCTCACATTATATAGCTGCTGCTGTTTGGCAAGTCTACTGTACATGAAGAGCTTCCAGATGTACAAACAGACACGATCAGTTAGAGAATCACTTGGACTGATTCATTCAATCCATGAATTAATTATTCAGATGAACTCTGAATAGCTCTGAAAGAATATTGTGCCCATGAAACGAACATCACTAATAAAAATAAATAAATAAAAAATATCAATGCAAGAACGCTCTGATCCAAATATGTAACCGGAGTGGACCGTATCCACAATCCTGCGCTTTTAACCTGTGATATAAACAAATGAACTTCCACATCAATGTGATAAACAGTGCACAAACAAACAGAGATTGTGTGATAAAAGTGCAAAGATGTGTTCAGCATCTCGTAGACTGTGAAGAATGCCTAAAGTATCTCTGGTGAATCTGATATGGGGCAGAAATGAAAAGCCAAAAAGAAAGAGCCAAACAAAACAAATGTGGGGGATGTAGGAGCGTGGCAGCCATCGAACCCAGCAGATTGTTTCTTATCAGAGGCTGGCATCGGACATGAGCGCTGAGTCACCCTATCACAGCCAACAGTGTGAAACGTGATCATACTGCCCAGCCACAAACTACACAACAGGAAATAAAAACAGAAAACAATGAAGATAATGCTTATGAATACAATCAGATTTCTAGAATGCTTTTAAGATATGTATGCTTTCTCTCATCCATAGATGGGTGTTTCTTCAACTTTTGACACTTTTATGTCCTGGGGTATTTTTTTTATCTAAAATGAACCATTGAGACATTTTAAGGGTTTTCCTTTATTTCTGCTATACTTTTTAAATGCCTTCTTTATAAACAACTGTAAATAATATAAATATAAGATAATTATTACATGTTCAAAATATGATTATCTAAACAAAGAGAAATAAACACCATTTCATTTTTAAATGTGTGAAAATTATTTATATACACTAACATTCAAAAGTTTCAGGTCAGTGGGATTTATTTTATTTTATTTTATTTTTTATTTTATTTTATATCAGCAAGGATGCATTAAATCATGTGTCACTGAAGATTGGAATAATGGCTGCAGAAAATTCATCTTTGCCATCATAGGAATAAATAAAACTGTACATATATTAAAACATTTCTTCTAAATTGTAATAATAATTAAAAAAAAACATACCAACCCCAAACTTTTAAAGGTTGTGTGCATAAACAAAGTTCAATGAAGTTTCTTTAAAAGTTATGAATAAGACACAATGTGTAAACAAAAATATGCTAAATATGTTATTTAAATAGAATATATTTTTTATTATATTTTATATTTTTATATATTATTATATTTTTTTATTTATTATTTCTATTTCCAGTCAATGTGTCAAATTATGCAAAAGGTGAGAAAATATTCAACTGTGTATTTAGAATGCATAAAATTGTAGCTGTGAAATTTACCTTAACAAGACAAAGGAGTCTTGTTAAGGACTTGTTATATATATATATAAACGGAATGTCCATTCCACAACTGTTATTTCTGTTATTCATTTTCTATTATTCATTCACTGTTATTCATTTTCTAACAATTCAAAGGACCAAAAGTTCCCATAGTTGAAGAAACACCCAGATGCATAGTCTTAAGATAACTGCACACGTCATAGTCACCTCAGTAAGATGAACGTTGCACATTACCTCAGTATGTACTCATTCACCTTTAGCTCTCAGAGCTTTGACTTCAGATTGCTGAAAGGCTGCGTGTGGCCCTCATATCCGGCTGAAAGGGGTTCGGTTGCAGCCTCTCAATAAACAGAGGTCAGGATACGTGACTCGTGACTTGACTAAGATATATGACAGTGCATTCTAGTGCCGAGTCGAGGATGACATTCTTCACATTGTGTTCACCACTTGACTTGTGTGTGGTGAAGTCATTGAGTAGAGAGCTGTTGGTAAATATTGAGCTGTGTAAATATTTACCTTGCACACCTTGAGCAGATGTTGAGAGTGACTTTGGCCTGGGGCTCTGAACAGTAGGAGCTGCGGCCCTGGCTGAACTTACTGCCGGACGGCAACAGGCCAGTGACCCCCTCCATTCGCAGGTCATCCAGATCCTCTGAGAGAGAGAGAAAGAGCCAGAGAAAGATAGACAGATCAATATCTGCTGAAGATTTTAACCCTCAGGTTATGATCAGACTGAATTTACTGTCTTTGTTTGGAGTCACAAAGATCCTTATGCGTAAAAATAACAGTAATACAATTAAACATTTTACATTTACTTTTATATTGTTTATATTATTTTTATATTTCAATGTTATTTCATCATCATCATTAAAATAATAACACTGAAATAATTTTTTTATTGATTTAATTTGTCTTTATAATAACAATAACAACAAAATTATTATTACTAAATGTATTATTATTAAAACAATTATTACTGCTATTATTATCATGATTATAGTTTGTATCATTGTTATTAAAATAACACTGAAATATAAAAATATTTAATGACTTAATTATTTTAAATTTTCTTAATAAAAACAACAACAATAATAATAATAAGAGCAATTATTATTATTATTATTACAAACCATTAAATAAATCAGAACATTTTAACTTAATTAGAAAATTCCAGAATTTATTCATGTTTTATACATTAAGTTCTCTGGAAACTTTTTCTTTCTCTTTTTTTATGACATAAGTTTTGAAGCATCAACCTTATATTTCAATGTGAAGCATGTGTTTTTTTCTTAAATATTAGGAGGTTACACTGACTAAAAACAGAACTATTAATTTAGAAGGTTTTAACCATGTTTATCTTTCTATTCTATTCTATTCTAAAATAAAATGAAATAAAATAAAATATAAAGCAAAAAAAATAAAATAAAAAATAAGAAAAGAAAAGAAAATAAATAATAAACTAAACTAAAATGAAATAAATTAAAATAAAATACATCGACTTCCACATAGGGTGACAAGCACAAACAACACTATCTACTCACCAAATCTTGAATCTTTGTGATTTAAGCAGTTTATACTATGAACTTCAGGGTTTCTAGCAATACTCTCTGATTACTAGTAACAGACTGAAAGACGTAAAGTAGAGGAGAGAAAATACATGAAGACAGATACACAAAGCTAACAGCACTGAGAGAACTCTATACTCTGGGAGGTCACTGGTGACTATCACAGCATGCTCGCCTGCGCCCAGATAACAGGTGCAGAGGACTGGATCTGAGAGATGTGCGTCTCTTTACACTACAGCTGTTCCTCTACAACACGCAACAGGGCCGCTGGGTGAAAGCTGGGTCGTTTCCCAGAGTTTCCCAGCTCAATTATATAAATAAGGAGAGCTGACTGGGTTTTTAAGCTGTTGAGACCTGTTGTACTTTGATCTTTCTACTTAAAGCTTTAATATCATTCATATATTAATCTGTGTATATAAAATATATTTGAAACTGAATAACAAAACAATCTAAGCAGCCTAACAGCCAGCAGAATTGTAATACTGCAAACCAATTTAATGGTTTGTAGCAATTTGGTGTATTTATTATAATTCAATAGATGTATGGTCGGGTGTGCGTGTAATAGCTTTGGCATGCCTCATCAAATCCGATTTCAAAGCCAGAACAATCTGTTTCATAATGCCACTTTGACAAATCATGTTTCTCACAGGGAGTTTCGTTCTCATGTCACAAACATCATGATCCAGCAAGAACTCAGAGCAGCGGGGTAAAGTGAGCCGCGTTCCTGGAGGTCAGCGACTCCCACCCGTGCCTGTGGCTGTAGGTGTTATATACCAACCGTACCACTTACACTGAGACCGCACAGCCAGCTGACAGCATGTGGAAGGACACACCGAAAAAAAAGCACCTTGTAAGACAAGTAAGTGTAGCTAATGGCAGTGATTAGACTTGACCTATTCATCCACGAAACTCTTACTCGACTCACTTTACATCTCTCAATTGCCTCGTCTTTTTGTTCAAGCTGCTGATGTGGGAAGGGGCCCGTTGGGAAATAACTTATCAGTCACAATTAAAAGTCCCCCCAAACCCACCTTTTTGTGTGTGAACGCTCTGTGGCGTCAACACGAGATTTCTCCCATGAGTCTTTGTGCAAGCACGGAAAGCATGTGTTTGTGTAAAAAGGAGGTCCGCTTGGCACAGGAATGCGTGCACTGCCTTGTTCGTGAAATACCAGCGAGTGTGGTGATATTACATGCCTCATTCATCATCACAGGTCTGATCCAGCTGAGAGAGAGCCAGAGGCCACTTCATACACACACGCAGCATTGTACAGGAGAACACAGCTGTCCATCGTGGGAAAGTCTCTCTTTTCGGACTGGGCAGCAGGGTGTGTGGTTCAACGCTGAGGGGGGCACTTGTGGCAATATGGCAGTGTTTTTGTTAATGCTGATGTGAGTTGGCTGAGACATAGCATTTGAAAGACGTACAGAGACAGATGCAAAAAGAGCGCAGCTACACTCTAAAAAAATATGTTTAGGTCTATATTTAAGATTTATGTATTTGAAGTGCATACAAATTGAATTGCATAAAAAAATTAATTGAAATTTTTGGGGTTGGTATGTTTTTTTAAGGTTTGAAAGGTCCTTATGCTCACCAAGGCTGCATTTATGTGGTCAAAAATACAGTAAAACAGTAATATTGTGAAATATAAGGCCTAAATAAAGATTTATGTATAAAATGTTAATTCATTTGGATTACACAGTTTTAACATGAATAAATTAATAAACCTGTTCTTAAAATGTGATGCATATTTGTCAGCAATATAGTACATATGAAACAGATAAAAAAAGAAAAAGATAATGGTATGATTTTTGCACTCAAAAAAGTTTATTAACTATTTGCATAATTTATCTTACTTAAAACAATCATTTTCAAAATGCTTTTTTTTCAAATTGCTTAGAATCAACTCTAAGCGTGTTTCAACTCTAATTGTGTTCGTTGTGAAAACAATTAAGTTTATACCGTTAAAAAGAATAAACATGTTTATAATATCTAGCTAAGGAACAAGCAATATTCAGTTAGATAAAATGTATGAGATTGAATAAAACTATATTTGTTGATGACAAACATATAAACCTGGTCATTGTGTATTTAAAACACTCATAAGAGACATAAGAGTCTTAAATGGCATACTTCTCATGACAGATTCAGGGAAACCCATGGCTCTGGTTCTCTTAGAACTAAGTGCTGCATTTGATTTAGTTGATCAAAACATTCTTCTGTTGAGTCTTGTGTAGGACTTTGTGATCCTGTCTTACAGTGGTTTCATTCTTATTTGTCAAATAGGTGTTTTACTGTTCGATTGGGGCATTACTCATCTACTATCATTCCTCTCGGTTGTGGTGTTCTGCAAGGATCAATCCTTGGGCATATGTTGTTTTCCCTGAATTTGCATTGGGGTTTTTTATTCATTGTAAAGCACTTTAGTCAACCTCAGTTGTGTTTAAAGGTGCTCTATAAATAAACATTGATTGATTGATTGATTGATTGATTGATTGATTGATTAAACATACTCAGTTTATTAGTGTTATTACATAAATCTTACCCATTTCATTTATGTATGACTCCAATCAATGCATTCACTGTACTCTCCCAGGTTCCAAGACCTATATATGTTCAAAATTGAGAAAGATTGGTCTGCAGTCTCTTTTTATTATTATTTGAGTTAAAGCAGGAAATAAAATCAATGTTGTATTTACTTCCGGCTTTAACTCAAATATATTTTTTTTTAGTGCAGACCAATCTTTGTAAATGTATGTATGACTAACAAATATGCATCACATTAAGTGTAACTGTTTGTTTATGTTAAAATGGCATAATCCAAATGAATTGGAATTTTATTAGCAACTCAAATACATGCATCTTAAATGTATGCCCCTTTTTGAGTGTATAACAGTCACTCTTTCCACCTCAAAACTCTATCAAAGAATAGGAAAGACTATGAAAAATCATTGGCTCATATTATCAATGCAAGTTCCTTGAGCATTTTCTAAAAGGGGGTCAGTGTGCAAGAAACTGTGCTCATAAAATCCCACCCTAATTAATTGGCCTTCCATTGGAAGTCTTTCTGTAAGTGTTTTCCCACAGAGCTTTGGCTAATTTCTTCTTTTATGTGGGCTTAAATCTGCTTGTTTCACAAATGCGCCAATGCCGAGCCAGAAGTGGACTTTCAGACTTGGGAATAGCCCTTCATCGGCCTGACAGGGATCTGAACTCCTGCCATAGTAAAGCAAGAGACTGCAGAGTGGGCTTTTCTTCTATTCCATTTGGAAAGAACTGATGCAGAGGGAAACAAAGGTGTCTGCAGACTCTTTAAACGGTACACTGCCATTCCTTAATAAATCTGCCAGGACTGCCGATTCAGCAAAGCTGCAAAATAAAGCATGACATGAAGACACAAATTTCATTGTGATTTGTTTGAGTCTTATCTAATAATTTAGAGCCTGCCGACACCGTAAGACAAAGAGGGTGGTGAGGCTTTGAAAATAATCTTGTTAACGATGCACTCAATTTAGTCTGATGTATTTTAAATCCTTTAATCAGATGGACAGTGTGAAAAAAAGTGCCATTATTCTTTGCTGACTTAATGTGTTGTACAAAAAAAACCTAAGTTGGCTCCATAGGGGGCATTGTAAACATCATAGGGAAGCTCTCAAAGGGCTTATCCACAAAAACAATTTAATCATGATGCCTCTTAAGATAACTACTTTTGCACAAATACTGAATCGCAGAATCGTATATATCCTTCATAGAGTATCCCAATAAGCAATGAAATAGGTGAGAAAATCCAAGATGGCAGACAATACTAAGAGAAATATTTATAAATACACACTAACAATCAAAAAATACAGTATTATTGTGAACAGGGCTGTCCTTTGGGCGGAGGAACGCGATCGTGAACTGACCGAGGGGGAAACAAAGCCCCCCACCCACCCCGGAACGCAATCCGTTTGAGAAATGACATTTAACAGAGCACATTTAAAAGAGCAATTAAAATATTAAATGACTTTCAAAAAAAATTATCTGAATGTGAGGACAAAGGTAATCTACATGTAACAATAGAGGAAATGAGCATGCACAAATACAAATATCCAATATTGACTGATACGATAAATGAAAAAAATAAATTGAATAATCTCTGACAACCGATATGATGCCAATATATTAATTATAGTGTAATACTGAAAGTATTACGTCAAAAAATCTGTGTCCTTCCAATTACATCACAAAAAAAATTAAAAATCATAAAACAGGCAAAAAAAACTGACTACATAACACCAAATGTGGTTTCATGTATATAAACAGATCTTAACACCCAGCCTCAAAGGTAGATGCAGTAAGCAGCTCACTAGGTTTTAGAACAGACCTAAATGCTCAATGCAAAAAGGGCAACATCAGTCGTCAGCCAAAACAATAAACATTTACGTCTGTACGTAACCTGGGGCCCTACAGCATACACATGCTGTCTATTGAGAGTCACACTACAAAAGAGTTTTGTTTAATCTCTTAGAATACCTCATCTACCTCAGATGCAGCGTACAAATGCCTTTATATCACACAAAACATTTTGATAACATTGAAAAGCAAAATACCAGTGGCTGCACACATCCAGACAAAACAAGAGCACAGCGTCTATGTGAGTGTGTGTTTGCAGCAGTCATGCGTTACTGTAGTGTCACTGCATACCTTCAGTGTGGAATAAATCAACTGCCGTGGATGCTGAGCCCCTGGAGAGAGGTGGAAAGTGTTATCCAAACAAAGACAGGAGTGATGACAAGGAATTTCTGTCTGTAATTGTTCGCACCAACCAAAGCAATGGGCCAGAGTGTGTGTGTGTGTGTGTGTGTGTGTGTGTGTGTGTGTGTGTGTGTGTGCTTGTTCTAGACAAAGTTTCCATGTAGTTTAATGCATCAAAGACAGTCTACACAAAATATTGTGGTGTACGTTGAGGTTGTTAGTCACTATTTGTAACTCCTAATAGAATAAAGTTCTTCAGACTGTTACATGAATCCCACCAAAAGTTACATTTATTTATTTTTTTACATTTTAGAAGATTTTAGAGATGTAATTCCATAATCACATAGCCATACCACAGTAAACTATAATAAACGCAGACTATGCAGGCAGACATGACGTTTCCCGATTTACTTCAAAGTTCTCCATGGGTTTATGTTCCATCTCTAGCTCGTAATTATCTGAGCCGGGTAATTGACAGAATTCGCTGTCGAGAAGCTCTATTGACGTCTCAGACTTTGCGCACTTTCCACATTTGTGTTTCATTAAGACTAAAATGCTACGTTCCAGCACTGTGGTTTAGTCCTCACATGCATACAGCACTTTGAAGTGAGTGGGAAAAGCACTTTTGTTATGCTTTGTAATGAAAACAATATTTTAACTACGTTTATAATTACGGCCCTGGGTCACCTCTTTCGTTCTCTAAAAATACCTCTGCCTACCTCGCTGCAAAAATTTCACATCTGTCATGGCGGGTGATGATAAATGATCTATCAAAGTTTATATCTTGAGTTAATGAAAGATGGGATTAAGTGGAGTTACACATGACGCCGAGGTTGATGAGGACTGGAAGACTCTGAGGCGCTGACACTTCAGAGACACACACTCTTGTTTAAGTATTAATGACTTAATCAGTTTACGTACAAATCACAATTGTTAAAACTGTTTGTTATATTATGAATGAGTGATTGTTAAAATCCATTGCAGATATGTTCAATGATGCCACCTGTTGGTCAGTTATAATTGATACATACAGACGGTTCTTTGGTAATACATTGAAAAGAAGAGATTAATCACTCCAAACAGATAAAGTTCACTAAAGCAGAGGTTTACAAACTTTTAGATGCCAAGGCCCCCCCCAAATTCAATGATCCACTGAAACATTTCCTAAAATATAAATGCAGCTATTTGTACTAAAGCCCAAAAAAATATATATTATCTAGAAAATTTTACTTATAAAAGCAATATATGATTAATCATATTATTTATTAAAATCAATATTTTCTATTGTGCTTTTCAAAATAAATACACTATACAATTTATGCACTATAGTTAAAAAGTTTGCGATCATTAAGTTTTTTTTATGAGAGATATAATTATTTTACTTAGAAAGTATGCATTACATTGATCAAAATTGATCAAAAGTAATAGTAAAGATTTTTACATTTTTACAAAAGTTTTCTGTTTCAGCTAAATGCGTTTTTTTTGTTTGTTTGTTTTTTTTACTTTGCATTCATCAAAGAATCCTAAAATAAAAATAAATAAGCAACAACTGTTTTCAACATTAATAATAATCAGAAATGGGTTTTTTTAGCACCGAATCAGCATATTAGAATGATTTCTGAAGGATCATGTGACACTGAAGCCTGGAGTAATGATGCTGAAAATTCAGCTTTGGCATCACAGGAATAAATTATATATTATAAATAAATTATATTAAAATAGAAAACAGTTATTCTGAATTGCAATACTATTTTAAAATATTATTTTTTTATTGTATTGTCTACTGTAGTTTTACTGTCTTACTGTATCAAATAAATGCATCCTTTGTGAGCATAAGATACTTTTTTCAAAACATTAACAAATGACTTTTTTATATACTTTTTTCTGACATTTTTTCTGGACCCCAGTTTGAAAACCTTGACCCTAAAAAAATCATTCAAACAACATAGGCATATTCAACAAGACATATTCAGCATCTCCTGATGGTAAAGGTAAAAGAAAAACCTCAAAAAGCCAACAACTCATTCAACAACCCCTACATTTATTCTGCAACTCCAGCATACACACCATGCTCGACTGCAAAAATGCTTGACTGTTGATAGCAGAGGTGATGTTCCTGTTATCACACCACGAGGACCAAGAAACAAATCTGACGAACACAGACGCACACAAACGCTCAGATAAAACCTACAGGGGCATTGTGTGTAGAATAACATTATCGCAAGATTACAAAACAGAGCATTCGACGCCTGGACTCAAACGTGACTTACTGTTTGTTACATGTCTGATTTTTAGATATGTTTGTTGTTAGGTCTATGGGTTCATTCTTACAATACATCATAGTTTGAGGTTTTCGCTCTACTGTAAATCCTCTAGGGGTCTGTGGGTTACATCATACTCTCACTGGATCTTTTCAGCTGTCATTCAGTTTTAATAAATGGCTCACTGTGGCCTACACAATCAATCATTGAGCTGCGGCTTGCAGCGTCTTGGCACAGCTGCACACGATTAGGTAATGCATCTGCAAGTGTGTGGTAAAAGCCATATAAGAGCAATAATTTTTCATGAGGGACTTTTTTCCCCTCTTATCAGTGTATCAAAGATACCATATAGTTGCCACAGCCAAGCCTCCTTCATATGAAAGATTGAAGATCACTGTAATTTACACCAGCATGTTCCATCATCACCGGCATCCCTGACAAACACTGTGCATACTGGATACAGTGGTGCATCTCTGTTATTTGTTTACGCCGTCACCAGGGCAACTGTTGTGTCTCCGCATCCTGGAGAGAGTTCTTGGCGTCAGGGAAGAGCAGAGAGTGGCGACGGCTGCCAAGACAGGCTGCCATTACATCACAAACAAAAGCAGTGATCGCTTAATCCACTGCGATCACACCACATCTATAAAATACCAAGAATTAGCATCATCTGGGGGGTTAAAGTGAAACGGATCAAAATGATAACTCGCAGCTTTGCCATAAAAAAGGATCATGTAAAACAGGATTAATCGCAGCATAATCAACAAGAGTCTTCTTAAAGGCAAAGTATTAAAATACTTTCTTCTATGCTAATGTGAAGGGCTTTACTATAATAAAGCCATTCATATTGGTTAATTTGTCAGAAATGACACACTTGCCTCCGTTGTCCTCACAAGGCTCATGCAATAACATACAGCGTGACCAGTGTAGTCTGATTTAGTCCGAATCTTATAAACTGGTTCTTTTTAGGGAATCAAAACAAAGCACTTTTCTGTGCAGTCCCATTCACAAACAAATGATTCGTTTTGAGCTTTAAACTCAAGAGTTTTTTACTGAATTAACATAGATAGATAGATAGATAGATAGATAGATAGATAGATAGATAGATTAAAATAAATTTAAATTGAATTCAAATATAGAGAAGAACAAAATTAAGAAGCTTTTCTGAGTTTTCTCTGAAGCTGAGTTATATAAAAATGAAATTCGTTTGACTTCCAGTGTTGACATATTGTTTATATAGTGCAGGATGGATGGATATATACTATATTAATATTACATATACTCTACCGTTCAAAAGTTCGGGGTTGGTAAGATATTTTAAATGTTTCTGAAAGACGTCTCTGAGGCTGAATTTATTTTATCTAAAAAATAAACAAAAACAGTAATAATGTGAAATATCATTACAGTTTTCTATTTGAATATATTTTAAAATGTAAATCATTCCTTTGATGGGAAAGCTGAATTTTCAGTGTCACATGACCCTTCAGAAATCATTCTTATATGCTGATTTGCTGCTCAAGAAACATTCTGATTATTCGTTATTAGTCTATGGACACATGTAAACCTGGTTTTATCATCCTTACTACACATTGATTGGTTTGTGTCTTCTTAATGATGATTCTGGTCTCTGTATAAGTTCAATACAAAAGAGAATGTTGTTTGCTGGTTTTACAGCTGCGAAGAAGACAATAATCCAGAACTGGTTTACACCACACATGTGTGGAAAAACATATTGGATCCATAGCCTCCTGCAAATAGTGACTTATGAATGTACAACAGCACGAATCAATGGGGCCAAGCCTTCTACTATTGATGCTTGGCAGTGTTTTCTCTTTGGTATACGTGATTGTATAAAGGAGTGACTTTTGTGTTTTTCTTGTCCTTCCCTCTCTCCCTCCCTTTTGACTGGACTTTTGAGATGTTGAGTATATGTCTGTTGTTTTGTTTTGTTATATTTTGGATGTTGTGTTATGATGTTGTGTATGAAAATAAATAAAAAATGTTGATAACAAAAAAGAAACATTCTGATTATTATAAATGTTGAAAACAGTCGTGCTGCTTAATGTTTTTTTTTTTTTTTTTTCAGGATTCTTTGATGAATAGATAGTTCAAGCAAACAGCATTTATTTAAAACTAAAATCTTTCATAAAATTATACGTGTCACTTTTGTTCAATTAAATAATAAAAAATAACATTTGCATGGCCAAGAGCCCTATTACATCTTATTCAGGCAGTGCAAAAATCTAATTATTTTTACAATTCAATTTGATAATTACTGCTTCCCAATAAAAACACAGAAATTACAAGCTACTGATGACTCCGCTTATATACAAATCAGTCAAAAACCAATAAACCAAAACACAATATTCCCCTCAGCACTTGGAGATTCCCAAAAATTCCCATATTTTCACTTGTTTTTATTGTCAGCCAAACCAACAAACCACACTTGAGAGATTCACGGCTGCTATGTCATCTGGGTCTCTCTGAGCGAGACGAAGTGGGTGTCTCAGATACGGGTGGGCATCCAGTACGAGAGAGCTTCATCCCCATGAATCCCTCCATATGTGCTTCACCCTCCAGACAATTACAACTCAAGATCTGTGTGAAACCAGTGCACCATTTATCAACTCTGTCTCCTCACCCAACATGAACACCTCTTCATAAATTCATTTCTAATGTTTGAAAGGTGTCAGATGTGACCTGACTCATATTCAGAGTCTATACCAGATAAAAAGCCGCCACCACAAAATCCGAAACCCTAAACCCTGGCAGAAATAGCTTATTCATCCCACCGTGTGACCACAGCTCAGACATGTCAAACAACCTGAGAATAGATCTACACTATTTCTTTTAGTCTCACTTACACACATCTGTCAGCATCTGTCGTCGCTAGGATTGACTAGCACAGCAAAAAGGCAACCAGTGTCCCGTGAGCGCTCTCTTCAGACAGCATTTACTGTAAATGTGCGGCTTCATCTGTATCTTCATCAAGTTCACTAGGCCATGAAAGTCATAATGGTAATCTTTAGTGTTACTCTGGCATGGGAGAGCACTGATGTCTTGGGAAAAGGGTTTTCTACCATGTTGGTTTGTTAGCTAACCAAAAGACAACAAAATGCTGCCAAAAACAGGGTTTTGCTTCAAAAACCCCATTTGAAGAGTTGAAAATGTGGTTGACTGTGTGCAGACGATATATGATGAGTGGCCCCACATGTATTTATCTCATATACAAAAGTTGTGAGTCATTTTCCACTGAGACTGCTTTTGTTTATTAATTTGTTTATATAAAGAACTTATTCTTTAGTGTCAATAATCCCAGAATAAAAGGAGACTTTGGGTCGGCAACAGTTTTATGAATGTCATATATAATTTTCCAGATAACTAATGTCATATTTTTGTAACCTTTTATAAATAATGTTATGTCCTTGTCAGCAAATGCACTTTGGTTCATTTTACTTCAACAGTTCAAGAAGTTCAAATAAAGGAAAAAATAACTATGATGTCCCTCTAGTGGTAAAAAGCTGATATTGCCAAAGTCAAACTATAATAGTAATATACAGTACTATGTCTAATAATAATAATAATAATACCAAACATAAACTAATATAATATTTTAAAAACATGCTACACATTAATCTAACAAAAATAACTGATCAATATGCATGAACAATATAACTGTTACAACTGAGTAACATAGTTGACAGGTAACAATTAAAAATGTAAGTAAGTAAGTAAATAAATAAATAAAAATAAAATTTAGAGAAGAACAGAGTTAAGAAGTTTTTCTCAGTTTTCCCTGGAGTCAGTTAAAATAAAATAAAATAAAATAAAATAAAGTGATGTGATGTGATAAAGTGATGGGATATTTTTATATAGTACAGGATGGACAGATAAATGGAATATTACAAATATATGTACTATATTAATAATACATATACAAAAAAGTTCAAAAACAATTCAATTATACTATATTCATATAGTTTGGCTTGGAGGACAAAATGTATGACACAAAAAAAATGTATACAAAAAAATTATATATAAATAAATATATATATACAACTCATAAAATGAACGTATTAATTGCTAATGAAACTAGAGCAGCTGCACAAGCTCTGATGACCACCCAATGGCTGGATTAATATCTATAGAAAATATTGTAATATCATATCACATACCTCTATATATCGTCAGGAGATACTAGCATTAATTTTGGGTATCCTTTATATGCTTTTTTGTTTGTCAAAGTGACAGTAGCTGCTGCATTTTATGAATCACAGACGTTTACATTTTCAGCTAAAAATCTTCTTTACTGTACTATTGAAGTTTTTTTTTTTTTATCTTGGATGGTCTGAGGGCGAGTAAATTAACATTCTTGAGTGAACTATCCCTTTAAATCCAGCCTCAGCTGAATTCGAGCACCACTAAAGTTCACAGGATTTTGGAGCAAAACTAATCATTACTTATATAGGATGACTGTATCAGTAACTTTTAACAAAACTGAACTTTGAGCCAGCTCTGTTGAGAAAAAATGCAGTTAAATTAAACATTGTGTCCAACATTTGAGTGACATGAAAGCATACTCTACCCTATTGATAAAAATGTAATATTTCAAATAAAATAAAAAAGAAAATATAGGGATGAACAGAATTAAGAAGCTCTCCTCAGTTTTCCCTGAAGCTGTGTTATATTAAAAATGAATTTCATTGCAGTTTCACCAAACTGCCAGAGGAGCGAGACAATTAGAGCAGCACAGCGGCTGATTCCCTCAAGTGCCCAGTCAATATGTTCAGTAAACAGCCTGAGCAGCACCTCCACTGAATGCATGATAAACTGAGGGAAACCAGTGGGCTGAAGACATCAGGTACAAGGTTTATTCATTAGCATAATTACACTCTCTTGAATTGCATTAATTTCTCTATAGAGCATTTAGCAAGGTAGGGAGAGGGTCTAAAACGCAATTACACTGTATTTTCTCCAGAGACAAAGGCATCAGTGATGGATGGACTCAAATGATTCTCACAGCAATGCTGCACATACGTGAAAGCTGTTTATGGCAAACAGGAGGGGAGGAGAGGATCGATGAAAAGCTTTAGAACAGAACAATATTGTCAATAATACAGTTTAAGAAATGCTGCTCGGATCTCCACCACTAGAGGTCAGTATAAGCACATGCAAACTTCAGATATATCATTTGAGATGGGAATTAAAGGGGCACCTCCCAATATTATCAGTTTACACTACAAGTCAAAAGTTTGGAATAATTGTTTTTTTTTATGTTTTATTTTTGAATGTATGATTTTTAAAAATAAGTCTGAACAATTGTCAGAACAGTAATATTTTCTTAGTCAGCATATACAGAGATTAAAAATAACATTAAAACATAAAAAAAATATTAATTACTCCAAACTTTTGACTGCTAGTGTATAACTACACTATAAGACATTGTATAAATATATTATATATACAATATAAAACTTATAATAGTTATTTTATACAACCTATACTCCAAATAATAATAATTGATATGAAGTAATGATTTTGAGTAAAGACTACTAATGTAAACTTGATTTGTCTACTGCATCCACTTAAGTTCCATTGTTTATTCAGCTTCATTTGTTTAGTTTCATTTTGAAATTTAAATGGTTTAAGGCAACGGGTTTCTACACAATCAACTAATTTGGGTTAAGAGTGTAACGTCTCCTTACATATTTAAAACTGTATGACCAGAATAAAAGCTGCAATGTCTCCTATCAGATTATCTTTTCAGACTATCTTTTAATAGGAACACATTTGTATTCTGGTGTAATATTGTTTTCAGCACAATCAAAAGGGATTAATTAAGCACATGATAGTGGTTGTGACCTTTGCAGCTCTCTGTGATGATGCTCTAATGAGACTGAGGGTCACACTGTTGTCTGCTTTAGGTCAGGAGGGACCACAGGACTGACACAAGAAATGAGATCCAAAGACGCAGTGTCTCACTCCCGTCTCGATGACTCTGTTCCATCTGTTCACTGTTTGTCTGAGTTCGTCTGGCATGGTGTTCGATATGAGTGATGAGCCCCTGCCACTACCAGACACCAGGAACTCCATCAGCCTGCAACTACTGAGAGCAGTTCATCTGAGAGCCACATATCCTTATATATCTCTCTCTCATCAAATCAATATGTCTGTAATCATTTGGAGTAAAATATGATTTATATGGCTTTTTGTCTGTAAACACACTGTTACAAAACATCTCTGCAAACAGTATCCAATATCTATTTAAAATCTATTAAAAGGGCTCCACAGTAAGAGGAGTGTGCTTGGCCTCATTATAAATTAATTAAACTACTACTACTACTACTACTACTACACTACCACTACCACTACCACTACCACTACTACACTACCACTACCACTACCACTACCACTACCACTACCACTACTACCACTACTACCACTACCACCACTACCACTACCACTACCACTACCACTACTACACTACCACTACCACTACCACTACTACTACTACACTACTACACTACTACTACTACTACTACTACACTACTACACTACCACTACTACCACTACTACTACCACTACCACTACCACTACTACCACTACTACCACTACTACCACTACCACTACTACTACTACTACTACCACTACCACTACTACCACTACTACTACTACTACTACTACTACTACTACCACTACTACACCACTACTACTACTACTACTACTACAAATCGAAATCACGTCATTAACCATATATCTAATATTAAAAGTGCACATTAATTTTGTATATATGCACATTCATACATATATTTAATAACGATACACACATACACATTTTTAATTAGGTAATTAAATAATTAAATAAGTACAAAAAATACATAAAATTACAATCTAATTAAAAGTACATAGTAACATTTCTTTAGATCACTGATCATTTACAGTCAAATATTTTAGTGTGTATAAGCCAATTCAATTTTTGTAAAAAATATTATTATTATTATGAAATAATACTAATAACACTAACATTTCATTCATTATATTTATATAATATGAGTTTCTAGTCACATATTTTATATATTTATATATTCTCTATGTGGAAATGTATAGTTATTTAAGGAGGGGGATCATCATATTTGAAGGTCCTTGGCATTAAAAATGTTGAAAACCTTGTCTATTGCAAATTATGGCAAATGTAGTAATATATATATATTGTATAATGTACACAGTGTACATAATTTACTATATACTTCAGAAAAAAGTACTAGTAGTGTAGTAGTATAGTATTCTGTACATAGCCATAGACTTTTTCTTTTGCAGTTATTGGGTTATCGGGCTGCTAAGGGGTAAAGAGGCTTTCTAGCAGGCACTCAAGTGAGCTTCTTTATGACGACAAGTGCAACGGGAAACTTTCAGAGAGGTCTACAACATGCTCTCTCGGTCAAAGAACTCAAACTAAACTTAATTAAGTGGGAGTTTTAATGAGCAATCACTAATAGTCAGAGAAAAGACTCATGGAATGATGGAGAATAGAAAAAGGTTGTTGAAATATCACTAAAGTATTCCCATCCCAGCTCCGCACGCTCTCTCTGCTGCTGCCTCAGAGCACAGAAAATCTCATTATCTCCCAGCATCCTCTGCAGGAGAAAGCCTCAGTGCAGCAGTTCAGCTCACAGGTCGCTGCTAACAGACACACACAACCAAGGGCACACCGCGTCCCACAAAAAGAACAAAACGAAATCAGCCCCAGACAGCTCTCTGTGTGGAGTGTCAGAAGGCAGACTCTTTACCCTCGCATACAAAACAAGAACACAACCGGCACTTGATGAAAAGCTTCTTCAGTACCACTTTCAGGAATAAACGCTGATGCTTGAAAAGGTTATTTAAAGGGATAGTTCGCTCAGAAATGAAAAGTATGTCATCATTTCTTCATCCTCATGTTGTTCCAAACCATTCTGTGGGACACAAAAGTAGATGCTATAGATGTTGTAGCATTTCGAAGTCGAAGAGTACAATGAGAGTGGAAAGTGACCAGGAAAAAAAGCTTCTGAAAGCACCATAAAAGCGATTCAAACAAACAAACAATTTCTAAGTCGTTATTTACTCAAAACCTTGCCTTGATAGTCTCGAATTAGAGCGATGGTCACCATTCACATTCAATGTATGAAAAAAGCAGCATGAACTTTGCACAAAATATCTCCTTTTGTGTCCCACATAAGACAGAATGAAGGTTTTACAGTGACAGTGTTCATTTTTGGGTGAACGACCCTTTGCAAAGAGAAGTAAACATTAGCATATCTTAAAAAGAATTATGTAAATATTGTAGTTAATGTTCTGTTTTTCGGACACTTAATTGCATGTTAACTCAAATAAATTGCAAGTAAATGAAAATGAAAATCATAGTTTACATTTATGTTAAATACAATTTTGATGAACTTTAAAATATAAATATAACATAAATGAAATAAAAATGAAATAAAAGGCTACTTGAGTGCAATTAAAAGACTTTAATGACTACATTTCTTAACACACTTAATATATATAAATGTATACATATAAAGATGTACTTAAGTCCAACTTCAGTGGACCAAATATATATATATATATATATATATATATATATATATATATATATACATACATACACACACTGCCCTCCAAAAGTTTGGAAACACCCCTGGCAAAGTGTGGTTTTGGACGATATCAGCATAAATCCTTATAATTTTTTGGTGCAAATACTGTACATTAAAGTAACTTGACATTATCATTGAAGACCAGCAATAATAATTTTCATTTTGATTACATAATAATGGCAATATATACATGTCAAAGTCAGACATGCCCCTTTGCCAGCTGTGATGCCTGGTTACTGGTTTAAACTTGGCCCAGGTTTTTAAAAGATTTTTGGGTCAGCACACCTTAATACTGTAGCTTCAACAATTGATTGCCAATTAAGTTTAGAATACAATGAACCAATTAGAACACAATTTAGGTCAGATAGTTTACAAATATTAAATTTTAAGTTTTTTCTATGTATAAACTGTTTATGTAATAAAATATGTTTTCGTAGTTTGTGTTGTCCCTTATCAGTGCAAAATTATCACAAATTAAAAAGGATTAATGCCAATATTGTCCAAAACCCCACTTTTCTAGGGCGTTTCCAAACTTTTGGAGGGCAGTGTGTATATATATATATATGCTTTTTACAAACTGAAACACTTCTTATATTCAAGCTTTAATTCTACTCACATTTGAAAACGGCAGATTTGCCACATGCAAGTACAGGTTGAGTTTTGTGTGGGAGGTGCTGGGTTACGTCTTACACCCATGCAGGGACCAACCTGCTAACACCACAGAGCTAAACTGCTACAAAGCTCTGGTACCTGAGGGGTGGTCTGGCACCGGCACAGAAACAGGGACTTAGGATGTCACGCTCATGTAATCATTGGAGCAGCGAGGATAAATCATAGTGATTCATAGGGATTCTAAACATAGCAATCTGTTGAGAATAGTATAATACGATCCACGGCCATTTGTCCATGTTTTTCGAAGTATAATTTTATGACTGTGCTGTTTGCTGCTGTCTGCTTATCCATCTATAAACAGTGGTCTATAACCATATATATATATATATATATATATGTTACTTTGGTATTATTTATATAATATTGCAGTATTTATTCATATTTGTAATTAACTTTTATTTTTACATTTTCAGTTTTCATTTGAATTTTAATTCAAGTTTTAGTAATTTTATGTGCATTTGATTAGTTTTATTTATCTTTATTTTTATTTCAGTATTAATTTTATTTCTTAAACCCATACAAATTGTTGTTTTAAATACATGTTTTTCATTGAATATTTATATTTTATACTATTTCAGCTTTATTTCAATTACCAAAAAAAGATTTTTAATAGTTATGTGTAACTATTTAACAGTTATAATAGTTTGACTTAACAATAGTGCAACACTGATATGGTGTAGTATATGTAGAATATATTATAGTAGAATAATCTGAATTTATCAACAACAACAACAATTTATGTTTACATAGCTGGATCTTTTGCGAAAGATCATTTTCAGCACAATTATTATCGGATAACACCCAGTCTTTTAGTGCCATGCTACTAATTCACAATACATATTACAATAATTTTATAAATAATATATGCTACTTGTAAGCTCTCTCTCTCTCATGAAAATATGAAATCTTAGTAACAGCGCACATATGAAGAGATGCTGTATGTGCTTCAGTAATCAAAAGGCATTCAGGACACAATTTAGACCACAGATGATGCTCCAAAATCAGTGGTGATATAAGCAACAAACATGTAATTGTGTTTGGATATGCGTGAGAATATGATTGCAGTAGATTATGAGGAGGAATATCTGCGCGTGTGTGTTCGCTCATTACCCAGCAGCTCCATGGCGTCATCCTCATCTTCCATCTCGTCTTCAGTGACTGAGGGGGCCGAGTCAGGCATGGAGTCAAACGAGTCCTGAGACAACATGGCTGCCAGAAGTTTCTTGTGATTCTGTTGATGCTGTTTTAGGCCTTTACCCTTAGTCTCCATCTTCAGGCTGCAGACAGAGCGAGAAAGAGAGAGGAAACTGATTATAGCTTTAACATCTAGAACAGTGGTCCTTTGAAGAGGTCTCAGAAAACCATATGAGGTAGCTTCATTTTACAAATTTTAATTTCTAGCTCTGGAAAAGATTGTCAATTAATAAATCATCAATTAATAAAAATGTCATAGCAGGTCTGTCCTTCAAATTGAATGGGACTCAGCTTGGCATCTGAGCAGGAGTCCATCATTCACCATCATTCTCAACAATCACTGAGCTGTGATATCCCTCTGTAACACTTTATTTTAAGGTGTCCATAATACAGAGTAATTACCTAGTTGAGTACTTAGTAGTAGCCGTTGTACTTACATGAAATAAAATGTACTTACCATGTAACTAAGTTATGGAACAGCCTGTATTTACAGTTTGTAATTATGTAGATGTAATAGGCAGCTACTGTATGTAACAGACCGAGTCTGTTACACAGCTACTTATGTAACCAAAAGATTGTTACATATGTGTTGCAGACTTTATACAACGTAATTATAAATGTAAGTACACATACATAAGCTACTTAAAATAAAGTGTCTCAAGATTGGACTTAAGTGTACTTCATGTGTATCTATACTGTACACCTTATCCAGCTGCACCTTAGTTTGATTTAACCCACCAGTACACAGCTTAAATGCAAGTAATACCCTTCTAATTACATTACAATTACAGAATATTACACAGGCATAAGCTACTTAAAATAAAGTGTATCAAGATTGTACTTAAGTGTACAAGTAGCTGTGTAACAGACTACATATGTGTAACAGTAGCTGCCTATTACATCTACATAATAACAAACTGTAAGTACAGGCTGTTCCATAACTTAGTTACACGGTAAGTACATTTTATTTCATGTAAGTACAACGGCTACTACTAAGTACTTAATTAGGTAATTACTCTGTAATTATGACGCATCCTGAACTTTATATGAGAAAAAAAGAGAAAACTGACTTAAGATCAGCTGAAATCAACAGGCTGTCATCTCAGCAACAGACTTCACAGTCATTATTCTCCTAATTTCTTCCACAATTAACTTCTGCTGAAGTCTATACGATATGGTAGTGTACTGTTCACTCATAAAAATAAAGCTTCTTTATTGGCATCTATGGTTCCATGAAGAAGCTTTATATCATTCATGGGCACTTTCCATTTCACAAAAAGTTATTTATAGTAGAAAAAGGATCTCTATATTATTAAAATGTCCTGTGCAATAAGAATAAAAAACTTATTTTAAGAACTGTTCACTGAAAGGTTCTTTGAGGAACCCAAAATGGTTCTTCTATAGCATCACTTTCCACTTTTGGAAAGATTGTAAATAAACCTATATGAGTATAACAAACATGAGAACAAATTTGATAATGTACTTTTATCTATATTACAAATCTTTAAAAATCATTAAAATAGCCAGTAAATAGGGTTCACTCCTGGGCTAAAAATACCAGATCAATTATTCAATGTTAAGCAAATTGATGAAGAAATAAATTGAATGAATAATGAACATATGCTGCACTTCACATGCCTATACTGGCAAAATTATTCCCAAGTCTCAGTGACCAATAGCGACAAAAATAGTCTGCAGAGGTTTAATTTGATTGTTATCTTATTGGAATGACATTATTCACAGATAATCGAAAGGTTAAGGCCAACGCAGAGCTGTTTTAATATCCTGAGTTGAACATTACTATGCTAATGGCTATGCTAATACTGCACATCTCTCTACTATGAATCATTTAGCCCTTTTCACCTTTTTTTCCCTAATTGGGTGTCACTCAGCCAATTCCCAACTCTCCAGTAGTGTACTACAGCGTCAGCAATGCTGAGACACATGTCCCCGTGCTCATAAACATTCATATGAGCACATATTTCACTGTATGAAACACAAGAAATTCAGAACAGATACTGTTTACATTTTCACTGTATTCTGCATTGCATGGAAATATTTTGTAGGCCTTTTGCTGTTTTTAGAGAAGGGGAACGATCAGGATCCAGATCCACAAGCCAGATTTGAACCTGAAATTCCCACATGAGCACTATAGCTCGATAAATAATAGGCAACAGCTAAACAAAAACAGCCACGTACCATGGTACATATTTGGTGTACTGTGTAAATACCATGGCGTATGAATAGAATAAACTGATAATTAATTCAGTACCATGGTTCTGTTCAAATGTCCACTAGTGAACATGTTTCCATTATGTATTTTTGTAATTTAATGTCACTGTTTTCCAATACAAAGTATTAGTAGTGACCTAGAAATAAAGCAGAATCTTTCATATTTCTTTCTCATTTAATGTCATAAAGTTCCCATGTTTTCACTTTTGAACAAACCCAAAACCTACAGAGGTGATGGAACAAAAGAAAGACAAGTAGAAATATTTCAATGCTTTTGCGTTCTCCCGTAAAATGGTTGCATTCCCAGAGAAGGTCTGCGTCCACTTACAACTCTTTTGTGTTTTGTCGCAAAACACTTGTGGTCTGTCGCAAAACGTTTGCACTATCTCACAAAACTTCTACTGTACATTTCCCCAAGAAACTTTTCATTTGCTCACAAAAATGCCAAGTTCTGTCATGAAACTCTAGATAGCGCAGGCTGATGGGTCATTAATGTGAACTGATGATATTCACAGCGTTAAGCGACTTGGCACAAGCTGATTGGTTCATGTTGCATTCGCAGCCAATGAGCTTGCTGCTTTTCATTTAAATGGCTGGTTAGCATTCACTAGAGCATTTCAAAGAGCTCAGAAACCCTCCACCTTCCCCAGCTCCACCTGTATAGATCTGCTACGGGTTATTATATATGCTATTTGTGCAGCAGCAGTTTGTCTTAAATACTCACAGCACCATATCAGCATATGTATTGGCAGTAGCAAGTTCCTGTATTTGCTTTGCAGCAGCAATAATCTACAACAACAGCAATAAGCAACAGCAGCAGCAGTGTAGCAGATCTATTCCGCCAAGACCAAATACATTAACATCGACATATCATTACCATGCTAAAATCTTCTGAGATTTGTCATGATAGAAATGGTTGAGTTCTGTCACAAAACATCTTGTTCATGTCCCTTAAGAACACCCTTTTAATTCCAGGTTCAAATTAGATTAATCATTCATTTTAATGATAATTAATAATCCTTAATTATTCATTTTCAATGCAATCTCAGTCTTTTGGAACCCTACTGTAATATATTTGAATAAAACTAACAGACTATCACAGTAAGCGTACGAACTGATGAAAGCTCTGAAAACAAATATGCTATTCATTCTGTGGGCAGAGAGCTGTATGAATCCATCACTCCATTAAACCTCTATGGCACTACATTAATTGTTTCATGCATAGAAGAGCGAAAAAAGAATTTTCACAATAGCATTCAGCCCACAATATCTCAGTCTAAAAAAACATCCCTGGTAGAGTTTCACATTAATACAAATGGTACTGTAGTGACAACTCCAGCTCAGTCTGGCTTAATTACACAGAGGTGGAATTAGTGACCTGATTTATCCTGTCATTTCACTTAATAAGGCACTTGTTCTAGTGGAGGGGAATGTGGTAAACAGAGTGCAGTGAACCATAGCTGACACAAATAATGATTTAGAAACAAGCTTCATAAATGAAAACATTCAATTTACTCATTTCTGCTCCTGTCATGCAGAAGAGCTTGTCTCTCAGATGGGGCCTGACCAGGGTTCAAATCATTAGACTGTTTCAAACAATGAATCTGAGGCTGCACTACTAAAATAAAATGAAAGTGAGAACGTATTGCTTCAGATGAATGCAATTCAATGAAACTAAGTAAGCCCTTGCGTGGGTTGGTATGGAGACGTGAAGCTTGTTAGACAGAACTAAAGTTGTACTGCTGCCGCGTTCCTGTGGGATGAGAAACTCTCCACAGTGTGCTCCTGGCAGAACAGATTGTATCCACAGAATCAAGACCACAAAACCAAAGCTGAGAATGAAGTAATATGGAATAACCATGATGTAAATAGCTTGAAATTACACAGACCACAAGGGCCACGAGGAGTCAACTGGCTGTAAATGTGAAAGCCATCCAACAGGAATGGAGGAAGGATGAATGGTGACCTGAAAAGTTAACCAAACAAAATGCTGCAAATAGGTCAGTATAATAAGGGTGTCATTCTCGATCGGTTGCTGACAGAAACCTCAATATGCCTCAAAATGCACATGGCAAATCTGTGTTTTAAGTAGGAATGATTTGGGAAGTGTTATGTAGTAAGTGGGAAGTGTGGTGAGTGCAGATTCACTGATCGCAGGTCAGCTGGTGGTTTAGTAGATGCAGCTTTTACAGATGGCAGTGATACACAATACTCATTAAAAGTGAACTCTCTGCATCCCCTCTTGTATTTGCATATGGATACTTTATTTACATAAGACAAGCAAAGCCTGCAAAATCAAATTTTCCTGAACTTATCTTTTGTAGCCATGGTTTTATTACCTTCCTCCAGCAAGGCTTAGAGTATAAATAAGTAAACACTGAAATTGAGAATTGTAATCAGTTGTAACAACATTAAATAACTAAATAATAATTATAATAATTATTATTATTATTATTGTTATTGTTATTGTTACAATAATTATAGTTTAAAATTGATTTTTTGGAACTGACAATAATAATTCTAATTGATGCAAGAGTTACCAGATGATAAAAAAGGGAAGAAAGTGCTGTTTCAGTCATGAGCTACTTTTGAATTAGAATTACACATTTCTTGAGAAAATGATTCAGTGACTCAAAAAGACACTGGTTGCCTCCTACTGGTTTAATGATGCATTTTTTTTTTAAATGGATCTTTAAAAAATCTAAACTAGTCTTCTTGGTCAGTAGAATCAAAAGATTTAAGTCACTGGGATTAATCCAAATAAAAGAAAATCATGCATGCTAAATTCTGCAGCCAGTTTTTTTTTTTGAGCCAGTCACCTGAGCTGTAAATGCCATGTGACTAATCATTCTGGAGCTGCTGCAAATAAAGTCATTACAACACTAAATATCTGATGCCACCACAAGAACCGTGAGATTGACTCCCAGCCCTTAATCAAAACTAAAGTAGGCACTTTAGGGGTTACAAAAGTGTCAAACGGTCTCAGCTGAGTATACTGTACATCTGAGCATTTAGGCCCCTTGAATGTCTTTGACTGGATCCCTGCAGTGAGAGTGGGTTGATGGGGATGTTTATGAATGTAAGGAAAGAAGAGTGATGTGGAGCGTAGGAGTTAGATGGAAACGGAAAGGGAGGAGGGTAGAAAAAAAGAGAGAGAACGAGGGGGTTACACTTTATAATATGTTGCTTGTGAGTGAAGGGAATGGGAGTACCACACTGGGGCTTTATCATCTCTATAATCAGTCACAATAACCCTTCCCCAGAATCCACCTCTGCCTCCACCTAATTTCCCAGCAGCTTCGACACTGTTCCAGACGTCCTCCACTGTCTGTCTGCAGTGCCTGAAGACTGACAGCTAAGGAGAGCCTCGCTGTTCTAGGGTGAGGTTATGAGGGAAAAACAGCGTTTTGTTCCAGAAGAAGGCGGTGGTCATTATATAGAGCAGCTGCCATTTTCTTCCTCTATGTCAAATTGCAGAACAGGTGTTTAAAACAGCCCTGCTGTGCTTCAACACGTGTGCAGGGATATTGAGAAGATCTGTATCCCCTGCTCATGGAGTTTTGGTATTGCAGATTCATGTCTTGAATGACAAAGCAAGGTTTGGACTAGAGCTGTCAGTTAGAGTGACCAGACGTCCCCATTATCTGGAGACAGTCCTGGTTTTTGTTGTCTTCTCTCCAGGAAATAAAATGAAATGAAATAGTCAAGTTTGTGTTGGACAAAATTGACAGACCATTGCAAATACACAAAAAAAAAGCCCAACTAAAATGTACTTGTACTGTAGTGATTATTTTTACCAACAGAGGGCAAGCTACACTGATTACTTGGTCATGCGTCACTGCTTTAAACATCAAGAACGTAAACTGGACGCGAGCAGAACACTATCATCAATTATTAAAAGAGACACTGTTATGGGTTTCAGTGTACACAGGAAACACTGGGGTATAAAAACTCTATAAAAACACCATAACAAGGGCTAACAAGGTGAGAATACTGATAGGCAACTATGGAAACAGACAAAAATAAGGAAACAAACAAGGTAGGCAACAAAGATATGTATAGGTAGATGCCACATTCGAAAGCTCCAGACACGTCGAATGCGTTCCGCCATCTTGGAAGGGTCAATGTGTCGTCACTTACAATAAAATGAAATGAGTTTTAAGATCACAAAATTGCGTAGCCTCTTGGTTGTAAAAACTGCCGAAATTTAAATTTGGAAATTGGATAAACTTTCACAGGTAGGAATATATTGGTTTGTGTTTTTAATATGTATAAACTTAATATTACAGGTGTTTAAACGGTGGTAACTTTTTATGTTATGTTAGCTAATTTCTTTGTCTTGTTGTATTGTGTTAGTTTAGCAAAATCATCTGCTGAAGTCTATTGCAGATATAGATAATCATAAATGCGTATAGGGTTGCAGACATACAGGCAGCTTGCTCTCAAGTGTTCACTGATCGTCTTTGACTATTCCAATATGGCAGACATCTTTCATATAGCGACCCATAGAAACAGCCGCTAATAGGGCATCTACCTACAGTGGCAATGCAACAAGTGAAACAGGAACTAAACACAGGAAATAAACAGAAACAATGGGGACAAAACTATACTTCAAAATAAGAGTCCAAAACACAAAGCCAGACAATAACTACACTCTGACTTAATCTCACAATTAGTTGTTGGCTGTGGTGTTTTTGGTGCAATAAGAACCATTCATTTAGGAACAAGTGTGTCGGACACATCCTAAAAAGTGAAGCAATATCACGTCTATCGACATCTAGTGGCTGGCTGCAGTATAGGTCATAAACCCTGCCCTCTCCATGTAAACAAATGGGATGCAAGCCAAACTAAAATATCAAATTACACTTCAAATATTTTTTCCAAAAGATGGTTTACATCATTTTGGGTAGCTCTTATCACGCAGATGTATGTTTAAGTGTTTGTTTTTCTAATAAGTTTGCTTTTTATTACATATTTGATGTTATAAAAATGCCCACCTCACAAGAGGACAGTTCATACTGACGAGGACTAAGGCAAGAGATCACAGCAGCCCATTTTTGCCTTCATAAAGTCCTTTGTAATGGTTGGGGTCGGTAAATTAAAGTCTTTTCTTCAGGCAATGCTTGTCACAGCTAAATGTCATTTAGCACAGTGGGAAGGAGCGCCTGCGCTATCGACCCGAAGCTCCATAATTTACTGTAATCAAGTGAGAGAATATTTTAATGGAATGAAGTCTCTTCTGTCAGCCGGCTTCTGAATATGATTTATTATTTAATATCTGATCCTTTCTAATTAGCCGCATTCTCTGTGGCCAGCCTCTGCCCTCCACTCAAACACCAGGCAATTAAAATCACCCTGGTAACATCTTTAAAGGGTCGAGGAGCTACAATTGCTTTTTTAAAGATATAGCTGTGCGATGCAGACACATTCAAATAACTTTTCCCGTCCAGGGATTTATGCAGGGTTACCGGAGGCTATGGCATTCTTTTGATTAGAAAACCTGACAAAACATGTCAGCTTTATGGAGATATTGAGAGAAAGTACATTATATAGTATGACATATGCTTTATTAAACTCTGGCTCACTTTATTACGGCACTTTTTCTATGTAAATAAACTCGCTTATCTTCTAGAACAAATTAGAATGTGATTGGCTGTCATGATCTTTCCTTTCAACAACTTAAGAGGAAGTAAAAATGCAGAGAAACACTCTCATACAAATACAATGAAAGTGGATGGGGACCATGGGATGTCAAATCTCCAAAACAACAAAATGCACCGTAAAGGATCAAATTTATATTTAATAATCCACATAACACATGCACTAATATTCTGAGTATTCTGAAGTCACACTGTACAAAATGATAATAATTTTAACAGTAAAATACTGTAAAAATGCTACGGTAAAAAACATTACTTTATAGGTGAAAAATTATGATAGATCTATAATGGGAGGTTGTAATGGGAGTAATTTTATAATTTAGAGCATACAACCATAAATTGACAGTTTTTCTTTTATACAAACTTTGTTTATGCCTATTTTTTCAGTTGTGTATTGCATTATTTTAGTGTCATGTGTTAAAATGATGGTGTTTTGTATAACATTATTCAACTTCTTTATATTAGTATTTACCTCAGTTTGTGGAAAAGCTACATGTGCTGAGCTTTGATTAATCATGTGTCTTTCTCTTTACCACCTGTATTTTTAAGGTGGTTGCCAGTATATTATAAAGGTAAAAATTAGGGCTGTCAATCGGTTAAAAAATAATAATCGCGATTAATCGTATGATTGTCATGAGTTAACTCACGATTAATCACAATTAATTGCACATTTTTATTTGTTCTAAATGTACCTTAAATTAATACTTTTTCAAGTTTTTAATACTCTAATCAATATGGGCATGGACAAATATGGATGCTTTAAGCAAATGTATGTTTATTATTATTGAAACCATAGTCAACATATAGCATGAAGATTAGACATGTTTCATAGGTCATAGATGTTTTTCAAAGAATGTGTTCATGTCTATTAGACACATGAAAAAAGAAATACCAGGTTCCCATTACTTCTCTTTCTTTGCACTGAGCAATTTACTGACACAAACCTGTTTACATTTTTGCACACAGGGCAGCTCACTTCTTCTGAAAATGCAAAATGTACATTTATTATTTATTATTACAGTTGTTTCCCTCTCTGTGCCCACATACTGTATTTTGATGAAGCTAAATTCTCAATAAAACTGTTTTCATTTCAACTTTGCCTGTTTCACTGTTTCTGTTGTCCGATAACGGAATGAATATGAAATAGTGACTGAAACGCGACCCATTAAGACTACATAACCAGCTCTCCCTTCCAAGATGTTAATCTGCACAAAAAGTCCTGATAATCTCACCGTCGTCTGATGAAATCAAATACACATAAGATAAAGACAATAGCTGTGCTGTGATTTCGGCTATACTTGCATATAAAATTAGAGAAGCAACATAATATCTGTGTTTAACTGAATTAAAGCGCTGCTCCTCTCTGCCAATCGCTGAAGAGAAACTGAGCAGATGCAGAGAGAGAGAGAGAGAGAGAGAGAGAGAGAGAGGGTGTGCGCGCCCTGGGAGAGAAACTGAGCAGACGCTGAGAGAGAGAGAGAGAGAGAGAGAGAGAGAGTGTTTGTGCGCGCTGGGAGAGCAAGACCTCGCGCTCACGCGGCAGTACCGGTGATTCTCAGAAACTAGGTTTGGGCGCTTTTTTGAAGGGAAAAAAGTCGCTAAAGGGGTCTGTAATGCTAAGTTGGCAACACTGTGCATCTCCATTTCTCCAACTACGGGTTGGGCCACGGGTCAAACAGAAAATACGCGTTGCGTTAATCGCGTGTTAAAAAAATGAGTGCCGTTAAAATGAATTTGCGTTAACGCGTTAACTTTGACAGCACTAGTAAAAATATACCAAATTACTAAAATCTGTTATTTCAGTTGATACAATATATGTTTTTAATGTAAATTTAAGTGAAATATGTCTTAGCATGTAAAACTTTATAAAAAAACTTTAATATATATTTTTACAATAAAGTTCTGGCAACCACAGTGGACATTTTTTTTTCTTATTTTCACTTTGTATTTATTTACTTATTTTATTTTATTTTTTTTAGAATGCATACAGTATAAAACGTTATATATATAACATTTTATTAAAAAAAAAAAATATATATATTTTTTTTTGCTTTAAAAACCAGATGGCCATGATTTTCATTGAATGGAAAAGAACAGCCTCGACAATTTGCTAGATATAACCTTTTGTGTTCAAAGAAGAAAAGCAAGTCTTAAGGGTTTTGAAAGACAAGCATATACTACCATTTATTTGCAGATCTATTTTTGGTATCTAATCCAATGAAATACATAAATGTGTCTCACCTTCCAACAGGACTGTTGTCTTTGCTCACCCAACCCTCAGTTTTGGCTCTTGGGACGGGGGGCTGAAGCATCTCAGCCGCAAGGGGGTCAGAATCTTCCTCCTCACGGCCCACCCACTCACCCACCACCCGCGGCCTCAGTATGGAGTTATACGCCCGAGGGTCCTTTGAAAAGGAGGCCCAGTGTGTGATGAACAGAAAAGGAGAGAGGAACGGAGAGAGACATAAACATTAAACAATCTATGGTTATGCAAAGGAGTAATCAATTACAGAGGTGATAATTAAAAGTACTGATGTTGAAGTATGACTCATTATCTAAGCTACTTGTGTGGCCAGTCATTTTTACGGTGAATAGATTTTAATAATGGAGGATACGCATGGTGAGCAGTAATAAAAAATTCAGCTTTGACATTACATTTTTGCAGTAGTTTATCAGCAACAGGCAATTATGAGAAAATGTCCTCTATAATAGCTAAATGTTTTAATATTCATTTGAAATACCAAATTGGGAACAGAGGGAAGCCTGGGCAAACTGCCAAACAGACACAGGCTATTAAAGTTTAAAAACTGTACTGTATTCTGAGAAATATGACTAAGGCAGATGTTTTAACAGGATACTCTCTTCATCTTTTTGATTTCTTTCTTTTTTTGATTTGAGTCTACACACAAACCACAAACAAACTAGGCTTTTCTTCATCTCCTAAACAAATCCAAAACAGTATTTGATTTCTATTACTGCAAGATAGCATATCAGATAAAAAGAAATAAAAAGCATCATACCAGGTCAAAGTCATCGGAAACAGCAATGCCTGTGCAAAAGAAATAATTCACAAATCAATGTCTTCAGAAAATTGTTTATTTGACACTCTAAATTAGAGGTTCTCAATTGGTTTTCAGGACTCAGAAGGTACAACACAGTACCTTGAGTATATTTTTTTAATATGTAGTTGATAAGCCTATTTATTTAGTTTATTTATAGTTAGCTGTATTTTATTATTTGCTTCTGGCATTGCTTTTTTCCTGCTGTCAGAACGGTCCTAAAACTCATTTTGTGGTCATGACCCACCAGTTGAGAACCACTGACCTAGAGAGCCTTTAGCTGCAACACAATGAGTTTATTTTAGAATATTTTTTAAAAATAGAGAAATTTCACAATGGCACAGTTTATTCCTTAAAGGTATAGTTCACCCAATAATGAAAATTCTGTCATTAATTACACACCCACATGTCATTCCAAACCCGTAAGACCTTCATCTTTGGAACACAAATTAAGATATTTTTGATGAAATCCGAGAGTTTTCTGACACTGCATTGACAGCAATGCAACTGACATGTTCAAGGCCCAGAAAGGTAGTAAGGACATCATTAAAATAGTCCATGTGACATCAGTGGTTCAACTATAATGTTATGAAGCTACAAGAATACAAAGAAAAACAAAAATAACGACTTTATTCAATTTATTTTCTTCTAAATCAGTTATCTGGGTTCTACATCAGAACGTTGGCTACTGTGTCATCAGCACCACATGCATGTGTCATGGTACTCTCATAAATAATGGCGGAGACTGACATGGAAGAAAATAAATCGTTGAATTAAGTCATTAATTTTGTTTTCTTAGTGCACAAGAAGTATTCTCGTTGATTTGCAACTTTACAGTTGAACCACTGATGTCACATGGACTATTTTTACAATGTCCTTACTACCTTTCTGGGCCATAAAACATTTCAGTTGGTTTGGAGAGTCAGAAAGCTTTCGGATTTCATCAAAAATATCTTAAAGGGATCCCCGGGTATTAAGACATGTATAGCTTAATATAACGTAAATGATGTCTCTTACTGAAATATGTAGTAGAAAACCCATGAAAGATGAATGTTATTTAAAAAAATCGACATCGTTTTTGGACTATGGGGGTCGCCATTATTTTATGTGCACAGTACATTCTGCGTCAATGACGTCAAATGGTTGCACTCTGTGAGCTACTGGCGCTTTTTACCACAACAAAACTCAGAATATACACAACTCAGAAAATAAAACACTGATATGATACCACATTGTGTGGTTTTTGGTTGTAATTTTCAGTCAAAGGGCAACAAGAGAAGAGACTTCACTGCTTTCCTAGCGATAAGAAGAGGAGAAAAGAATGGGAAGATGCCTGTGGACGAATAACACTTCCTAAAGACCCGCTTCTTTGTTCTCTCCACTTTAGCCCTGATGCTTTTGAGGCTTTTAGTAGACCACAGCTACTGAAAGAGCTTACAAACGGCTGAGACAAGAAACGCTATGCCATCCTGTTAGGATATAAACATGCCGATGCTAATCATGACGCCGCGGCCCCTGGAGGAGTTTCTCAGCACGGATTTCCCTCGAGATCCAGAGATGTTTAGACTCCTTGTGAGGAAAAATCGATGGTACGGCATTTGGTTTAAGCCTATGCCAGGGGTCGGCAACCCGCGGCTCCCGAGCTGCATGCAGCTCTTTCATCCCTCTGCAGTGGCTCCCTGTAGCGTGGGTGTACAATACGCGGGAGGTGCCCCCCCCCTCGACTTTTAATAAAACCTAAACTCTTCCCCTTCACTTTTTGATGGGCAAGTGTTTTCACGTAGAGGTTTTCAAGGGCCAATGTGAATAAATCTAGATTTAAATTAAAAGAGACAAGATAGCCACGTCGTTTTGGATACAACATCACGGAGCGCTGAACACTCTCATGCGCTGTATGTTTCATTCATACTTGAAGCCGGAGGACGCTCTCGCGCAGAAAGTCCAAAACGGCTCATATGATAGAAGTAATAATAACTTATGACGTGCCAGAAAATCCCTAATATGGACAAAGGCATCCCTCCTATCACAGTTGCTAAGCTGAATAACAAGCATAAACCTTAACTGATGAAACGTGAAGACAATAAACGATTGCAACAATGTATGGTTTATGCAGGGCCAGCGCCAAGGGGGGACATTTGCGGGCCGTGCCTCCCAAACGAGTTACTGTGCCCCCCACTTTCCATCCTCTCCCCTCCTTGCTGAACGTGATCGATTTTGAAAGCAAAAGTGAAACTGATAAAACAGCGCACATAAGAAAGCGATTGCACGCTTTAGCGAGCGTCAGCAACTGCACGCGATCACAGATTGCATGCTTCCCACCTGAACCCCCCCTCCCACACACACACACACACACACGTGATTTGTGCCCCCCCCCCTAGAAATTCAAATGCCCCCCTGATGGAGGTGTTTTTCAAGTCTTTTATATGAATGATACAGTGGTAATTGACATATCATTAATTACAGTACAGAAGCTATAAAATATATGTTCTGCCTTATTCTGTGATAATACAAGTGTTTGTAGTACTGTATATAAACTATCATACTGATTATACAACCATAACCAAAAAAAATTCATTAGTAAAATATATATCAAAAATATTATAGAAGACAAATGATTGGTTATTGTCCAGCAGTGTAGGCTGTTTTATTTCTTAGCCAATTAAAAGTAAGAGATAAGAAAAGTTTATTTTTGTCAATTAGACATACATATTATTATTATTATTATTATTATTATTATTACATTTGACATTTCTGTCCCCTCACTTCTGAAATGATTGCTACTCCCCTGCCCTTTAACATAACTGAATATAAACTATATGCCGTGTTATCTTTATTTGGGGATCAAATATTTTGTGGCTCCACGTGAATTTTATTCGGTGGGAAAGGGGCCAAAATGGCTCTTTTGACGTTGAAGGTTGCAGACCCCTGGCCTATGCTTATATCCATCGCCACCTGTAAGCTCTTTCAGAAGCTGTGGTCATCGTATCAGTATTTTATTTTCCCAGTTGTGTATTCCGAGTTGTGTTGTGGTAAAAATAGCAACAGGTAGCGGCAGAAGCTCACAGAGTGCAACCATGTTACGTCATCAAAATAATGGCACCCCCCATAGTCCAAAATATGTATAAACCGATGTGAATTTTTTTAAATAGCATAAATCTTTCATGGGTTTTCTGCTACATATTTCAATAAGATACATAATTTATGTTATATTAAGGCATACAAGTCTTAATACCCAGGGATCCCTTTAATTTGTGTTCTGAAGATGAACAAAGGTCTTACGGGTTTGGAACAACATGAGGGTCAGTAATTAATGAAAGAATTTACATTTTTGGATGAACTATCCCTTTAAGATTTCCATGCATGTGCTTCACTGGGTAGTTGTCTGTTCACTTACTGCGGGACAGGTTCTCCAGGGCTTTGCCGAGCTTCTTGCTCTCTTGCAGTATGTGATTGAGCTCATCAAAGTCTCGGCTCTCAGGTTTGGTCCTCCAGTCCCAGGTAGGGCGCAGTATTGAACGAGGCACTGCAACAGAAGACAAATAAAATACTTTCAAAAACGGAACAATTATAATAATAATAATAATAATTGAAGTTGTTATCATTAAACTTATAGAAATTAAACAAATAAATTAAAAATATATATATTACTATTGTACTGTTAAATTTTAATGAAAATAAAGTTTAACAATCATATAACAATCACAAATATTTTATTTTATTATATAGAACAACTGTCACGTTTTGTCCAAGATGATAAAGAAGAACAGTCAGGTACAAATAAAAGTAATATTTAATATAACAAACTCCAAAGGCTTAACAAACTCGAGACAGCATGCAAACATTAACACAAACAATGCCAGACAATGAAGAAGAGGAAGTGAGCAACTTAAATAAACAATGTTGATGAACTAAATACAAACAGGTGTGCTCGTTAATGAATGTCCATGGTAACTGAAACAGGAAACTGACTGTGAATAAACTGAAAGTCCATGATGAAGAAACTAACTGAACTCAATCATGACAACAACAGTCACAATTACAATACTAATATGACTGTCTTAATTTCTTTGCTTTTTGTTTTTTTTATTTTGTTGCGGAAAACTGCTGACCTTCAAGATTCTCTATTGCTCTATTGATTTATAATCAATTCTCATTACAAATTTTGGAAGTTGTTAATGCGTGTTGCATTTTCAAATGCAAGTTACAAGCAACCCAAGCTAAGAGCACATGGAAAGATGAGCTGTTGTGGAGCATCTTTTAATGTGAACCGAGCTGCTCAGAGACACTGAAAACACCAGGGCCTGTATTCACAAAACATTTTATCTTACCACTAAGTGTTCTCCGTAATAACAGTAAAAGTTTTAGCTAAGAGTTTTCTCTTAAAATCTATTCACAAAGCTGCTGAGACAAATTTTACTAAGGAATAGAGAGAAGTCTTAAGCTAAAGGTCATTGCACACTGAGTCCATAATTTTCGTCCAAAATTTTCGCACGTTAAAAAATAAATACGACCTCACGTTGTGTCAATCACGTTTACACACTGCCTCTGAAACTTTCGTCCGTCATAAAAAAAATCGGATAAGGTTCGATTTTCTGCATTTTTGCATCCGTAGCATGCATTTTGGTAGGAAAGGATGAGGAATACGAAAAAACTGAAAAAACGCATGCGGAAATTTCAGACTCAGTGTGCAATGACCTTAAGAGTAAGGGGGCGGGGTTGACCTCGTTGCTATGGATGATGTCAGCATGCTTACTAACTATGCACACAGGGATTGGCTGATAGTCTCTGTCAGAGATTTATTCGCAATTATGTTGCCATATTCAAATAAAGGTTTAAAAATAAAAATGTTAATTGCCACATTCAAATAAAGATTTTAAAATGCAGGCTAAGTGTCACTAATTAAACAAGTATTCAGCTAATTGTCAGCCTTGAACATGTGTGCTTCTTGTAAACAATTAGTTAATATGCATATAAACAGCATTTTAATTAACTGAGCAGAATAATCTTGGCTGATAGTAAGATAGCAAACGTAAAAGAAAACCAAACTGGACGCAAGCACAGCTGTTACTTCTTGCCCAACTGGTTAATGAAAACAAGGATATAATCAAAGGAAAATCTGAAGTTGGGATAACCACCAAAACCAAAGGCGATACCTTTTTAAAAGCTCATTATCATCAAATGTTTCTAAAATGTTCACGTTCCGAGGCAGATTGCCGGCAACAGCCATTTTAGGATAGTTTGTGGTTTGGTTTTAGTGACTTAGGAGTCCTCTTCACTACTCCTAACATTTCACAGATTTAGGTGTTTGTTTTAGCGCTAAAACGCTTTGTGAAATACTCTTAGAACAAACATTTAGGAGTCCTAAATTTAGGACTGACACGCCCATTATTTTTAATATTTTCTCCTAAATCGGCAAGTTATGAGCTACATTTAGCCTTAAGATGTTTTGTGAATATGGGCCCAGATCGTGAGCTGCTTGCATGTTGTCAAAAGTACTGGTACTTCAGTACCAAGTCAATACTTAATTTTTTTTACAAAACGTAACGATACTAGCCTTTCCACAGTACCAGCAATACCGAGTACCGACTTGCTGACAGGCGGCTGCTTTCAAACGGTCCCATATTTGTGTGAGTGTCTATAAAGGATGTAAAAAATTTCAATTTGCAACCTGTTTTTCGCAGCGTTGAGCATTGTAACCAATCAAAGATATGTTTGTTGAGCATGTGAAGGCAATGGCCAATCAGAGGCATGTAAGTTTTAAGTATAAACACAAAGTAAATAAGCGATGTATTATATAGACATAGTATAGACAGATTTTTTGATTATAATGGGAGTTTTCACTCAGTCATTGAGCTTGTACTGCAAAGTTTCAGGAGTGACGACTGTATTAAAATGCGGGAGTGAATCTGAAATGACAATGTTTGACATTGTGATAAGCATTGCAGTGGACAGGACAAAACCAAAAGGTTTAAATAAAGTAGTTAATGTTTAAGTACTAGTGTTCTTTTTTTTTTACCATGGTATCGACTTGGGTATCGAGTATCGTGTACTTTTGGTGGCATCAGTACCGACTACTAGATTTTTGGTATGGTCACGGTGACATCCCTAGTGTAAATAAACAGTGCTGCGCTTCAATCTGAAACACGCAGCACACCAGACTAATTAAATCACAGCCTTTGTGATTTGATAATCACACAAGCCATATCAAATTCTCACAATCATACATTGTTAGAATTCATCATGACACATTTTTTTTCTTCTAATTTACGCAAATCATGTCATACTTCTCAGGTCGGAAAATACCAAAATCCAATAGCTAAATATGCAAAAATCCCATCCAACTGAAATCAATATCAGTCACTTTGTTGACTTAAGAAACCGCTGAGCATTTTAAAGGCAATTTTACTTTGTCCAGGACTCTTGACAACTTGTTTTGGGAAAAAAGTACTTTAAATTGTACTATTTTAGCACTGTCACCGTTCATAGCCCCAGTGCAAAAAATCCAAACGTGCGCAGATTGTCAGACATATGCAATACTAAGAGCACTTGCAGCAAAGAGTGTAACACTGAATAATTTAAAACACTCACAACGTCAAGCTAAATGTGTTTGCCACTGCTGTGACTCAGAGGTATTTGCTTTCAGTGCAGTGCATGTTTTGCAAATGATTTCTGTACAGGGTGTTTTCCCATCCACATTCCCCAAGCCTCTGTAATTGCTTTAAACATGGCCTATGCGGACAAAAAAGTACTGTGAGCACGCAATATGATGGCACACAGTAAGAGTTGCATTTTCACCTGACAAAAAAAAAAAAAAACAGTAATAAAAAAAAACACAATGACAGCACAGGTTATCTCAGGTAAAAGAACAAAACAGCTCATTAGCTTTTGCGCTCAAGCACCACAGAGCTAAAGCTGGACGCTGGATACCCAGAACGACCAATTAGTGAATGTTACAGTATAATGATCTGGGAGATCATTTGGATTGTTCTGAAATTAGTATTTTGATGCCTTAAGGACTGTGCTTTTATGCAAGAGCTTGATTTGCATAAAATCATGACAGAATCATGACAATAAATCAGGTAGATCTATAGCATATATCAGAGTCCTGCGCAATTTGTTGCTTAAGAAGAACAGATTCTGCCTTTCCGTCTCATGCATGAGCTTGAAAATGAGAGCTACTATGCATACTGCAGCATGTTTCCATGTGTAAATTACACTGTTTATTTTGCATGTGCTGCAGAGTAACCTCTGGACTCATTATGTGAAATATCACTGCCAGGAAATCAAGAGCCTATGTTTTTGTGAACACCTGACGTAACTGACACTTCAAAGATGCTAAATGAATAATTCACACAAAAAAAAGCTAAATTTACAGCAGCTCTCAAATCTCATACACACTTGCGAATATCAAAACTTGACGTCGAGAAGTGCATTTACATGTACAAAGCAAATGTTCATTATAAAAACCCAACAAAGCATGAAAATGTTTGAGACTTTGAATATGTTTATTTTTCGATAAAATAACAACGATTTAGACCTACAATTAACCCTGTAAAGCCTGACATATGAAATAACACTTTTTAAAAATCAATTTTTAATGGAAAATTGAGTGTTTTGAGCACTGCCAAAATATTAAAAGGCTTTGCAGACGTGTTTCTATTTGAGCTTTTATGGCTTATATACAGTGTAGTATGATATAGTGAGAATACAGAGCACTAGAAGGGAAAGAAAACAGTTTTATTCAGTGGCCCAAACTGAGAAATAAATATAATATTTGGTGTAGATGTTGTTATTTATAGGGCCAAAAAGTAATAAAATTCTGATAACCTGTAATGTAAATCAATAAGATCTTTATAATATTACAAATGAATATAAATAACATTTCTATATCTCCAAATGTATATATATCTCCCAATAACATCTCTTAGTAATATTATATTTACATTCTTATTTTTATAATCAAAACTCTAGATTCTGATGTTTACTTTAGAAATCAGTATTTCTAAAGTTTTTAAAACAATTTAAAATCAGTAAAGATTTCACAGCAAAAAGGCAACAACCTAAAGTGGGCCATTTTTAGAATTATATTAAAAGACCTTTTACATTATAAAAAGTAAATATTAGTCAGATGACAGAAGGCATGTAGTATATTGTGTACAAAAGCAAAGTTTTGATCTTGCTAATAATATAGAGGCCTTAAAAATGTGTGTGTTGAATATGATAAAGTAGGTTTGATAGGGTTAAGCATTATCTACATATGACTGCGTATGTAAATGCACTCAGTGACTTCTGTGTTTTTGTGTTCCATTACCACAGTACACACAATTAATGAATAATGACTTAGTTCACCCAAAAAAGAAAATTATGTCATTAATTACTCACCCTCATGTCGTTCCAAACCTGTAAAACCTTTGTTCATCTTCAGAACACAAATTAAGATATTTTTGATATCTTAAATATCTTAAAAGTATTATTGTAGCTTCATAAAATTAAGGTTGAACCACAGATGACACATGGAGTATTTTAATGATGTCCTTGCTACCTTTCTGGGCCTTGAACGTGTCAGTTGTGTTGTTGTCTATGCAGGGTCAGAAAGCTCTCGGATTTCATCAAAAATATCTTAATTTGTGTTCCGAAGATGAACAAAGGTCTTACAGGTTTGGAACGACATGAGGGTGAGTAATTAATGACAGAATTTTTGGGTGAACTATCCCTTTAATTTTGAGCCTTTCCCGGAATAAAGCTCTTTTTTTATCCTTTTTAGTTCTTGGAAGTGTCTACATTCATTTTAAGGAAAAGAGCAAAAAGGTCGTACAGGACATTTGGAAGTACATTAATAAACAATTTAAAATTAGCTTGAACTATTGCTTTAAAATATAAGAACTAGGGCTGTCAGTCGATTAAAATTTTTAATCTAATTAAGTACATGATGTTTCGATTAATTAATCTAATTAATCACAAAATAAAGTTGACTGTGAAAATACCCACAAAAGATTATTTACAGCTATTTTTGTGTTCAATGAGACAGCATCAAGTAGACATTACAAATTGTAGCTTTAGAAAGAAATATTTTATTTGATTCAACATAAAATTAATTGCCCATAAGCATTTAGGCTACAACGGCCTAACGTAAACTATAGAACATAAAAGAAGATAATTGGAGAAGCATCTCAGTATTTTTTGTTCATATAATGAAAGTCATTGGTATCCAGAACAGCTTTTTTACCTCGTGTAACGTTAATATCGCATACCATATGATATAAATATGAGACAAAAACACATACAGGGGCATTTTTTTGCACAAATACTGTATCTGTATCATAACTGCATTTATGGAGTTGTTGCCCTGCATCATATTTCTCAACAGTCAACTATATGGAAATGTAAGATGATGTACATGTCTGGGGGTGGGGCCAGTGCATTAAATGCGCTAAAATATTTTAATCGCGTTATTTTTTCATAACTAATTAATTAAGTTAGCGCGTTAAACTGACAGCCCTAATAAGAACAAAAACAGAAACACAATCACAGGATTTTACAAACTCACTGACGTGAAAACCATCTAAATAAGTCAACTGGAAATGGGCACAGGCACACATCCACAGTTTAAAATGGGGTTACACGTATTTACTGTCTTCCTCTGTGCCATTTCCCCAAAACTGACCAACAGCCTCTACTCAGGCAGAAATAGAACCGCTGTCAGTAACAGAGCATCATATTCAATTATTAAAGACGCTGATACGAGTTACTCTCTCAGCAATACATATCACTCAGAGCTCATGCTGATAGCCTCCATAATGGCACTATCTAAAGATAGAAGTCGTCATTGTTCACTAATGTACAGATGGTCTCCTCTATTGCTGATCTCTGAAAATGCTCGGCTGATCTCAGATTAACAGCCAGCCGAATCACATAAAACTGATGTAATGACACTAGCTTCTCTCTTGCAGCAGGACTCACATGATTTAGACTCAGGAGACGGAGGGGAAATGTTGGACACGGCCAGGTCGCTCTTTGATTTCTTGGGCTTCTTGGGATGGTTCTGCCAAGGTTTTTCACAACCCCTGGAGTCCCGTCGTGTGCCTTTGTATTCTACAGAGAGAGAAACTGGTAGTGATCTACATTTTCTCTATGTGCGAAACAGCTTGAAGGATTCTGAACTATACCCACCTAAGGAGCTCTGGGCCCACAGTGCTGCAGATCCCGACAGGGTCCTCTGAATCCTGCCGGGACTCTCCTGCTTGGTTTGCAGATGGCCAATGAGGAAAGGAATGGGGTGGTCTGGTGTCTCAGTTATCAGTTTGGTCATCATCTCCTATCAGAGCCAAACAAAAAGCGATTAGAGTACAGACGTGCAGCATGTGAGTAAATGACAGAGAACTTGTGCTAAAGTAGCACATTGTCAAGCCAGCTTGTGTCGTGCCAACCTCAGCATCAGCAGCGCTGGCAAGCTTTCACCATCAGGAAAACTAATTAGGTAATTGGTCAGGGAAATATTCTCACACTGATATTGAGTATTATATGAGCTATAGCATGCAAGAGGATATTGCTGGAGGCTAACTGGCAGGATGGAAGGCTAAAAATGAGATTTATGTTTAAAAAAATTGCTGGTAGGCATCATCAAAATTAAATTTCAAATGTGTTAAGCCTTATTCGGACATGATCAGTTTTCTAAACCAAGAGTTTTTGCACCGGTGGTCTGCAAAAGGAGTGTTAGTGGAAAGTTAGATTGTAGTTTTAATGATGAGGGGTATCTGCAGAGTTGTTAAAAGCATATTTAAGACCTTTTTTAGTCCTGTAAGACCTGCACAAATAAAATGAACACTGTCCATACAGAACAAACCAAATAATATAAACAGACACACATTCAACTGCAAAACAGTGTAACTACAAGTTTAAAATGCTCAAGACATTCAAAATACATTGTTATGTATAGTATGTATTAATATGTATTTATTTTGGTTAATGTAGCGATATATAAATGCATATGAATTAGAGGATGATCGACATTAGATTTTGCTCATATGATAATGTGTTTAAATAAAGGCAATAAACAGCCAATACTGATTAAACCTTTATATTAAATGTGTTAAATAATGATAGAATTTTTAACACTTTTACACAATTTAAGGTCATTATGGCTTCATTCATTCTATTTGGAAGTCATTAATCACAACTGTTTTATTCTAATAACAGCCCTATTTTTAATTGTATGACTTGTAAAAAAAAAAAAAAAAGAAAAAAAAGCCTAATATTAAGTACAAAAAAAAAATACTGTTAAATTAATTGAAGGTAAATATTTTCAAGGTAATTAAATAAAAAAGTATCATTAAAAAAATAAAATAAAATCTAAAATTATATAATACATACTATTTTTAAGTAAACAAAAGTAAACAAAAATAACACATTGTCAATAATAGCACATGACTATTCTCACACTGTAAAAATGGGTATGCTTTATATATTTTTGGAAGATATCTTGTAGGAGAGCATCATATTTAAGGGTTTTTGTATCAAAATGTTTGAAACCAATAAGATATTGCAATCACAAAAAAATCCAATCCAGACAGGATCAGATTTCTGGAAACCAAAAATGAGACTAATGTTGAAAAATACAATTTAAAAAAAAAATGCTGGTAGGCATCATAAAAATTGCATTTAAAATGTGTTAAGCCTTATTCAGATGTGATTAGTTTCCCAAACCAGGAGTTTCCAAACAGGGCCCGGAAAAGGCGTGCTATAGTGGAAAATTAGGTTTTAGAATTTAGGTTTTACCAAATGTGTAACAATCAGGGGAATCTGACAGAGTTCTAAAAGCAAATTAAGACTTTTTAAATATGTTTGAAACCACTAATATACTGTAATCACAAAAAAATCCAGTCTGGACAAAATCAGATTTACGAGAGAAAGCACCAATTATGACTTTTTTGAGTTGTAAATACAAAATTAGGCATTTCGTAAATAAGTCTAGTGCATGTAAAAACAACTTTTATCAGTTTCCACTTCCACGAAACAAAGCATCAGTTCTGTGTTACAAGCCAGACAATCACAAATCAACAAGACAGTAGATGCAAACGCAGTAATTACGACACATAACCCTTGTTAAGTAATTAAACTAACTAGCAACAGGGGGCACATAAAAGAGAGCTGTAATTTGTGGCTTTAGCAGGAAGTAAATTGAGCAGGGCTGTGTTACTATAACTACCCCAGACTCCCCAGTGAGTAATTGCCCTTGTGGTAAACAGGAAAGCACGGCGTGGATTAGCACACACTCGTTTCAAGAATGTAAAGCATTTGATGCTATCTGAGAGGGGTTTTCCCTGCCTACTTCACTGACCTCTTTAATACAGACATCAACAGGGCGATGATACGGTTGGAAGTTGCAGCCAATGAGAAAGGCTTACTTACAGTAATTAAGATACTAATCTGCATGACGGAGAGCATGCGTAGACACACTGAAATTTAGGTCAAAATCCCAGTACAGAAATAAGCTTTTCGATTGATTTTCTTGCATCATCAGGAGGAGAAACACAGGATCTCTCGATCATGCTGGCAGACTGGGGAAATTGGCAGGGGGAGGCAATCTCAGCCTTTCTAATAGACGAACTGACTGCAAGCCAAGTTCAGTGCCAGTTTTAAAGAACAAGCTCTGTTGTGGATGACATTTCCAAAGCACTTCCTTCAGCCATTGACATTCTGTGCATTCAGAGAATGTTTGCAGTACTACTCTTACTATTTCTGCAATAGTATGTGAACCATGCACAGTAAGCACATTTTCATGCATCAAACACCAGGTGATCTACTACATCTGCCAAAATGTGCAGGGTACAGCATGGGCAAAATACTGCATCCCACAATGCAACGTGCTTGACTTTGACCTTCCTTATCCAACCTGAAGAGTGAATCGAAAGTAATATCAGTTGTGAGGAGTTTTTCACAAAAAATGTATTACAAATTTGCCATTTTTAAACAATATATATATACTGTATATATATATTTATTAAGACTTGTTTTCAGTATTTAAATTAATCTAATTAAATTAAAAGTTTCAAGCATAAGCTAACAAATGTATTTATTTATTTATTTAGACCAAATGAATTATTCTTTAGAAACATTTTAAAAAAAAAATTTTGCATCAAAAATAATCCTGCTGGTTAAGTAGAAATGACCTGAAAGGGGTTTGAGATATTAATAATCAATCTGATTAAAGTGTTTATTTAATGTTATATATGCTGTATTTTATATACACTGGAAAAATGCTGCTGCAATTAGTTATAACAACTTAACATTTGTTGTGATACCTTAATATTCAAATCCAAACTAAATTAAAGTTAACTAAACATCTAATTTTATATCAAGCAGGAACACTTAATTTATAAAACTGAAACAGCACATTATTACGTACTTAATATTTTAATATATAAAATATTATTACTTATGCTTGTATTCTAGTAGACTAGTATTCTAGTCTAGAATTTCAAGTTGTGATAACTAATCACAGCAATAATTTTTGTTATTTCAGTCTAGAAAGCATGAATTACATTTTTTAAAGGATGCCTTTAATGCAGGATGTGATTATTATTTATTTTCACAATTTTTTTTTTTCAATAATAATATTAAAATAAATATGTGTTACCATTCAGATGGCCAGTTCAGATGTTGATGTTGTAAACAAATAGTCCTTCATGACTGGTTGAAATAACATCCAAATTGTTTTCATTAAACATATTATCCTCGCTCTTGCTGACACAAATTCTCTTGATATCTTCTGTTCTGTTCACGTCCTTGAAGCCTCTTCCTTCAGCAGAGTTCACGAGTGTTTTCAGCTGAGCTATCATGAGTCATGAGGATACTGATACTGTGTGTTTACCACAGACTGTCTCAGTCACTGCCAGAAACTCTTCAGAAAATGAAGCAACAATTCCTTGTTAAGGGATTAAAATGAATTATTTACTATATTCTCCTGACTCACTGTCTAGACACAGTATGGATGCAATAAGTTATTCATATGTTTCCACTGTTGATCTTACTGTATATATATGGTGACGTTTTAACCAGTACTAGCACTCTCGTTATTCCTCTGATTGCTTCATTTATGCTTTACGTCACAGCAGGGAGACGCTGACTGAAGGCTGGGACAGAGTTCTGGATGGGTTCCAGCCCTTGAGACAGGAGGAGGAGGAAAGGAGTGGTACAGCCGCAAAGAGCAACACAGACAACATTAACAACTCATTTATACTGTATATAAAATATTAAATATGAAGTATTTTACATATATACAGTGGCATGTATACATTACAGTTTGGAATAATTAAGATTTATTTATTTAAATCTATTATCCCACCAAGTATTTAATTGAACAAAACAGTAAAAAATAGCAATATTGTCAAATAGTATTACAATTTTAAAAAACGGTTTCTATATGAATATATTTTAAAATAACTGGTGATTTTAAATCAGCTGATTTTAAAATGCATTGTGGTTATGCATTATGGTTTTCAAATATTAAGCCACCAAAACGTTTTTTAACGTCGATAATAATAAGAATCATTATTAATAACTGAGCACCAGTAATACCTGATTATAACTGAGTACCAAATCAGCATATTAGAATGATTTCTGAAGGATCATGTGACACTGAAGGCTGGAGTAATGGCAGCTGAAAAGTCAGCTTTGCATCACAGGAATAAATTAAATTTTTAAATATATTAACATAGAAAACAGTTATTTAAAATTGTAAATATTTCATAGTTTTTTTATTATTATTATTATTTTTACTATATTTTGAAATGCAGTCTTGGTGAGCATAATAGATTATTTTAAAAAGCATTAATATCATTTTGATTTAAAAAAAAAATAAAGTGCATAATTAAGATTTTATAATAATAAGATTTGGTTACATCGTTGCCACATCATTCAGAGCAGTCTGTGATCAGACTTTCTTTATTGCTTTAACTTTCTTTTTACAGTACATTGACTAAGATATCTACTTAAACCAGCTAACTTTTTCACAAATGCAGAAAGTTGCTGAAAAAAATCTAAACCCATGATGAATGTGCACGAGGCCACACAACGAGGGATTTACATTTAATTACAGTGTTTGACAAAGTTCATATAGATCAGAAGAAACGTTATGAAAAAATGTGATAATCACAGACTTTCCCATCTGGATGGCGTCACATTTCTTAATAAGGAAACGCTACATGTTCAGACATGTCAATTTGGCCCTGATTTGATCACGGGATCCACTTAATATTGCATTTATTTTGCTTCGGACTATCAGGTGAGCTTGTCTCGTAATGCAGGGCATTTGCTCAAGATCAACAGAGGGGAGCTCATGCTGCGCTGATGCCTCGGGTGTCTGCGGGTCACTGAAACATTAATTAGTGCACAGACCGCCAAGAAACCTCTATAAATAAAGGCAAGAGAGGGAACTCTCTATCTCCTCTCCATTATCCAACCCTGCTGCGAGTGTGTGTCTCTCCTCAGGGTACTGTACAGAGCTGTGTGTGTGTGTGTGTGTGTGTGTGTGCAGCCCCTCTGATGTAATTAAAGAAGTCTCAGCAAGACCTACACAGTTTTGTCTCATTTAAGGTTGTTTGCTGAATGACAGAAAATGGTTCCCTATCACATCCCCCCAAAATATCCCATTATTGGCTTTTTGGCTGAAACCTATGATATATCTATATTACCCAGTGAGATACACCAACCCAGACTGAACAGTTCTTGAGGTTTCAATTGCCTGTGGTAGGTGTCATTTTCAATTACAAGATGGAAATGTAATGATTCTCCAGCCAATTGGTTTTATCGATATTCTGTGTGCTGATGTAGCATTCAATTTGTCACTTGTGGGACACTGAGGAGCTTCATACTGTCAGTTGCAGCTCAAGAAATCTAGAGCCAGAGGACCTCAAATATTTAAAAATACTGGTCAACAAAGCATGGTCAACGTGTACAAAGCAAACTTATTTGGTATTCACTATTTCATTGCATTTTTATTTGGATTCAACACAAATGCTGACAGACCACCAGCACAATTGTGTGATGTGGCTTTTATATTTTGTCTATTTTTAGTTCCAAACGAAGTCAAAGCAGTTCAAAACATTAAAGGTGCTTCATTCTTGAATGAATCAGTGTTTATGAACAAATTAGTTGAGCGAATGATTTAATGACTCACTCACAAAAACAGACTGTGTCCGAAATCGAATACTCTTTTGACTAGATACTTCTTTTTAATAAGTAATAACTTCACAATTGTTAAAACTTACATTCTTTATAGTGTGAATGTGTGAAGTCTGAATTTAATCCAGACATATCACATTAGCCATATTGCCATGTTTTAACACACCGGCACCAGTTGTGTTGCTACACTGCCATTTACAAACCCTCACTTGTGGCCTCATGGGAAAGTTTCCACTGGATGCGCACTTTAGAATCTCACCAGAATAGTTTAAGTTAGAGTTACAAACCTGCAGTATTTTACCTACTATATAGCAGGGAAGTATGCAATGTGTTTGATCAATGCGTTTAAACGAATCGTTGAATAAATGATTTAATGACTAACTCAAAAAAGTCACTAGGTTAGACTACTGCGCCAGCGTATTTAGATTGCATGCTTTCACTGCATGATTTAGTCTATTAAAATTAGTGCTGGGCAACGATTAATCGCGATTAATCACATCCACAATAAAAGTTTTTGTTTATATAATATATGTGTGTGTACTGTGTTTATTTATTATGCATATTTAATATATAAATATCATATATATTTTTTTAAATATATACATGCATGTGTGTGTATTTATATATACATAATAAATATACACAGTATACACACATATATATTATATAAACAAAAACTTTTATTTTGGATGTGATTAATCGCGATTAATCGTTGCCCAGCACTAATTAAAATACATTTAGAATTCCCCCAAAATTCAAGATAAGGGGGCAAAAATGCCCCCGTATGACTTTTATATGTCTTTTATATTTATATCTGATATAGTTAATATCACTCAAAGAGTACAGTGCAACTATGATATTGATTTGATGAACAGCTCAATAAACAAGAAGTTAATATTAAGTGACATAAATTTCACACACAACAATTCTTGTTTTCCCTTTTTTCTACAAATCATTTCAAATATCAGTATTCAATATAAAAAAAACAAAAATCAAAACATTATTTATGCAATTTGTAACTGCAGGTTAAATGCATTCATGTCTTGCATTAAACAGCCTGTGCACTTCAGATGCAGTCTGTGCCACCTCTGCATTGCAAACACAAATTTTGCTTATACTGATTTCATTTGATTTCTAACAGCCCTATAGTGTCTTACTATATGCATTTATTGATTACATTTATGAATTTGACATAAAAGATTATGCATACATTTAATTAGGTTAAAAAAATGGCCTTACATAGGTAAAAATGTCTATAAAAGGTAAAAATCAATTAAAACTTATTGGAAAAGTTAATTTCTGTTACTCCTGCAAATTAATCACTGCACAGAATATGAAGAATATCACAAGCTTTGGGAGTCAGCTGTCCACGGCAGTCCTAAACCTAAGTACCAGCACAATAACACACTCAGCAAAATATCGTCTAATTATCGTTATCGAAAAAATTCCAGAAAATATTGAGATATCATTTTTGGTCATTATCGCACACCCCTACAGTACCTACTGGCATAACGATTTAACCTGCAGAAAAATCCCTGCCACTAATGCACAGATACAGTGCTGTTGAACTAAATATCACTTCTCAAAATGACATTATCATTGATGTTTTTTTTAATTCTTTTACAATTATCATGCAAGCAGCTTTTGACAATATTATTTGAGACTATATTCATTAGTCAAACTGAATGACCTTTTAAAATGAACCACTGAAGGCAAAGAGTGTGAACAAGAAAAAGGGTAAATCACTGCACATTGCGTTCCTTATACATCCTGTTTGGTGATGTTAGTGGTGCAGAAATCACACACTGCAGCTTTAAGACACAGGTACAGCAAACTAAGGAGAAACTAGAAGAACAGAAATTACCAAACAACATTCAACCCCTAGTTCCTTCACACCAAGAGTTCAGTGAACATCGGCTGACACTATTTCAGAGAGGTCTAGGCTGTGATCCTTACACAGAGCCCTGGAGAAGCTGAGCCGCACAAATTGCTCTACACACTGAATGACTTTTCTAGAACAAAGCAATGCACTCTGGGCCAGTGTACCCTTGACTCTGAAATGCATTGGGATGGTCTTATGGCAAAAGAAAGCTTTCTCATAAATCTTGTATTTACATTCCTTATGATATAGCGCAATAAGCATCCATGCCATCATTTCAGTCAATATACTGTCCATCAGAACTCTTAAAGGAATAGTTCACCAAATACATAAATAAATAAATAAATAATAAAGATGAAAATTTACTCAACCTCAAGGACATCCAAGATGTAGGTTTGTTTCTTCGTCGGAACAGATTTGGAGAAATTTAGTATTATTTGCTCACCAATTATTTACAGTGAATGGGTGCCGTCAGAATGAGAGTCCAAACAGCTGATAAAAAACATCAAAATAATCTACAAGTAATCCACACCAGTGTTAATTTCGTCGACGAAGACTATGACGAAAAATATTCGTCAACAAACCTTTTTTCTGTGACTAAGACGAGACGTTGACGAGCTAAAACTAATATCTGATGATAAAAACTACAACTAAATTTATGCCGCGTCTTCGTTAACAAGACAAGACGGGACTAAAATGTTATTTGAGGACTACCGGACATTCAAAATACATCCTATAGGCTAAATTAACTGTCTTGTCTTTCAAAATGTGCGTCTCTGTCATTGGATGAGGGACGTTTGTATATTTAGTCTCAGTATGGCAGTCGCAGCGGACAGATAGGCTAACAAAATGCGAACTAGCGATCTGAAACAATGGCCTCAGCACCAGAAGGGTTAGGGACTGGGTGACCAGATGTCCCGTTTTTCCCGGAAGTCACAATTCGTTGTCGATTAACTTAAAGTTAGTGAAGGCGCGATAGGCGGAATCGCGCTGATATAAGTGTTCTCTCTCGCACACGCTCCACTTCTTCAGTTCATCTCATACAGCGTGCGATCAGTTCTCAGCGCGCAATACACACACAGCAGTCCAAATGTCTATCGTGTGTGGAGTATCTCACGTAAATACAGTCGGTTATGGCTTAAGTGAGCGGGTGGGTGAAAACTAAATGTGTCAGTATTACATGCATACCTTCCATCTTACATTTACATTTACATTTAGTCATTTGGCAGACGCTTTTATCCAAAGCGACTTACAATTGGGGAATACATAAAGCGATTCATCTTGAAGAGGCAATCAGACAGAGGAAGTGCTCGTAATACCAAGTCTCAGTCATTGTTCAAATAAGTACAAGCTAGCAAGGGAAGGAGAGAAAGATAAAGGGAAAGATTAAGATTTTTTTTTTTTTTTTTTTTTTTTTTAATGAAGTCAAGTAGTGGGAAAGAGATGAGTTTTCAGTTGTTGCTTGAAGATTGACAAGGATCCAGCATTCCGGACAGGGGTGGGAAGATTATTCCACCAGCCAGGAATGGTGAATGAGAATGTTCTGGAGAGTGATTTTGAGCCTCTCTGTGATGGTACCACAAGGCGTCGCTCACTAGCAGATCTCAGACTTCTGGAGTGGATGTAGATTCGTAATAGTGAGTGGAAGTAGGAGGGTGCTGAGCCTGTGGTCGTTCTGTATGCAAGCATCAGTGTCTTGAACTTGATGCGAGCTGCCACTGGTAGCCAGTGCAAGGAGATGAAGAGAGGTGTAACATGGGCTCTTTTTGGCTCGTTGAAGACCAGTCGTGCCGCTGCATTCTGAATCATTTGTAGAGGTTTGATTGTGTTTGATGGAAGTCCAGCCAGAAGAGCATTGCAGTAGTCCAGCCTAGTTTGTGTCATCAATGTTAACCAACAAAAGATGTTAAATAAATGTATACTTAAGTAAACCTACTGTGCCTGAAAAATGAGTTTAATTTGTATCTTACAATTATGCACAAACATGCAGCTTTTTGCTTCACAAGATGATAATTGATGGACTGGAGTCTTGTAGATTACTTGTGAATTATTGTCATGTTTTATCAACTCTCATTCTGACGGCACCCATTCACCGCAGAGGATCCATTAGTGAGCAAATTATGTAATGCTAAATTTCTCCACGTCTGTTCCAATGATGAAACAAACTCATCTACATTTTGGGTGGCCTGATGTTCAGCGATTTTTCATTGGGTGAACTATTCCTTTAAACAAAAATGCTTCCAAAAACTGTGAGGGGGGCCAATCGGAGCCAATAAAACAACAAGATATCTACCGAGTTTTTATGTGGCTCAGTAAACTGCAAGTACTGTCAGTGACAGCCGCAAATCAAACCTCGAGCCATAATGATAAGATTCCAGTATACACATAAACACATACTGTCCAAATGAAAAATATATTAACCTTACATGCTCTGAATACTGAAATGACTTGTATGTTGGTGCCTGTGGTTTTATTGCTTGAATGCATTAGTATGCTAATCAAACCTCCATTTACTCAAGCTACAGTGTATCTTGTGGGTGAACGCACAATTCTCACAACAGAGATCAATTATGCTGCTGCTTTACAAACATTTCACTCCCTTTATTGCACTGCCTACAACCATTACACTGCGAGACGGCCACTTTGATTGGCTATTGATAGCCTGTTTTCCTGTTCCTGCCTCAAACTTGTTCTCGTCACAGCTGAGTGGAACAAATAATCGCTGCAACTGCCTACAAGGCTATGAATTCTGCTATCCGCTTCTTTTTGCGTTCTTAAGTTTAGTCTTAGGTTTGTTTTGACCTGAAAACACTCATTATTTATTATTTTTATTGCCAAAGCATATAGAACAAAATGAGATTTAAAAAAAAAGATATTTCTCAGTACAGATCTTGGGCATCATTAGAAGGCGAATCTTCAAGGAAAGTCTTAAGAAGATGTAAATTAAAATATCTCTTTACTAATGAATGCAAAAAAATGCATTCAGGCAAAACAGTTGAAGCTAATCAACACAGCTACAGTATATCTTGATCCTCAACCCCCAAACAATATGTCACTCTACTGTTAAATTAAAATAGATAAAGCCTTTAATTTAGTGAAGGTAGATTTAATTATGTTAATTTGAAGGCATATAAGCATGCTGTAAGTGTTGTCTGCTCCGTTACATTTATTAAATTGTTTCCCATTTTTTTCTCCAGGAGAACTTCCTTATTAATTCAGAGCAGCCAGAGTGCCGATCACCAGTTAACTATGTCGACTCCCATCCAATCTGGACTGAAGTGAAGCGATAAGGTCTTAAAAATAGTAACAAATTGCTCTTCTCTTCTTGCTGCTGCTGACACTGTATCTGTGTGATAAGTCAGTTTAAAGAGAGAAATAACTAGTTTTATAGCATGAATATTCATATTAGTGGCCAAATTCTGTGGCATACAAATGTAATTCACATTTTAAAAAATACTGACCTATAAAATATTTCAGTTCTGTGTTGCCGTGCCTCAGTGAGGAAGGTCTGAGACTGTAAAGATGCAGCAGCTACAGTCGTCATCTTATTCCCCAGTCACATGCATATTGCATTCACAGTGACCTCAATTTAAGTTTACTTGGTGACTTCGTTTTTTCAAGAACTGGAAAAGTAGCTTGAGAGGGTAATTTATCATTTTTTCGTACAGTATGTCTGTTTTAATGTGCCAAAGTGTTCGTAGTGAGCACAGTTACAGCATACAGTGGAAACACAACGAGCAAACACACCTGCAAAGAGATACTGATAATAGTTATGATGTGCAAACAAACTGAGGCTCTATATCAGCTGTTTGCAGTGACATTATAAAATAACAGAGGCAGAGCCTGATGGACAAAACTGGTGTCCCTGCTTAATATGTTAATATTTGTGCCAGTTCAGTGCAAATGAAAAATTAGGGTCACACTAATGAACATATAGCAGGACTGGGGCAAGTTGTCACACACTTTTTTACTCCAGTGAATATAGATAGATAGATAGATAGATAGATAGATAGATAGATAGATAGATAGATAGATAGATAGATAGATAGATAACATTTTCACCATTGATGCCCAAGAAAAAAAGATACAGTACAGTTCACAGGATAGACAATGAACAAAATTGGGGCACGTTGTTGCACTAAGTGGGATAAGTTGTCACAATACAAGCTTTTGAGCAAAACATTAATAAATTAAATTAATTAAAAATAAAATAAAATAAATAATCCTTGCCTATGGCTCTAGCATCCCTGCAACCCTAAATAGGACAAGCGGTGGATGGATGGATGGATGGATAGGTGGGAAATATAAATAAATAAATAAATAATCCCTGTCTATACTGTATATACTGATACAGACAGTGTGACAACTTGCCCAGTTCTAATCTACTTTCAATTACAGTTACATGTTACTGTATATGTGTGCACTATAATATAAAGTTTTACCATCTTTAGAAGTACTATTTGAACTGTCAGACTAACCTGAGGCAGTTTCAAGAGACCGTTTATTCGCCTAAACAATTATCAGATATGAAATACTCCCAAACCAACACACTTCAAAAAGCGACAAAGAGAAAGAAGGCGACAGACTCTCGCGCAAGCCACTCACAGCGTTCACTGCGCGGCGCCGCTGTCCATGGTACTAGGTCACACACGCGCTGCTTTTAGCGTTATTGCTGTTTAATATTCAGCGCATGCACACAGTCCCGGCTACAAGACAGTTGATACATCAGCAGTTTGACTCGTATGGACTGTGCTTCTTACTACAGATGCCTCATGGAGGTAATAGCGTTGGTGGATGACAACGCTATTTTAGTTCATAATGGAGTGGAGCAGAAAAGTCATTATTCTCAAGGTGACTGATGTGTCCAGTTTCTGTTGTTTCAGACATATTGGTCGGCTACAGTATAATGCCTAGCCTGATACTATTTTCTGTTGCATTTATTATATATTTTTTTTATTTAGTCCATCACACCATACTGATTATCCAATGATGCTGACAGTGCAAAAGTATGGGAGACTGCGGAGTGTAACATTTATTTAAACGTGTGTAACTTAGTGGATTTTTGTGCTATGTGTCTCAAGTTTTGAAAGAGGCTAATATTTCCATATTTATATGTCTACTATAAATTTAAGCAGTTTAGAAACCTACTACTTACTCCTAAACTCTTTAAATCAATGACAAATACAAAGACTTCTGCTGTTACACATAGATTGTAATGTCAATTTAAAATATGAATTTATTGTAGTATTCAAATTTACATGTTTAAACATTATTAGTGTTATGCTATAAACATTTTAAAATGTAAACATATACACTGTCTCATTTTGTGCAATCTTTGCAGGTCCAGTAGAAAGAAGTAGCATATATTAGAAAGCGTTACAACCTTCTAGTTTTTTAACATTATACTTCAAAATTGGTTTTGGTCCTATAAATCTTACATTTTTACAGATTCTTACAACTTGTCGCTTCATAAGTGTCATGTATGATATTAATTTCATCCTTTGTAGTTCATTTCCAATTTGTTTAAAACGTTACAACTCACCCCGTTACAGCTTCCCCATGTCTCCATATTTACAGTAGGCTACAGCATTCACTAGATGAGCCCAAATACACTAACTATATATTATAAATGTAAAGAAATAACCCAGGAAGAGAGCTGAGATGAGCCTGACTTTTCCAAAAACTGTATATTTTAATAGGAAAATCTTGATTGCAGAAACAAAGGCATCAGTTTGGGTTACTGAGAGAAAGCGTCCAGTCAGCAGAATCATCCGTCACATTACCTCAGATTATTTCTATAGACTAGGCTATTATGAGAGCTGAATGCTTTAGTGGCTAATGCAACAAATCAAGTCCAGCATCTCTAGTTTTCCACAGTTTAATTGATTGAATGAAGGTAAGTGAATGCAGGAGGCTTTATAAGCGCAAATGTCCCGCTTACATTCCTTCACTTCCCAATTCAAACGGATTAAACATTTAAGAACATTTTAATAAAATGTTCTTAAAAATGCCTTTTGCCATCATTTCATTACAATTCAACTCTAAGTCACATCTCAGTGTGCGTTCGAGCAGACTCAAGCAGCTCCTGCTTCATTCATTTACAATGCAGCAAAATCCCGAGATGCCTCACGAACATCTTTTGTGAAAAGTTGTAACATACCTCAAACAAGGGTCCGATCTGATTCTTCTCCAGGTATGACTGAATTCTTGACTGCTGTAGAGACGCCATGAGAATGTGTTGCGTTAAACAGCAAAAGGTTTGGATATCGTTAAATATCGCCAAGCATCTTCAAACGTGCGGGGCTGCGGAGGGATCTCTATCGGGCAGAGAGCGGACATCCAGCGCTGAGAGCTCGGCTGCTGCTCCAGCACATGCTGAAAGTAACGGGCTTTGCGTCCTCCCTCGGTTTGCTCACTATCTTATCTGATGGGACTATCCCTCCTCCGGTCTCGGCAGAGTAGCTGGCGACGGCTTCTTCTCAAAGCCAATCAAAAACATTACACCTTACATGAATGTTTATTCATTGGCTGTTCAGGTCTGAGAGACCCGCCCTCGTTGTTTACACAGAGTAGCCTAAGTGTCAATATTAAATTTATATGCACGTACTTTTTATGAAACTTGCATTATGAAGAATTCTTATGACTTCTTTATGCTTTATTGGTCTATCTTGTAAATATATGTAAATCAGCCACATTTATAATGTATAATGTTTACCTATCCCAATTTCAAAAGTATAATGCATTAAGATACACAAGCAACACATTTCATTCTGTGATGCATTATATATATATTTTTTAAGATGTAACCATTAACAAGTGAGACATTATTCATGAAAATGATGATTGCTGTCAAGAATGGGTTAAGAAGCAAATAAATAAGTTGATTATTATTACATACTGTATAAGGGGCCATTCACACTAAATACGTAATGAAAAGAAAACAAAACAAATTATATATATATATATATATATATATATATATATATATATATATTAGTGCTGTCAAACGATTAATCGCATCCAAAATAAAAGTTTTTGTTTACATAATATGTGTGTGTGTACTGTGTATATTTATTATGTATATATAAATACACACACATGCATGTGTATTTAAGAAAAATATGTTATATTTGTATATTAAATATATTTATATATAATATAAATATAAATATATACATGTAAATATTTTGAAAATGTATACTGTATGAGTGTGTATTTATATATGCATAATAAATATACACAGTACACACACATATATTATGTAAACAAAAACTTTTATTTTGGATGTGATTAATCGTGATTAATCGTTTGACAGCACTAATATATATATATATATATATATATATACAACCCGAATTCCGGAAATGTTGGGACGTTTTTTTTTTTATTTGAATAAAATGAAAACTAAAAGATTTTCAAATCACATGAGCCAATATTTTGTTCACAGTAGAACATAGAGAACATAACAAATGTTTAAACTGAGATATTTTGCACTTTTATCCACTAAATGAGCTCATTTCAAATTTGATGCCTGCTACAGGTCTCAAAAAAGTTGTCACGGGGGCAACAAAGGGCTGAAAAAAACCAATACATTTTGAAAAGAATCAGCTGGGAGAACATCTAGCAACTAATTAAGTTAATTGACATCAGGTCTGTAACATAAAAGTGATGTCTTAGAAAGGCAGAGTCTCTCAGAAGTAAAGATGGGCAGAGGCTCTCCAATCTGTGAAAGAGTGCGTAAAAAGATTGTGGAATACTTTAAAAACAACGTTCCTCAACATCAAATTGCAAAGGCTTTGAAAATCTCATCATCTACAGTGCATAACATCATCAAAAGATTCAGGGAAACTGGAGAAATCTCTGTGCGTAAGGGACAAGGCCTTTGTTGGATGCCCGTGGTCTTCGTGCCCTCAGATGACACTGCATCACTCATCGGCATGATTCTGTCATTGACATTACTAAATGGGCCCAGGAATACTTCCAGAAACCACCGTCGGTAAACACAATCCGCCATGCCATCTGCAGATGCCAACTAAAGCTCTATCATGCAAAAAAGAAGCCATATGTGAACATGGTCTAGAAGTGCCGTCGTGTCCTGTGGGCCAAGGCTCGTTTATAATGGACTGTTTCAAAGTGGAAAAGTGTTCTATGGTCAGACGAGTCCAAATTTGACATTCTTGTTGGAAATCACGGACGCCGTGTCCTCCGGGCTAAAGAGGAGGGAGATCTTCCAGCGTGTTATCAGCGTTCAGTTCAAAAGCCAGCATCTCTGATGGTATGGGGATGCATAAGTGCATACGGTATGGGCAGCTTGCATGTTTTGGAAGGCACTATGAATGCTGAAAGGTATATAAAGGTTTTAGAGCAACATATGCTCCCCTCCAGACGACATGTATTTCAGCAGGACAATGCAAAACCACATATTGCAGCTATTACAACAACATGGCTTCATAGTAGAAGAGTCCAGGTGCTGAATTGACCTGCCTGCAGACCAGATCTTTCACCTATAGAGAACATTTGGTGCATCATTAAACGAAAAATACGTCAAAGATGACCACAGACTCTTCAGAAGCTGGAAACATATATCAGGCAAGAATGGGACCAAATTCCAACACCAAAACTCCAGAAACTCATAACCTCAATTCCCAGATGTCTTCAAACTGTTTTGAAAAGAAGAGGAGATGCGACACCATGGTAAACATGCCCCCGTCCCAACTATTTTGAGACCTGTAGCAGGCATCAAATTTGAAATGAGCTCATTTTGTGACATTTTAAAATTTTTCAGTTTAAACATTTGTTATGTTCTCTATGTTCTATTGTGAATAAAATATTGGCTCATGTGATTTGAAAGTCTTTTAGTTTTCATTTTATTCAAATTTAACGTCCCAACATTTCCGGAATTCGGGTTGTATGTGTATACAGTATATATATATATATATATATAATTTGTTTTTGTTTTTTTTGTTTTACGTGTTTTGTGTGAATGGCCCCTAAACCATTTTTTTAACAAATAGTTCTAGAGTTTGCTTATTTACAATACAGCGTTCCAGTCACACTAAAACTTTTGTTCACCACATATATAAATAAAGTAAAATACATACAAAACATATTTAAAACATTTTTTTGCACTAGCTCTTCCATGCAAAATCTTTTGGGATTGGAAAGTCTAATAATAATAATAATAATAATAATATCAATGTATATTTAAAAATATAATAGTTTTCTTTTTCTTTTCTTTCTTTTTTCCCCCCAATTTAAACATAGGCAGCACCATTGTTGTAACTATATATTGGTGTCACTAAGTTATTACAGAACATCTGGAAACCATTTACAAAAACTGCAAGTGACAATGAGCCCGGGGAAATTATGGCAGGTAAACATTGTTTGTCAAAGACAGTTGCCTACATACAGAGGCCATTAGTGAGATTCCTGAAGACTTTAACTGGTCTGATACCAGCTGCACATTTGATGGATGACAGCACAGCATATAAAGCAGCTGGGAGTTTGTGTGCACTCAGCACATGTATACTGTCAAACGCAGACTAAATACATTCACTGGAGAGATCTGTGACAGATTTGCAGCACAAAGTTAAATCAAAATCATCATTAAAGTCTTTTGCATAAATATTTAGTCACACAGCTCCATCAAAATCTGAAGGCATTTTATATAAGGAATATGATTCCGTTTTCTCTTAAACATTTTTATTTGAAATTAATTACAATTTGACATTACAATTTATCGTAATAATGGGGAAATCAACCTGGTTTTCAGGTAAAAAAAAAAGATAAATGTATTTGGAAAATCTCAAAATGGGTTAGTTTTATGACTAAATAAATAACTGTCTTTTTCAGTGAAAACTTTTTACAGTAATATTTTCACATGAATTTATGTTCCCTTCTGGCTGCTTTTATCCAGAGCATATTAATTCAGACAGATGTATTGTATAAAATATCTTCATTTCTCAAAATGGAACTTAATGGAACTTGGAGTTAATAAACAATTCCTGTTTAGAGCGGTTTCTCAGTATTGCATAGTAATGACTGATTAATTTGTTATTTTAAGCAACATTAATATAACATACAACAACAACTCCTGAGTACTGAATATTTTAAATGTGGAGACAAAATGACTTATATACCTATGTAAGTGTGACAAATATATAAATCTATAACACTGATGACCGTGTCGTATGAACTTTCCAGTACTGTATGTCACTCCATATTCACTGAGACTGCAGCACTAAGACTGCAACGTGTAGCTTAATGCACTATGGTGTTAATAAACTCTAAGTTGAGAAACCAAATAATGTGAAAGCCAAACCTATACATATGTTAAAGATTTATATGAAAATAGATGAAATAAAAATGCACATACAGTTGCAATGAGGCTTTTGGATGCTATGCCCAAATAGGAACTATAAACAAAAGTTACGCCTTAACATACATAGATTAAAGCACTGTGCATTTTTTTTTTACATGACGAATAAAGTTATTTGAAACAGACATTGTGATTGACACTGAATGACTTGACAGCAGCTGGGAGATCAGACATCCTGTTTGTTTGATCTTCGGTCTAGAATAAGATGCGCTGTAGCAAAGCATGAAATAAAAAAAATAATGGTGCCTTTAAAAAGCTATGACAAAAGTCAATAGATATTACACTGTGAATCCTTTGAGTTGAGAGGTGACAGATCTGCCTCTGAGCAGGAGTGAGGGTGAACGTCCAGACGCTCTCTTGACGTGGACAGTGTGTGTGTGTGTGTGTGTGTGTCTCATCTGGAGTTGGACCAAAGATGGTCCAGATCTGTTGAAGATGTGGGTTCAGGGGTCGCCGTCAGGAGGAGGAGGCTGGCACAGTTTGTACAATCTGTTAATAGAATTAAAAAAATATTTTTTATATATTTTTTTATATATATATATATTACATATTTGTAACATATTTGGAAAAAATAAATAAATATATATATAGTACCATATATGTAAAAATATATATGGTTGGTAATATTTTTAATGATTTTTTTTAATGATTTTTAAGATTTTTTGTTTAGTTTAGTTTAGTTTTTTTCAATTAATTTATGCTCTGAAAAGTTGAATTTATTTAATCAAAAACACTGTAAACAGCAATATTACGAAATATTAGTGCAATTTAAATAACAGTTTCCTATTTTAATATATTCTAAAATGTAATTTAGTCCTGTGATGCGAAGCTGAATTTTCAGCTGGTATTACTTCAGTCTTCAGTGTCATATGATCCTTCAGAAATCATTCTAATATGCTGATTCGTTGCTAAAGAAACATTTCTTATTATTATCAATGTTGATAATAATAAGTTCAGCTGCGAAATATTTTTGTGTAAACATTGATATTTTTCCAGATTCTTTGATGAATAGAAAGTTCAAAAGAATAGCATTTATTTCAAATAAAAATCTTAATAAACATTACATTTTTGATCAATTTGGTGCATCCTTGCTCAATAAAGTATTAATTCCATAAAAAAAATTTATAACAGTTATAAATAGTTAAATTGCAGTGGATTAATAACAATTGTTGAATAGCCCCGCCCATGTTGTAATCTGATTGGTCCAAAATCCTTCTCCACATAGCTGTATATTTAAAATCACAAGTTCTAATTGGTTATGATTATGGCATACATTGTGAATAGACTGTCACATTGTGCCTGGTTACAACAGTATGTAATACTACAGTATATTGACATTCATTATGTTTTTTTTTTATGTAAATGATGTAAGAAACTGAACACACACTTAAATTTGTGTAATAAACAAGCTAATAACTTTCCTTCTGAGCTGCAGTGAATTTTAAAAAGGTTAAACACAAACCCTTGGATTTAGGCAGCGTTTGTTATATGCCAAATAAACATAAGCTGCGCAGCAATGATCACATGCAACACGCTATGAAAGCTATGAGTCATTGTCTTGAGGGTCACGCTACAGTACATCTCCCTACAGACCTCAAGTGACTCTGACAGATTAGAGTTTACACTGGAGTTTTGTACCTGCTGAGAGAGAAGCAGTGGGTCTGTTTTTAACGTATGTCTTATTCTGTTTTCCTGCAGGAAATAGAGTCGGGCTCTCGTACATGTTCTCTCTTTTATGCACGCACACGCACACACACACACACACACACACATGCATGCACACACACACACGCGCGCACGCACACACACACACTCGCACATACCTGCAGTAATTTGATGCTAGAGGACATGCATTTGAAGCTGAATAATATGTTTTGTGAATTAATACCCCAGGTTTCTGTTCAATTTCATTGTATATGGATGAATACAACATAATGCGCACATTTGCAAAAATGCTGTATCTTTTGTTTCACGCAGCTCTACTGCAGGGGTTTATTTGAGGAATAAATGCAGAACAGCTGTTCCCGAGTTTCTGTCTCCAGTAAAACTGTGGGCCACTTATTAATACGCTAAAGGATATTTAAGAGAAAAAAGTCAGAACTGCAAGATGTAAACTTAGAATTTTGAGAAATAAATTCAGAATATTATAGTTTTTAAAGTCAGAGTTTATATCTCATAATTCTGACTTTTTTCTCAGAAAAAAAAGGTTGCAGTTACATTCATTCATTCATTTATGGAACAACATGAGTGATAACAGTGTTTTCATTTTTGTGTGGACTATCCCTTTAAATTATTTTAAAAGTTGACCTTACAAAAAACTGATGAAATTACTTTGTTATAAAAATAAGTCTGCACATTAAATAGCTTTAACGTAATAGTTCACCAAAAATTAAAACTCATCTACAACCATTCCAAACACTTAGAGGTTTACAGCAAACCCTTCATCAGAACATTTGATGCCTGTCAATAGAGTGCTGTAATAATTCTGGAGGCCTAAACATTTTTCTGAAATGTGTAAGTCTTTGAACCGTGGCATTTAGGTCTAAAATTATTTCATGCACATTTTATGAAAGGTTAGTGAAAACCACAGTGTGAATGTGAGGGGACTGAAATGATGTGTGTGTGTAGTGATGGAGGGAAGTGGTGTGTGGGCTGCTCTGGTTACCTTGGCACTGTTGATGGGGTGCGGTCTCTCACTCCCAGGTTCTTGGCTGAATTCTGCACTCTTGCTCCCTAAAAAGAGCCATAATTATAAATGACTTTCAGGCCAGTCAGAACAGTTATTCTTTATATAAGCATGAACATATTCTGTGTCCAGTCGGTCAGAGGTGAGAAGTGGCGTCATTTAGGCTGTGTTGTATATTCTGGAAGTAGTATGAAATATCCAATATTTGACAAAAAAAATTGTAAAAAAGTAAATTTTGAAAGATTTTTTTTTTAAAACAAATCCACCTAAAATGTCTTTGTTAGGGCTGGGATTAAATATTTTAGTCGAATTAATTACATGATATATCAAATAATTAATCTAAGATTAATTAACCTAAGATTAATTTATCTTTAATGAGGCTTGGAAATGTTTTGCAATAACGTGGTATTTTAAGCTTGAATTGCTGATGGTATAAAAACTCTTCATGATTAATTTACAAACTGTTCAGGAGGCTTGATTAATTGCGTACATTTTTCCATTATGCTATATAAAAATTTGCGTAATTAACAAAAATGAAAACATTAAAGCCTGAGTTTTCATAGAAATTATTCATAATAAATACAAATTCCTCATGGCTGATGGATTATATTAAATATATTTATGCCATCTGAATATATAATAAAATATGTAAAATACACACACACACACACACACATATATATATATATATATACATATATAATGCAATGTGTAAAAATATATTATATAATATATATCAATATATATTACATCAGAAATGTATGTATATTTCACACACACACACACACACACACACACACACACACACACATATAATGAAAAATAATTTTTGTGCTGACAATTACAAATATACGCCCAACACCATACATGTACTGAAATGAAATCATCCAATTACATTCAATGTACTTCTATTTCTGTACCAAGGAAAATGACTTTTTAAAATATGCACTGGTTTTTCTTCTATTTTCAAGTAATTAAATAATTCATATAATCATTTCCTATTCTGAACAGATCATCTGTTTTTTCCTCTTCAGTTGCCCAAGTCAGCCTGCTCTGCCATCCTTCAAAGACGCTGTGGCTCATATTTCATAGAAAAAGAGCAGCGGTAGAGTCCTGCCAGCCAGCTGAACCTGTGACTTACAAGCCACATCCGTCATCACAGTTCACCAACACTGGCCTTGTCAGATGTGTTAGATGGACTTGTTTGTAATCGTAAATTAGGATATAAAACATATATAGTCATAGAACACGTGCGGCCAACTAAATGAACGTCCAATGCTACATGAATCACAGGACTGTTTAATGGCGAGCGTTTTCCAGAATCCTATCGTGTCAAAATGAAAAATGGCCACCTGTGCCTTGACGTAGGAAGTAAAAAGTCTATCTTGCACATTTTACAAACATTAGCTGTTTCCGCAAATAGCTCTGCAGGTTGGTTTGACGTGAGGCATCTAGGCAGGTGCGTCTGTTGCGAGCGAGATCAGCAGCGGGGGACGTTACTGCCGCATAAACACAGCTGTGATTGTGAGTGCAGAGCTTCAGAGTACAGGTACACTGCTGACCGGTGAGTGCTTCAGACATGGTCAGTCTCTTATCATATCCTGATAACATCAGCAATTACACCACCAGAGACACACGCTTCGCCTACTGCTTTCCCGGGACTTTAAAAGATACGGCTGGATGTCGAGGAGAAGAACTGAGATATGAGAGGGCAAGAACACAAAGAGCAGTTGTCTACAGACACCGAGTAGATTATCCAACTTCTTGATAACCTTTTTTTAACAATCACTTCTCTAAAAATATGGTTAACTCATTTTAGCAGTTCAGCAATTTAACAGAAACTGCATGATGGAGCTATTCGTCAGTGTCCCTTTCTGTTCCTCAATGAGTTTCAGGCATTATGATGGATGAGTCTCTTTTAAGTCTTGCTGTGAGGTACGAATTACCGTGAATAATAATAAATAGTCAGCCAGGGGGAGCTCTGACGACAGTCATTCATTTTTATATTCATAAAGTTATTTCAGAGACATCACCCAAAGGCGGTCCAGAACATCACATAATATATGCTGCAACACATTAGAAATTCAGCACTTTTAAAATCAGAGGTGAAATGCAAATATATATTATAAAAAAGTATGTCTGTCCTCAGGTGAAAGTTAAATATAAAGTTACTTATAAAGTTGTTTTACTACATACATTTTAATGGCCTGACCTATGAACGACCTGTTCCCTAATGCAGTGGTTTTCAACTCGTTCTTGCTTCATTTTTTTCTTCCTTGCTTCATATTTAACGTCAGACATCAAGCGGTGGCCCCAAATCATCATTAAATTAAACAAAAGGGTCCTTAAAATCAAACATTAAAAATATCAATACCAGGGATTATATAGTCTTAAAATGAGAATTATTAAATTACTCGTTTATTGTAATATATATATATATATATATATATATATATATATATTTATTATTTAATTTTAATTAATTGTAATTTTATTTATTTAAAATTACTTTAAATACATAAAAATACTTAAGTATTTTATTATTAAATAATGATAAAAATTGACAGTAAATGCATAAATAACATAACAAGTGGAATTCTTGGGAATAAAATTATGTATATGCACATCAATTATTTATATATGCATTCATTTATTATTAATAATTATTAATAATAAAAATGTATTTAAATCCATTATAATTGTATTTATTTAAAATTACTTGAAATACATAAACAACATTTACTTTAGTTATTTATATGACCACTTTTATTATTAAATAAAGATTAAAACTAGTGCTGGGCAACGATTAATCACAATTAATTTAATTTTTGTGTATAAAATATTGTGTGTAATATAATGTATATATAAAATTATGTATATATATCAAAATATATGTTTATATATTAAATATAGTATTTAAATCCATTATAATTGTATATATAAATATAGTTATATATAGTATAAATTATATGAATATAAACATATACATGTAAATATTTTTTTAAATGTATGTGTGTGTCTTTATATATACATAATCAATATACACACACATATATTATATAAACAAAAACTTTTATTTTGGATGCGACTAATTGCGATTAATCATTGCCCAGCACTTTTAATCTTTATTTAATAAAAAAAGTGGTAATATAAATAACTAAAGTAAATGTTGTTTATGTATTTAAAGTAATTTTATTCGTTGCCCAGCACTAATTAAAACGTACAGTAAATGTATAAAGGGCAGCAGAAGTGGAAGGTATGGAACACACATTGGCCGATGCCCCTGATATGAGAAACACTGCCCTAATGTACTCTTTTGAAAGTTATCTGTCTCAACGTGACTGAGTCACTGTCAAGGGCTCTCTAGTCTTTGCCTCTCATGACTCAGGGCCACCTTGAAGTTTCATTTCTTCAGAGCTGACACAGCAGCCGTCCAAGCCCTCTATTATACAAGTCTCACAGAGCTTAATGATATCAAAAGAGCAGACCCTGTCAGTTTCATCCATAACTTCATGAAGTACGCTTCAAGGCTAGGGTGAAAATGGGTAGAAAAAGACTAACAATCTTCCACTTTCCTAATGAAAGGTAGGGAGACTTCATTTCATGAGCGTCTATCCTCCTTCCTCCAGACTGGCTAACCGGAGGGAGGAAGAGCTTATGCTAATAGCCATGTAGAGAAACCGAAATGAGAGAAAGCAAACCAAGGCAGTTAAGCTTGTTACATTTCCCAAAATAATTAAACAGGCCTTTGATAAAAATAAACCCTCCTCGAAATGAACACGGTGGCCTAATATTTGGATTTTTTTGCAATTGTAATTCCCAATAAATAAACTGGGTCAGTACAATTCAGAAAACATTAAAAGCAGAGGTAGATATTAGCTCATCTTTTTCTCTGCTGGAAATGGCACTTCAAAACCAAACCATATAAATGAATTTCCCAGTAGAAACTTTAAATGAGAAAGCATGGGTTTATAAAATCATACAAATGGTCCATTCTGCAGAGAGCTAACAGTAGGTATTTCTTCAAACTTTTATTAACATTTATATTAAAACTAACAGATTTCAGCATTTTATATATATATATGAAGATCACATTAAAAGTTTTTTTAATAATGCAAAAAAGGAAAATAAATATTTAATGTTGTGTATTTTGAATACATAAAATGCTATCTATGAAATTAGCATTAGCAAGACGAAGAATTCTGCCATTTTATTCCAAAAATGTCACAACACGTTACACATTTCATCATTGAAGATGATAAAATAAAATAAAATAAAATAAAAATAATAAAATAATGTCAGAGTATTTTTTTTTAAAGAAATAATACTTCTATCCAGCAAGGATGTATTAAATTGTTCAAAAGTGCCAATAAAGACATTTGTAATGTTACAAAGAACTCTATTCCAAATAAATGTTGTTCTTTTGAACTGTCTATTCATTAAAGAAATATTACTTGAGCACTTGAAAATTCAGTTTGTCTATCACAGACATAAATTGCATTTGTTTATTTATTAAAATATATTATAATGGAAAATCGCTATTTTAAATTGCTTTAAAATATTATAATAATATATAACAATATTTCACAATTATATTGTTTTTACTGTATTTTTTATCAAATGCAGTCTTGCAGCATATTGTTTCAAAACATTAAAATAATCTTAATGACCCTTGAATGACTTTTGAATGGTACTGTACATACACTGTTGAACATTGTTAGTGGACAAAATGCAGGGTCAAAAGTGCTAAAGAAACACCCAACACCAGAACATACCTGCTTCCTCATAACGTCAGTGGCCTGCATGATGCATCGTGGGGGCAAGCCGTGATTGCGGGCCAGAAGAATGGCCTGTTCCAGCGTGACACTCAGAGTACAACTGCAAGACAAACAATAAACTATAGATCAGAATTTAGCACCATGTCCCACATTATAATGTAAGACCATAACTCTTTCTCAAATATTTCATAAGGCACTCAGATGCTGATTGCAGCAATAGCAAAAACGAGAGGGCTGATTACATTCGAGGAGAAAAAAGCTCCTTTTATCAGAGATCCCTTTCCGCTAGCCATGTTTTAATTTAATTAATTATGCAGAGATGTTTTTAATTAATAATTTCATTTAAAAAAGAGAGAAGCTAAATAAATATGACTAAATTCTGATTACAGCATAGAGGAGGAGGACAGATCCAAGGCATTTAACAAGCTTGTGCGGCCCAGGCTGATGTCTCATCTGTCTGTGCCAACGCCTGGCTAACAGGAAGACCTGTCAGATGTGCTGTCATTCCAGCGTTCTCTGAGAACATGTGTCTGCCACTCACATCCCATTAACATTTAAACGGACAGTCAAAGGGCAGCGTGGCCAAACAGGTGTGAGAGTCATACACTCCACTGCATCCAATGTGAACAGTCCCAAGAGACCAATAAACATCCCCCAAGGTGCACTATAAGCATCTAGTCTCTAAAAGACTGTGACCAATAGATATGAGTGGGAAAGGTGCCAATCAGGACAAAATAAACCAGATCACTCCAACCAAAAGCCAATATAAATTTATGAGCCACTGCTAGGCATGTTGATGCACAGTATCTGGGTCAATAAGACTAGATGGCACCCAAGATTTTCTTGCTTTTCATTACTCCAAAACTAAATTAACTGAATTAAATGTATTTTCTTGATACATGCCATGATATAAAGCATAAAACCTTTATAAACCACTCACAATAAGCACATTTTGCCACTAGATGAAAATGCCAGTTTATTAACTGTAACAGTTTAGTTTAATACATTAACTTTTGTGGTCTTAAAATAGTACAATTATAATGAACGTAAAACTAAAAGCTAATAAATTGAAATGAATAAAAAAATTAAATAAAATGGAAAACACTGAAATTACCAAAACTGAACCCAGAACATAAAATAGAAATAAAAACTAAAATTACTAAAATAATAATAATAATAAACAAAAATAAAAATAATTAAAACTACAACAACCCTGTTTGGTAGCAAGTTTACTAGATATCCATGTGCAAAACTGAATGTTTGTATTTAGTTCAAGTTAACATTGGCAATTAGAATTAAACTAAAATTAAAACAAAAACAAATTGAAATATAAAAAAGCTAAATCACTGATAATACTAAAACTAAACTAACATAGAACATAAAATAGAACAATTCTGTTTAGAATTCTGCATAATAACCCAGTTTAGTGGCAAGTTAACTACAGTAGATATCAATTAGCAAAACTGGATATTTTTATTTATTCATATTCTTTTGAACAGTCTTTCAGAATTTTTTGGGTTCTGAAAGTTAAAGGGCCCTATTTTAACGATCTAAGTGCATGGTCTAAAGAGCACGGCGCAGGTGCACTTAGGACATGTCTGAATCCACTTTTGCTAAAAGGGTTGTGCCTATTCTCTTACACATGTGTTGTGCCTGGCGCCGCATTGTGCCGGGTGTATGATAGGGCCCAAAGTGTTTTCATAGTGCACTGAACTCATTTATTTCCAAAAATTATGAAAAATCTGATTTCTCATTTCCCAAAAGAGAGGCCAAAAGAGCTTTATAAGGTACCACTAGACAAAGTCAATGAGCAGCGTCTGGGGCAATAAGACCTAATCCAAATCTAAATGATGACTTATTTAGAGAGATACCAAACTGATTTTAGATTACCAAGAACAAGAGCGAAGATCTGATAAACAACGAAGCAATCATGAAAAAAATCTATATCTGACACTGCTAATGTTTTTACACCTGTGGGGAGACTGTTAAAAACCGGTGAGCTGTAACAGAGAATCCGTCAGGAAGATATTTGGTTATTTAATAGCTTGTTCACTGTCAAACTGTCTATATCCATGATGCATCAGCCTGACATTTCCATCTCATTTTTGGTGATATATACGTGTTCACACAGGCAGAGGTGTCAGATGTGTTATATGGCTCTCATCTGTGAATTCAATCATTCAGTTCCTCTGAAAAGTGAGAACAGCACTGACCTTTGGCTCAAGAAAAATACATTTTCTTACTTGATCTCCATATGCAGATATTCAAGAGTCTAGCTATGATACTAAAATACAGGTGCATCTCAATAAATTAGAATGTCGTGAAAAAGTTCATTTTTTCTTGTAAGTTATTTCAAAAAGTGAAACTTTCATATATTTTAGATTCATTGCATGTAAAGTAAAACATTTCAAAAGTTTTTTTGTTTTAATTTTGATGATTAGAGCTTACAGCTCATGAAAGTCAAAAATCAGTATCTCAAAATATTAGAATATTTACATTTGAATTTCAATTAATGACCATCCTTACAGTATAAATTCCAGGTATCTCTTGTTCTTTGAAACCACAATAATGGAGAAGACTGCTGACTTGGCAATGATCCAGAAGACGAACATTGACGCCCTCCACAAAGAGGGTAAGTCACAGAGGGTCATTACTGAAAGGTGTGGCTGTTTACAGAGTGCTGTATCAAAGCATATTAAATGTAAAGTTGACTGGAAGGAAGAATTTGGGTAAGAAAAGGTGCACAAGCAACAGGGATGACCGCAAGCTTGAGAATACAGTCAAGCAAAGCTGATTCAAACACTTGGGAGAGCTTCACAAGGAGTGGACTGAAGCTGGAGTCATTGCATCAAGAGTCACAGGAAAAGGGCTACCAAGCCACTTCTGAACCAGAGACAACGTCAGAAGCGTCTTACCTGGGATGTGGAGAAAAATAACTCAGTGGTCCAAAGTCCTCTTTTCAGATGAAAGTAAATTTTGCATTTCATTTGGAAACAAGGTCCCAGAGTCTGGAGGAAGAGTGGAGAGGCATAGAATCCATGTTGCTTGAAGTCCAGTGTGAAGTTTCCACAGTCAGTGATGATTTGGGCTGCCATGTCATCTGCTGGTGTTGGTCCACTGTGTTTTCTGAAGTGCACAGTCAACACAGCCATCTACCAGGAAATTTTAGAGCACTTCATGCTTCCTTCTGCTGACAAGCTTTATGGAGATGCTGATTTCATTTTCCAACAGGACTTGGCACCTGCCCACACTGCCAAAGGTACCAAAAGCTGGTTCAATGACCATGGTGTTACTGTGCTTGATTGGCCAGCAAACTCGCCTGACCTGAACCCCATAGAGAATCTATGGGGTATTGTCAAGAGGAAGATGAGAGACACCAGACCCAACAATGCAGATGAGCTGAAGGCCACTGTCAAAGAAACCTGGGCTTCCATACCACCTCAGTAGTGCCACAAACTGATCACCTCCATGCCACGCCGAATTGAGGCAGTAATTAAAGCAAAAGGAGCCCCTACCAAGTATTGAGTACATATACAGTAAATGAACATACTTTCCAGAAGGCCAACAATTCACTAAAAATGTTTTTTTTTATTGGTCTTATGAAGTATTCTAATTTGTTGAGATAGTGAATTGGTGGGTTTTTGTTAAATGTGAACCTAAATCATCACAATTAAAAGAACCAAAGACTTAAACTACTTCAGTCTGTGTGCACTGAATTTATTTAATACACGAGTTTCACAATTTGAGTTGAATTACTGAAATAAATGAACTTTTCCACGGCATTCTAGTTTATTGAGATGCACCTGTATATGAAACTTACCAGGTGATAGATTTGTTTTCTGTATCTTTATAAAAAACGCATCAGGATTCTTTGCCTGTTTCACTCTTTGATTGGTTGCCCTTGGCAACAAATGGGTTTCTTTCTGGCAAACTGCTGACTATGTAGAAATTCAACTGATGCTAAGGTGTATTTTACCCTCAATTGCATTTCATAGATCGATCCTCTTGATTTATAATCGAGAAAAAAACACAATACAAAGATACAAAGAGTCACCAATCACCAGCGTTCCTCACACATATCACACATTCATAGTCATTTTAAACTTCAAGGACACGTCATGACGCAGCAAAGAGAGGTGAATCTCGCTAAAGTGTGGGCTTGATTTAATCTGATATACACACATATACTGAGTGTCAAGGGCACTGTGTGACCTCTTTACGATAGCAAACTACACCCTGAAATTGATCCTCAGTGTTTTACGGCTGATTGAGCTGTCCCTTCTCTTCTCAGCCGTAGCATACTGTTACTTAATTGCTTAAGAAAATGCTTGGAAGTCAGTGTAAAGGGCTTTATAATCTCACGTCATACACCACTTTGACCTCCACATGACTAGCAGTGAAGAAAGCATCACGGAAGAACAATTTTAAGAGGTTGGTAGCAAGAAAGTCGAAAGAGTTTGTGGTAAAACTAGTAAAAGCAAACCTGTGTCATTTTAGTATTATTCATAAAGAAAGAAAAAGAAATGTCCTCTCACAGTCGACTGCTTTTATTTCCAGCAAAGTTTTTAACAAATATTTGTAAATATTTGTATTATTTAAACTCTTTCCAATAAAGATCTGTAAAGATTATTTGGATTTTACAAAATTATACAGTATCCTGAGAAAGCTGAGTTTATTATACTATTAATTATTTTGATTTAGCTTTTATTCTTATATTTTAGTTTTAATTTTAGTTTTAGTAATGGGTGTGCTTGTCATTTTATTACTTTTTTAACATTTTAATAATATTAAATTTATTTATTCAGTTTTAATAATTTCAATACTTCAACTTATTTCTCACAGTTGTCAAGGCAGTTTTATCTAACATTTATATTTTACATGATCTTTTTTTGCTAAGTTTATTATACTATTAATTATTTTGATTTAGCTTTTATTCTTGTTTTTATTTTTTTAAACTTACTTTGAGTTTTAGTAATTGTTCTGCTTCATTTGTGTGTTGTGTAATTTTATTAGTTTTTTTAATATTTTAATAATAATTGAATTTATTTTTATTTTAGTTAAATTTTTATTTTTATTTATTCAACTTTAGCAATTTTATTACTTCAACCTCAACTTATTTCTGATAGTTGCCAAGGCAGTCTTGTTATCTAATATTTATATATTTTTTATTATTTAAGCTTAATTTTAATTACAGAATGCAAGTTTTATGTTTGTTTTCTATTATTATTATTATTATTATTATTATTATTTAAGTTAAACAAATTGTGTTTAAAATCCACACACACATATATATATATATATATACAGTATATATATATAAACTTTTTTTTTTTTTTTCACGCTTATGGAAGGCTCAAAATTGAATGGGCGAAACAAATTATTCATTACACCAGAACATAAAAGAAGATATCTTAAAAAGCAAACAATTATAATGGATCCTTGCTCAGAAAAAAATATATATAAAAAACCCACAACCAGGCAATTTTTTTTTTTTCTCTCACTTAGAATTGTTTGCATTTTGTACCCTTTCTGTAGAACACATAGTTTTTGTTTTGGAGTACCAAATGTGCTTTTGGATAATATTTGTTTCTATATTTTGAATAACATTGGGCTCAAAACAACACTGGACTCCACTGATTTTCAGTGTATGGACAAGAAACACTTTTCCAAAATACTATAAAAGTAATAACAAAATTAAAATTTTTGGGTGAAAGAATCCTTAAATTTTCCAATACATCTGTACAAGCCTTTTAAAGTGAGATACAATATGGGGAAGATCAGAAATGCTTTGCCATCACAGCAGAGGTGTGAGCCACAGCAGGAGAAACCCACTGCTGTGTGATATCAGCCATAGCGAATCGAAGCTGGCTTAATCCTGAGCCAACTGGCCTGAGGCAAGACCTGTGTGAAGGCATTTATTGGCTCTTTATAAAAAAAATTAAAAAAATGTGTGTGTGTGGTATTCTTAAGGGAGGACTTCTATACGCTACACATTATGCAACCTACAACCAGCAGATGTGAATGTCTGATTTCACACTTTATGTAAATGTGACCCTGGGAATGGACAGATGGATGAGAAAGACTATACATGGGAGAGAAAGTAGATATTGGTCATAAAAGTCAACATGACAAATATGCATTCATACATGGTTATACAGATCTAATTACTAATTTAGAGGTCTGCCTGTGAAGTCAGTCAGTTTTTTTGATCCTTTTGGGTTTTAAAGTTGGGTTCAAAAAAGTTTGCAAAGCTTCATCCCTCAATAAAAGTCCAAGCTTGCATTAGAGGGTGACAGTTCCACAACATAATTTGTGCTGAAATGTGCTTCACAAACTGTTAAGGTTGAACTGAAATGATTGGGAACCTTATTAAAAAATAACTTCAGCTTCTCTTTCCTAAGACTTTGAAAGGATGTGCAGAGCAGCAGGTGCTACACACAGCCAGAAACAGCACAAAGACTGACATGGAAGTAGGGCTGAACGATTAATTGCATTTGCGATAATGAGAAAACGCGATTTTTCAACCGAGATATTTAAACGCGAAAAGGAGTAAAGCGGTGCGACTTGAAGATTTTACAACCATAAGCTTTATATCTCATATATATATAAACACATCTATATATATATGTTGCATATATATATATAAACGATATAGATAGATAGATAGATAGATAGATAGATAGATAGATAGATATTAGTATATCAGATCATTAATACAAACAATTAGCACCACCACCATCTGTTCAGTCAACATGACAAATATGTAAATGGTTATTCAAAAAAAAATGCTAAATTTAATGCAAATTATCATAATATCATATTATAATGTTTGACTGACAATGGAGATTCAACCATATTGCCAAATATTAGGTGTCAAAAAAAATGACAAGCCAATAGATTCTATTGGGTTGATAATATTTACAATAATCAATTGAATTTGAAAGGTGTCTCTCACATTGTCCCACAGAAACATTAAAATAGTGTAGATTAGTGTGCAATGTTTTATAATAATAATGTATTCTATTTAGTGTCCATTTCATTCATTTAATATTGGGGACATCCAAGTTATTTGACATATTTGAACATTTTTTTAAAAAAGTAACAATAGTTACTTTCCCTGGTAATTAGTTTATTTTATAATGATGTAACTCAGCTACTATTTGCAAGAAGTAACTAGTAATATAACTAATTACTTTTTTAAAGTAACGTGCCCAACACTGCATACTATACAATGATTTATTGCTCGTCTTTGTTGAATAATACAGAATATAAAGAGCTTTAAAAAATAATCGCATATTAAATCGCAATCGCAATATTGGTAAAAATAAATCGCAATTAGATTATTTTCCAAAATCGTTCAGCCCTACATGGAAGAGATGAAATTGTTGAATAAAATCATTATTTTTGTTTTCTTTGCAAACAAAATGTATTCTCGTAGCTTCATTACATTATGGTTGAACCACTGATGTCACATGGACTATTTTAACGATGACCGTACTACCTTTCTGGAACTTGAACGTGGTAGTTACGTTGCTGTCTATGCAGGGTCAGAGTTAGGGTGAGTAATTAATGACAGAATTTTCATTTTTGCTTGAACTATCCCTTTAATAGTATCTATCCTATCAACTCATTGCTATTTTTCTGAACAATGCTGGTTTCATCGACATGTGAATACATTCACATGTCTGACAGCAAAAAGTTAAGGAAGTTCAGGAAATCTGTCGTTCTGAACGCCACTGTGTTTTCATTGTGCACTGAACTCATTTACAGTACTTCAAATGTCAAAGAAAATGTGATTTCTCATTATATGCCCACTTTGAACTGTGTTCTTACTCTCCCACTTTGGAGGGAACTGGTAAATTTACAACAACTTCATATTGAAATTGGACCTCTGCAACACCTTGGCGAAAGAAATTTAGCCATAAAATAAACATCAGCTCTCACTTAGCTTCAACCACATTTGGCAGGTGAGCACTTTAAAGCAAAACTTGTGCCTCTCTGCAACTATTTAATTTCATTAAAAGCAGGAACTGGCACATTTTCTCTGTTGATTGAGGCTGTTTGGCAGACAAAAGGGTATATAAATAGGAGCACATTATGAAAAGCTGATGCTCTGCATATCATGCATACTGGGTGTTTTATTATAGGGATACACCCAAAACGGAAAATTTCTGTCATCACTTACTCACTGTTTCAAACCTGAAAAAGAAGATATTATGAAGAATGTGTGCAATCAAACAGTTCATGGTCTCTACTCTCTATGTCTTTCCATACTATGAAAGTCAGTGGGATCCATCAACTGTTTTGGTTACTCATATTCTTCAAAATATCTTCTGTTATGTTCAACAGAATAAAGAAACTCATGCAGGTTTGGAACAACATGACGGAGAAGTAAATGAAGACAGAATTTTCATTTATGCCAGTTTAACCACATCTGAAATTTTACTCTATGGAATTCATTAATCAACTCTCATGTACATCTTGTAAGTAATACAACACATTTCCTACCTAAACCTATTTAATGCAACTTCGATTTAGCTACTATTGAGAAAAACGGGCCTCAAACAAACTATAAATATGAAAAAATGCCCCAAACCATGTTTTACACAGAATTATCCGGAACTATCGTTGGTTATGAGCAAAAGCAGGTTAAATAAAGAGAGTTTGTTTGATGAAGGCATGTTTAGAGGGGTAAACAAGACTGAATTCACCGTATCCATGGCAGGTCTGAGCACCTGCGGCTTCACTAAAGCTGAGATGTGGCCTGTAATTGCCATGGCGTACAAATGTGAGTTAGTCACACCCAAACCAACACACACAATGCTGCGAACATTTCATGCTGCTTTTATCCAATACACTGCAGTAAAGTGCCACTCAAAGAGCAGCATGCATGTACGTCTGTTGCCATGTCTAAGGCCTTGAAATTGAGATTGAAATACCATTTCAGCAACATACAGTGCTAATAAAAAGTCAACACCCTCCTGTTCTTTTCCACATCTTGAGAATTAATGGCAAAACAACAACACACGGCCATTTTACAAAAATTACAAATGAAAGCTAAAGAAAAAAGCCATGATTTGGCGTTATTATGCAGTTGCTTAGGTATTCTGCTAAGTAGTTGTTAACAAATTGGCTCACCCTCTTTGGGAACACCACTATTTATTTGGTCAAATGAAGGTGAAAGATCTTTCCAAGCAGATTTTTAAAAAGGTATTGAAAATTCCCAGTCAGGGCAAGAACATAAAAAATAATGCCAATGAATATCTCTCAACACACTGTAAAGCTCCCTATTACAAACGTGACCGAATGTACAGTAAATCTTCTCAGTACTGGCTGTCCTCCAAAGCTCAGTATCCAGGCAAAGAGTAAGAGGCCTATAAAGATTTTAGATAGGCCTATAAAGAAATTAGATTTTTAATCAAATCTAAAAGAGTTGCAGTCCTCCAGACAGAGATGTAAAAAACAACAGAAAAAACTCATTAGATGAGAAAAATAGAACATTGAAAAACTGCAGCGAGAAATGTAAATCTTTCAACAGCATACAAAAAACCCCACAACAAGGGTGATTTCCTGGAGTGGCCCAGTCAAAACTAGATTTAAAATCCAACTGGGCATTTTTGGAATTGACTTTGCACTTCAAAAACGGTCCCAATCAAGTTTCAAACCCAACAATTTTGCTAAGAAAAGTGGACACAAATTTCAGTGCCCAAAGAAACTGCTGTCCAAGGAGATTGTGTGTTAATAGTGGGGTAAATGCCATGGTTGTGTGCCATTCAGAATTCAATTAAGAATGTTTTTCCTGAATTTCAATTGAGCTTGAACTGATGTAGTAAACAGAAATTAGAATTGTAATTCAAATATGAATTTACTTTTTTTTTTTAACTGCTTACACACAAAATCTTTACTTGTCACACGGGTTCTGAAACCTGACACTCAAACACCAGAACCACACACCAAATCTGCAAAACCACACACTAATTCTCGGCCTTTGACTCAGTTTTCAATTTAATAAAACACTTTTTGCAAAACACAACACACAATTCTCTATGTAACACACAAAAATCTATCAGGAATTAATATTATGGCAAAGGTGTTTGCAAATGTTTGCTTTTAAGATGTGTTTGTGATATTTTGAATGCAGTGCTTCATTTTGCAAGAGATGTGAGGCATTTTGCATTCTTGGATTTGTGTGTAAAGTTTTGAAAATGTGTGTAAGAGGTTGAAAAAAAATTGAATTATAACTAAACTGAAATTCCAAAACATTTATATTTCTCTAAGTGTAATTTTTAATCACTTAACTAATTAAATAATGTTTAGCAAAGATAAAAAATGTTTTACAGGCCTTAAAGGGTGGAAGAACACTTAATTTCCATGAAAGCCATTTCCTGTTGCATTTCTTTGAAATTGCAATTCAAATTCCAGTTCAACTTCCTGTGTATTGTGGCCAATTCAATTCATATTCAACCAATGGACTGAATGAAAACCTACTAAAATTCATTATGCAACTATTTTGATGATGTCATCATCGGTGGTTATTCTGAACGCTGGACATTCAATCAGTGTGATATGTACCACTGTTCAAAAGTTTGGGGTCAGTGAGTTTTTTGTTTTTTAAATCTATACTTTTATTGAGCAAGGATGCATTAAATTGATCAAAAGTGATAGCAAAGACTTTCAAATAAGTATAAAATAAATCAAATAAATGATCAAAGAATCCTGTAAAAAGATATATACTAGTCAACATTTGAAGTGGATCAAAACCTTTTATCAAAGTTGTCCTAAAACCTAAAACCAAAATGCGTTCTTGACTTAGGACAACTTTGATTAACTTTTTTGATCCACTTCAAATGTTGACTACTGTATATCACAGTCACCACAAAAGTATCAAGCAGAAGTTCAGCATTGATGATAAGAAATGTTTTTTGGGCAGCAAAATCAGCATATTAGAATGATTTCTGAAGGATCGTGTGACACTGAAGATTGAAGTAATGGCTGCTGAAAATTCAGCGTTGCATCACAGGAATAAATGCAGAATATGCAGAATATTAATACAGTGCTGCATTGTAAGCCCCATAATAACAAGGCCTATGAAATAAGGCACTGATGCACAGAGACACTTGATACTGAAAATGAACAACAAAAGAACTGTTGAAAGAAGTACATCAGCTCTGGGTGATACTAAAAGCGGCCTTGAATTGAATAAAATATGTCCCTTCAGTTAAAATTCACAAAAGAACCCTTAGAGAAATAGAGCTGTCTGGACCATCTCTGAAAAGATGGATTAAGCGAGACCTTCTAAATGTAGAACTGAGACGCTGAATATTCATAATTGCTTTGGATGAATGATTAGTGCAGAGAAAGGTGTATTTATGGAATGATACACGAGCATGTAATGAGGATTATTACGTATTCATACAAAAGAGGAAATTGAATATTAAATGGTACGAGGAGGAGAGACTGAAGAGAGGAAGACTGCAACAGAACCATCGAGATAAACCCAAAAAACCTTCCAAAAACTGAAGAAAGATTGAGGCTGCAGAGAAGAAAACAGGATAAAAGACATAAGTGACAGGAAGTAAATTGCTCCGAGCTACAGACAGAAAGGAAAAAAGACAGGGGAGGAAAAAACAGAAGCGTTCCACTTAGACAGAGTCCCTGGCGAATGCCTGATGCCTGTCGGACAGAAGGGAAAGGAGGAGTGTGAGTGTATGTGTGTGTAACCCAGGCTGACCGGTGTACTCCGCTGTTACACATGACGATGTGACAAGCTCCCAGGCGGCTGCACACCTCCGAGGCCACGGTGAGCAGCCCGACTCCAGACGCTCCACAGGCTGTGAACTGACACGCAGCCGTCCGCCGACACGAGATAAAACTTTCCATCAGTCTGTACAACTCATCCAGAGCATTCAGAGGACGCATCAGCTACAAAGAGAGAGAGAGTAATAGAATAACATTACAATAACATTCCATATTACAGGGATAGTTCACCCAAAAATGATAACTCTGCTATCATTTAATCACACTCTGATGTTCCAAACCCATGGTCTGAAAAATAAAAGTTACAGTAGAAGGGTTTCATATGCGATAGCATACTGTAAAATAACCCATTTTTTTTCTAAGCGTAAGAAAAAATGCTTTTTCCACTATAAAGGACCTGAAAAGGTTCCACGGGTGTTCAAGTTTCTTCACAGAACCATCAATGCCAATAAAGAGCCTTTATTTTTAAGAGTACATATAATTTGCCTTCATCTGTGAAACATGAAAAGAAACATTTTAACATCTAGAATTGTCATGCTTTTCCAAACAATGACAATTCATATAGTGACCAAGCTTTTAAAACAAATGAATTAATGAACAAATGGATAAAAAAACTAAAAAACAACAACAACAACCAAACAAACAAATAAATCGCTTTAAGTGAGCCGAATGACTGAATCAGTTCGATTCGTGAATGAATCATTCAGTCTAGTTTGTGAATTAGATCAACTGCTTCACTGAAAATAACTGACTCATTTACACATTAGACTGATTCGTTTCTTGTGTTAAACTGATTTTGATTCACATGTCATTGTTGATTGAACTGTTGAGTTGCTGTGTGAAGATTCTTAAAAATTAATCTTTTGTGTTCCACTGAAACAATAAGAACATATGGGTTTGGAACGGCGTGAAGGTGAGCAAGTAATGACAGAACTTAGCAGGTTCCTTTTTCATTATTGAGAATCAATAAATGCATTCAATAAATAACTAGCTTCACTGTACTGCCATGAACACAGATTTCCCACAAGTCCCTGCAGATCGTATAGAAAGTGATGGCACATACCTTGTCTATGAAGGCTGCTTTGGGAGCCGAGCTGGGGGGAAGGTTCGATTTATCCAGATAAAAGTCTCTGTGGATGATTAATACAGACAAGTTAGTGTAAGCAGTGAACACGCAGAGACAAATGATTGCATATACAAGCAACACAGGATGTGCTGTAAAACTTAATTTGGGATTTGATTTACATAAAAAGAAAGCTGGTTGTAAGAATTCTTCAGTCTACAAACAAAGCAGTTGCTACAAACAAAACAATGCATATCTACAGTACTGGGATTCCTTCCAGATGTCAATTACTGCCTGCAGTAACCGTAACGGCCATAAGTGGCAGTAGAGGAGTTGAAAGAGAATGCATGTGATGGCATTTTGGTCAACATAACAATTGAAAGTAAAAAAAAAAATGATATGTACATATATATATATTTACATATACATACATATATATACATATTTTATATATATATATATATATATATATAACATTTTTATTATTTTTTTATTTGTTTGTTTGTTTATGTATAGTATAGGGTTAATAAGTATGGGCAGAACAAACCAGAATAACCTAATTTTAAATCAAAATATCACTCTTTTATTGTAAACCCCTATAAAGACGTATGGCAAAATCCTGTCTGTTTTGTGGTTCTGGTTCCGTGGCATATTGCAGCACATGCTTATTGTCAGGAAAATTAATCTGCCATCTGCACCCAGCAAGGGAGAGATTTATCACGATAATATTCTCATTTGACGCAGCATTAATATTATTGTTAATTTGTCAAAGATCTTAATCCTTCACTGATTGGAGCAGATGATATGAAAATGTGAAACTAGAAGTGTGGCACTATTAGAGACTATTAATAAAGCCAAATGATGTTTTCAAAGGCAGACTCAGGTATTATCTCTCTCTCAAAAAAAACAAACAAGCGCACACATGCGCAAAGTCTTGAGCTGCCATAATAAGATCCTACACCCTGCATACTAATTGAAGCAGCTCACGTTAGTGTACTGAAAGCATTAAGCAAAGTTCTTTAGAAACACCCCGAGGCCATCAGCTTAAAACACTAAGAGCTTTAAACACTAATTCCACTGATTTACAAAAGGATTTTCATCTTCATTTCATTAAGCAGCACCCAACATATCCTGCAACGCGCAAACAAACACTATTGAAGGTTAATTGCCTTAGAAACATCCATCAATGCCTCTAAGCTCTGATTCATCAGCTGCTGGACTTCAATAGTCACTGTAGCCATTTCAATGCTGTGTAATACAAAGGGATGTCTGTGATCATGGTATACTTTCGTTTCATTATATATATATATATATATATATATATATATGCTACCGTTCAAAAGTTTGGGGTCAATAAAAATGTTTTTGAAAGAAAGAAAGAAAGATCAAAAGTAACAAAAAAGGCATTTACAGTTTTCAAAAAAAAACTCTTTCAAATCTACTTCAAACTTTCTATTCATCAAAGAGCGTGAAAGGAATACATCGTGGTTTCCAAAAATATTAAGCAGCACAACTGTTTTCAGCATTGATAATAATAAGAAATGTTTCTTAATCAGCAATCAGCATATTAGAATGATTTCTGAAAGATCGTGTGACACTGAAGACTCGCGTAATGATGCTGAAAATTCAGCTTTGCCATCCCCGAAATAAATTAAAATTAAAATATATTATAATAGAAAACAGTTATTTTAAATTGTAATAATATTTCATAATATTACTGTTTTTACTGTATTTTTGATCAAATAAAAGCAGCACTGGTGGGCATAAGAATAGCCTTTTAAAAACATTAAAAATCTTATGGACCCCAAACTTTTGAATGGTTCTGTACATATTAGTATTGCATTTATAATAATAATAATAATAATAATAACAATAACAATTATTATTATTATTAATTTCACATTTAAATGTTTATTTTCCCAATTTACATGCAAAGCAGTGACAGGATATGATTAAACCTCTCTAAATATATATTCAAATTGTCTGATATTTACTGACCCTGACTACAACAGAGTGTTGAAAAGAGAGAGAAAAACAGAGAGGAGACAAGGGGAAAAGAAAATGAACTCTGTAATTTCAGTCAAGAAGATAAATGCCTCGCAGTCTGCCGACACAAGACCTTCACAATCCAGCAGTTCTGTGCCGGCTGCTTGATCATTTATGTGAAGTTCCAGCCTCTGAAGTTTTAGTCTATGTCACCCTTCCTGCAGATGGTCTAAAGTCTCAGATTAAGCCGTGGCCACATCCATCAGCAAAGTCTCTAAAGAGGTCCTTGCCTGGCCATTTCAGAGCAGGATTTGAAAAGTGCTCTGTAACCCCGGGCCACACTCAGTTCTGAAATCTATCGAGGATTCTTTATAAGAGAAAAGTATGAAAGACAAACACAATCTATTATGAGGTGATATTAAACAAAGTTGTGCTACACCAGTAAAAGTTTGCTGAAGTAAGATGTAGATGATTTTGTTTATTCAACTGAACAGATTTGAAGAAATTTAGCATTGCATCACTTGCTCACCAATGGATCCTCTGCAGTGAATGGGTGCCGTCATAATGAGAGTCCAAACTGATAAAAACATCATAATAATCCACAAGTAACTCTAGTCCAACATTTAATGTCTTGTGAAGTGAAAAGCTGCATGATTGTAAGAAACAAATCAGTCATTAAGGATTTTACATTTAAACCGTTGCTTCTGGCTAAACTACCAGTCCATAATCCATAATAAAGCTTCCTCCAGTGAAAAAGTCCATCCTCTATTGTCCTCTCACATCAAAATCCATCAAATCGTTTAGAACTGTTTTGGCTTGTAATCAATGCTTGATCTGTGCATATTTCTCTCCTGATTCAGACGAGACGACTTTTAAACTGAAGAAAGTAATATCATTGATAGATTTGAAGTTTCTTACTGAAACACAGCTTTTTGCTTCACAAGGCACTGATTGATGGACAGGAGTTGTGTGGATTATTGTGATGTTTTTATGAGCTGTTTGGACTCTCATACTGACGGCACCCATTCACTGCAGAGAATCCATTGATGAATAAGTGATGTAATACTGAATTTCAAACTTGTTCAGATGTAGAAACAAACTCATCTACATCTTGGATGGTCTGAGGGTGAGTAAATTTTCAGAAAATGTAATTTTTTGTGTGAACTATTCCTTCCTGTTTTTTTCTACACCAGTACAGTTTGATGTAGTGCGTCCCCTCACTTCAGACTGTGACTAAAGAGTCCACTGTTTTAAAACAATAGCCTGCTGCGTTACTCAAAGTACCACACACCAGATGGGCAGAACGGGCCTTCACGCATCACAAAACCAAACATCCAAGTCTGGCGGGCTCAAGCAGCACCAGCTGGAGCTGACGATTTATGTTACTAGATCAATCGCCCATCCACCGTTCAGTTTCATGGCAGAGACAACAACTCATGCCAACACTTCACTATTGAGAACACTGCACTGACAGGGGGTGTGTATGAAGGTGCATGTAGGGGTGAGAGATTTTCCCACAAAATCCCATCCTACCTTTATTTTACATTTATTTAACAGTTTTATATGCTACTTCAATATACCAAAAATAATACAAATTTACTGTACATGCCAAAAAAATATATAGTACTAAATAATATAGTAAAAAAAATAATCTTATGTTACTGTAGTTAGCAAAGAGAAAGAAAGATATAAAGAAAAAAATACTTTCTATATCAGATGTGGTATTTTAACATATGAATATGAAATATAACCTAAATAAAAATAAATTAATATCAAGGACACATTAAATTGATCAAAAGTGACACTAAAATAAATTTATAATGTTCCATTATAAATAAATGCTGTTCTTTTGAATGTTTTCTTTATCAAAGGAATCCTGAAAAAATGTATCATGGGTTCCACAAAAATATTAAGCACTACAACTGTTTTTATCATTGATAATAATAACTGGAATATAGCAAATAGCAAATCAGCATATTAGAATGATTTCTGAAGGATCATTTGACACCAAAGACTGGAATAATAAGGAAGAAATTACATTTTAAACTACATTATACTACATATAGGAGTAAAGGAAGAAAAAAAGAAAAAACAATACACAAGATCTCAGAGTCAAGTAGCGTAAAATTTCATCAAAGGTAAAGCATAACAACAAAACCCCCTGTACTATGGAAATGTTTTCTGGTTCTGGTGGGCTTACTGCGATTAGGGGCTGCTATTCATGCAGGCAAATGTAATCCATTAAAACAGAGGGCAGTGTTATCTATATTAGAATGCGTCCTGCTGTACTGGTCTGTGTGTGGTGAATGTGGGACACTCCTGCAGGAGTCGTAACTCAGCAGTGGTCTTTCCTTTAAGGCACACTGTGCAGTAACTGATGGCCTGTGTTTTCTCTCCATGGGCTCTTATGAGCGACTTTAATGGAAATGCTGGATAGGATCCAAGGATGGGCCAATCTCACTGCGCCTCTGTTCTCTGGGCCTAAAAGCAAATTGCAGCCACTGTTTCATCTTAAAAAAAACAAAAACAGCTTTTGGCCCTACAGTATTTCACAAGCATTACCCAGTGTGCTTTGGGGTCTTCAGGCATGATTAGACACTGATGTATGAATACAGCGTGCCTCGATGGGACCATGATAGTATGGAGTTGTATTTAGACATGAGAATTTGACAGTGAAAATAAAATAAAATAAAATACTTCACAGAATAAATTCATCATCAACATCATTAACTCTGGAGAAGGGAAGTGTGTATTTCTGTCAAAAGCAGTATGACATTTACAGGGGTCTAAAAACATTATCTCCTCTGTCATTTAAATCATGCAATTAAGTCATTTGCAGGACAGAGGCTATAAAAATTATAAAAATAAAAAAAAAAAAATAAATAGGAAACAAGAGCTTGAGTTTCAAAGGGCCTTAAACTTGATGGTGATCTTCAAGTTTCAGCACTAACTGAAGTAGCCAGGTGTTCACTTAGTTAAAGTCTTCACTGTGATCTTCTCATTAAAATATCACAGCCATATCACCCTGCAGCCCAAGACTGGTTGCCCACTGAAGCTAAGCAGGGCTGAGCCTGGTCAGTACCTGGATGGGAGGCCTCCTGGGAAAACTAGGTTGCTGTTGGAAGAGGTGTTAGTGAGGCCAGCAGGGGGTGCTCACCCTGTGGTCTGTGTGGGTCCTAATGCCCCAGTATAGTGACGGGGATACTATACTGGCAAAAAGTACCATCTTTCGGATGAGACGTTAAACCGAGGTCCTGACTCTCTGTGGTCATTAAAAATCCCATGGCACTTCTCATAAAGAGTAGGGGTGTAACCCCGGTGTCCTGGCAAAATTCCCTCCACTGGCCCTTGTCAATCTTGGCCTCCTATTAATCCCCATTAACTTGATTGGCTCGATCTCTCTCTCCTCTCCACCTGTAGCTGGTGTGTGGTGAGCGCACTGGCGCCGTTGTCCTGTGGCTGCCGTCGCATCATCCAAGTGGATGCTGCACACTGGTGGTGGTTGAGGAGAGACCCCCCACATGATTGTAAAGTGCTTTGGGTGTACGGCAATACACAATAAAGCACTATATAAATGCCTCATAAAAAAATATAATTATCATTGAGAATACAGTCAATATTAAATTAAATTAAATTAAATTAAATTAAATTAAATTAAATTAAATTAAATTAAATTAAATTAATCATTACTGACCAAGCTCAACAGTTTTTTTTTTATAATAATAGTTTTTTTCCTCTACACCCCTGGTCTAACATTTACAGTAATTTTAGTTTGGCTAATATTGTGACCTCTGCCAATGTGGTTTGTTTTTATTTGGTTTTTCTGAGGCTCACCATTGCATCATGGTCATTATCAGGCTGCCAGGCCATCATGCCTTAAAGTAGACCAATAAATCTACAAATAGCACTGGGCCTCAACCGCCATCATGACCCCAAAGCATGACCTCAACAAACCTTGACTAATTACAAACAGATTTGCAAACATGATGTCATGTTGGTTCCTTCCAAGCTGGCACTAAATCGCTGTAACAGACACACTCAAATATATTTTAGCCCATGTTTAGGTGTCTTCCCATTGGGACCAGATCACTCAACCAATTTCAGCTCTTACATCCATTTCTAGACATGTGATTAGCCAAGCGTTGAGTTTTTACCGGCTGATAAGTACAGCCATTAATCCAGCTGTCTAACACACACATCCTACAATGCAGAAACCTAACAAAGGGCCAGAGTGCTACAAGAACGAGCTATCCATCTGTATCAGACCCACCACATCCACATGACTCGCACCGCAGAGACCACTACAAACAAGCTGCACTTCAGTAACTCGGTAAAAAACAAAGAACTTGTGGGCATCTGGAGTTTAGGTTTGAAATCGGCTGTGAACGCCTTGTTTAGAAGAACAATCAAAAACCAAGTGTTTTTAGTCTACAAACTTGTAGAATGAATCTAACAATCCACAAAACTTGAAATGAAGCCCAAATGACTTAAAAGAAGCTGGCTGGAGTCTTTTTTTGGCAGTTCCTCATCAGAAAAATCAGCCACCACATATATATCTGGTGCCACATCAAGGTCTCAACTGTATTACTGACTTACTGAGTGTATTAAGAGCAGTTTTGATTCCACACTTTGAAGTCCTGTATATGAAGGGATACTGAAGATGAACTCGACATGAACTGGACAGAAACTTGACTTAGAAAATGCTTAAAAACAACCAGATGAGACATGGATTTGATTAAATGTGCCAACTGTAATCAAACTATTTTAATTTCCATTCCACATGAAAAGAAGTACTGTGCTGTCTCCAAATGTGCTTTCCACGAAAAAAAAAGACACAACTGGAGCCGACATCAACTCTGAAGGCTTCCAAAGCTGCAAATATGAGCTAGTTTTGAATGTAGTAATACAGACATATTTACAAATGAAGGATACTTCTGCCACTATACCTGTCTCTCTATTCTAGCTGCAAATTCCTTTCACACCTTCACTTTTGTCAATTCAAAAATATACATGCAATCTTTGAAAATAAATACCAAATATTTCATGCAGTTTTGCTTCCCAAATAAACTGATCTGTTAAGAATTTGTAGATATTTTAACCAAACATGACAATTCTATTAAAAATATGTCATTTTTGAAGTGTATGTGTATATATGTACTTTACATCACAGTAAAAACAGTAATATATTACAGTAATATCACAATTTAAAATAATTGTTTTCTTTTTTAAAAAGTCATTTATTTCAGTGAATGCAAAGCTGAATTTTCAGCAGCCAATACTTCAGTCTTCAGTGTCACATGACCCTTCAGAAATCATTTTAATATGCTGATTTGGTGCTCAAGAAACATATCTCATTCTTATCAATATTGAAAATGTATATGTAATTAATTCAGAACCGTGTATATACACAATCAGCTTTTTATGGTATTTGATAAATATTTTATATTTTTGTATTTCCACTGTAATGGTTTAAAGATTAAAGCCAAAAGATTATTAATTCAGTGAAAAAAAATAAACAAATTTATTGCAACAACAAACAACAGCAAACAAAAAGCACATTAAAATCACCATCAATCACTGATACTTATATTAATACAACTGGAAAATGCAACGAACCCATTCACATGAGACCTGACATGTGTTTGTTATTTACAGATGAGATTTTTTTCTTTTTGTGATGATTGTAGTGACCTCATCAGTCAGGATAGGTTGACTAAAAGAAGATCTGGAGATAATACATGACTTGGGGATCTCCTCCTTTAAGACATAAACACGGACACACAGACTCCAGTGTAGTTGAAATTATAGCCCAAATATATCCTGGCATGTGCTTAAGATGGTCTTTTTGTAAAGACAGATGGTGGGTCTTTGTGGTAAGACCGCTGAGTCAATCTCCTGGCTTTACTCTGATCAGCAACAACAGTTGTGTCAGATATAATGCACTTCACATCTGAACAGTAATATACAATACGTTTCATCTGGGTTTAATGCAAATGCGCCTTCGTTTCATCATGGTGATGCTGAAGCAACATATACAGTATCTATAGCTAATATTTCTATTTCTATAAATAGGAATGATAAGTTTCTTCAGGCATTATAGCTGATCTCAACTCAAACTCCAGTCTCCAGTCTAGCTTGTCTAAATGATAAGAAACATATCTTGTTATTTAACGTTCCCTTCATGTTATGACTGTACTATTAAAATTTCAAAGAGTTCGCTCTGCAGTCCCCGTAATAAGCAGTCTACAGACATCCCTCTATCCCCAGACTCCAGACATTCTGACTTTTTTGGTATTCTTTTCTATTCTAATCATTACCAACATTAGCGAGGGGCCTGGTCAGGTTTATGCAGCATAATATCAATTGTACTTGTTAGTGAGCTCAGAACGTGACACAGTTGACGATGCAAAATGGCCAATCAATACTGTCAATCATTTACAAATGCCAAAGATGTGCAAAGCACAGAATAGCTTGGCTTTGCAGGGGTCATTTTGTAAGATCTGACATTTGTAAATAAATTATATATAAATAAAGTATAAACAGCGAAGGAACAAACATAGGTGGTTAAACAAAACCAGTCGTGTGACAAATAAAGACTGACAATCCTGGCAAATCTGGCAACCCTACATCTGTCCTTTGGGTTCTAAGATAGTCTCAGTTTCTCCTTCCCTCTTCTTTACTCTTATATTTCTCCTTCTGCCTCCACACCCCTCTCATTCTTCTCTGTCGGCTCTCTCAGTTTACATCTGCTCCACATTACACCAGAAGGCTCCCTGTCAATTCATTTCAAGCTCATCTGCACAGCTTTCTGAAAAAGCCTCCATCTTGCTATGACTAAGCTGAATCACTTTACCTGCAGGGCCTTTCAACACCTGCATAAAAACCACAAACCCTGGGAAATCACATGAATGATGAAACACACTGTCATCAGTACTGTTGCAGGTGTAATGCAAATGCACCATTTTCACTATATCTGGCTAATGACTCAGCTTTTTAAATAATTATATTAATCATTTTATATATTTCTTTATATATACTTATATATTTGAGATATATATCAGGGGTGTTTTCTCAGAGAAGGCAAGGGAGGCAGTGCCTCCTCAAAATATTGGATGAGAAAACAAAATAGTACAAAAATAAAACAACGCCAACATTATAAACTCGATTTTCTAAAGAAACATTGTCCAACAGCGACACCAGCAGGTAAAGTTACAGCGGGAGTCTGCATCTCTCTTGCCTCCCCTGAGCCCATTGAGTTTTAACAGACCCCCTAAAGCGTGCAGTGGGTTTAGTGGGGGCTAATTGAGAATGAATGGGGGAAAGTCAAGTGAGAGGAGGCAATGCCTCCATCGTGATATGATTGGATATGACTGGTTATGATCAGCAGTGATTGGTTCATGCGATAAATCCCGCCTCTTGTGTTTGTGTGCATTCCGCGTTCGCGAATCAGTCTGAATGAACAATATAATAGCGTTAATGTGAAGACTAATTTAAAAAAGTAAGTAAACAACTCACACACTTAGATATTTGTTATGTCAAAATAAGACAATAAGACATAACAAATATCCTGAAAACCTTGAAATGTCCTGAAAACATGATCTGAGGGAGTTTTTAGTGAGTAATCACTATTCAGCTTGGTGAAATTAATTTAAAGTAAATCTCTGTGTCTGTGACCAATATTTACCGAGCTTTGATGACTAATGATCCGAAAAATAAAAAAATAGTTCAAAGGTAACTATTAAAAGAAAAGCTGAACATAAGTTCACATATAAAATATATTGTTTAAATTGTCACTGCCTTGAGGTGTTATTTTGGGATAAATGTAAAATGCTTAAGACCCTAACTTGATTCATACTTTAATTAAAAAATTATTGATACATTTTTAATGTAAAAATATAAAAAAACTGTTGTTGTTTTTTCCTTTTTCTGATAGTGTAAGTAATGTTTATTTAACCAAGAAAATGTGAAAAAAAATGTGAAAAAATTATATATATATTAAAAATAGTCAAGCTCTTAAAAACACCTTCACATTCTGTTCCATTGAGTTGTGCTCCATATCCATTTTTTTCTCAAGAATTGAGTCGCAACCAACCCACTGACTAGTCTATTTTGAATTATATTGTTTTTCACATCCCTAGGCAATGTCAAAGAAAAAAAATCTCAAGAAAATGAAAATGTGTGCAGCGTGTTTAGAATTATGAAGGCTAGCATCTAGCACATAGAACCACCTCAATACTGTCATATCCATATCAGCAACAGTGACATTTTGAAGAAGGAGCGGATTTGCCTTTTGGCTCATTCAATGTTCACACTTCAAATTCAGTCGATACAAATGCATCAAGCTCAGCTTAAAATGTCAATACCAATGCTCAGATAGCAAGGGCCAGGATAAGGCACTGAAGGATCTTGTTATTAGTGTAATATAGAGGGATTTTTTTCGAAATGCCAATATGCCAGAGAGCACAGTATATATAATGAGTCAGCATTACACCACGAATACTGGCAAGCCAAACCAAAACAGTGTTCGCACATAATGAGACAATAATTCTTGAGTAACCCCTCATGCATCTTCCACTGGCCTCAAATCAAGCCAAGACTGTACTTGATCTCTGGTACAATTGGCAGGCTCGCTTCCATTCAAATCCCAAAAGTAATATACCCCTATGGCACACATAATACAATGAAACTTGGCTGACCTCAGCACACTGTAACCAATTACGGATGAGATCTTCACCAGATGCTTACCTTGTGAGCTATAAAGCAAACAGCTGCTCAGAGAACATGTTATTAGGATCCTACATGATGAATATTTTCCATAAACATATCAAATTCACTCATATTTTGAGTAATAGTGCTGATGTTCAGGGTTTGGAAACAACTTACATGTTTCAACAGCCATTTTAATGTCCCAAGAGGCCTCTGGAAGACTTAAACATACAACTAAAGAACTGAAGGAGCATGAAGGCGGTGAAAAAACAGATATCTGGAGTTAACTGGATGGGAATATCCCTGCAGCAATGTTTCTAGAAAGCCTTCCCAGAAGTGCTTAACAAGCATGGGTTTGGTGTTCGGGTGCCCACATACTTTTGGCCATATAGTTTTATCTGAGATATCAGTCATGGCCGTGAAATATAGTCAGTTTTTGGCAGACTGATGAACTGAACTTATCTTCAGGTCTGGGGGCAAATTCACTTTCATCTCAACATCAAAAAATATTATTCAAACAGACTGGCATGATAATTATGGGCAAAGAGTATGAGATTTGTTTAACTCTATTTGACATATCATAACAATAACTGATTTTCAGACAGTATCGTCTGATTCTGAGGAAGACAAAGAAACTGGAAGTACAGCAAGGATCAAGATATTAGAAAAAACTGCTTTAAAATCAGTGTACACATGTAATCAAGAAGGGCAGTATAGAGAACTACACATGCCACCTAAAAATAAATTAAGAAATTAATTACTAATTTATACATTCAAAATAAATTTTAAATAAATTTTAAAAAAATTGTTTCAATTTGACAAATAAATACACATTTAAAAGTTTATTCATATAACATTTAGAATTAAACAATAAATAATAAACTAAAAATATTTTTAAATGCAACATTTAAATTGCATTCATTTATATATATATACATATATATATAAAATTTATGTATATAAATGTGTGTGTGTGTGTGTGTGTGTGTGTGTGTGTGTGTGTGTGTGTGTGTGTGTGTGTGTGTGTGTGTGTGTGTGTGTGATTTATCAGTTTATATTTTCAGTAATTAAATATTAACATGATTATTAATTCCGTCATTTTATTTTTAAAGGGCAGCGATCCAACTGAGCAACCATAACCACGTCTCAAATTCCCAACTTCACCTCATCAGGAAATCCAATGACAGCCTTACACTTAGGTCTGAAGGTGTAGAAAAAAATTGTGAAGTTTCATAGCTGAAGTTTGACTGACAGGTGAAGCAAACTTACCGGAGTCTCTTGTAGTACTGCTTGACCTTCTCCAGGGATCCAGCATTGATTTGGGCCTGATACTCTTCCACTGACACATTTTCTCGGTAATAATATCCCTCCATGCTCTCCAAGGCTATTAAAGAAAGATTACGTGAAGCTTTGGATTTCTTTCAGACAAATAGCTATGTATCAGTTACTATTATTATTTTTTAAAAGTTAAGGGTAGCTTCACTTTGAAAGAGCATAATTCAGCATTTTTGGCCATGCTTCAGGCTAACTGTGTCCATACAAACACATCGTACCCTGGTTGAACAGGACGGGGTAGATTTTGAAGCTACCACCGTGCTTTAGTCTCTGGGGTAACTGCTGGAAGTAGAATGCCTCCAGGTAAAAGCAGACCTTCAAAGCCTGCCGTGTGCCCTCAACTTGGTATGAGATGGGCATGTCTGGAGAAAAAGAAACAAAGCCATCAGCATGATGGAGATTTTATGAATAAAATATTTCATGCAAAGACTTTTTGAATACTGAAGTTAAGAATATAAATACTGCCACTACTGTAAATATTAACAATAATAATGTAAAAAATATTTATTTTGTACTGAATTAATCATATAAAATGACTATATACTGTATGTGTGTGTGTGTGTGTGTGTGTGTGTGTGTGTGTGTGTACAGTGCATTCAGAAAGTATTCAGACCCCCTTCACTTTTTTCAATTTTGTTATGTTGCAGCCTGATACTACAATTGTTTAATTTTTTTTCTCATTAATCTACAATCTGTACCTCATAATGACAAAGTGAAAACAGAATTTTAGAAATGTCTGTAAATTTATTAAAAAGAAAAAGAACCTGAAATATCACATTTACATAAGTATTCAGACCCTTTGCAAAAACACTTGAAATTTAGCTCAGGTGCCTCCTAGTTCTCTTGATCATTGCTGAGATGTTTCTACACCTTGCTTGGAGTCCACCTGTGGTAAAGTAAATTGATTGGACATGATTTGGAAAGGCACACACCTCTCTATAAAAGGCCTCACAGCTGACAATGCATATCAGAGCGAAAACCACGCCATGACGTCAAAGGAACTGCCTGCAGAGCTCAGAGACAGGATTGTATCGAGGCACAGATCTGGGGAAGGCTACCAAAACAATTCTGCTGAACTGAAGGTTCCCAAGGTTCTCCTCAGTGAAGACACATGAAAACACACTTGGAATTTGCAAAACGGCACCTAAAGGACCCTCAGACTCTAAGAAACAATATTATCTGGTCTGATGAACCTCAATTCTAAGCATCATGTTTGAAGGAAACCAGATCTGCTCATCACCTGCAGAGTACCAACCCAAAAGTAAAGTGTGCTGGTAGCAGCCTCATACTGTGGGGCTGTTTTTCAGTAGCAGGGACTGGGAGACTGGTCAGGGTTGAGGGAAAGCTGAATGGAGCAAAGTACAGAGATATTCTCAATGAAAGCGCTCAGGACCTCAGACTGGGCCAAAGGTTCACCTTCCAACATGAGAATGACCCTAAGCACACAGCCAAGGCAACACAGGAGTGGACAACTCTGTGAATGTCCTAGAGTGGCCCAGCCCTGGCTTGGACCCTATCGAACATCTCTGGAGAGACCTGAAAGTGTCTTGCCACCGATGGTCCCCATCCAACCTGATCGAGCTTGAGAGGATTTGCAAAGAATGGCAGAAAATCCCCCAATCCAGGTGTGCAAAGCTTGTTGCGTCATACCCAAAAAGACTCGAGGCTGTAATTGCTGCAAAAGGTGCTTCAACTAAGTACTGAGTAAAGGGTCTGAATACTTATGTAAATGTGATATTTCAGTTTTTTTATTTTTAATAAATTTACAGACATTTCTAAAATTCTGTTTTCACTTTGTCATTATGAGGTACGGAGTGTAGATTAATGAGAAAAAAAAGTATTTAAACAATTGTCAATCAGGCTGCAACATAAAATTGAAAAAATTGAAGGGGGTCTGAATACTTTCTGAATGCACTGTATGTGTGCGTGTGTGTGTGTGTGTGTGTGTGTGTGTGTGGTTATTTACATAAATTACAATAAAATAAAAAAACAACAACCATATTTCATTTAAAAGCACTTGAATAATTTTGGATAATATTAATATGGACATGTTCCACTAATAGCAAGCAACCAGTAAGTGTCCAGATCTGAAAAATACTCATAATTTTAATAGAAAAACACACAATTTTATGATTTAGAAATAATAATAATAAAAAAAAAATTGTAAACGTTTTGCCAGAAAAATGTGCTTATGCTATATTAATTTTATATAAATGCCACTTATATAATGACTGATATTTTGTTATATACTGCAAAGACATAAATACTTTTTGGCTTGAGTGTCCAAATACCTTTTGGGGACACTGGAAACATTACTAGTAAAATTAGTTGTAGAATTGTGCTAAAAAAGTAATTATATCCTGATAAACAGGAAGTGCTTCTTCAAAGAGAACTTACTAGCAACAAGAGGCTCTCCTTCAAACTGCCGGAAATAGAAGGTGACCTTCTCCAGGTCTATGAGAGCAACTTGTGTGTCTTCTAGCATGGCCTGCTCATCCGTCTAAAGAAAAAAAAAGACATACTGTAACAAAAGTACAAAACCATTACTAAACTACATGTGTTTAATGAAAAAGCTGTGTTGAAGGTCTGAGTGAAATATATATAAAAAAAACCCAGCTGGGGGTTTATGGTGTGCTTAGGTATATATATATATACAAATTACAATGATGACTTCCTGTTGCAGACACACTGAGAAAGAGAAGAAACAGAAAATTCATATTTTCTTCATCCTCCACTCTATTCATTTTAGTTCATCTTCTGCCTGCGTACACACAGTACGCCTTTGGCTGTGGATGAGACCATCCACATACAAATCTGAACAAGTCTGGTGTGAGAATCGTGGGACCACTCCTCACACATCTGAAAATGACACCTCTGCCTGATACGTGGGCTGACTCTCTCAACATCCCCATGTGCCAGATGCCACAATCCTTTCATCTGGGGGCCTACAAAGCTGCCAAGCGTTATCATGTCAAGAAATTACCTTCGGGTTGCTCGCTGCCGCCTGCTCTCCCTCCCCTGAGTGTGTTCGGGGGTGGAGGGGGAAGAGCGTCAGTGCCGTGGAGATAAGACTAAAGTCTCAAACGCTGGGAATCTTCATATTACATGTGGGTTTCGTTTCTACGCCAACTCGGCCTGACTGCTTTGCTCTGACTACATACTGGATTTAAACTTGACGTACTTCATCAAAGCATCCATTATCTCTTTATATTCTCTAAATAAATAAAAATTGAGAATGCTCACCAATAGATCCTGTTGTGTGAATGGGTGCCGTCAGAATGAGAGTTCAAACTGCTGATAAAATCATCACAATAATCCACAAGTAATCCACACATCTCTGGTCCATCAATTAATGTCTTATGAAGTAAAAAGCTGTGTTTCTGAGAAACAAATCCATCATTAAGGCATTTAACTTTAAACCATCGCTTCTAGTCCATAATCCATAATAAAGACATAATAAATCCATAATTCTCCAGTGGAAAAGTTCATTCCCCATCCACAGATATATCTGTTTGGAACTGCTTTGGACTGTTTTTGCTTGTAAACAGTGCTTGATTTGTGCATATTTCTCTCCTGATTCAGATGAGCAATTTTTTCAGTTGAGAAAGCAATAGAACAGTATGGATAGAAGGAGGCCGGAAGCAATGATTTGAAGTTAAAAATGTCTTCTACAAACATGCAGCTTTTTGCTTCACAAAATATGAATTGATGGGTGGAGTTGTGTGGATTACTTGATTATTGTGATGTTTTTAATCTTCTGTTTGGACTCTCATACTGACGGCACCCATTCACTGCATTGGTGAACAAGTGATGTAATGCTAAATTTCTCCAAAATGTTCCAATGAAAAAACAAACTCTTCCTCATCTTGGATGGCCTGAGGGTGAGTACATTTTCAGCAAATTTTCATTTTTGGGGTTAACTATTCCTTTAAATATGAACAGCGAGAGTAATAATAGTGTCTTATATCCTTTGGCTGAGAAACATTCGCATATTGCCTCTGTCATAAAGTGACTTGGGGTGCAAATAAATCTTTCACTTAAAGAACAACCCCAGGCATGCAAATAAAGAAATGTAATCCTCTGGCCTCAATCACAACCAGGTGAAATCTGATCTCAAGCTGAAGCCAGAGACAGAAACACTTTACAAGACATGATAATCCTGCATTATCCTTTGGTCTGTCGGGATGCCTGCAGATTGTGTAAATTGCTGGTGTGTGGGAAAACACACATGGCTACAGTCATCAATTCAATAAGACAGAAAACTCCACTGAGTCACAATCCGCAGTCAGGATCTGACCTTGTGGCCGGTTGCGGTAAACAAAAAAGCAGATGTAATCTGCAGGGAGGAGGACAAACAAAGTAAGAAAGTAGCTCAGGGATGCTGTCAGTCTCTTCACACTGTTTTCTGTTAAATGAAGAGATATCTTGCTCATTAAAGGCACAGAATAATAGACTTTAGGTCAGATGTTAAGTAGCAGCTATTCTCTGTACTAAGCCTCACAGCTATTATAAGAAATCATCACCACAACCATGATGTATCATCCTGTTAAAAACAAAAATAAAATAAAATGTTTTTATAAATGCAAAAAAAAAGCAGAGATTAAAAAATTATCTTAAAACAAAGCAAAAAGCAGACAATAAAACAAAAAAACAGTTTTAAAACATAACAAAAAGCAAACAATAAAACAAAAATGTTCTAAAACAAAACAAAGCAAACAAAACAAAAAACTGTTCTAAAACAAAACAAAAAGCAAACGATAAAACAAAAAACTGTTCTAAAACAAAACAAAAAGCAAACGATAAAACAAAAAACTGTTCTAAAACAAAACAAAAAGCAAACGATAAAACAAAAAACTGTTTTAAAACAAAACAAAAAGCAAACGATAAAACAAAAAACTGTTTTAAAACAAAACAAAAAGCAAACGATAAAACAAAAAACTGTTTTAAAACAAAACAAAAAGCAAACGATAAAACAAAAAACTGTTCTAAAACAAAACAAAAAGCAAACGATAAAACAAAAAACTGTTTTAAAACAAAACAAAAAGCAAACGATAAAACAAAAAACTGTTTTAAAACAAAACAAAAAGCTAACAATAAAACAAAAAACTGTTTTAAAACAAAACAAAAAGCAAACGATAAAACAAAAAAACAGTTTTAAAACAAAACAAAAAGCTAACAATAAAACAAACTGTTTTAAAACAAAACAAAAAGCAAACGATAAAACAAAAAAACTGTTTTAAAACAAAACAAAAAGCTAACAATAAAACAAAAAACTGTTTTAAAACAAAACAAAGAGCAAACAATAAAAAAACTGTTTTAAAACAAAACAAAAAGCAAACAATAAAACAAAAAAGTTTTAAAACAAAACAAAAAAGCAGAGAATAAAACAAAAAATAAATAAAAAACAAAGCTTTATTTTTTTTTTTAAATCAACTGATTTAATTATGAATTCCTAATTCTTCTAATTAATTTTTCTCACATTATTATTTATTGATTATGTCTTATGTATTATTGGCCAACATTCTATAGTTTAGCTATATTTAATGTTTAATATTTTATTTTATTTTATTCACATGCTACGCTTCGTGTCATGCCTAACAACACCCTTCAGCCTGACAAAATACCTATAACACTTGGTCTCTCATGGCTTACTGCTTTAACAACTACATCTTTACAGGCTATGCATCACAGACACAGAACGCCATTATGTTGTAACTAAGAAGGATGTGATAAATCCTACTAAGCTGTGGGATGCTGGCCACATCGAGCAGGATTTTGACAAACATTCGAGTGCCATAAATGACCCTTGGTCTAAATATATCCGACCCAAAGGAGGATGTCAGACTAGAAAGGCTGGTAAGGCTTATTTGAAGCCCACTGACCGTGGCAGGTACTCACCAAGTTGGGGGAGAGCAGGGATTGGAAATGCAACAGAAGACCAGCGGAGGAGATCTGCTCCAGCCAGCGGCGACTGGCTTCCTGACTTTCACTCTCAGCGCTGAGAGCTTGATTTAGCACAGCCAACAACTGCTCTGAGAAAGAACAAACCGCCGCCACCAGACTCTGACTGAACACCATATCTCTCCTCAACTGAATCTCTGAGTCTGAGGGAGAGAAGAGAGTTAAATTAGCATAATAGGGGCAAAACTAAGCCATTCCCTTAGTTTGCTGTTTTGAATGACATGAGGAAGAGTAAATGATAGGTGAACTATGGACAATAGTATGCCCTCTTAATAAAACTTCTTCAGTCTCCACATTATGTCTAGTGTTTAAAGTCTAAAATCAGAACCATCAAATGATCTAAAGACACATTCGTACTTCCCAATTAACTCAAAACACATTAGACAACAAAACACTACACTTTTTCCTCGGCCAAATGTATTTAATTTAGCTGCATTTTCTAGTCATAACCTTGAGAAACGGTGTCTTTATTAAATTATAGTTCCTTAAGGGGATTACAGAAGTCTCTGAGGGCTCTGCTCATGTGTGTAATTTTTCTCGAAGGATGCTGTGCCACTGTTGCAGGTGTGAGAGAAATGCTGTGTGGAGGAATTCTCAGATGAGTGTAATTTATTCAGGGTGACCTCAAAAGACTGCCTACTGTTTGGTGTGACAGATTATACCATATAATGAACGAGTCTGAATAAGTGTGGTGAAAAGACCGTAAATGATGTGTTCCTTATTTGTCATGTATATTTATAGTATTTGAATAATATGCGTAAGTGAATTTGGTTTAATCGACACTCACCTGTGTATTGCAGCAGGACCAACAATAGGCGCGTTTTTACCTCTGAGGGAATATAAAAAGCAATGTCATTTATGAAATAAGATCATCAAAAATCTGAAAATGCGCTCCTAATCTGAAAAAATTCTGATTATTATTATTAATAAACTAAATATTTATTTTCTGCGGTTTATAGTAAAGTGAATAAGATGCAGGTTTTTGCACTGAAATACTACAGACAGAAGTGGTGCAACTACATATGTTAATATGATGCTGAGTATGATAAATCTTAACATCCTTTGCTATAAAGTAAAATAAAATAAAATAAAATAAAACAAAATAATGCAGTTTTGTCCAAGGCTACAACAAATTCTGAATAGTATTATTAATAAACTAAATATTTCCTTTCATGCAGTATATAGTGAAGTGAATAAGATACAGGTATTTGCACTGAAATACTTTAATAATGAAATACTGAAATACTTTGCTATAAAATAAAATAAAATAAAATAAAATAAAGCTGTTTTGTCCAATGCTAGAAAAATTTATATTTCTGAATATTATTATTAATAAACTAAATATTTCCTTTTCTGCAGTATATAGTGAAGTGAATAAGATGCAGATTTTTGCACTGAAATACTACAGACAGAAGTGGCACAACTGTATAGTGAATATGATGCTGAATATTATAAATCTTAATATCCTTTGCAATGCAATGCAATGCAATGCAATGCAATGCAATGCAATAAAATAAAATAAAATAAAATAAAATAAAATAAAATAAAATAAAATAAAATAGCCGTTTTACCCAATGCTGGTAAAAATTTAAATTATTATTATTAATAAATGGAATATTTAATTTCCTTGTGTTATAGTCTTGTAAACACATCAGACTGGACCATAATGTTCAGCTTTTTGTTAATTTGTTTTTGCTGCCAATTCATCATGTTTGGCATTTACACACGCACACACACACACACACACACACACACACACACACATACAGCAGCGTAAGGAAGTTAAATGCAGGAGAGTGCTTTTTCAGCCCTTGCTGACAACTGACCTGAGGGAGTTAAATCAAAATACTCACTCTCTGCCCTCCATAAACTCACATTTAGCAGTGTGTGCTTGAATAATGGCAGCATCCAGCCCTATCGAGAGCTGCTGGAGTGGTTGTTTTTGGCCAGGATTGTACGTATGTGGTGTGTGTCGGTTTTGAAACCACTGACCTTCTGCAAACTTGGAGATGGTGTGTGTGAGAGCCTGAATGCTGCTGGGAAGGTTCCACGGATCCTGCTTGACATGAAGCCGCAGTTTCTTGGTGCAGTTGAGCTTCGGCTCCATATCCTGATGAAACTCTGTCCAAAAACAATCACAGGATCATTGGAGTCAAATGTGCAGGATCAAACAGACAACTACACTAAACTGAAGAATACACATTTACGCAGCACACAAGACCCTGTGGAGTGGGATCAGTAGGGTTGAGTGTTGTAAAAATATATGACATATAGCTCCATATATCAATGCCCTTACAGTAGATGACTCTGGCCATAAAAGTTGTCAACGCTTGTTACCATGGCGATGATAAAAATGTATGGCGCAGTGACACACATATGCCATTTCTCACACACACCTATCCGCTTCCTGCTCCATTCAGGGAAAAGGAGGTTGGGTGAGATGATTCGTCTCTGTGATTATATAATAATTTCCTTTGAGCTCTCTGTAGTGATGTAAAACATTTTCAGGAATCTACCACACACAGAGTAAGAGCAGGTCCACTACTGAGACAAACAGTTGTTGTTGTAATAATAATAATAATATATTGTTTATTTAATATATTAGTTTACTAACATAATATTTACATATTTACACTTTTTATTATTATTATTATTAAAATACAGTATATTTGTATCCACATATTTACATTTAAACATCAAGGTTTCAAATATTTACATATTGCAAATATTTCTACATTTGCATATTCAAAAGTTCTCTGTATTACCTACATAAATACAATTGTCTATGTATGTTAGTCTCATTTATTTATTTATTTATTTATTTATCCCTGCTTGTGTTAAAAGTAGCAACATATATTTTAAAACATAAACTATTAAATTAAACAACAACAACATTTTAAAAAATGTCAGTCAATTTGATTCACAAGCAGAATAATACATTTTTATTACTTTTTAAAAATATGAAAAACAATAAAATAAAAAGAAATAAACAATAAAATATGCAATAAAATAAAAACATTAAATATGAAATAATCAAACAACAAAATCTACAATAAAAAAAATATAATGTAATAAAATATTAAATATGCAATGAAATAAAATAAAATAAAATTAAAATTTTGTATGAGATGTTTATATGAGAGATATTTCTTTCTGATAATCTTTATATATATGCAAGCAATAAAAAGTATTTTAGTATTTTAATTATTTTTTTCACTAGCTCTAATAAGCAGTTTGGTTTCTAATTCTCAAATCCCTTTTTCTCACCTGCATGCATGTGACAGCTTAAATAAACAAATCACATGCACAGGCACACAAATTATAATCAACTGTCATCTCCTTACAACAGCAAAGCAGCAACATTTTGTGGAGGTATAAAACTAGATTCAGACCACACACACAGATAGAGCAGATATTCGCTGACTCATCACTTCATTTAAGATTTATTTCCCAGGCAAAGACTTCCCTGCTTTCAAATATCACTAGAACAATGCCTACTGTGTTTATTAACCTACCAAATGACCTTGAGCCACATCCTGTGTGAAACTGTGCCTTTGGGAATAAACTTTATTATCACATAAACCAGGTACTCAGGAGTTACTGCAGATTGCATTAAAGTTTGTTTCTACTGTCAACACACTGAGAGCTTCGTACCTGGAGCTGATTATCTATCGTTCAGCTTCAGGCTCCTTAAATGAAACATTTTAATGTGTAAAGAGATTTAATCATACTAGCTTTTATGAGTGAAATTCACTTGAAAGTAAGCATCACTATGTCCTACTTGGAAGAGTGCACTTGAAGTAAGAACTCAGTGTTAATAAAAAAAAATCTAAAAAAAAAATCTGTAAAATTAAATAAACAACATAAAATAAGACATAAAATACAAAAAACTATAGAATATAAAATACAATAAAAACAATATAACAAACGATCAAATTAAATTAAATAAACAATAAAATTAGCAATAAAATAAAATATGAAATAAACAAAGTGAAATTTTAACAATAAACAATAAAATAAAAATAAATAAACAAATAATATACAATACAATACAAAAAAACAATAAAATATACAATAAAATATAAAAATATAAAATGAAATAAACAATAAAATAAAATGAATACAAAAAGCAATAAAATGAAACAAACAATAATAAATAAAATACAAAATAAACAGACAAAAAGACAATAAAATAAACAAATAAAACAATGAAATATACAATAAAATATGATAAAAATATAAAATATGTATTAAAATAATAAAATGAAATAATACATAAAAATAAAATAAAATAAAATATAAAAAACAATAAAATTTACAAAAAAATATAAAAATCTAAAATGAAATAAACAATAAAATAAAATAAATAAAAAATAGAAATCAATAAAATGTGATAATCAAATAAAATATAAAAAGAACTCAAAAAAACTACAGACCATAAAATGATTTTTTTTAAAAATAATGTATACATCATCTGAAAGCTGAATAAATAAGCTTTCCCATTGATGCATGGTTTGTTAGGATATAACTATATTTGGCCGAGATACAACTATTTGAAAATCTGGAATCAGGGGGTGCAAAAAAATATATCAAAATACTGAGAAAATTGCCTTTAAAGTTGTCCAAATGAAGTCCTTAGCAATGCATATTAATAAGTTTTGATATATTTATGATAGGAAATGTACAAAATATCTTCATGGAACATGATCTTTACAGTATTTAATATCCTTATGATTTTTGGCATAAAATAAAAATCGATAATTTTGACCCATACAATGTATTGTTGGCTATTGCTACAAATATACCTGTGCTACTTATGACTGGTTTTGTGCTCCAGGGTCAAAAAATAAAATAAAGTAAAAAATAAAATACATTTTATATAAGAGATATTTCTTTCTGATAAGCTTTGATGTATGAGAGCAATTAAAGGGGTCTTTTCAAATGTACTGTATTACACGAGTAGTGTCCTTTTCAAGGGTGCAAAACCATCACAAAATCTAGAATGCGACAGAGGAAGTGACCCAGACAATCTCTACGTGTCCAATGTCCTAGTGTCCTCAGATCAGATAGAGGAAGCGCCCTAGACTATCTCTAGTAGTCTGATGCTCTTTCTCTGTCCCAGATAAAATGAATTGTACAGATTTGATTAAGATGATTTGTAGTAGGACAAGGACAAATCTGAGGTTGGAGCAGTCAATCACAGAACCCTCCACACTGCTCAGAGGAAACCCCCACCTTTAGCCACACTTCCTTTTGCCAACAACCCTTTACACATGAAATACAGGCCCAGATTTATGTTACTCCTTTTCACCCTCTTCCTTCTCTCTGACTGAGACATTTCAGAGGGGCTGTGCCAGAAAAAGTTATGATCCCTGGAGATCATAATCTCATAAACATTTACAGTTTCTGAGTTTCAGCACACAATTTAAGTCCGACTTTAGTTATGCAACCCATAACAAAAAGTGCACTGAGCCATGAAAGTCACTTTAATGAATATTGTCTGTATGAATAAGCCTGTGCCAACACAATTTACTACATGAGAATCTCTCGATACCTTGAAGTCCCCGTCCCGGAGTGAAACACTTGGTCTGTTCAAAGGCTCGTGTCACAGTTGCCCCTTTCAACAAACTGGTGATGGACTCCACCTGAAAATGAGATCAGCACCAAGACATCACAGGAAATGAGTCTTTAATTAGCCGACTAATCAAATGTGGACAAACTCAAGAGTATTTCTGTGTTTCAAAACTCAATCTCTTTGGTGCTTGTAAACCTAAAGTGCCCAAGGAGGCAGTCTGCACAAACAAAAGCCCCTTGAACTCCCACCCCATCAGCCGGAAAACATTTGTGCTGCATGTGAACTGGGAGTGTTGTGCTCCCGGAAACCTGCGTGCTATAAACCAAACACATTCTCCATTTTACTGGTGATTGAGACATCCTCGTTAAAAAGTGTGGAGACAAAACGGATTGATCTCTGGGGGAAAATGACCATGGCCGTGGTGCATTATGTGAGGGATTTCAGTCTGTTTTTAGGTGTCAAAGAAGTCAAAGGTGAAGCTAAGTCTTCTAGACAGCAGATTGGATAAAACGGTAGATAAACCACTTGTGCATTATTTAATAAAACTGCTATTTTTTATTTAAAATATTTAAATAGCAAATGATTACATGAAACATATTTGTTCATGTTTATTTTATATTTATATTTTATATTTAAATTTTAATATGTTTAATATACTTAATAGTTTAATTACTTATTAATTAAAACAAAACATGGAATATTATTAAATAATTATTCAATAATACCATAATTAATTCTTTTAAATTAAAATAGTAATGGGTAGTTGACATGACATTAAGTGACTTGTTATATGTTAAACTATTTTAAATAATGTTTTTATCATTTTTATTTAATACATGGCATTTTTATGACACTGTTTTGATGGATTAAATATAAAACTTGCACTTCAATCATGTCTCACTGCCAGACCATGAAGGAGCTTTAAAAAAAAAACACTTTACAAGAAGATTCAATTCATTAATAATTAACAAACAGATCATTTTTAATTCATGAACTATAACAAATCTTTATTATTTATTATCAATTATTAAGGATCTATGAAAAACTAACAATGAACAAAATTTTATTGCAAGATAATGTATAAATTAATGTAAATGTATAAATGAATCAATAGATCAACTAATGTTAATTTATACTAACTTGAAAAGTATATGTAGAAATAAGTATATTAGTACATATAAAAATTTAACTATTATTATTATTATTATTATTACCACCATTATTATATAACCCTTTACTTAAAGCTTCTATGTATAATGCATTATAAATGGTTATTAAAGGGTATAATGGATTATAATTATTCATAATGTGCGTTGTAATACATTACATCTTGTCATAAATAATTATAACCGAATTTAAAATGCATAGTGTAACAATGAATTGATAAGTGTTATAATGTATTAACTGTGGTTACAATTATTCATGAGATTGTACAATGCATTATAATGTGCATTAAAAGGCATAATTAATGCATTAAACTACTATTATAATGCATTATACATAAAGGCTTTAAGTAAAGTGTTACCATTATTATTATTATTTATATTTATATACACAAATATGGATAAGATATTTAAGATATCGTGACTGAAATGGTCCATTCTATTTGTTGTGTACCAAAATACTGAAACAAAAAGTAGATTACTTGCATGTGGATATAAAAAGTTTGTTGATCCTGACAGCAAATACACACCTGACTGAACAGATGCTCCAGGAAGCCGTGCAGCTTCTTCTGCTTGTCATGAGATATCCATACACTGGTTGGCATATCGTCACCTGTATGTGATTGATTGTGTGTGTGTGTGTGTGTGTGTGTGTGTGTGGAGAGGGTGAAGTGGTAATCATTAGAGGATACCATCATTCAACACAGAGCCCTTAACACATTTATTTAATTAGTGAGGTACTGCCATAACAATGCAAACAATTCTCTCTTTCTCTCTCTGTCTTTCCTGTCCTTCTCTTTCTCCATCTGTTCAGTAGTTAGCATCAAATGGCCATCAGTTTGGCAGACTCTGTATTTTGGCGGGTTCTGTTTGACTAAGTGGAAAATGTGTACTTGATGTGCAGTGCAATGAGATAAGAATCAATCTGAAAGGCATATCCAAGCACTTGCCAAATTTGATTAAAGTCATGGAGGATTTAAAAGGGAGGTGAACTAACAATTGTGTTGTGGTGTCAGACATGTGCAGGATGATGTCTGGTTACATTACCTGAGTCCATCTCGTCGCTGTGCACGTAAGAGCTGCAGTGACTGCTGCAGATGCTGGTGAACGACGCTATGGAGTTCCTGTTGCTGTTACAATCACTGGAAGAAATCAGATGAAAGTGTTATGAACAAATAATATGAATACTAATACATGACAGGATCACAATGGTGCTGAAGCAATCTGTTAAGATCACAGCAAATTCATCAAAATAAAAATATAAGATAAAAAAAAAATCTTCTGAATGTATTCCTTTGTGAGCTCTGGTGCAAATAAAGCCAGAAACAAAACAAAGCAAAGCAAAGCAAAACAAAATCAAAACAAAGAAAAGAAAAGAAAAGAAAAGAAAAGAAAAGAAAAGAAAAGAAAAGAAAAGCAAAGCAAAGCAAAGCAAAGCAAAGCAAAGCAAAGCAAAACAAAACAAAACAAAACAAAACAAAACAAAAAACAAATCAAAACTAAACAAATCGAAACAAAACAAAACAAAACAAAGCAAAGCAAAGCAAAACAAAAAACAAATCAAAACTAAACAAAGCAAAACAAAACATTACTTGATCAGAAAGAGGAAACTGACTGTAGAAGCAGACTGTTTATGTTGATGTCTGTTTATATAACACATACTTGTTTTGTGTTATGAACTGCTTTTAGAACACAATGTTGTGTGAAATCTGGCAGACATGATGTTTTAGAGAAGACACTACATCTAACTGTAAAAGTACTTAGCTACTGTAAGACACATTACCTATAGGAGTCCCTGTTGCTGATGGTGTCGTGACCCGAGTCCTCCTGCTCATCTCCAGTCACATTAAAACACACTTTCTTCCCATTGCGTTCACTTTTCTCGCTCTCACTCTCAGCTGAAATGTAGCTCTCTGTGGGCTTCCCTTCAGACCCTGTGGGGTGTGTGATAGAGGAGAGCAAACTGTGGGAAATACAGAGAGAAAGAGAGAGACAAGGAGAACCAGAGAAAGATTAATCACACTTTAATCACACTGCAATCTATGTGCAATAAAAGAGTCAGAATCTACACCTCCAGAAACACATGTTCATGACTCACATAAACAGAGAGAAAGACACATCACTCTACGACTCTTTCACAGTGAACCAGGGGTGGATAACACAATAAATACTAGCAGTTGAAAACACAATAAGGCACAACATATTGAATAATTTTAAAAAAGTAAAATAAAAAAAATAAAGTAATATATTTAAATAAAATGGCCATCTGTCCAAGGTGTCTTCCTCAACTATGTCACATATACACTGTAGCATGTACACCGTAAATGTATGGTTTGAAGAATGGATGGAAAAATAAAATAAAATAAAATGTCTGTCCAAGGTGTTTTCTCAACTACTGTATGTCACATGTAGCTTACACTGTAGAATGTACAGTATATGTAAGAATTGGTGGAAAAATAAAATAAAATAAAACGGCCCTCTGTCCAAGGTGTTTTCCTCAACTACTGTATGTCACATCACATGCAGCTTACACTGTAGAATGTTTACCGTAAATTTATGGTTTGAAGAATGGATGGAAAATATAAAATAAAAAAAATAAAAATAAAAAAATGTGTGTATATTGCACAATATTGTGTACAGTAAATATGTATGGCACCTTTATAAAATGGAAAAGATTGTTCTTTTTATTGACTAGATATGCTGAAGACACTACATGAGCTGAATATTGCAACAAAGATGAACATTATAGTGGGAGACATCTGTCATATAACTTCCTCAAAGTCACAATATATAAAACAATATAAAACAATGTCTAAACTATTTTGTATCTAACAACTGCTGTAAAAATACAGTGGTCTATTATTTAGTTTTTGTTTAATTTGTTGTGTTATTTTTTTTGTCTTATTCCTGTTGTTTGTGGATTATTTCCATTGTGCCGTGGCTTGAATTAGTATGTGTGGCTCATTTCCCTTGTGTTATGGTTTATTTCCATTATGTTGTAGGTTTCTCTGTTGCGCTGTGGCTTATTTCCTTTGTGTTGTGCATTTTTCTATTACACTTTCAGCTTGCTTTTGTTATGCTGTGCATCCTTTCATCCAACTTTTAATTCCCAAACCCTAACATATTTTAAGTCTAGCACGGTTTCAAGTTATATTTGAAACATTTCCAGAGGATCAGGCGCAGCGTGTCAGTGTTGAATGTGTGAGGATGACCAGAGCCAAACAAAATCACAACCTGTTTGTGATTGGCTTCCGGACAACAACTCGAGGAAGTTCAAGGTCCTCAAAATATGGATAACATCAAAACACGCATATACAGCTGTGTCAACAGTTATAACTCCGTTAGGAGAACGGCGAAGAAAATTTAAATGCTTATTCTAACACATGGGGACATTTAAGCCATATTTTCAGTCTGGTTTTGATGCCCAGTCTCTCCACACATGAACATACTAACATGTCAAGCCTTGTTTGAGTTTCAGACAAACCCCTCCGGGTTCTTTTAATGAGGGGACACATAAACATACTTTTGTGGAATACGTTCCCTTACGAGCACATACCGTAACTCTAATTCTCATCCTAACAATAAACAAAACCTCAACAAAATCACTTCCAACCCAAACCAATTCTGCGAGTGAGAACCTGAGGAAAGTTTCCAGTGACGTCTCGCTCGTGAGATCGCCTGAAGGCCTCTCCAGCTGCCCTAGTTCTCCAACTTTGCAGGTTTTCTAACAATGTTCCCTCCTGTCAAAGCAGACAGGTCGCCACCATAGGGTACCATTCTGTCGCCATTGAAAAGAGCACCCAGCACCGCTATTGGCTGGAGCTTAATAAGGAAGTGTGCACAGCATGGGGCCTCGAGGGGCATTGAGCATCAAAGTGAGAAGAAGTGGAGGAGGGGAACAATGATGAGAGTCTGCAGGGGAGATCTTGGTTCAGGTCCATGGGTCTCTCTGCCTATGGTCCTTTATACACGAGTGCTTTCATGTGACATGTGAGGCTCTTTACATTCAGCTAATGTCGTGCAGCTGACTCTGCACTTTCAACTATAATCAGAATGTGACTTCTGGTCAAGTCACACTTGCAAATACAAAAGAGATCACTATCTGAAACAGCTGAGAAGACAGATATGAAACATCTGCATTTAACTAGTAGGACAGTATAGAAGCCAAATCCAAAGGAACAGAATTTAATATGGGTTTTATGGTATTTGATCTATGTGGATAAAACCTTCTTTGATTCTTCTGAGCAAAGTAAAGCTGTCCGGAGAAGAGCTGCTTATGTGAACAGTGAACACTACTTAAAAACGCATTTGCAACCCATTCGGAAAAACTGATTAATTAAATAACGCTATAGCATCTGTTAATAAAGGGATAGTTCACCCCAAAATGAAAATTCTGTAATCATTTCCTCACCCTCATGTCATTCCAAACCTCTATGAGTTTCTTTCTTATGTTGAACATAGAAGATATTTTGAAGAATGCTGGTAATCAAACAGTTGATGGTCCCCATTGACTTCCATAGTATTTCTTTCCCTATTATGGAAGTCAATGGGGACCAACAACTGTTTGGTTCTTTAAAATTCTTCAAAATATCTTATTTTGTGTTCAACATATTATTTTTGGGTTAACTATTCCTTTAAGAAAACAAGTAAGATACATAGATTTTAGGAAACTTAATCGATGGGAAATCCTAGTACATGTAAATGTAAAAATATCTTACATTATTATGATTAAAGTTAATTAGATTTCAGCAATCAAAATTGTAGGAGCGTCATTTTCTGTAGGGTTTCGACTCCACTCTTTTTAACCAACAAATATACAGTACATGACTCTTCCAGTTGATTGATTTACTGGATATGGATATTCTATTTTGTTTTACTCCTAATTTCATTCACAATAAATATATTAGAGCTTGTAACTAGGAAAATGTGGCATTTGAAGATTTTATTAATTTATGACCTTTCCAGGTACATAAATCACATTTAAAATTTGACTTCCTCATAAATACTGGGAATCCTGGATCTTCAAAGAAAACAAACAGTTGTTGAGGTGAAGTTAAATATGAATTATCTTGATTTTTAGTTGTTTCAGCTTATTTCAATGCCTGTTTTGTCTTATTTTTACTACACGAGTGCCTTGGAGTATTTCATCTTCTCAGTTTGATATTTACCTCCAAATATCCAAAAAGCACTGTTGATTACAAGAAGAGACCAGTGCAGCATTCTTGGCTCCCGTTGTTTTGCCTGTTTTGTCTTATTTTTAATTATTTTAAGTCATCTTTATTTTACTCACCCTCATTTTATTCTAAACCTGTATGACTTTCTTTCTTCCGTGGGCCACAAAAGTAGATATTTTGAAACTTTTTGAATTGTTTTGTCCATATAATGAAAGTGAGTGGGGTCCAAAACAACATTGCTGGCACCATTCATTTTATTAACATATGAAGTTCATAAGACTTCAAAATATCTTTTTTGTTTCACATATAGTAGGAATATAAAGTCATACAGGTTTGGAATGACAAAAAGCTCATAAAAAAATACAGAATTTTCATCTGAAGTGTCCCTTTAAGGCAGTTATACAGTAACAACAAACACCACGCAAGTCTTTCTGAACCACCCACTTCAGATCTCCCCATACTTTGCTTTTCTTAGCCTTTTCTTCAACCTCAACAACTGTAGAGATCAATGCACTTCTTAATCCACAGCGGAGTCAGAGGCTTCCGGAAGTGGCTCCGATGAGCTACTCGGCTGCTATTTGCCCCATTATTGCTGCATGATAGGGATGGCTGTCTGACAACCGCCTCCAGGCAGCCATTACAGCACTCCCTCTTGCCCAGGGCTGTGTGGAAGGTCATTATCTCCCCACCAGATCAAGGACGGCCTTGCCAATAAGCACACTCACAGACCTTCAGCCAGCAATCGGCAATCGGCACTGACAAGCATATGGCAGCAGCAGTGAAAGGTGCCGCCCCCACCGCAGATCAAGACTAGCTGTAATTGCCATCATGTCCACCGAGGATCTGAGCATGTGATGTCCATGTAATGATGAAAATTCAAAGGCTGATGGGATAATGGATGTTTTTTTATTTAAACTATAGTTGCTATGAATAGAATTGGAAAGAACAGAGGGAAAGAGAAAGAAAGAGAACATAATTTAGTCTTGTTAGTCGCTTGTGCCACTTTGCAAATTACTCAGGGAGAGTGACATTTACAGTGTAATGCTTGAGTTCAGTGCTCTTGTGGCATTTATTTATTTTATTTTTGAAGATTTCCATTTTGGGATAGGGGCCTCAGAGTGTCCCATTTCCTTCAAGGTGTTAATGTGCTTCCAGAAAATGAAGCCATCAACAGCTCGGCTCAGACAGGAAAAACCCACCCTGTTTTTACTAAAGTGTCACACACACACACACACACACTTAATTGCTGGAGAAAAAAAAAAAAGGTAATTAGAGACATAATGCAAATTCCAGATGTTGGGTCATGTGAAATGTACAAAGATTACACAGTTGCTGGGACAGTAACATCCCATAGAGACTCTAGCAGTAATAAGAACTGTCACATCTAGAAACAATTTGCGTGATTTCTGATGTCATTTGATTCCAAATCCAACATCTGAAAAAATGTCTCAAATCATTTACAGTCAAAGGAGATGTAAAAATGCTGCAAATAAGTTAACCTTCAAGTGTTTCATATAATTAGCTAACGTCAACCCAAGATTTTACAATGTTCAACCAAATATGTTTTTTTTTTATCTTTGTTTCTTAACAGCAACAACAACATCATATATTAACACATAATTAATGATTTAGATAGAAAGCACAGTCAAGAAAAATATAAAAAAATGAACAATTCCGAGAAAATATTTATTATTATTCGCTTAAAATCTCATTAATAATTCAGTTAAAGCACACTTGATAAAATAATAATATTAATAATAATCTTATTTTTACTTATCAAAACTTTTCATCTGTAAAATAGCACATTTGAACATTCATAATTATGTATATTTTATCTATATTTTGTACATAACTTCTCAAAACATTTCATCAGTAAAATAGCACTTTTGCACATTCTTAATTCTGTCTATTTTCTCTGTATTTTCATTACATATAGTTATTTTTTCATTAATTTATTGTCTATTCCCTTTATTATTAGTGTCATATTTCTTTTTATTACCTCAAATGATATGTATGTCTGCACTATGTCTGTACTTTCTGCACCGGAAGCTCCTGTCATCAAGACAAATTCCTTATGTGTGTAACAGACTTGGTAATAAAGCTCTTTCTGATTCTGATTCTAAAGCTCTTTCTATTTTCCTTCTAACCACTTGATCGAGGTATGTTTACATATTCACTGTATCATTAATATTAGCCATGGTTGTTTTGCACTGAACACCTAAATAATAATTTGTTTTTTTTCTGATTTCTTTCCAACCTCTCTGTGACTTTAAAAGCATGATAACCAGGTAGACCAGTTAATTCATAGGGTAGGCCACCAACAAAAGAATAAAGAGAATAATACATAAACCACAATGAAGGATCTCCTCCGATGAAAGATAATACATTTCTAATGATCAAGCTCTCTTTGTGATGAGTTACAGAGTTCTCTGGAAGCAAAGGGCAGTAATACAGTTCAGTCACGATTCTGTTTCACTCTGATTCACTTAAAAACCTGACTTTTCGTCCATTTAAGTATTGAATTTTTAGACAGATGGTGTACTAGGCTGAAAAGGCAAGCTATATATTCATGTTTTGAACATGTTCACATGACCAAACAAAGATATTACCAAATAAAAATGTCATACTCATGAATCTGGGCGGCGTAGCACTCCATCTCTTTGACGACAGTGGTGAGTTTGGTCAGAAGTTTGTGGTAGGCGTCCAGGATGAGCAGGTCGTCCTCTCGGAGCAGGAAGCGCAGACCGTGACCTTCTGCCCTGCTCAGACTGTGTCCTGATGGGGCGGCCATGCTGGTGATACTATGCTGGACGTAAACCATGGGGTTCAGCTTGCCTGAAATCACAAACCAGTAGAAAAAAAAAATACTTAAATCCAATATTTATTTCATAGGTGTCTTTAAACTGGCCATTGCTTCCTATAATGAACAGTCTCTGTTCGTACATTAAATGTAGGAATCTATCTTCACTCACCCTGCTCTGAATTGCGGCCTCCTTTCTCCAAAGTGTTCTTCCTGTTGTCCAGCTGGACTCCGAAGGCACTTCCAAGGGAAGTAGTGGTCTTGGGATAAGACACCTCAATAACGTTGATGTGACAGTTGGTGGGGCAGAAGTCACTGCTGTGTAGAGGGGAAACCTTGGTCTTCGCCTGCTTGAACGTGGGCCAGGCCCTGTTCTTCAAAACCCGTGAAAACTGAGAGCAGAGAGGCATTAGTGTAAGATACAGTAAATATTTGTGTGAATATGAGCAAGAGCTTATTGGATTTTCCTATGTAAATCATCTAAACCTGTACTACTGTACCCAAAACAACAATACTGTGTTGCTTCAACCAACCTGGCTTCAGTAAGAGTTAGCCGTAGGATCTTTAGATTGAGTCTGGTATGCTAACATGCTAAGCCCATGCTAAATTCAGTACTTTCCCATCAAGCTCTGGTGCAGTTTAATTTTCAGATTAATCTGTGAACACTAAACATTGTTTTGACCATCCAAAAGCTCAGTAGAGTATATACCAAACACACTATAAAAACACCAGTCCATCAACATCTCCAATCACCTGATGATGTTCTTGGCGTGTTTAACAGTAAACCAGTCTATGGTGGTTTAAGGTCTTAGCTGGCACCTTAGGCTGGTTTTCATTGGTCAAGCTGGTGTATTTTGATAGCTTTAGAGCAGTGGTTATCATCTATCAGCAGTGAAAGAGAACTGATTTCACTATATGTGTGCACTGTCTGAGTTTCTGAGCGCTGTCTGAGAGGTGCGCACACGTGAAGACGGTGCTTATAGAGCGGGAGTATTACACTGAGTTATTTTTGCCGCTTTATAGGCCTTGAACAAAATAGACACACTTGTATGTGTCAAAATGCCTTTCTTTGCAAGTATCCTCATAAACACAGTAATTTAGGTCTTAAGTGAAAGCAAACAGCTCAGAAAGAAAACACATGTGTAACAGTATTTTGGATCCGGGCAGCTCTTAAAGTGACAGCAGTCTAATATTCCTGCTGTCTGTCATTCATGTTAATCAAGCAACAAAAGAGAGACAATCTCTCACTGCTCTTTGCCTAAATTACTTTTGTAAGTTTAATAAGAAGAAATATATATTTAATCCTCACAGTGAAGAATATGCAGTGCTTTTATACATTTGATTACTTTATACAATGTATGTAGCATTTCTTATTTATTTGTTCTACTGTAGTTTTTTGTCCTATTGCTTGCGATTAGTTTCTTATTCTTATTTAATCGCTGACTATTTACTTGTTTTCAGTGAGCTTGAGTTTTATTTTTTTATTTGTTTGTTTTTTAATTTAGGCTAGTATTAGTTTTTGTGATATTGACACTGGTGACAAGAATTATGAAATTTCTATGGTATCAACATTTTTGATATCATAAAGACCTTATTTAAAGCAAAAATAAGTATATCATGATATATAGAGTTACCTTGAAATAAAATTACTCATATTGTGATGTAAGATTTTGGTCATATATCCCAGCCATACTTAGGGGGCCTTGTCTTCAACAACGGGGGGCCTTGGAGCAAAAAAATGTTGAAGACCACTGTTTTAGAGGACTGTTTTCTTTTCAGCTAGTCACGCTAAGAGATCAGCTGGCTAATTAGCTTAATTTAGCAGAACACAAATGTTTTCATGCTAGAAGAACAGATAGACCAACTGAAGACCAGCTTGACCAGGTTAGGGGTGTCCTTTTTCAACATGTAGAAAATCAATCATATAGGTGTCATTTATTTTCAAAGCAAGACTGTTCTTGAATAGATCCATATTGCACCTGAAATTATAACTGATTTAAACTGTTTGCATTCAAAGTCATGGCTTCAGGCACAGGAGCGTGTAACTGAATCAGTAACAGGCTGACCTCAATGCTCCCTTGAGCAGGGATTTGAACCTCGCCTTTTTCCAACAATGACATAACGATTCTATGGTTGTGATCATGAATGACTGTGGTCACGGACTACACTGGACGGGTTACAGCTGCCCTGGACACGTAGCCTCCCCTCAGACCGGACATCCCACATTCCTGGCTAGCTTTGACAAACGGGGAGCGTCAGTGTCCGGGGTCTGGACCCTACCAGACCTCTCACGGGGCCCTACTGAGAACGCAGCAGAAGGGAAATTATGCAACGAGACGGGATGTCTATTTATAGCTGGTGAAGCAACAGCTAATTAATCCAGTGCTGAGTGGGATGTTGAATCAGATCACAGGGAACAACAAGGGAAACTGTCAGATGCTTGTGGATGTATTTTCCTTTTCTTGCTCCAAATAAGAGCAGCTGATGGAAATTAAAAATGACATTTTGCACAAGCCTGCTTCCCTTGGTACTGATGAACTCGCATATTTCATCAATCAAGGCCAGCTGGTGTTAAAAAGGACAGGGTGGGACGGTTTCCTGTTCGGTAACCTAAATAGAAGTGCTACAAGTCAAGCGAAGTTTGCTTAGCTGCAGCCATCTAAAGGCCACCAAACCAGAAAAATGTATTAAGACATTGAAAATAGTTTTTAAAGCACAGAAAAAGATCCACCCAGCTAAAAACACCAGCATATGGCATACAGTTTTGGATGTGGGTGTGCAGGTGTCTCAAATTGTGTTTTGTAACTAGCATTTCCTGCAAGTTGTTGATTTAGTCAACAAGCTTAATCAGGAGGAAAAAAGCTAAAATTCTATTTTTGGCTACAGCTAAAAAATATATATATATTCACCTTTAGGTGCACAGAATTGCTTTTTAAAATGATATCGTTTCCTTATTTTTCGACTCATTTTAAATTTTCTTTTACTTTCTAATGCACAGCACAGTTGTGCTTTACAAATGCCATGACTCAAAGTTTTTCCTAATGAACACATGGATATGCTGGTCCACCAGCTAGCCCAGCACTAACCAGTCCTGACCCGTTTTTCATTCTGTAAGAAGAAGCGTTTCATACATTGCCTGCTAACCTTCCTGTAATTGGTGATTCTTCGATTGATATGCTCCAGTCTCTCGCCACACATTGCACTGAATCTGGTCTGCAGGTCCTCAGGGATGAGCTCTGTGCTGGAGCTCAGTCGACTGCAGGTCTGCACCAACTGCTCATCGTTCCTGGCCAAGGCTTCTAAAATCTGACAAATCACACAAAGAAAGACACAGAGCATGAGTTCTGGAAGAAAAAAAGGGCTTTGGTCATTTACCAGATGTTCTTTTCACCGTTCCTCTGTCAGTAATACAAATAAAGTGAGCAAAACTGCCGTAGGTCAAGTGAGTTAGAAACACTGCATGCATTTCCTAAAACAGATACACAGAACTTTGTTGTTCCCTTGTGGTTATTATCCAACCCTTATTTCCTTAAAGGGTTAGTTTACCCAAAAATGAAAATTAGCCCATGTTTTACTCACCCCCAATGTATCCTAGGTTTATATGACTTTCTTCTTTCAGACGAATCCAATCGGAGTTATATTAAAAATTATCCTTGCTCTTCCAAGTGTTAGAATGGCAGTATGCAGGTGTTTTTTTCAACAGTCCAAAAGTAGTCAAAAAAAGTGCATCCATCCGTAATAAAACATGCCTCACACGGCTTCGGGGGGTGAATAAAGGCCTCCTTTAGCGAATCGATGCGTTTTTTTAAAGAAAAATATAAATTTTTACAACGTTGGATGCCTCCCCTCACTTTTCTCTCACTTCCGCTAACTGTCATAGACGGAAGCCGTTCCGGGCGGATGACGTAGGACGTATGCATCGCGCATGCGCCGGTGATTAGTAACGAACGCGGAAGCACAGCGGAGAGACAGCAAAACAAAACTCTGGTCACGAATTAGAAGCACAAAACGAGGATTTTTAAAGAAAAATGTCAGAGGATTTCGATATAAGCCAAGAAGAGACTGGTTTTCCTTTGCTAAAGTAAGGAAACTTTGTCTGTCTCACGAGACTAGCATATCTCACAGGCGATTGCACGATGCATACGTCCTACGTCATCTGCCCGGAGCGGCTTGCACATACAACAGTTAGCGGAAGTGAGAGAAAAGTGTTTATAACGTTTTAAATATTGATATTTTTCTTACAAAAACACATCAATTCGCTACAGGAGGCCTTTTTTCACCCCCTGGAGCCATGTGAGGCACATTTTATTATGGATAGATGCGCTTTATTTGACTACTTTTGGACTGTTGAAAAAAACACCCTCCAACTGCCATTCTAACGCTTGGAAGAGCAAGGTTAATTTTTAATATAACTCCGATTGGATTCATCTGAAAGAAGAAAGTCATATACCCCTAGGATGCCTTGAGGGTGAGTAAAACATGAGCTAATTTTCATTTTTGGGTGAACTAAGCCTTTAATAGTTGTATGACTGTAAAAACAGTATTACTTTACACTAAAACAAGACTAGATGTCCTGTGAGTGTTTTACACACTTAAGGCCATTCGCGTTCCAACACGGTATGCTATGCAGTAACCATGAGCTCCCAGTTCATTCTCAATGAGGAGATTTTGTAACTGGTAGCAACACATGCCCTCAGCACAAGATAAATAGTTTTTATTTATTTATTTATTTGCAGTTGCCATGTAATGTTGCTCAATCAGGAGTGTAATACAAAAGATGTCAAAGTTCCATGTTATATTGTATTATATTATTCATAACCTTTACTGAATTCATGGAATTTAAATTTTAAACTAAAATTCATGAAAAGTTTAAAACTAAAACTAACATAAAATTATTAAAAATATATATGTAAAATATTAATCAAATTAAAATAATAATTGATTTTTATATAAAAAGCTTTTTACTTAATTAAAAATAAGTAAACAAATTGTGTGTGAATATATATATATAAACTAACAAAATTACCCAAAAAAAATTCTCTAAAAGATGTTAAATACAAAAATAAATTAAATAAATAAAAGTATTTAATGAATATATAATTATCCTTTACATGTAAATACACTTTTGCTGCTGTCTTTGCAACCAAGAATAGTAGGGCAATAAAAAATAAATTTAACACACACGGTGGTATAATTATTTTCTCATAAGAGAGAGACGTCTCTCCCTGTGAGACTGTGGAGGAGAGGAGAAATTTAAGAGCACACAGTGACCATAACAATTGCATGTAATCTGCCTAACAGCACTGAAATATGAAATATTTCTCTGAAGAGAGTTTTCTCAGAGGAAGTGCAGACCTACCCAAGCAGATGTTTGTAATAAGGCAGAAATTGCTGGCAGTTAAGGTAATTTCAAACAAAAGAGAGTCTTAATATGTAGAACATGTCAATACATCAGAGTCCCATTAGCTTGCGTTTCTGAGACGTCACTCTCAAGCTGCGATGCCCCCACTGCTTGGAAACAGAACGCTGAACAGTCTTTCCTGACAGCTGTTTGTTCATTAACGTAGATTGTAAATCACAGAAATCCACTTTTAGGAAACGAAATATGGCGTTCATTTGTAAACAAGCGTGATAAACAGCTATTCAGAGCAGCTGAGATCACACACCACAGGATGCAATGCAGTGCTAAACATATTCAAGCTAACGTTAATAATCAACAACAGATATCACACTTCACATAACCGCATCTCTTTCTCTCACGCTCCCTTGCTGATGCAAAAAAAAAGGAGAGGTGTGCGCACAAAAAATGCAACACTTGCAAAACTTGAAGAACACAATACAAAAACAACATGTGATATGCAGGACAACACTTCATTGCCAAATGGATAAAAAAACACAGTTCAGAAGTCTGGGGTCAATAAGAATATATATTTTTTTTTTAAAGAAATCATTGCTTTTATTATGCAAGGATGCATTAAATCGATCAAAAGTGAGAGTAAAGACAAATTTATGATGTTATAAAAGATTTCCATTTCAAATAAATGCATTACCACAAAAATATTAAGCAGCACACTTGTTTTTTTAACATTGATAATATTAAGAAATGTTTCCAAATCAGCATATTAGAATAATTTCTAAAAGATCATGTGACACTGAAGACTAGAGTAATGATGCTGAAAATTCAGCTTTGCCATCACAGGAATAAATTACATATTAAAAAAATATATTAAAATAGAAACAGGTATTTTAAATCGTAATAATATTTCACAATATCACTGTTTTTGCTGTATTTTTGACTAAGCATAAGAGACTTCTTTCAAAAACATGAAAAATATATAATTTTATTGTTTTTTATAATTTGTATAATTGATCATTTTATTGTTACATTTAAGTACATTTTAAAATATTAAAAACACAGCTATTTTTTGAGATATAATATTGCACATTGCATCACTGTTTTCGACTGGAATTACATTATAGCTTTTTAGGATATTTGATAAAATATTATAAATATTTTGTAATATATATATATACACAATATATATTTGTGAAGGGGTCAAATGACAATGAAATTTTCAGTAAAATTCGGGCAAAAAAAAAAGCAGGAAAAATACTTTTGTAAGAGCAATAGTTCCACCTGAGTCATTTATGTCTCTTCCCTTCCTTAGTCTCCACACAGCGACAAGCTCTGTGATTTAAAGTGTTTATCCTTTTATTCCGCAGCAGGGGGTCGTAAAGACCACTTTCATTTGTCACACACACTTGGTTTAATATACTCTGCTGTCAGCTTCTATCAGTGGTTGTGTTACGCCTGAACTGTGAAGAGGCCTTTACAAATGTACAAGACAATCCCTGTCGTCTCCTCTGTTTCTGTATGAATTAATTCACTGGTGCTTTACAGCAGAGATGATGGCTGGTTTGTGTCTGTGGGATGACTCATGTGACTCTACCTTGGCCGTGAGGCTGAAAAAGCCTTTTGGTTCCACCATTTTCTCCAAGACGTGACACTTCATCCCAGCCGTACTGTCGTACTCGTACATGACGCCGTACTCCAGATACACGTTATCCACCGTCAGGCTGACGTGATCTTTTTTTCCATCTATTATGGCGATTGTGTTGAACTTGTCCATGACTTCTGTTGAACACACACACAAGTTTGTGTCAGTGTTACTAGTTTGAGCAGATCAAAAGAGACAAAGGAAGCATATACATAATCCAAAGCCAATATTGTGATGGCTAAAGCTCATCTAGAGACCAGCAGTCTACTTCCTGCTTAATAACAAAATACCAAATCATTATACAAACATTATATCTATTTATATTTTATTAGGCCAGTTAAGGTGAAGAAAAGTGTTAATCTTGTCAATTAAATTACTGATGAAAATGCAGCAATGCAAAATGTTTTTCGAGTTCAATAACTATAATGAAGTCAAAAAAGGCAAAAATTTGATATTATCATGATAATTGTTTTTTTTTTAAATAAATTTACTTTGTCTGTTACAGTTTTTCCATCACATTTTCATCATTTCATTGTCAATGTGTACAATTAAATTGTTAAATTCAATCAAAGTAAATTAGATATATGCAATCTTTCCATGTCCTGTGAATTCTACTGAAGTGAGACTTGTAGAGTGAATGAAGAAATTAAATTAAATTAAATTAAATTAAATTAAATTAAATTAAATTAAATTAAATTAAATTAAATTAAATGCATATTTAAAATAATATAAATAAAATAAAATGGAATTAAACTTAAGAATTTGCTATCATAACATATTGACTACATTTACAAAAGCAAGTATAAAAATCTGTGCTGTCAATAAACCATGAGACATGAGTTGTTCCCATGTCCTGTGAATCCTGCATGAGGCTATCCTGATGTGAGACTTGTAGAGTTATTCTTAGAGGACAAAGAAGAAGAAGAGTGAATATCAAGGCTAGAGTGGGAGGTTGAAAAAGTGTGTACTTGTGCATACAATACAATATGTATTTGAAATTGTGTGTGTAACAGTACCTTCAACTTTACACTCAAACACATCTCCGTTCTCCCCTGCGGCGGGCTTCTGATTGGTTCTTTGGTGGTCTTCCTGTGCACTCTCACTGTTGTTGTACACCCATTTAATGGAGTCTTGCTGCAACAAGAAACAACAAAACCTATTCAGACAGACTTGCTTTCAAAACATGGTTTGCGAGTTGATAACACACTCCCATCGGACACTAAAATCAAAAAGCTAAAACATTATTTTTTTCTACTAGATAGCAATGAGGTTAAATGTAGAGCAAATGGATAACTTTCATTTAAAGGGATAGTTCACCCAAAAATGAAAATTCTGTCATTAATTACTCACCCTCATGTCTTTCCAAACCCATAAGACACGGAAGCATGAACCACTGATGTCACATGGACTATTTTAAAGATGTCCTTACTACCTTTCTGGGCCTTGAACGTGTCAGTTACGTTGCTGTCTATGCAGGGTCAGAAAGCTCTCGGATTTCATCAAAAATATCTTAACTTATGGAGCGACATGAGGGTGAGTAATTAATGACAGAATTTTCATTTTTGGGTGAACTATCCCTTTAAATCTGAACTTGGCTTCTAATTAAGGCCAATATACTTCAAGAAAAATCTAAGAAAAAACTGGTGTGGTCACATTTATCATTGATTGCCAAATGTTTCTGCGCAAAATCCAGTAATTTCAATGGTAATCTGCACAATTGGGAATTTCATGTGAGAGCAAAACATTTCCCCAAACAGATTTCGCAACAAGTTCACGTTGCTTGGTTTTAAAGTGACTTCTGAATGAACTGTGCTGCATACATCGCTACACTATTGACAATAAACCTTTTTTGTTGTCATCTTTTTTGTATTTCTGTTTCTTCTTAGCAGTATACTGCTGCTTAGGTTTTTCAAACTTCCTTTTACCCCTAAGTGCCAAACGATAAAGAACTAAATGATAAAGAACTTCACTATGAGTATATCAGGACCTTAACAGACTAAAGCACATCCACCCCAGCTCTGTTTCTGTCAATATCTCCCCTGCATTTCCCTCCTCTGAATGGTGGGCCGCAAATCCCTGCTCAGCAGGAGGGTGGGCACCCCCTCATTCTTTTTCCATGTCTGATGGAAACCAGAGTCCAGTCAGCGTGCCAACCACATCGTCCTACTTCAGCCTGTGCCAAGCCTGTCCTTTATTACCCTCCAACACAGGCCTGCCTGGCCCATTCCATAACCCATATCCCTCACACCCCCAGCCAGCTTCCTGGCCTTCTTCCCTGCCCTGTTCTGCAAAAGAAGCCATAACTGCTATTATTGCTGGGCAATGACCTGGACAGGATCACAAAGGGTTCTGTTATGTGCGTTGTAGCATTTAATATATACAGATTTACTACTTAGAAAGGTCAGGAATAGTGCATTTCCATGGAGGGGCTGAGAGATGCTCGCAGTCTTACCTGTGTGGGATGCCTGTACTTCCTGCAGGCTGTGACGTGGGCGATGACACTGGCGTGGCTTTCTTTGCTCACATTGATGCCATTCACTTTAATGATGCATTGACCCGGGTGAAGGCCTGCGACTGCCGCAACGGTGCCTTTTGGGAAACAGGAAGAGAGATATATTTTGCCAAATTCTAAGATAGCATTGCATATAATAGCAGAATGCAAAATGATGGACAATGCAAAAAAATTAGGTACTCAAAAGCATTCAGTATTGAAAAGTTTAGATAAAAACAATTCAGTGTACAGTATTTTAAAAAAGTACTATTTTACTCAATATTTTTATGTTCTATGTATTGCTATACCTTATGAAAATTAACCATGGTTATAGTAAAAGTGTTGTAACCATGGTATTTTGGCTTATTGATTAATATTTGTATAACTACAGATTTAATACAAATACCATGGTTAAACTATGGTTATATTAACAAAACCATGGTTAATTTGTGGTTACCATGGTTTAACTACCCTGCTGAAAAAAGAAATGGTCATAGCCGGTCAGCAGAGTGGTTTTAGAGAGGTTTTTGCCACTTCTTTAGCTGGTCAGGCTCGGAGAAACCAGTTACTTTCAGCTTAAACCAGATAAGACCAGTCAACCAGCTTAGGCTTTTTAGCTGGGGTTTTTTTCAGCAGGGTATAGTAACCATATGTTTTTGTTTTTATTTGTAGTAAAACCATGGTTACTTTTCGTAAGGAATGCTAACGAGAGAATTGTGCCATTAGCTTAGCAACATGCTAACATCAAACTATTCTCTTCTGGCTAGAGGGCTATTTGTGTACTATTTTACTTAATATTTGTGTGTGCTATGCATTGTTATTCCAACTGAAGTATCATGCTATTAGCAACATGCTGATGCCAAACTGTATTGATTCACCTGTGCAAAACGCTATTTGTGTTCTATTTGTGTACAATGCTAAAAAGAGCATTGCGCCATTAGCAACATGATAACATCAAAATGATTCTCCTCTGCAGGGGCTGTTTGTGTACTATTTTACCCAATATGTGTGTGTACTACATATTCTTAAAGGGGTCATATGATGCGATTTCTTGTTTTCCTTTTCTTTAGTGTGTTATGTTGCTGTTTGTGCATGTATACGATCTGCAGAGTTACAAAGCTCAAAATTTGTAACAAGATTATTCTATCTAAAAGAAAAGGCTGATCTAGATCGGGCTAAAACACCTCATTAAAACACGCCCCCACATGTCTACGTCACGATGTGAAAATATTTGCGTAATGCTGCCCAAATGTTCACGCAAAGAAAGAAGGCGTGGTTTCAGTAACCACAGTAGTGTTGATGCAGCCATGTCAGGGAGACGCTGTGTGTTTCTGTGCGAAAGCAAAAGCACTTTATTTGGCCTTCCGAAAGTAGATGCAAATAGGAATCATTGGTTAAGATTTGTTTACAACAGAACAGCACAACCCAAATGTTCGAATTTGTGCAACGCATTTTATGGATGACCATATTGTGAACCTAGGAGAGTACAAGGCTGGCTGTGCACAAAGGCTATTTAAAAAAAAATTTGCTATGACAATCTGGCGATTCTGAATCAGCGACTGTAAGTATGTTTTGTTATTAGTTTAACTATTTGCTATTGACTGTTCAAATGCGGAGTTATGTGCAGTGTAGAGTAACGCGTTGTGTGTGTGTGAGTGTGTGTGTGAGAGAGAGAGAGAGAGAGAGAGAGAGTCACATCACAGTGGAGTCAGCTGTCTTAACCGCGGCTTGTGTAATGCAAATACATACGAGCTTCATCACTGTGTCTGTCACGTGACTCTGTTCCCCTTTCGGGCTTGAACTGATGGTAAAACTAACAACATTATTAACTGTCTTTATATTTACTTTGAAAGCCGAAGCTCGCGATTATGGTAAGGGGCGTTACATTTCCGACGTGTGCTTGTGGTGTTCGGCCAATCACAATGCACTGTGTCAGCTGGCCAATCAGAGCAGACGGCGCTTGTCGGAAGGAGGAGCTTTGTAGAAAATGGTAAATGGTTTGAGAAAGGTGGGGCATAGAGGACCTACAATAATGTACAGTATTTGAAAAATAATGTGTTTTTTGAACATTAAAGCATATCAACATATTCTGTTACACCAAACACACGAAATAATGATCTTTAAAAAAGCATCATAAGACCCCTTTAAGCTAACTAAAGTGTTATTCTGTTAACTTAGCAACATTTTGGCGCCAAACTCCTCTGTAGAGTGTTATTTGTGTACTGTTTTATACAATAAGTTACAGCATGCAAACTTAATTGATTCTCCTGTGTGGAGTGCTATTTGTGTGGAGTTTAGAGCTGTTTCCCAATAGTGTCTCAAATCGGTCACTTTTAAGAATTATGCTGGCTAGGGTGCTGCCTTAGAAGGTATCTGCCTATGCAGTTAGTAGACAGCGAGCCGGTTCACTATTGGAACAGAGCTTTTTGAGTTGAACAGATGTTTTTGTGCATACACAATGAGGAAGGGAGAAACATAAATCAACACAAATCTCCTAAACACACAATCTCATAAGCATTTTTACAAGCAGGCCCATAAATAGCTACTTAGACGTATAAGCAGAGCATAAAAAATGGCCCAGATTTTCTCTGTAGTAACAATTCTTTCATAGTTCATGTCTGAATGGCAGTGTGCAAAGTGAATGACACATAAACAGTTTAACCCTAATGTTAGGATCCGTCTAGCACAGACAGATTGACTTGGCATGGGCACCACTTTCTCCATTACAGCAGGTGATACTAAACTGTAAAATAACGGTTAGTTTTCAGAAAAGCAAAACATCAGTAAAATCAGGACCTGTTTATCTGTAAATGATGTGTGGATCCTGTAAAAGATGTCTGAAGACAAGGCCAACATTTGAAGTTTCACTGCACAGACTAAATATTCATAGCTTGCTTGCATAATCTCCTAAACAAGGCCTTATACTGAATATATTTTTTCTGTATTAAAAGTGCATGCCTCTGAAAAATGTTCCTGTTTCTCTAATCACACTTTATGGTCTGAAGTCTTTACACTGCATTTTTTTTCCCTGAGCAAACACTCTCTCACTTCTACAGCCAGTGAAACTCAGGCAAAAGCGATTTTCAAGAACAAGCAAGCACATTAAGCAAGGTAATAATTATCATAACTCCCCACTGAGCTTATGAACAGCAATCACCTGAAGGAGCAGCTGACCTTCTAAATCTGGGCAGAGAAACTCAAATTCATGTTTCAGTACTACCCTGCTGAAAAGACTAGCTTAGGCTAGCATAAATGTCCATACTGTACCTTCTCCTAGCTAAAAGCATGTTGACATGTCACCATAGTTCTGTCATGACAACTCTCAGAAGATTTTAGCATGGTAATGGATTGACAATGTTAATGTATTTGGTCTTGGCAGAATAGGTCTGCTACGCTGCTTAATTGCTGCTGCTGTTGGTTATTGCTGTTGTTGTAAATTATTGCTGCAGCTGCTACTGCTGCTGCTGCAAAGCAAGTACAGGAACTTGCTAGTGCCAATTCATACGCTGATGTGGAGCTGTGAGTATTTAAGACATACTGCTGCTGCACAAATAGCATATAAAATAACCCGTAGCGGATCTATACAAGTGGAGCTGGGGAAGGTGGAGGGTTTCAGAGGAACTCTGAATGTGTGCTGCAAAATGCTCAAGTGAATGCTAACCAACCATTTAAATGTAAAGCAGCAAGCTCATTGGCTGCATATGCAACATGAACCAATCAGCTTGTGCCAAGTAGTTTAACGCTGTGAATATCATCAGCCTGTGCCATCTAGAGTTTCATGACAGAACTTGGAATTTTTAGCCATCAAAATACTGTAGCCTTTCTAGTGAAGCTGGTTGACTAATGATGTCTTACTGATTAAGCTAGTTAGAAGTTGTGGTCAACCGATATGTTTTGATGTTCAATGCCAAAATCTTAGAGAGCAGGTTGACCAATGGCCAATATTAAGTCAATATATATGATACCACACTATTTAATTTCAAAGTAGTAAATAACACATGCATAATTTCTGCAATGAAATGTATATATGTTTTAGATAATGTTTCCTAAAAGTTTTTTATAATTAATTTTAAAATGAATGAATTTAAATAAATAAATTGCACTTGATAAAAAAAAATATTGGTAAAACAAACAGTTTTAGACTTAGGAACTTCATGATTCTCTTATGTTATCTTATCATAGTATTTTTTTTATAAATAAAGACATTAAAAACACAAATAAATAGGAAGTTAACTCTTTAACAACAGTGTGATCAGTTTGTGTGCACTAGGAATCATATTTTTCAAAAAAGGCCAGGTTCTCAGCAATGTCAAAATAAAAGTCCCATCATCTGATGCTTATTGGCCAAACTGAAAAACATAAAACTTATTAAATACCAAATGTCAGCCAATATATCAGCCTTGGCAACATATTTTTGCATTCTTGCTAACTTCCACCAGAATTAGCCAGACTTCAAACCCTTCAGGCAAACGGTATCTCTCCAATAAAATAATCAAATTAATTGGATTCATACAGAATTTGAATTTGTAAATGACATATTTTGGATGCAAGTAGCTTCTGTTTGCTGTAAAGTGAGGACTGTTCTTCTTCCATCTCTTATTCTCTTCAGGGATGACAGTGCAAGGTGGATTGTTTTTCTTTTTTCATTCATCTCTCACCATGTCTGATGAGAATGCACTGCAGACACAGCAGGAAGCGAGAGCTGTGCAGCTTGTTCTCTCTATATATAGATATATATGTGTGTGTGATGCTCTTCTCAATCTGGCTCAAGTCAAGTCATGTACCTACAGCTCCAGCTGTGATCCAGCTGAGGTTCAAAAACACAGTAGGATATAAAGGGCACGAGTAACTTCCTTTAGCCCAGCCTAGTTTTTCTCTCTTCCTTTCTCTCTGTTTCGCTCTTACCTCTGCCAACCGCATGCACCACAGATGGCCCGAACCCCCGGATCTGAAAGCCCAATCCGTCTGCGGAGTCTGGGATCTTCACAGTCCTGTGGAGCAGATAGACACACAGACATAAATTTGGTCACCAAACACACCACATATTCTGGCCATTGCTCCAAGCGTGTTGTGTATTCTGAGTTGCAGTTAAATATCAAGCTGATATTCATCAATAAAAGGATGTTTATCTGGCAGGTTTCTTTATTTAATTGACATCAGGCTTTATAGACAGTCTGTATGGTGTTATGAATTCTTTAGATCACAGGAGACGAGAGGTTTTCCACTCACTCTCTGGGTTTGGTGCTGACCAGTACTCTGAGGGGACCTTTGCTGTGGAAGCACTGCTTTAGGAAGTTTTCCACTTCTTGGAAAGGTCTCAAGAAGACCAGGTCCCCGTTAATAGCAAAGATCTTTTTCCCCACTTCCAGACCAGCCATCTACACAAGAGACACACAGGAATATCAAATAACCTCTCAACCTAGATACACAGTTGCTCCAAAATGATGTGGACACTTAAAAATGTGAGAATGACATTAGACAGCAAAACATAAACCAGTTTTTTTTATATATATATATAAGCTATGACAAACACTTTCAAAGTAAATAATTTCACAAAAGAGGTTTGAAATTAATTTTTTTATTAATATATTTATTTATTTTATGAAAGAACACTTTTATTTAACACTTTATTAATATTCATATTATAAATTCATACTTTGATTCAACACATTAAAGTAATCAAAGTGAGAGTAATTTCTTTTACATTGTTTCATAATGCTGTACATGCTGTTCTATCACAGTTTCCACAAAAACATTAAGCAGCACAACTGTTTTCACCATTGATAATAATAAAAATGTTACTGAGCAACAAATCAGCATATCTGAATGATTTCTAAAGGATCATGTGACACTGAAGGCTGGAGTAATGGCCACTGAAGAATCAGCTTTGTCATCAAAGGAATAAAATTATATTTAAAATATATTCAAATAGAAAAGTGTTATTTATATTTTTGTAAAAATATTTCACAATATCACTGATTATTTACTGTAATTTTGATCAAATAAATGCAGCCTTGGTGATCAATAAATCAATAACTCTTACCAACCTCAAACTTAGCTATAGTATAAAAATAGTATAGATATAGTATAAAAAATATATTAAAAACAAAATTGTTTGTCACATTGGATGAAGCTGATGTGATGAACGACACCTTTGTTCATTTTGCTGTGCATACTTGAGGGGAAATAACTATTTTGAGGTTAATGTATATATCTTATGTACAGTATGCATGTGCATGAATGGATGGCTGAAAGCATAGATAAATTTCATTTTCACAGGTGCAGGGTTCAATCCTTTCATCTACATGTGCAACTTCCTGCTCTGAGCTCTCAAGTGGATGTAATTCATTCACTCTGTGCTTCACTGAATGGATTGGACATGTCTCTTGACAGCTATAAATATAACCATTCTTCTCTTACAATAAAATGCACAGTCCTCCGTTTCCGGCTCATGTTTTTCATCTACATTGAGAAAAACGCTTGGGCAGCTTTTCCTTTTTCTGTTGTTTTCTCTTTCCCTTTTTCATTCATTTTTCTCTTTTTATTATAGCTTATCCTCTCTGTCTTGGTTGCTGTCTTTTTTCAGTTACAAACACGAAAGTCCATTTTGCTATTTTTACAAGACAGCTCTTCGTAAGTGCACAGCTGGATTTTATTGGCTTTTTTTCACTCTGCTCCTCATTGGAAACAGATCCACATGCAATGCAGCGTGGAGCCCTGTACTGTGACGCACAAGTTACTTCAGGTCTGGGTAGCATTACTCTCTCTCCGTCAGAACCGAGCCAGTTCACTTGACCACATTTACCAGGGTTTGATCTAACAGATCGAACATATTAAGGCACTAAAAGGGAACCTCAAGACTGGCGTGATTTGAGGTCTATTTGTGTTATAAGCCCACAACCGCAAACATCAAAATGTTCATTACCACAATAGAAAGTGCTAATTGTTAATTATCAAGGTTTAGGGATTCAATTGATCTTTAAATGCCTAATTGGTCTAATCGAGCACAAGCAAACTAAAAGATGAGCTTGACAACAGGTGTGTAAATTCTTATTAAAACCCCTCACCTTTTTTTTTTCTTTTCTAATTTTGCTATGGTAGGAAATACATTGGAAAAGCCAATTTATTAAAATTAACAAAATTCAAATAACCATAAAATCTACCCTAGTGAAAAATGTATTTATGTACTTAATAAAAATACCTTGCAATTGTACTTTTGGTATACTAAACTGGTATACTTAACGTCTGCTAAACTGGAACAACTAATTTTGAACTTAATGCACTTTAATTGTGCAGAAGTAGTGCTGAAGTCCAACTAAAGCTATACTGAAGTATGTGACTCTGGACCACAAAACCAGTCATAAGTTGCACGGGTATATTTGTAGCAATAGCCAACAATGGGTCAAAATTATCGATTTTTCATTTATGCCAAAAATCATTAGGATATTAAGTAAAGATCATGGTCTATGACGATATTTTGTTAATTTCCTACCATAAATATATATATATATATACCAAAACCTAATTTTTGATTAGTAATATGCATTGCTAAGGACTTAATTTGGACAACTTTAAAGGCAATTTTCTCAATATTTTGATTTTTTTTCACCTTCAGATTCCAGATTTTCAAATAGTTGTATCTCATCAAATATAGTCCTATCCTAACAAACCATACATCAATGGAAAGCTTTTTTATTCAGCTTTCAGATGATGTATAAATCTCAATTTCAAAAAATTTACCTGAAAAATTGAGGTGAGTACCCTGACTAAATGGTGTCAGAAGAACCACCTCTCACTCAACATCGACAAGACCAAGGAGCTGGTGGTGGATTTCAGGAGACAGAGCAGAGAACACACACCCATCACCATCGACAAGACACCTGTGGAGCGGGTAAACAGCTTTAAGTTCCTCGGCGTTCACATCACCGAGGGTCTCACATGGTCCACTCACACAGATGCAGTGCTGAAGAAGACACATCAACGCCTCTTCTTCCTGAGACGGCTGAGGAAGTTTGGAATGAGCCCCAGCATCCTCAGATCATTCTACACCTGCACTGTGGAGAGCATCCTGACCGGCTATATCACCGCCTGGTTTGGAAACAGCACCGCTGGCAACCGCAAAGCTCTGCAAAGGGTTGTGTGAACCGCCTGCCACATTGTTGGAGGTGAGCTTCCCTCCCTCCAGGATATCTACACCAGGCGGTGTATAAGGAAAGCCCGGAGGATCACCAATGACTCCAGCCACCCGTCCCACAGACTGTTCTCTCTGCTGCCCTCAGGAAGACGTCTCCGCAGCATCCGATCCCGCACTAGCCGACTGAGGGATAGCTTTTTCCCTCAGGCTATCAGGCTAATGAACAGCCAGAACTAATACACCCTACAGCACACTCCCACTTTACGATATGCCACGCACTGCACTTTAACTCCACAGTTCAAACTGGACTACACGAACACACTGCACTAATACATCAATCTATCTGCTACCACTGGATACCATTCAATGCACATCCATGACATTTGCGTATCCAGCTTGTGTATGATCTACTGCACCTTTGCATATTACTGTGTGTGTATATATGTGTACATAATGTAGAATGTGTACATACGGTGTATAATGTGTATTGATAACTGTAAGTATGTCTAACAGTACACTGTGTGTACTGAGTATATGTATGTGTATATTGCACATTGTCATCTGTAAAAGTCTGTAAGTATGTAATGTACTGTCTATATGTTAATTGTTTCTGCACTGTCTGGAACACGCTCTCAAGAATTTCACTCATCAAGGCACATGTGCTGTGATGATGTGACAATAAAAGTGATTTGATCTGATGTGCACTGTGCACAAATAGTACTCCAAATAAAGTTTAATTATTTTTATTTATTTATTTTTTATAAAAGTGTCACTTTTACTTTTACGTTTGTATAATAAAAATATTGAACAAGAACCTAAGTCACCACTTGATATCCAAAGTAAAATCTGGGTCTTGAAGCAAAACTAGCTGAGAACCAGAGTGACCTTATGACTCAAATAAAATAGTATTTCTGTTTTTCTAAATCACCTACACAAAGGTATCACACGCACCTCAGCATGGGAGCCTTTCTCCACTGATTTGACGATGGGCACTCTGTTTCGGTCTTCTAGCGTGAAGCCATAGCCTCCTTCACTTGGCTTTATCTGAAATCAGAGTACACATTTCACAGTTATCATGACTTAGTTGCTTTGGCTTTGTCATACAGTGACATTTTATCACAATTCATGTTTTGGAGCTGCTCCTAGAATGCTGCTTCAGTCTCTCATGAGCCAAAACTGTCAAGCCAGTTGACTGCATGTTTAAGTGTAATGAGAGGCTGGTTTAGAAAAAGTCAAGCATAATTACTGGTGATGACTCTAGCGTCAGAGCTGGCCCGAGTTCAGACCCCCCGTACGTGCCGAAGCAGAAAAGCCCCATGCAAGTGGATGAAAACCACATGGGCTAACGCCAACGTGCGCTATTGTAAGTGGCATCAGCTGTAGGCGATTACAGACGACATCTCTCACCAGCAGCGACTTGGCGATGACATTCTCCACTATTTTTAGATCGTGCTTTATGGGCTTGTGTTTGGTGTTGGAACCCTCCATCTCCTCGTCGGCAAAGAAGCGAAACAGAAGAGGCTCGTCCTTAAATTCGCTTTTTTCCAAAACTGCGAAAAGACAAAAGCAAGGTGTTTTAAAAGAAATAATATCTTATGTTCATGTGCTAGTGATGTAAGAATACAAATATTGCATAGTTGACATGAAATACTTTTGGGAAATTGAAAGCCCTCTGGTGTCACATGCTAAACTCTGTCTAAAATTAAATGAAAACAATATATATATATATATATATATATATATATATATATATATACTGTACTGTGTATATATAATAAAATAAATATATATATATATATATAAAATCCTTAAAATTATATTATATTATTAAATTATATCAACTACTCAGTTAAATTTCACTTCAGTTTCTTTTTCACAAACACACCAACACACACACCCACACACACACATATAGAGAGAGAGAGAGAGAGAGAGAAAACACTCACATGCAAAATATTGACTTGTACTGTTCAGCCTATAACATTAAATATTAAAATAAACCAATATTAAAATAATTAATTTCATTTTGCTTCATTCTAATGACATGTTTGTTTACTTTTGCATGAGTTAAATTACCAAATAATTAAACAATAACAAATACAAATAATACTATTAAAATTTATATTATTATCATTACTGTAAATTATTATATTATACAGTATTATATTATATTATAATATACATTTACTTTAACTCTTAATTTTTTTTTATATGTTCAAGGACATGTTATTTGACAACTATTCAACTTCATTTGACTTTGGTATCTGTTTTTCTAAAGTCGTTCTATAACACACAGCAAAAAGCAACTTTATAGCAACTATACTTTGTATTTGTTTTGGCTGCTGCTTGTCATGCAGCAGTTGGGGAATAAATTGATGTGAAAATGTAATTTGTGCGCCACACAGAAGAGGGAAACACATAATGTACTGGAATGACAAGAGCCGTACAGAGAGTTTCAGAGGGGAAGCCTTTTCTATGGAAAGTGGGTCCCATGAAAAGGAACAGGCCAGGATTTCAATCTGTCACCCCGGCAACATGTGCTCTAAACAATCCCTTCACTTTTGTAGCAAAAATACCCCCAACGAGAAAAAGAGGTCCAGTGTTCTCCTCCACACTTCTATGGGCGAGATTAGATAAAGCTGAATTAGCTTTAATGGTCACATAACCCAGTGAATCATCTTAAATGGAGGCCAAAAAATGAAAGCACAGCCAGTCAAGTTATTACGTTCTATAAATTTGTTGGTAGTTTGCCGTATTTGAAACTCAATTGCAGCAGCCCATGTTAGACGATAAATGAGTCACACGAGCATGATGTGGACTTTGGCATCGAGTGCCCTGAAAATGAGACCCGAATCCTGCAAACAAATGGTTGCCATGACAACTAGCCAGTCAAACTTGGATTGTGGAGAAGGTCAAGGCTGTTGTCGAGAGACAGAATGTGCAGAATCCAGTTAGAGGAAAAGTTTTGCAATGTGAATTCACCTCATATACTACAAAAACCATTTTCTTAATTAATATTTTGTTATGCTTTATATTAAAAAGGTCCTGAAAACTAAATACATTTACTCAAAAATATCTATCTATCTATCTATCTATCTATCTATCTAGAGAACAATTCATTTAAGTAAACAAATTATTCTCTTTAATATTTCTCATATCTGAGTTTCTCCCTTCATGATTGCTTTTTCAGTTGTGAATAACTGTTATTTTGAATGCATGATTAAGTTCAGTCATACTCAGAAAAAACACAAAAAGACGCTTGTCACAACACATGAATCTAAATCAGTAAACAAATCTTTTGGGTGAACGGACGCAAAAAAGTGACTGAGATCAATTAAAATCACTCCTAATAAAACAAATGAAGTTAATTTCCCTTTTCCCATAGGCAAATTGTATTTTTGACATTGTTGCTGTTGTTTTAAAGTACAAACCTCACAAGAGTTTCTTTGATTTATGCTTAAAACATCCCGGTTGACACTTTTGGGATGAGTTAACATATGACACATACACAAAAAGACAACTTTGACAAAGATACAGTGTCAAAGAGACCAAAAGAAATCAGACAGACACAGAAAAACAAAGAGAAGAAATAAAAAAACAGTGAAACAATGACATAAATAGCAGCTATCATACCATGATGCATGAATCCATTGTCACACAGCTCCACCCCCAAGATCAACGCCTCTTCTCTGCTTCGGCAGTCACCCTTCATAAGAGAAAGAGACAAGTGCCACTCTCTTTGTCTGCTTACAAGTGGTCAAAATGTCACACACCCTCCTTTGAGCTACAGAAAACCACATTTAATTCACACAAACACCACTGCGGTCCGGTCACCACAGAGTGACAACTCTGAAGGGTCACTTGACCGCCTGGTAATAATTTCATAGTCAAACACAACACATCATCTTATTGAACACTCATTGATTGTGAAAGTTGCCTCTAAATATCCGAACCACACTTCAAATGTAATCAAAATCTGTATTCTCATGATGACTAGTCTGTTTTTAAGTAGACAAAATTAGACTATGTGGCTAGACGGTGGTTTATTGTTACAGTTCTCTTCCGCCTCAGCATATTTGAGATTATCCGGCATGTTTAGGAAATAACTACCACTTTTGCTCCATTCTTTCCTCTTGTCTCATTTCCTATGGAGGTCAATGTGTTTCCAATCTGTCTATAAAACAGTATCATAATACAGAACAATCAGACTGAAATCTTACCTGTGCTATCAGCCAGTCTATCAGCTTGTTGGCCATCACCACCGATTTATACGTTCGTAGATGATAATCTTTATCCCTGTTTGGAAAACAAGGAACATTTGACTTGAACAGTAGTACAGTAGCCTCAAGAGACACACATTTCAAGCTAAACTTCAGCCTTTGCCCTGACTTGCATCTGCCTGAAAAGCTCCTGAGAGCACTGTTCTGGGCTTTTACGTCACAACAACCCTTTCCTCTCAATTTTTTGAGGCCAAAACAAGTACTTTACCTTGAATTTCCTTTAGGGTTGCACAGGGGTCGTAATGTTTGACCGAATAAGGACACTCTGTACATATTTTACTCTTGCTGACCACACTAAATGACACAAAGTTGATCTGGAAAGCTAAAAGTGGACTTTTTTATCAATGCAAAGTGAGTTGAGATGTTCAGCAAGAGAAGATGTCAATGAATCACGATGGCCAACTAATTAACCAGTCAGTTTTTTCTTACATTTTTTTCTAGTTTTTATATTTTTAGCAGTGGTGCTTTGATTAGCATGCTGACAATGTGCAAATTACCATTTACACGATAAAAGTAAACTCACTTCAATGCTTTCAATCATTTACCAAAGTCTCTCTCTTTGCACGATTGCTTGGACTCTCTTTGGACAACTGTTTTTTTTTTTTTTTTGTAAATGTGATTTTTAATAAATCTTTGAGCACTTGTCATCATATAAAGCCACTGAATAAATCAGTGAAGGAATCTGTGAATGAATCAGAACAAATGTTTTCAGCCGTTAATAGCTTATTTTTAATTAATCGAGTTAATGATTCATTGTTTCACTCAAAAAACACTTGTTGCCACCTAAAGCAATTAAACAAACCTGTAAACAAATCAATGAACAAATCACCAAAAGACACTTGTCACCACCTAAAACCACTGAATTAATCAGTGAATGAATACATGAACAAATCAGTAAATTAATACATGAATGACTGTTATTTCTAATGAATTGAGTTGATGATTTAATGGCTCACTCCAAACACACAAAAAACACTTGTCACCACCTAAAGCCACTGAATGAATCAATGAATAAATCCATGAACAAACCAGTAAATGAATCTGACCAAATATTTTTTTTTTCAGTGTGCAAATGACAGGTTTATGCAATTAAACCATTCTGGAAAAGTGAATTCAGTACCAGCAGAACACACCGCTTCAGCCATAAACATTCAGATGGGTTTCTTTGGCCACTGCATTGCATTTCATGCTGTTTCTTAAGTGTCGAGCCACTGGTGTTGTGTATTTAAGATGGTATGTCAAGTTAAAAATTTTGAATTTTTAAAATATGTGTTTTAAGACCCTATGTTCTCTTAACAAACATGATTCTCCGTTCCAGCAGAGGTCAGCAGGTGTCTCTCAGCTCAGTTTGGTCCAGCTCCAGGGCCTGGAATGGGTCAAATGGATGCTTTGCGGCTGCTTCCAGACCACGGGAAATGAAATGGAGCAAAGATTTTCCCATGAAGCCAAGGGTCTCTTGGGGGACACTCACTGTGCTAGGTCAGAAGCCTAAGCAAGGGCCCACACCCTGCAACTCACACACACTTAACTCCAAACTTAGCTGTTCGCAATTCAGAGAATTTGAAAGAGAAACATCCTCATTCCATTTTTACACAACCAAACACCTCCAGATGACAGGAAATGTGCCTTTTCTCTCAAAGGAGTCCTCTCTCGACATGCACCTCAAGTGTGTGTGACGGTTTCTGTTCGATTATATAAGGATTTGTTTTAATCACAGACCAGAAGTGTGAGTCTGGACAGGCCTTGCCATGATTTAACCGCTACAGACATGGAGCCAGCCCTTTCCTCTGTAGCTGTACCCAGAACTGTCAGCGTGACAAATGAGGGTAAACAGCGTTACCACAGGCAGTCATATGCCTGGCACAAGAGCACTGCAATCTGTAGGACAAGTGTGTGCAAAGTCAACCAAACCTTTCAAATCCTCCTCAGTCTCCAGATTTTGGCCATTTTTAAACACTATAGATATTTACTTTCTTTTTGTTCTACTTCTCACTGTTATACAGTATGTCAGGAATGTTACTCATCCTGGATTTTGGGGCGCAGAAGAGCTGAAGGTTTTTTTTTTTAATGTGAGTATAGGGCGGGGGTGTGAAGCCCCTCCAGAGCCCCTCCAACCAGCAGGAAATACCAGATAATTAAACTAGAACTGGATTCTCCAATTATAGCTTTGCAAGGAAGGGATCCTCAGTACAGAGTACAGAAATGTGAGAATATATGCATTCGTAAGCCCTACTTGGATGGTAATTGTTTCTCAAGGGGATGTCAGTGAAAATAAATTTGCATGGCGTCTTCGTGATAAAACTCATGCATTCGGATGGCGATTTGTTCACGGTGGAGGAGTGAGTTCCTATGAACCTGGGAAAATGGTTCTCATGTGGCCAGTCACATGATTGTCAGCTGTAAACAAAATGTCTGTTACTGCTTGGACAATTAATGAATCTTACTTAATTTAATTATAGAAAAATAATATCCTTTTTCCTATTTTAATTACTTTAACATCATATATAAAATAGGAAAATTGACATGCTATGGTTTTAATTTCCTGTCTCAAAATGCTGGATGTCTTTATTAAAAACTCGTATTTACATAAGGAGAACATTTGACCTTGCTACTTGTTTGACTAGTAAAATAATCAGTCATGCAAAAATGTACTGCACCCCATAATAATGCTCCCCGTTTCAAAACTTGACATCATAGAATTATTGTAAAAGTTTTCAGCGTTTCAGTAACAAAAGTGTTCAAATTTAATTAAAAAAGCACAACACAAAAGTTTTTAATTGATCCCTCCTTGTAAACTCAGACATGTGGATTTGGATGGCAATTAAATTTCTACATGACCATGGTGTTTGTCAAAAAACAGTCGGTTATTCAGCCAGGAATTTTTATTCATGTTGTGGGAGAAAAACACTGATCTTCTGGATTCAGATGGCAATAAAATTACTAGCTCATGTAAATACTGAAGTGATCTTACATCCCCTTTACATGCAATTACTGTCGGAATAGGGCTATTACACACATAACAATGTAGTGGGGTTTCTAGTGAAATCAGTTTTATTTTATTTCTAATTTTGAATTCAGAATTTATATATTATATAAATTATATTATATATTTAAATTTCAGAATGTTCTGCTCAAAATTAAATTACATTATTTGAAATTAAATATATTAAAATATTTTATAACTGCATATAGTAATATTTTACATTTCCTTTGTTTCACATTGTCTATCTTTATTTGCTGGTTTAGATTAAAAAATACAATTAGAATAAATGAAAAAAATATAAACAAAATTACATTTACTATTAGAATTAGTGCACTAACCAAATAAATAAATAAAGTTTCTGACATATATACAGTATACACACACACACACACACACACAGATTAAACCTAACAGAAAATCATAGTGAAATTCTACAGCTCCATCAATTTACCTTCCATCAAACACAATCAAACCTCTACAAATGATTCAGAATGCAGCGGCACGACTGGTCTTCAACGAGCCCAAAAGAACCCATGTTACACCTCTCTTCATCTCATTGCACTGGCTACCAGTGGCAGCTCGCATCAAGTTCAAGACACTGATGCTTGCATACAGAACGACCACAGGCTCAGCACCCTCCTACTTCCACTCACTATTACGAATCTACATCCACTCCAGAAGTCTGAGATCTGCTAGTGAGCGATGCCTTGTGGTACCATCACAGAGAGTCTCAAAATCACTCTCCAGAACATTCTCATTCACCATTCCTGGATGGTGGAATAATCTTCTCTTCCCACCCCTATCCGGAATGCTGGATCCCTGTCAATCTTCAAGCAACAACTGAAAACTCATCTCTTTCGGCACTACTTGACTTCATCCTAAACTACTTTTTTATGCTAGCTTGTACCTATTTGAACAATGACTGAGACTTACGAGTACTTCCTCTGTCTGATTGCCTCTTCAAGATGAATCGCTTTATGTATTCCCCAATTGTAAGTCGCTTTGGATAAAAGCGTCTGCCAAATCACTAAATGTAAATGTAAATGTAGCTCAAACACATTCTCACTGCACACAATCTATGTACTTTATATGTCATAAATCCAGCATTACAGTTTAAAAAACCTTTAGAAATGCATTTAGGTTCCCACAGGAAAATAAACATTCTTTGCTTTGACAAAGACATTTTTATGCAATTTACCTTCAAGAAAATAGCTTGCAACTCTTAAGCATGCATTTATGGGATTGCATATTTGTAGTACAACCCAGCAGGCCTTTAACAACTATTGTAGAATTTAGCAGAAAATTGGAAAATGGATCCATCTGATCATCCAAACAAGAAAACGTGCCCTCAGAGTCCATTAGCTTTGTGTTTGCATGCAGAATTTAATGTCCTGTGGTCTGTCAGCTGCCAAAATCTCGGAATGCACCTGTTTCACATTTAAGGCTTCCACACTGATTACTCACATAGGAGCATGGCACAACATTGTGTTCAACTCCATGAACTAAAAATAAGACAATGGCTACAAAATGATCTCGTTATGAGCTTAAACATACATAAAAGTATAAATAACAGAAGTAATTATGAATGAAACCTGATTTTATTATCACTAATCAGCCTCTAGTTTTTTTTTCCTATAGGTGCTATCTTTAGAGCGGAAGGAGAAGCGTCAGGGGTGCGAATGCACCTGGCAGAGCTGGTGTGACTAGAGACAGCTGTAATGAGGTGGAACTAAGCTACTGGCCCCTTACCTGATCACCGGTGTGAACAAACTATGGAGTCTGCAGAACAGCCTCACACCCTGAGGGGAAGAAGGACATTTGTTATTGTATGCCAAACTTTTCCAAAGGGCAGAAAGTGACAGAGAGAAAGCGGCCATTTAGCAGAGCATGGCTGCTTGAGTTACCTTGGAGATGACATCCTGCATGTCGCTGCGAGGGTGGTATGTGCCGTCATCATAGCGGAACCTATAGAGCACCGGCTCCGGCTTAAACTGGTGCTTGTCTGTGACTGAAATAAGTGTAAGAGTGTGGAGATTAAATTAAGGCTAGAACAAAATGCATCCACATAAATTTCCGAATAAATTTTAATTTTCAGTACTGTTTAATAGTTTGGGGTCAGTACAATATTTTTCAATAGAAATCAGTACTTTTATTTAGCAAGGATGCATTAAATTTGATCAAAAGTGACTTTTGAATGCCCTATTCATCACAGAACCCTGATAGATAAAATGTATCATGGTTTCCACAAATAGTGTTTTTAATATAAGAAATGTTTCTTGAGCAGCAAATCAGCATATTAGAATGATTTCTGAACGATCATGTGACACTGAAGACTGGAGTAATAATGCTAAAAAAAAATCAGCTTTGATTTCACAGGAATAAATTACATTTTAAAATATATTGCAATAGAAAACAGTTATTTTAAATTGTAATGCTATTCCACAATATTACTGTTTTATTGTATTTTTGTAATGTAAAGACTTAAAACACATGGCTTATACTCTATTTGGATTCATTTTACATGTGCAAGACAACAGAAATGCTATACAATGAGGCTGATTGAATATCTTTGTTGGTATTAAAAAGTTTTACAATGACACAAAAGGCTACAAAAACGTTTAAGGACCTTCAGAATCTTTCAATGGAATTCAGAGGCTTTCAGCTCCATGTAAGCACAAATGCAAGTAACACTAACATGCTTATGAAAAGTAATCCTGCTGTTTCTGCCAAATGAATTCATCCTCCTCAGCGAACACTCAGCAAAGGCTTAAAGATCTTTCTCACCAAAGCTGTAAATGTGAGCGAGTGGACAGAGGGCCCTAATGCTCAAATTTATTTCTCCCTGTTAGGAAGCGGTGAAGTGAAAAGTGATTTAGCATGAAGTCCTGGCTCAAAGCCAGTCAGTCTCTTTAGGGAAAAATCTAGTCCATACGGTGAGCATGCATTAAGCAGAACTGGACCCCACCACCCAAACAAACGACAAAAGAAATAGCAGACAGAAGACCAGCCATTTCCCTCAGTATTAAACAAACAGCAGGGTGTGAGGGGATGAATATTTGCAACACTTTATATAAACATAGACAAAGTTATAAAAAGCCATCTGCTCTTGGACGCTTCCAGAATTCCTCAAGGCTTGAGAACAATGATGTCAAGGCTCTTGAAATATTAAGAGAGCTATCTGTCTAATCAGCCATCTGCATTAAACGGATAGTTCACCCTAAAATGAAAATTCTGTCATCATTTACTTCCCCTCATGTCGTTCCAAACTTGTATGACTTTTTTTTTTTTTTTTTGAAGATTTCTGGTCACCAAATGCTTTTCCACACAGACAAAAAGATAAATAAAACACAATAGAAGTCAAAGGGACCCAAAACTGTTTTGTTACCAACATTTTTCTTTTGTGTTGCATATGCATACATGTTTGGAAAGACATGAGGAGAAGTAAATAATGACAGAATTTCATTTTTGGGTGGACTATCCCTTTAATATATTAATAATGCACAAACGGTGTTGATGAAAACTCAACTGATTATTTGAGCTACGCAGATATTAAATAAATGTCTATCTACTGGTTTTGACTGATGACAAACCACCTTTAGTTCAATACGGTGTATTGCCTTTTTTCATATTTATAAGATTTGCATATGTTTAAAAAGTTTTGTCTGTATTGTATTTTATCATTTGCTATCTGACTCTTATCTATCCTCTAATTCAAACAGTATTATTATAACTAAGGCAAAAGAAAATAAGTTTCATACTTTATTCACTTTCATGTCATTTCAAACCTGTATGAGCTTTCCTCTAAAAGATGATGATTTAAAGAATGTAGTTTTGAAGTTTTGTTCATACAATCTAAGTCAGTGAGTTGCAAAACAGCATTGGACTCTATTGACTTTCATTTCATAGACAAATAAACACTGAGACATTTTCCAAAACATAATTTGTGTTCCACAGTTTGGAAAGACATGAGGGTGAGTAAAACACTGGCAGAAATGTTTTATTTTCTCTCTAATTCTATTTAATTAAGTCAACGCTTTGTATTCAGCATGAATTTCCAAACATATTTGCCAGATGAATTCCTTTGACCTAAAATGTTTACTTGAAGTACTCTCTGAGATTTTAAGTTGATATTTCAATAATTACAACAATACATTCACATGTTCACAGTTTTCCAATGTCTGTTACTGGTCACATGATACGTAGGTTTTCTTTTAAAATATAAATGTTTTATTATGATTACTTTTATTTTTTTATTATTAATTTCAATTTAATGTCTTTATAACTTAATAATTATTAAATAAGTATTAGTTCACAAACTCCAGTTATACTATATAGTTACTGTAAAAATTTTAGCCAGTACTGACACACAGAAAGTCAGAATATGTTAGTAAAAGATCAATAGAGTGGAAATATTACTAACCGTGGTGGATGATGCCGATTTCCAGGAGAGCCTGGCCCAAATGAACCCCTTCCTCAGGGTTATTGGTCTCTCCGATCTCCATCAGCCAAGACACAAACTCACTAAGAAAAGAGAGATGGAGGACATATAAATAATGTGAGGACAAACAAAGAGGGACCCATAAATTATATGAATGACTGTCAACAAAATCCATTAAAACTGAGTGATCACACCAAAGAGACGAGCTCGATAATTAATAGTCTTCTTGTGCAGTGAGGTGGAGTTTAAGTCTGGTCACTTCTTTCTTTCTACTCATCTATTTACTATCCAGCATCTACCCATCTATCGATCCATCCAGCCATCTATCTATCAATCCATTCATTGAACCCCTTAACAATGCAGAGAATAAATAAAAAAGATTTACTCCTTTTCTATTTCTCTCCTACTTTTTTTCAATCTTTCTCTGGTTTCTTAAATCAGTCTTTTTCTCCTGATAAAGCTAAACTGACTGCCCTGTATAATTTAGTAATTTTGCTGGGTAAAGCCACTGTCTCAGTGGAGGATATCTGATTCCACTACCAACGCTCCCTCCCTGCTTCTCCTTCACATCCACCTCTCCGCAAAACCAAAACCAACATGCCAAGCTCCACCAGTGTAATCCTGCGGCTCTTCCCAGAGTTTATGGAACCCGATGGTGATACAGCATGAGAAACATCTCAGACTCCAGCAGACCTCTGAGGTTTTAGGAGATAGAATTTGTCTAAAAAGAGATCAATCTTAGGTCTGTATTCCAGAACGTTCATAAATTACAACTATTTAAGTTCGGATAATGCTTTTTCGCTGACTGAATGAATATGGAGAGATAGAAACAGAAAGAGAAAATGACAGTGAACGAAATGAATAAAGAAAGATGAACACTACATAAAAGATAGTTAAACATTCATATTGAAATATGCTACAGAAAAAAAAAGTATAAGAAAAAAGTTATCATAATAAAGGTGGGATTGCTCGGATTACCGTGAGATGACAATTATTGGTTAGATGAATCCATGAAAAACAAGTGAATCTGGTTAGAGCTCATTGTTAATGAGAGTTTAACAATTAGTTGGTTATTAGTTGGGAAAAAGTTTGTGTGTGGTCTCAAACTGAGTACAATAAACATGAAATATAATACAGATATGAATTTGTACACTCTAAAAAATGCTGGGTTATTTTTTTAACCCAAATGCTGGGTTCAGCCTGTTGGGTCATTTTATTGGGTTATTTTTAATGTTTTTAAAATCAGATTTTGGCGACACACCAGCACGAGAATTAGTACTATTTTGGTAAAAAGCGATTACAGAGAACGGTTGAATACACTTAAATTAAAATGCTACTTCTATATGCCTTTTTTATTTCTAAAATGCTTGTTAAACGAGTTTAAATGTATGTAATATTGTAAACTATGCTGTATTCACCCAAATAAATTCAGTTTGTCTTGTATTTTGTCCATAGGTGTTCTTGCTTAATAATAAATGTTCATCTTTTGATTATTGCTGTTGCCTTTAGTAATTCTGTGTGTGATTTTTACTTTCCAGACCATTTTAAGCCAGCAATATAATAATTTTTAAACAATAAATTAAACAACCCAGCATGGTGGGTAAAAACGTTTAACCCAACCAGCTGGGTCAAAATAACCCATGTGTTCTGTCCAATATTTACCCAGCGCTGGGTTGCCAAATAACCCAAGTTGGGTTGTTTTTAACCTAGCATTTTTTAGAGTGTAGTTCTTACAAACACAGAAAATAATTTTACATGTACATATAATAAGAAAACAACAAATTTTGTGCTTAATGCACATTATTTGTGCAGAAATAGTGCTGAGGTCCAACTAAAGATATACTTAAGTATATTTGATTGTGTTAAAGTGGAACTATAGCAAGTATAGTTCAGGTATACTTTAAATATCTTGCATTTAAAGACTGATATTATACAGAGATCATACAGTAGTGATAATCAAACACATTTTAGGCATAAATGTGCATTGTGTGCAATAAAGAAAATAAAGTGCAATTATAATTTTATATCAGAAAGTCTTAAAGGGATAGTTCACTTTGAAATTAAAATTTGGTATCTATCAGCTTACCCCAAGGGCATCCAAGATGTAGGTGTATTTTTTTCTTCAGTAGATCCAATTTTGATATTTTTAGGTCAAACCGTTCTAGTCTGTCAGTCATATAATGGCAGGTATAGGTCACTGTCTCTATAAGAGGGAAAAAGAACATGCACAGAGAAATCCAAATTAAACAATTCCCCATCGTAACTACACATTGATGGCCTAAGACACGAAACGAGCGGTTTGTGTGAGAAAACGAACAGTATTTATATCGTTTTTTACCTCTTGTACACAACCATGTCCAAGTGATCTGAGTGCGCACACGCATCCGGTGTGTGACGTGTGTGTGCGCGCGCTCTGGCTCACGCTGCATTCACACGGGGCGTCGGCGTCACCGCTTGACGGAGGGCGTGTCTGAAGCGTGGTGCTGACGCGCCGTCATAGTTACAACAACCAATCACATACTTCTCTGGTGTTGCATGAACGGGATTGGGTATTTGCATGAGGCGATCTGATTGGCTGACGCCTCCGTTGGCGCTTGAAAAGTTGCGTCAGCACCACGCTTCAGACACGCCCTCCGTCAAGCGTTGACGCCGACGCCCCGTGTGAATGCAGCGTGAGCCAGAGCGCGCGCACACACACGTCACACACCGGATGTGTGTGTGCACTCAGATCACTTGGACATGGTTGTGTACAAGAGGTAAAAAACGATATAAATACTGTTCGTTTTCTCACACAAACCGCTCGTTTAGTGTCTTAGGCCATCAATGTGTAGTTACGATGGGGAATTGTTTAATTTGGATTTCTCTGTGCATGTTCTTTTTCCCTCTTATAGAGACAGTGACCTATACCTGCCATTATATGACTGACAGACTAGAACGGTTTGACCTAAAAACATCAAAATTGGATCTACTGAAGAAAAAAAGACACCTACATCTTGGATGCCCTTGGGGTAAGCTGATAGATACCAAATTTTAATTTCAAAGTGAACTATCCCTTTAAGTCATAATGGATTTGAAGTATACTTAGTATGAAATATATTTTAAATTAATTATGGCATAGTTTGATTGTTTTTTACTAGGGGAAACAAGAGTCCATATTTATATAATAAACACCACCTGATAAATATCCAATACTTTGACTAATACTGATATCAATCCATCAATCTATCAATCAATCAATCGTGAATGCCTAGAACACGAATATTAATAAATGTGAATGCATTGTAAGTTGCTTTGGATAAAAGCATCTGCCAAATACTATATGCTAATCCTGAGTGAGAACAAAAAATACATCATTTATTTGAGCAGCTTGTTCTTAAAAATGGAGTTTAACTAAATATAGTGAATAATATTCTAAAAGCAAGTGTTTTAATTAAGTCTGGTTGTTAATTAAGAGCTAACCTTTGCTGCAAATCCAATACTCAGAGTTTAACATGCAAATTTAGCACATAAAGCAAAGAGAGAGAGACACTTATTGCAAGGAGAGAACTATATGAAAGCAGAGCAGTATTAAAATAGTTGAGGCATAGAGATACATAAAGCAAACAGAGATGAGATTGATCAAAAATACTACAGGCTGTGAATCACATGTTAAAATAGTAACACAAACCGGTGGCCAGATCACCGCAGTGTTTCAGCACGCTCACCCAGACAGAGATATATTTTCACAGGTTCTGCTGTCCAACCACCCACTCATGAACATTATCTGCTGTCTGTGATCTCTATCCTTAATGAATCCATTCTCGCTCCAGACCTCGCTGTCTGGAAATGCTGGGGTGGGGGGGTTGTGCCCCTAAATCCATTTACAATATAATCTGGCCACAACTATAAGCAGTTGTTCTTTGAGGAGGATTTTTTTAGCATCATCTCCTTTGAACGGGCAAATCCCAACCCAAAATGGCATTATAAAGAGTGAAAGTCTTGTTTGCGGTTGAGTGTCACAGCGTTTTGAGTGTCTTATTTTAGCGAACGGTGAGGTTGCCGTATTGACATCTCAAAGGGTTTACATTATGAATGCCAGCTGCAGAGACTTCTGGATTGCCAGTCGAGCTGAGTAAATCTGATTTCTCAACCACACTTCAAGCAAAAGAGATCAGGGCAGGAAAAATCCAACACATCTTGGAACAATCTCCTTTATATTTTCTGGTCTGGGTGCTTCAGCGTAATGCAGACTGCAGATGTTCACACTTACATCTTCAAAGGTAGGCGTCAATATTTTTATCAGATCAAACTTACTAAAACAATGATAACTCGTACAGAAAACTACCTTGTGGTTACTAAGTCGTTGAAAAAGAAAAACATGTTCAGTTAATATTCTAAACCCAAGGTTAACATAATCCTGGGTTATTTTGTTTCACATTTCCCTTGTTTAGTTCTTAATCCTGAGTAGTCAGGTTGTAAGGTTCCATGTGAAATCTCTGGGTTAATATTCTTATTTGCATATTTATGAGGATAATAATTGATTTGATTTAATACCTGCTTGTCTAAATATGAAAATGTTGCCAGATAAATCTGCACTGGTTTAAATCTCACATTTGCTGTTATTGTGATTGTTAAGACACATCATGAATATTTAATGAGGCAAGCATTAAGGTAGTTTATGATTGGTTGGTTGATGCTAAACAACTTCATGTTACATTGTAGCACAGTGTAATTTGGGGATAACAATGCAAAAGTGGTGCATGTGTGTATATATATGTGTGTGTGTGTGTGTGTGTGTGTGTGTGTGTGTGTGTGTGTACTATTTTATTCAGCAAGGACACAATAAATTAATCAAAAAGGACAGTACATTTATAATGTTACCAAAGATTTCTTTCAAATAAATGCTGGTCTGAAAAGTCCTGAAAAAATTTATTTCAGAGTTTAAACAAAATTATTAAGCAGCACAACTGTTTACAATATTGATAATAATATCATTGTTTACTGTTACTGTAATTACTGTTGCCTCTAGTAATTCTGTGTGATTGTTTAATTTCCAGCCCATTTTAAGCCAGCAATATAATAATTTTTAAACAATAGTTGACTTAAATAAAACAACCCAGCATGTTGGGTAAAAGCATTTAACCCAACCAGCTGGGTCAAAATAACCCAGCATGTGTTCTGTCCAATATTTACCCAGCGCTGGGTTGCCAAATAACCCAAGATGGGTTTTTTTTTTTTTTTTTTGAGTGTATGCTAGTTACCTCTGTGGTATTTTTGAACACAGTTTAAAAACAAACTGGGTGGTGCAGGGAACTCTGGGTACCGTTTAAAACAGTCCAGATTTACACTGCTAAATAAAAAGCAGGTATAAAAACATTCAACCAGTGCTCTTAAAAGATTCACAACCAAAAAAAGGACCTAGAAGCTATTTCTTTAACACATAAGTCAAATTCCTCAAGGAAAAGAAAAGAACAAACAAAAGACAGATGGACTCTACAGAAAAGGACAGATTTAAAAGCACAGAAATGGACAGGTAATAAAAATGATCCTGACTTAGTGTTTGAGATCTATTCATCATGTACAGTAGCCTGAGATCTGTTCACCCGAATGCTGTCCATCTCTAACTCCATTATACTGCACTGCTCTGTTATTTATGATGTTCATGAAATGTTATGTACTTCGGTCACTACAGTCACTTCTACAGCTACACACTCTCATTCACAGTGTATCACTCGCACTCCCATGATACTACAGGTCATGACCTCTAGCGTAATCTCTCCTGGAGTCTATCACAGCCATTATCTGCACAGACAGAGCACAGAGAGACGGCTCTCGCTGACCTACCTTCCAAGGAAGCACTTGGGGAAGGTGGTGAGTTTGCGCTTGCGGTCCTTAATGAGGTGGCCCTGTTTACTCATGAGGTTATAAAGCTTCTCGCCTTTCTCAGATATCATCACCCAGGTGTCCTGCTCCATGCCCAGTCTCAATGCTGGAAAAGCAAATAAGAGAGATTGCACTGTCTGAACCCAGAATTACACAGATTGTATGTGTGTATGTGCTGTATATTTAGCACAGTATATGTAGGTGTATATACTGTGTATATTTTAGTTTATGTTAACTAATGTAGTTAAATAATTAACAAATGGAACCTTATTGTAAATGTTACCATTTATATTTATATATGTACATATATATATATATATATATATATATATATATAATAATAATATATATGAATATTATATATGTTTATATATATATGTATATATAATATACATTATTTGTAATTATCATATATATTTATATTTACATTTATATTTACATATATTTATTAGTGCTGTCAAATGATTAATCGCGATTAATCGCATCCAAAATAAAAGTTTTTGTTTACATAATATATGTGTGTACTGTGTATATTTATTATGTATATATAAATACAAACACACGCATGTATATATATTTAAGAAAAATATGTTATGTTTATATATTAAATATATTTATATATAATATAGAATACAATAATATAAATATATAAATGTATATGCATGTAAATATTTCCAAAATATATACTGTATGTGTGTGTATTTATATATACAATATATAATTATAAATTAATTATAAATATAATAAATATACACAGTACACATACATATATTATGTAAACAAAAACTTTTATTTTGGATGCGATTAATCGTGATTAATCATTTGACAGCACTAATATTTCTACATACATTATAATACATATACATTATAATGTTTAATAAATACATTTAATAGAGGTATCGGCATCAGTATTGGCAATACTGACCTTAAAATTACTTTGTAAATAGATGCTACTATATTGCTATTATATATAGATATAGATTATTTAATATATATTTTCTACATTAATTTCGGGATTCAACGTGTCAATGTATTTATTGTTACAAATTTTAATTTGTTTATATATTTAGTTTGTTTTAGATGTTTATATAATATAATAAAACAATATAATATAAACATACATTATAATAATGCTATTTGATAATAATTAACAACAAAAAATGCACAATTACAATTACTTGTAATACTGTACAGCAAGATCTGACCATTAAATCTCAAATTAAGAAATTGTAAAAAGATGCTATTATATAGATATTATTTAATATATATTTCTTTATATTGAATCTACATTAATTTTAGAATTCACTGTCAATATATTTATTGTTACAAATGATAAGTTGTTTATATATTTAGTTTGTTTTATCAGTTTATATAATATAACAATATTATACAATATAATATATATAATAACAATACAATCAAATATATAATATAATATAATATAAACAAAAACAAAAAAACATAATAATAATAATATTTAATAATAATAATTAACAACAAAAAATGTACAATTACATTGTAATTCCGTACAGTGAAATCTGATCATTAAATTTCAAATGAAGGCTTTTGTTCCCTCATAGCACACTTAATGAGCCGTATTGTAATTTTTTTTCAGCAGGTATTATTACATCACTACTCACTTTTTCGTCTTTCTCTCTCTTTTAAAATAGCCTCCAGCCACTCCTGCTTCTCCTCCGGCGTCTTCGCCATGCAGACGAACCACTTGTTCTTCGCTGTGTTGTGGATCTTCCAGCCGTTGTTCACGATGTTCCCGCTGCTGTGGTAATCCGCTGAGGAAAAACACCGACAAGTAATCAATGTCTGCCTGTCAGAGATGCCTTTTATAGCCCTCCCAGGCCACTTCCTTGGATTTTCCACAACATATTTTCTTTTGTCTGTGTGGCCCGTTTGTCTACATGTGGCACGACCAGCAATGTTCTCCGTTTCGCATTCTTGCCTTCCCTCCACATTTGTATGCCAGGCTATCTATCAAAGCGGCCAAGATGACAAAAATGGATGTTCTTGGCCATAAACAAAGCAGTGTGAACAGCCCAAGAGAACTAAAGTTTAGAGCGAATGAAACATTCCCACATGAAACAGGCAACAAACAAAACAGCCCATGAATGAAATGGATCACAGGCAGACGACGAATCGATTGCTCTAATTACAAGGCCGTGAAGAATCGACATGCTATTTGAACAGTCTTGAAGAACAGGCAGGAATTAAAACCCATCTTGAAGCACTGATTGCATCAATGTCTCAGAGGAACAAAATCCTTTAGAACTTTTTTGCAACTTTCAAACAATACCGCGTGTGGTGGTTTCTTAATCGTTTTCATGCATTGTTTTGGTATAAGTACTTCTCTACATTGTACAGCTCTGTGCTTTGCAAGCAAATTGAGTTGTCATAAGGGTCAATTTTGAATCAAATCTGAATAAATAAGATTTCCATTGATGTATTGTTTGTTAGTAGGACAATATTTGGCCAAGATACAACTTTTTGAAAATCTGGAATCTGAGGGTGCAAAAAAAATCAAAATACTGAGAAAATCGCCTTTAAAGTTGTCCAAATGAAGTTCTTAGCAATGCATATTACTAATCATATTATTAAAAAAAATTTGTTTTGAATGTTATGTGATTATTATTTAATTATGTCGAAAGGTCTGCAGTTTTACACATGATTAAGGTGGACCTGTAATTCCAAAAAATAATTTGCAATTATGCAAATGTGCAATTACATAAAGTGAAACAATGCACGTTAGCATCATTTTAATACATCCACATGTAGTTCATGAGTTCATTTGAAACGCTCACGTAACACACTGCTGTTTCAAAAAGGTAGACTACATTTGCTTAAAACTCCCTTATTTGGATGATGATTATGCAATAATCGTGACAGCCCTACAAGCAAGATCTGCCAGAGTATAACTCTGAAAAGTGAAAACCATATGCGAACAAACACCTCAGCAAAAGAACAAATAAGGTGAGATGTATTCATCAGTTTCTTTTCTCATGCATTAGAAATGGGCCGTTCGTTCGCACTATAATCAGTCAATCTGGGCGCCTGTGTTTCCTTCCCCCGTGAACGTGTGTTTTGCAATGATTACGCCTCTCAATTCAGCACAGGAATTGGATAAATTACAGGCATCCATCTGTACGACCGCTGGTGGGATAACGGCAGCATCTTCCTTTAATTCAACCGAATCAATTTTCAAATAGCTCTTAACTTTCATACAAAGACCCATCAGTTTTAAAAGCGCTTCATTAGCCCTTGCAGTTTTTTAATTCATTATAATAGAAAGCTACAAGCTTTTACCTGAACATTCTTTCTTTCATTTACACAATTGAAATGCAAATCAAAGGGAAAATCTCCATCTATGACTTATGGTGCACTTTTACAGCCGCACACAGGAAGTCTCCATCAACGGCTTTCATTTCACGCAAATAATAGTCTATGTCTGGATTTTACACAGAGACATTGGGGAGAATGGGAAAACACCCACAAGCAAATGCGGCAGTGTTGGCTTTGTTTAGATTCCATGGACTGAAACCCATCCATCTCCAGAGCAGCCAGATATTAGGTCCGCCAGGGAGCAAATGATTGCTTCTACAAATATAACTGATAATCAGGGCCTCTCCATCGCCAAAACACACTCCACTCAAGAGTTCATCCAGTCACCGGGCTCCAAGCACTTGTCATCCTGCCCAGAAAATGGCATTTTTCTAACCTTTAGCTGTTAAAGCAGTTAAACGCTTACCCCACACGCTTTGAAACTATAAAGCGCTACAGAGCTATAGAGTTTATTATAGTTTCCCCGAGGGTGCAAAGATTATTCAGTTATTTTTAAACTAATGGATGGATTTCCATTAAAGCCAATTATGTTTGCTGTCACATGACTTATATGAACTAATTTTATGGTGGTATTTTGTCACTTTTAGAGCTTAATATCCCTAGTAACCAATTACTTTCATTATACGGAAAATACATTTGGATAAAATCCTTCTTTTGTGTTTTACAGAAAAAAAATAGTCATATGGATCAGGGGTATTACAGTTAACTAAAAGTAAAACAAACAAAAAAGTTAATTTATCTTTAAATAAAAGTTAAAAATAAAATATGAAATAAATTAAATACAATATTTTTTAAATGTAAACTTTCTTTTCATTTACAAGTTATCATTTTCATTTAGTCTAACTATTATACAAAAATGAATATGTGTGTGTGTGTGTGTGTGTGTGTGTGTGTGTGTGTGTGTGTGTGTGTGTGTGTGTGTGTGTGTGTGTGTGTGTGCAGATTAATTCATTAATTTTATCCTCTGAAATGACAAAAACAAATCCATCTAAAGGTGCCATTACACAAATATTATTTAAAATACAGTTTCTTTATATTAATTTGACATTAATTTTGGAATTCAGTGTGTCTATATAGAATAGAATAGAATAGAATAGAATAGAATAGAATGCAATATTTATCATTTTCATTGTACTAAAATAACTAAAACGGGACAAAATAAAAAAACTTAATAAAATGGTAAAAACACAACTCAATTACTAAAACTTTAACTATACAATTAAAATGAAATATAAACAAATTCTAATAGTATCTCAATTATACTAACATAACACTGATATGGATTTGTAATGACATGAGGGTGAGTAATCAACACACCTGTTCCATCATCCACATTCTCCACCTCCATGACCTCTGTGTTGATTCGGCCTCGGAACAGATAACGAGGACCCTCAGTGGCAGTCTTACTGTTTTTCAAACGCCTGTAACAGAGCCCAGTACAGAACCATTACTCTGAGCTTCTCTGTTATCTCATTAAAAACCAACACAGCTGGCAGCTGAAAGGTTTGACAGGTGAAAGTGAAAGCTCACCTGTTCTTCTTCTTACAGTACACCAGCAAGTTGTCAAAGAGGAAGAAGATGCGTTCCTGGATGTTCCCCGCAGAGATCTTCAGCAGAACTCCCTGGTTGAGCATCTCCGTACAGCTGTCTGTGATGTTGGAGCCCTGAGTGTAGAAAACAGAGCAAAAAAATGTTGTGTGCCAGAAATAAAATTTACTTTTTATTTAAATGTTTTCTTTATCAAAATAAACTAATAAAATAAAATAAAATAAAATAAATCTCAGTCCAGCTGTCTGTGATGTTACAGTTTTTGTTAATATTTTGAATTAGATTTTATTTGTATTTTGTATTTTTTCACTTTAATTTCAGTTTAAGTTTTAGTAATTTAGTTGTGTTTGTGTCATTGTTTTATTGTTTTTTATTTTTTTAATGTCTATATAGTTTTTATTATTTTTTTATTTATTAGTTTTAGTTCATTTAGTTTTAGTTATTTTAGTACTTCCAAGACAAAAATGAGCATGCTTGCCTTGGAAACTGGCTAAAATGTAAAAAAATATGTACTTATTTATTTTAACTGAATTTATTTCAGTTAATATTCATTTTAAGTAACAAAACATTTTATATAGTTTTAGTTTCAGTTAACAATTATTTATATGTGTTTCTATGTGTATTCTATGTGTTTTTCTTAAATAAAATAAAATGAAATAAAATAAAAAATAAAAATTATTAAATTTCAGTTCAGCTGTCTGTGATGATGGAGCCCTGAGTAAGGACAATAGAGAAGATATTTCCAGAACGATCACTAGTCATTTCTAAAAATGTTCTTCTGTGTCATACAGCTGCCATATTAAGTGTTATAATTTCTCCCATTTATTTGTTTGTGCAAGTGGTCCATCCCTTATACTGCTCTGTCCCACACTTTGTCTTGTTTCCCAGAGTGCTCTAGGTCAGTAGAATCGTATAAACACTGCTTCATAAGACCTGCTGTGAAGGACACACAGCTGCGCAGGAGGTCAACAACAATGAGCAACCGGCCGCTTCTGGACACTACTGTGGAAAAACCACTCTCTCTTATCCCATCTCCACCCACAGCCAGTGAGAACAGACAACCTCTTCCTCTTCCCCCAAATCCAGAACACATATTAATGCAGTGATGTATTTCACATTTAATAGGAGCTGAAGTTCATGATTACGAAGGATTCTTTGCTTTCATTGTGCGTGTGCATCCCGTCAAAGGCCTTGTTTCCTGGACATGAAGTAACAGGAAAGCAAAAGGCCAGTAATGAAGCAGAGAAGCCTAGAACAGATTTGGGAACTGCTTCCAAAAGGTCACAGTGTACTTCATAAATGTGGTTTTGGAATGGTCACTGCACTCCGAACAGTGTGCACGACTAAATGGTGCACTGAAATTTCCCCATAATATGCATTGCTGTCCTCTGAGAAACTTAAAGTGACAGCTCTGGCCACACAGACCAAATGTATATAATTTCTCGCCTACCAGAAGGGTGTGACGGCTCAGATATGTGTTACAGACAGAAACAATCTCGCAGCGAAATTGTAGATCTTAAAACAAAATTCAGTCAACATCATTTTCGAAACCCATGTCTGTCTGTTATAAAACATTCCACTATATTTCCCTCGTAAAATCCGACCGCCTGTTTTTCATTCTGCGGTATGTTTTTACAATGGTTGATGTGGACAGAGAAACCTGGCTAGGATCATTTCAACACGCACCCTGAATGCTAAAACAACATGGCCTTTGTTTTGCAAAATTTCTTTTTAAAACACAAGGACACGTGCAAGGCTGCTAGGATCAAATGCAAAAGTCTAAAAAAGTTTAAAAATAGTTGCGGTCATTGCTGTTTAATCTCTAAACATGCGAGACTTGAACTTATTAGGACTGCTTACAAATTCATTTACTTGCATTCTTGAATATGATATGGCTCAGTGACTCATGAAGCAGATGGGTAAACAGATTCAAAAGGATGTAAGCATAAACGCTGTCCTCTGTATCGCCATCTGCAAAATATGGTTAAAAATAGATCTAACGTCTGCTGTGAAGTGTTCATTCTGAAATTAAACAATGTTGAGACTAAATCTGAGTGAAATAGGAAGTTGTACGTGAGGCAGTTAAACTCAACACTCAGCAGAGAGACGTTCGTGGTTAACACATTGACCATAACTGTTAACTCAGTCTAGTGCCACCATGCCAAAGTGACTCAAACCTACCACAGCGTCCTATCAACAACACCCACACTCACAAAACCCAGACTTTTGGACTCTGTTGAAGTCATCAGTAAATAAACAAATAAATAAAAAAAATGCAGTGCCATTATTTAGTCTATCTACATAATTTTCTTTCTTCTGTGGAACATAAAACTAGCCATACAATGAAAGTGAATGGTGACCAGGGTCTGTTAAACTCAATGACAAAGATAACACCCTAAAAGCATTGTAAATGTAGTCTATTCCATTCCTACATCCCAAATGTTCTGTCATGGTATGCTAGACTTTTGTGAGAAAAATACTCAGTTACACATCTGTGCTTCCAAACATTAACCGTTTTCATGTGATACATTTGAATATGTGCATTTGCAAATGAGACTAATCCAAAGTTCTGTCATGAAACTCTAGATGGCGCAGTCTGATAGGTTCTAACTCAATTTGACATAGTGACATCATTATTCACATAGCGCAGCTGATTGTTGTTTTTTTTTCGTTTAACATCAGCAGCCAATGAGCTGCTGCTCACCATTCAAATACTCAGCTAGTGCTTGCTTTAGCAGTTGCAGCGCGCTTCAGGAACCCTCCACCTCCCCAGCTCCACCTGTATAGATCTGCTACAGGGTGATTTCATGTATGTTGTATATGGGGGTTATTTCATATGTTATATGTTCAGCAGCAGTATTTTTTACATGCTCAAAGCAGCAAGTGCTCTGCCACAGCAGCAGCAGCGTATCAGATCTATTCCGTCAAGACCAAACACATTAACATTGTCATGTACATTACCATGCTAAACTCTCCGAGAGTTGTTATGACAGAAATAAGCTAAAATTCTAACGTTTGGGGTCTAAAGATTATTTGAAAGAAGTCTCTTATGTTCACAAAGCTGCATTTATTTGATAAAAATACGGTAAAAGCAGTAATATTGTGAAATATTATTACAATTTAAAATAACATTTTTATTTAAATATATTTTAAATATGTAATTTATTCCTTGTCATGTCAAAGCTGAATTTTCAGCAGAGATTATTCCAGTCTTTGGTGTCACATGATCCTTCAGAAAAAAATCTAATATGCTGATTTGACTCTAAAGAAACATTTATTTTTATCAATGTTGTGGTACTTAACATTTTTGTGGGACTGGTAATACATTTTTGAGGATTATTTGATTGGAGAGTTTAAAAGACCAACATTTACTTTGAGAAAGAAAACTTTTGTAACAATGCAAAGGCCTTTACTTTAATTGCTTATTACATTTCATGCATCCTTGCTGAATAAAAGTATTAAAGAGATAGCTGAACTGTTTGGTTACCCATTTTCTTCAGAATATCTTCTTTTATGTTCAACAGAAGAAAGAAACTCATAAAGGTTTGGTACAACTTGAAGGTGAATAAATTATGACAGAATTTTCAATTTTCTTTGAACTACCACTTAAGCTACAGTAGTCACTCCATTGTCTAAACTAATTTATGTCCAGGGGTACGTTTCCCAAAAGCAACTATGGTCACAAGTTCCGTCGTTACCAATAGAGTTCAATGGGACTTACCACCATAGTTAGCTAACGATGCTTTTGGGAAACGCACCCCTGGTCGACTTTTACGTCCTAATGAGTTTGAGTTCACCATGTCTGTGTCTTTTATTTCACCTCTTTCTATCTAACATAAAACCTCACTGGATGGGTCCGTTACATAAACCCCAAGCACAGAATCCACACTGCCCGCACAATCACCGCCATTGTTACCCTTGGCCGGCAGCCCCATGCCCAGTCACACGTTATTAAGAGGGAAGTCTGGAGAATAAATGAGATTCAAACTGCAGTCGACGGTACCTGCTGGTTACTTAATGGGATGGGGGCAGAACACATCTGCATATTAGATATAGTTTGTGGTTAGTTTATAGAGCACTTGTGAAAGTATTTCTGCTCTAATCAGCTATCTGAATATGAATAATGGCTGAGTTAATCTCGTGCTATGGTCAAGCGGCCGCTACCGTACAAAGTGGGTCTAATTAAAGGCATTGATGCAAACAGCAGACAGTGCTGGCATAGTCTAAAGAGCACTCAGCTGAGCTGGAGGGTGGAGGGAGGGGTTGTACGGAGGCTGAAAGAATGGACAAACAAAAGCATCAAGTTCAATTAGGGCTTAAGATTTTAGCGTTTCAATAGTTTACATCAAAGACACTGGAAAATTAAGAATGGAGTTTTGAGGGTTGGTGATGGTGCCTCTTATCTTCTGATGTCAAACTTACTCAGGTGAAGTAGATTAGTCAATATGATTGTTTTTTTAATACTTTTTATTTAGTAAGTGAAGACAAAGACATTTAAATTGTTCCAAAAAATATATATTTTAAATAAACGCTGTTCTGTCAACACTTAGACACTTAGAGTGTTTAGCATGGTAATGTACATGGTAATGTTAATGTGTTTGGTCTTTGTGGAATAGATCTTCTACGCTGCTGCTGCCAGACTTCCTACTGCCAATACATCCACAGACATGCAGCTGTGAGCATGTAAGACATACTGCTGCTGCACATAAAACATGAAATTAACCCCTCATATATAACATATATGAAATCACAAGTGGAGCTGGGGAAGGTGGAGGTTTCTGAAGTGCGCTGCAACTGCTACAGCAAGCACTAGCCAAGTATTTGCATGTATAGCAGCAGCTCATTGGCTGCTGATACAAAAAGAACCAATCAGCTGTGCCAAGTGAATGATGATGTGATATATCAGATTGAGTTAAAACCTATCAGCCTGCACTATCATGACAGAGTTTCATAAACTTTTTGATCTTTCTATTCATCAAAGAATCCTGAAAAAAAAATATCATGGTTTCCACAAAAATATTAAGCAGCACAACAGTTTTCAACATTGATAATAATAAGAAATGTTTCTTGAGCAGCAAATCAGCATATTAGAATGATTTCTGAAGAATCATGTGACACTGAAGACTGGAATAGTGATGCTGAAAATTCAGAATTGCATCACAGGAATAAATTACATTTTAACGTATTAAAATAGAAAAGTGTTATTTTAAATTGTAATACTATTTTACAATATTACTGTTTTACTGTAGTTTTGATCAGACTTTGTAAGCATAAGATACTTCTTTCAAAAATGTAAAAAAAATTCATAAATAAATAAATAAAATCTATGTAATTTTTGCACATTTAAGCATCAGTCAAGAGAAATCATAAGTCTGATTTCTTAGAAAAGTAAAAGCACATGATTTAACAATGTTGAAAACAGTTGTGAAGCTTGATATTTTTGTGGAAACCATGGTATATTTTTAATGATTCTTTGATGAATATAAAGTTCAAAAGAACAGTGTTTATTTAAAAATAGTCTTTAATAAAAAAGTCTTTGCTGTCAATTTATTGCATCATTGCTGAATAAAAGTATTAAAATCATGAAGGTCTTTCTTGTCCATAACTCAAACTTTGCAGGACGAGTTCCAGTACACACCAAACCCTAATAGATAAGGGTTAAGGGTTTGTTCAAATCACTAAGTTTGCCATAGTAAGTACCAAGAATAGTTCAGAAACAACAGAGTTCAAATGGAGATTCCTATCATGACGTGTGTGTGTTTATGTGTGTGTTTACCTCCCAGCCCTCAATATGAGACTGCCACTCTTCCAGCACCTCCAGCTTCTCCATCTGCCTTTTGGCCTCATTAATACTAGAGCAAACGGCTTTCATCACCTGCAGCGACTCCTGCACCATCAAGTAGTCGTTGTGTTTCTTTGGGGTTCTTTTCAGCAGCTCCTAAACATCCACAGAGAACAAAAACATCAAGTGTTACATGCAAAGAAAGTGGTGTAATTACAAGAAAACAAGAAACAAAGCTTGACATTGACTGATGGAATTACCAAATGTTTTTTGAAGAATTATAGCTAAAACTGTGTTTGCGGTATGTTCAATGTTCTTGCTACTGCAAGATGGGGTGCATTGAGGAAGATGCTAATCTCTAAACCAAGTCTAAACACAAGTGTTCTGCCTCATCAGTTTAATTCTGCCGCTCACATTTACATGTCTGAGCAACCACAGATGCCTATCGCTGGTATTTAGCGAGAGGGGCCGCGGTGGCTCCGACTGTGAGAAGCTCAGTGAATACGCCAGAAATGATGGTCTTATTACATGAACTAGTGCTTGTGGGTGTTTACAGTAAATGGTTTAAATATCAATGTTTTGGGTTCAAGAACAGCCACGAAACATTAGCAGTGGGCCTGGCAATAGATGAAACTCAGAGTGTAAATAATGGCTTGTAAAATTGTTGCTGATTTTCCATGTAAATGTACAGTATCATTTGTAACACTCTGACCTTCTATCAAAAACATGTGGAGTTTAGTGTTTTACTGATTTGTATTTGAGCTGTGAGGGTGACAACAGGCAATGCTGGAAAATGTGGCCTAAATATATATACAGTGGAGATCAAAATTAAAGAACAACCTAGAATTTCCTAAATTTCGAGGTCACTGCTTAGTCCTATTTGAAGTTATGCTAACATGAGTAAAAGCGTAGTTTTTTAAGCATATTTCATGAGTTAAATATATTCAGAAACACAGTATAAAAAACTTAAATGAGAACTTTGAAAAAGAACACTGATCAAAATTAGAAAATAATTTAAAATACCTCCCAGTTATTGGTGTTAATCTGGCACCTGGTGCTAATTTCCTTAATTATCTGACAGCCCTACTTTCCAGTTTTCACTGACTTTGCAAGATGGTGAGGTGTTCTGAAGTGACCCCTCCGACAGCAGGTAGTCCAGATGAAGGAAAACAGCAGCCATAGCAAGAGAAGGTTGTTCCAAATCTGTGATTTCTAGAATATTGTATCTTTACAATGTCACTTAGTCATTCAAGACCCCCAAAACGGCTGGTCGTCCACAGAAGACAAATACACGCGAGGACAGGATAATGTGGAGAATCTCAATGGGCAATCGGTTCAACACTGCAGCTGGAATTGCTTGACAGTTCAGTGCTAAAACAGGGTCTACAGGGCATACAGTGTCTCAACGTTTAAGAGACATCTGACTGAAAGCACACTCAGCAGTGACCAAACATCTCATCAACAGAAAAAAATCAAAAAGCTAATCTCACCTTTGCTGAGGAGCATGTTGTGTGGACAGAGGAGAACTGGTCCAAAGCTCAGTGATGAAAGCAAATTTTAATTTATTTTATTTGGGTCAGATGTAAAAAAATATATTTGTTATCAAACTGGGGAAAGACTGAACCCAGAGTGCGTAAAGTAGTCAGTGAAAGGTGGAGGAGGAAGTGTCATGGTTTGGGGGATGTTTTTTGCAGTAGGATTTGGGAATCTTCTACAGCTACAGAACATGGCAGGGTGAATGCAAATACTTATCAGAACCTCCTTCAGCAACAACTTCCCTGCAAGCATCTCCCAATCAGCCTGCAGTTTTCATGCAAGACAATGCCCTTGTCACACAGCAAATCAGGTAAAGCAGTTCCTTGAAGCTAAAAACATTGAAATAATGAAATGGCCGGGCCAGAGTCCTGATCTAAACCCGATTCAAAATCTCTGGAAAATCCTTGGTAACAAAGTTATGGCTAAGAAACCCACTTCAGTCACCGAACTGTGGGAGAGAGTGGAAGAAGAGTGGACCAAGTCCAAACTAGTGATGTCCTGTGACCGCAGATGTGCTGAAGTCATTTAAAACAATGACCGCTATACTTCCTACTCATTTTTGACTGCTGTAACCTTCAGATACTTTACTTGAAATCTTTCTTCGTGCTACAATCATTGCTGTTCTCTAATTTTGATCACTGTTTTTTTTCCCCCCACAAAATAACGATGAGGATTACATGATTTAAAAAAAAAAAAAGTGAATACTCACTCTCAGGAGTAATGGATATTTACAGATCCTCTGGATGGGTGCAACCAAGTATACCTCCAAAGGAACCTCTGTGTTCTTCCTGCCGCCCAGCAGCATGCAGTTCTTAAGAGATAAACAAAAGAAGTCAGAAAATAACAAAATCCTCTGTGTAGTCGTTAATAACACTCTATACTTGCATTTGAGTCTCAGAGGGATGACATGTTTCCCCCTAAGTCATGGCTATAAAATTGCCATTAAATTAAATTCAATTACAGCCGTATAGCCGTGAGTTCAAAGACTTAGGAAGCAGTAAATCTAAAAGTGCTCGCAATCCTACTGTATAGGTTACCAGCATTATCCTTTCAAGAACACCAGTGGTTATATTTCTGTTTTTATATTAACACATTAATTTATCTTAATTTAAATAATACCACAAACAAATATTAAGAGCATAAAGAGCTTTTAATACAACAAATAAAATGTATAATAAATTACCCTAATAAAAGGAAGAAAAAACATGTTTACTTTAATACACTTGCAAGAGACGTCTACAGATCAATTAGTTGCACTGGAATAAATGTTAAAATATACATGCTTTTATATTTCTAAAGTAAATCCGCAACATAAAGCTTCAAAAATGTGAGTGTGCAGGTTGTCTTTTAATGTATGTATGCATTTTAGTGTTATAGAAGGGTCAGTGCTTGCTTGCATTACATTACAAAGACAAAGCGTTGAAGGACACTCCTGTCAGCTCAGCCAGAGGAAATGAATTCTTGTCAGACTCTCCAAGGAGCTCCCATGTATCACAGGAGGTCATAAGATATAGTATTACAAACACACACCACCGGACCCTCAGTGTTAGACCTGACATTGACCCGGTCCTGCCCATTAACAATGCCCATTAATGAGCTCTCCGTCCAGGGACAGGAATAGGAAATGTGTCCAACTAAAACATCTTTATTCATGTATTTTAATGCAAATAAAATAAAATAAAATAAAAATTAATATTAAAATATTAATGCTGGCTCCTGCATCAAAATTGCTGAATAAAGTAATTGTTTTTGTTTTCTTTGCACACAAAATGTATTCTCGTAGCTTCATAACATTACGGTTGAACCACTGATGTTACATGGACTATTTTAACAATGTCCTTACTACCTTTCTCGGCCTTGAATGTGGTAGTTCCCTTGTTGTCTACGCAGGTCAGAAACCTCTCAGATTTCATCAAAAATATCTTAATTTGTGTTCCGAAGATGAACGAAGGTCTTATGGTTTGGAACGACATGAGGGTGAGTAATTAATGACAGAATTTTCATGTTTAGGTGAACTATCCCTTTAAGCATTACAAATCAAGTACTGAAAAACCTGGTGCAACATTTAGAGTAAGAATAGCAACCATGTATAACAACTTAAATTTTGTTTATAAAAATTATTTAAAAAATGTTAATGAAAAAAGCACAAAAAAATTGGCACTGGCAGATAATGAGCTGCTCGTGTGTAAGAACACAGTAACACGCTTCACTCTGAAACATGCAGAGCATATTTATTTAATTAAATCACAGCCTTTGTGATTTGATAAAAACACTAAACCGTATCGTAATTTTGTTTTTATTTCGATTACTGGTGCAGCCCTGTAAAAATGACTGTGGTACATAGTACACATGAATATGCAAATTCACAAAAAATGACATACAGTCCAGCAACAAGTGTCTTACCAGCAGAAGCGTGCGTACTGTCCTGATCTTATTGAGCTCCAGCAGAAGCCTCTGGGCTTTCTCATGATTCCCACAGTACTCGTCGTAAATCTGAAACCTTCCTCTCTGAGCCACAAAAACACACAAAGACACAGCCAGTCACATACAGGGGGTCAGCTCTGGTAAGCTCTTTTGAAGCTGCATATGACTAATTATTTCTGAGATTTCACTCCTCATGTCCTTCAGCGTATCTGAGGTTTTACCCAGAGGCAGAAGGAAGACTGGAAGATTGAATGCTAGCACAACAAAGTAGTGCCTTCATCCCAAAACCACAACACAGCATTGTCATTCAAAGCACCCCTGCAGTGTTCTACCCTCACAAATATAAAATTGAAATTTATATTTAATTCAAATGTTGAATTTTTTATACTGTGTGTATTGTATCCAGCTAAAAAAAAAAAACACCTTAAACCGGTCTAAGCTACTTACTTTCCCAGCCTCAACTGTTGGCAGGTTTTGGAGGGGTTTTGGGCACTGGGAGTCAGGCTGGGAGTCCAGCTTAAACCAGCTAAGACCAGCTTAAACCAAGAAGGTTTTTTTTCAGCAGGGATGCGTGTGTAATACAGTGAGAATAAGAGAGAGTGGCAGACAGAGACTTACAAAGTGCAGGAAGCAGCGACCCACTTCATGATACGGGTTGGGCTCGGGCTGCAGAAGCTCTTCAACCATGGACAAGAAGTCCCTGTGCACAGACAGGATCTCTTCCAGGTTAGAAAACAGCACCTGTGTGGCGAATGCATGGAAAGATTGATTTATTGATTGAGCAACATTGTCTGGATCTGGAAAACCAACAATGCGCTGCAAAAACTGAGGAGGAAAAGGACTAAAAATGTCTGGTGACTGTAACAGTCCATGCAACTCTCCTTAAAATATATGAATATTTTTGGATTTAGTTTGATATTTTATACCTAATACAATAACATTCAGACATTTTAAATGTCTCTTAAGTGTCCCAAAACCACTATATATTAAGATAAGCCAGCTGTGTGCTATATAATCCAGATATTCAATAACTCTGCCCTCTGAATGACTTTTGCAGAGCAAGAATCCCGCACAAATGTCCTCAAACACTAATGTTCAGACATGCTCTAAAACATGCAAACAGCAATCTGAGCTTGTTTACATGACTGAGTGTTCAAGCACTCACCGTTCTGTCCCACTGAGAATGCATTGAGTTTACTGTCACGCACCGCTAGCCATGCTGAGCATTTATTGTTTACAACCGTTTGGTTCACGCATGCACCTAGAAATAGTTCCCATTTTGCAAATCATAAATATGCAAATTTTGTCAATTTGCTCACTCTCATGTCTGGCACGTCATAATTCATCACAAGACATAAAGGAACTTGATGCTTGATGTCACTGATGTCAAACTTGGTGCAACGTTGCTGAGTGAGAACTACGGCAACATATAATAACAACCTAAATTATGATCTGTTCCTCACACAAATCTATTGTATGACATTAAAAGACTTACAATATAGTGCACAAGTCTTATGCATTTTTATTTTAGAATTATTTATATAATATTGTTTATAATTCATATTTATGTTCATAATTAAAATAATACATTAAAATAATAAGGTAAGACACACCAAGTGTGTTTGTACAGCTAAAAATATTTGGAATATATATATATATATTTTTTTTTCTTTCAGTTTTAGTAATTTAAGTACTTAAACTTTCAGTTACATTGGAAAACAATGGTTAAGTATTTACTTCAAAACCATTTTCACTCAGGAATTGCCAAAAGTTCAATGTTGAGTCCAGGTTATTCAATATTGAGTCCAAAAAAATAAATAAATAAAGGAAGAAAATGTCCTCTTGGTTCCTTTGTTATCCATAAGAAACATACTGAATTTAACAAAATTTTCAAATAGAGACTGAAATAGTATTTATTTAGAAAATGTACTCTTAAGATAATCTTATATTTTGTAACTTTAAAAAAAAAGTTACCAAGGCAACATTTCTAAGTTTCAAGTTTAAGTTCTAATCTCATGTTTATTTTATTTTAGCTTTATTTCAATTACTGAAAACTATTTTAATAATAACAACAATACTGGTCTTATGGACCATATTTGTGATGCTTTATGGTGCTTTTTGTCATTTTTAGAAGCTCTTTTGCTTTCATTGTATGGAAAATACATCTTCTTTTGAGTTTAGCTGGAACAACATCAGGGTGTTTAAATGAATATAATGAACTATTCCTTTAACAAATATTCATTTTTTTAAGCTTGAATGCACACCTAAAACCAATAGTGTGTCCAAAACTCACCTTGACAGTTTCCTCTGTGATATTCTTATCAATTTTAGACACAGCATACTGATTGAGGCGATGAAGAAGTACCTGTTGGGGACACAGGAAAGAGGAGAATGTAAATAGTCAGCAAACAGACCGAACTGTCTTCCTCCTGCACACGATCATCTGTCTGAGAAAGACTGAGTTGAATAATCAATTGCACCGAGTTGGATGAAGAAGCCCTGACCGACAAAAACTACAGCAAACCGCAGCCAACACTAACGATCCAACATGAAATCCAATTTCACCTCCGGATCACAGACAGCAGGGAATACATACCAAATGCAATTTACAACCTTCTCAAGGAGAAGGAGAAAGATGCCACAATACAGGGGATCTGACAAAACAGGACTTGAGATAAAAACAACAGGAAGGAAGAGTGACTGCATTTGCCAAGAGACCAGAAATAATGAATACAGTAAATCTCAAGCACTGAGGTTGATGAATAGCTGTGTCCACAAGTCACTTTGCATGAAGGAAATTTGAGTAAACACAAATAAATCCTATCATATGGTAAGATCTCTATTTGGAGCAGAGAACACTGATGGGGAGAATCATTTCAATATAAGCTAAACTATTCACATCTTATCTGTTTCACTGTGTCACACTTGCTTTTTCTATTATGAAACAGCCTGAGATAATTGGGCTGTCATGTCTGGATTATAAACATCTCAAAGCTAGATAAATAAAAGCGTGGTATCTTAGTTGTGGTTGTACATCTTGTTGATTTGTTAATAAGAGCAAGGCAAAGGCGGTCAGAAGCTCATTCAGAAATGTTTAGGTTGTGAAATATGCATGCTAAATACATGGTACATGTTCAAATAAAGGCTGAAAGAACATCCTGCATCACAAACCCAGCGCTGTTGAACTGGTTTATGATAATACAGTTCACATGCCGATTCAGTTCTCCATGTTTTTAAACACAGTTAAGATTATAATATTGCCAAGAAACATTGCCAAGATTACAATGATTTTTCTAAAGAATGTGATTAGACTATTTCCGCAACATACGTTTACATGGACATCAGTAATCGAATTATTTACCTTATTCTAAATAAGACAATATTATGATTAAGGTGTTTACATGAGTTGCTTTTAGAATATTCTTTTTTACATGTTCCCGTTTTACATGTTATAGTACATAGATCGATTATTGGCACACGTAATTATGTTTCCACGTGACGCCATCCGACGTCTCATCCAGAATTTCAAGTATAGTTCGTCTTCGTTATGATGCCATATACAGTTTTGGGTGTTTCATTTAATTTTCCTGAAAGCTTCAAGTGCAGTTAATTATTTATCATGCTATATGTGTAACAGACGACGGCGTTGTTGAAGCCATGCTCGTTTGTTTGCCATCAAACGGTTGACCACTGCCGTGTGTATCCAAAATGTGGTGAAAAGTCCTACACGATGGAAATAGTGCGATTAAGGTGTGTACATATCTATACTGCACTTCAATATTGCAACTAAAATACAACTGCTGAATATTATTACAGTTTAAAAGAACTATTTTCTATGATGAAAAGAGAGATGTCAAAGCTGAATTTACTGCAAACATTACTCCAGTCTTCAGTGTCACATGATCCTTCAGAAATCATATTAATATGCTGATTTGGTGCTTTATATTTTTGTGAAAACAGTGACACTTTTTTCAGGATTCTTTAGAACAGAAAATTCTAAAGAACAGCATTTATTTGAAATCTTTTGCATCAATGTAAAGTCTTTACTGTCACTTGTGATCAATTTAATGCATCCTTGCTGAATAAAGTATTTATTTCTTTATAAATAAATAAAAAATATCATTCTGACCCCAAACATTTAAATGATAGTATAAATGAAAATGATTACACTTCATTGAATGGGTCCACTTTAGACATTCTACTAACTATAAGTATCGTTGTAACTACATGTCAACTAATTCTCATTAATTTGCAACTACATGTCTACTAACTCTCAGAGTAGACTGTAAGGGTAGGTTTAGGGTTAGTAGAATAAGTTGACATATACTTGCAAAGTTTCTTATAGTCAGTGTGTTGTATGTTGTGCACCCATCAAAATAAAGTGTTAGAAGTTATTAAGCAGACAGTCTGCTAATACTCTAATGACTGCTAGTTCACATGTAGTTGCAAAGTTACTTACTGTTAGTAGAATGTCTAAAGTGGACTATCGAAATAAAGTGTTACCTTGTTTTGCCACGGCATAATATAAAAGTACAATGATTTTACTCTCTGATACCTTCACTGTACCACAGCACTGCCATAATGCTAAAGAGCAAGCAAACCCTTTTCTGTGATTTTTTTGGCAGAGAGTGACTGAAGCATCTAGCTGGTGCTAATAAGTCAAACAAAGTAAAATCTACAGTCTTTTTTCTTGATCTGTATGATTCTTCATATGGATGAAGAGATTCAAAAAGTACTATTTCACTGAAAATGATACCTGCAAAACTACAATTTAATGAAAACGAGGCATTTCCTGTTAGCATATCAGTCTTGGCTGGGCTGTAAACAGCTCGTCCTCACTGCTGAGTGAGTGGGTCTATAACACTAGGCCAAATAACCAAAGAGAAGCCCTCAACCGGCAAGATAATCACATGCAAACTGAATGTGCTGATTACAAGGCTGAGAACTAACCACTTATATATTTCATCAACTAAAACTGAACAGTTCCAGAACACTCTCCAATCGAAAATCTAAATGAAAGGGCAAATAAGGAAGGAGGCAATGAAACCCGGCTCTTGATTGCAGCTCGGCTGCACAGCTAAAGCCTCGGTGCTGATTATGTTTCTGTAGCTGTGCTCCACGGCTTCACCGGCTGATTAGCAAGTCTAATGAACATGAATGTGGTGTGTCTGCGAGCAGCACCTTGCATTGGCTTGACAGGGCTGCTGGTTTGCGCCAACATGTAACTTCAGTTTACATTTGCATATGGTTTCATGTCATCTGAGCTTTAAAACAGGTCCCACTGCGATGAGGTTTTGCAGCTTTTAACCTTCCACTGCAAATGCTAGACTCATTAGATAAAAAAAATGACTGCTTGCAATAGAGATTTAAGAGATAGTTGACCCAAAAATCTCTGGATAACAATATTAGATATTTTGAAGAATGTTGGTGACCAAGTTGTTTCAGGTCCTATTGACTTTTATAGTCTTTTTTGTCCATACTATAGAAGTCAATGGGACTCAAATCTCAAACATCCTTCTGTGTTCCACATACAAGTTTGAACCAACATGAGGGTGAGTAAATGAAGACCAAATTTTCATTTTTGGGTCAACTGTTCCTTTAAAGTTTCCTGTTTTGTCTACAGTCACTGAAAAAAAAAACTGATTCCAGTACCCATTGAACATGAGTCTTGGGTCACTAAGGAACTTCAGGGTGGAAAGGTGGATGTGATCCAAGGAGACGGCAGGAAAAAACAGATTGTCCCTTTCAAAGAACACCTCACAAGAATTCAGTCCAAAACACTTACTCACAAACTCATGGATGTGAACCACAAGCAGACAAACTCACATACACCTGCTGGCCACCGTCTCGACGTCTTCAGCTTCAGACGGAAGCTTGCTGCAGTAAATACAACCTTTATTAGACAGCCAGATGACCGAATATGAGAGTGCTCTGAACCTGCACCGAGCAATGAAGTCATACTCATACTAATATCTTCACCAGGAGCAGAAAAAGCCAGCAGGGTTTCAGTTATCACCTTAAGGAAAAAATATTTAGACAATGCAAATTATAGGGGGATTGGAGGGTGTCTGAAATAGAAATCTTTAGCAACATTATAAATGTCTGTACTGTCACTTTTTATCAATTTAATGTGCCCTTGCTTAAAAAAGTATTAACTTCTTTCCAAAAAAATCATACTGACCCCAAACTTTTGAACGTTAGTGTACATGTATACGTATGTATGTGCAATTCTTACCATTCCCTGTATTTACTGCCTTCAGGAAGCAATAAATGTATAGTGGCATGTGTGTGTTTGTATGTGTTTGAATATGTTTATGCATTTGTCCGGCTGAGCAGACATGCTGGCCGCCAAACTCCTACACAGTGGCTTGGGCTCATGCTCTGTTTACGTCTCGTGTGTATACATGCGTGTGTTGAAAATTACACAATGCCAGTCTTCATTGTATAACTTTCCAGTCACAGCTCAACTCCATTCAGTGGACCTGCCTATTTCCTCATGACAGCAGGCCATGGCTCTGTATCACCACTTATAGTTATGTAATACTAAATTGCAGCATCTCATCCAAACCTTGAATGTTATGAGTACGGGTGGAATGCTATCAATAAATAGCTGTCAAAAATCAATGAGAGGTTTGCACACAAGATTTCACACAAATCATTTTCCCTCCTACCACAACTTATGTATGACAGCCGACTGACAGCTGTAGAATATAGTCATGAAGAATAAACGTTATCCTCTTCTGCAACAACACAAGACAAGAAGAGAAATCAAACCCAAGCCCATCCAAAGTTAAACTAAAACTACACTGAATAACACAAGACTAGCGATGCACTGATACAATTATGGCCAATAAATAATAAACGCGATTAAAATATTTTTCACAGGTATATCGCGATTATATTGCAGTTAACGCACTGGCCCCGCCCCCAGAACTGTGTCATCTTACATTTCATATAGTTGACTGTTGACAAATATAATGCAGGGCAACAACTCCATAAATTCAGTTATGCCTTAAAATTCAAGATATTGGGGGCAAAAATACTCCTGTATGAGCTTTGTCTCATATTTATATCACATGGTAATCGATTATCGCACGAGCAGTGAGAGCAATATCAATAATGAGTGCAAATGTGATTTTATACAACAATTCAGTAAATAAGAAGTTAACATTGTGTTATATTTTAAACACAACATTGTCTGTTTTTGCTCAGTTTTGCCAACAAAAATTTTACCTATAAAGCGACAGCAGAATTGTTGTGCGTCTGTGAGCAACACAGCAGTGTTTAGTTTCTGAAAATCTTCAAAATATTCATTTTTTCTCTCTTTGCCTTCAGTGTCCTTTTATTAATTCTGAAAATCCTGAGGGGGAACAAAAAAAAACTATATTACAGGGTCACAGAATGGAAATACTGCATGACATCTGCGGTCAATCACAGGTAACGTATACTTTTCATGTCGGCCGAAATGCAGACACTCTCCATTCAAAACATAATTTTGTGAATGGCTTCTTTGTTCAGTGATGATCCAGTGATTCTCTGTTTTGTGGTAATTGGGCCAGGCTTTAATTCAGTCTGTGAAAGACAACATTCAGAGCCTGCTGGATACACCAAGACTACAGCACAGAATTTAAAGTCTGAGTATTTTTTGGAAGAAGAAAAAAGGATAAAGATATTAATAATTATTACTAAACTTATTCACATTGTTAGTTGTAAAACAAATTGCAACATAGACAAGACAGGTTATTAATTTGGTTATCCTATCTCCTAAGTAAAGGGATCAAGGGTTAGCTAGTTAGCATGAACTGGTTAACCCTGCTGGTAGAGGATCTTTTTAACTATAAATAATAATAATTATTATTATAACAATTAAATATTTTAATGTTTTTATTTATTATTAAAAATTATATTTATTGATCCTGTACACTTCTTTATATTTGTTCATCATTAAAGGACATATGCACTCTCCCACAGTCATTCATTTTTCTTTTCTTCCAGACTGATGATGAACCAAAGTCTGGGATCAGCCTCCTCCTTCACATACCCACACCAGGGCGTCAGAGGAAATGGCCTGTGCTTTTCTTCCTGTGGAGGAAAAACTCAATTTACCAGGGCCTATTTCTGCACAACATCAACAAAGCCTGCATGCCATGAGGCTTTGTGACAATGTGAGACTTTATACCAAATTTGGAGAAAGACAGCACGAGCAACAAAACACTTTTCATGGAGGATCCAAAGACGAGCATAAAACTAGCCTGTGTTTTATGGTGACTAATAACACCAGATCCGCAGACCCCAATGGGAAACATCCACAGGAAACGCTTACTATAAATACATGCCCTGAGAGCTATAACATGCTGGTTTGGGACATGCTAAAAACCCATGTGTGCATGGACTTTATTATTATTAACAAAGACAAGGCCATTTTTCAATATATGTTTTCATCCACAAACGCCCACCTGTCTAGGAGCATGTAACCGCTTTATCGGACAGTCAGACACCATACTACACCCTGCAGAGGAAACTTGCATATACTTGGTTATTGGATGCTGGTCTTCAACATGAGACTGGGTATTGATTAGGGCTGGTAACAGATTCCAAAAAGAATCCAAAGAGTTGGGGATCTAGAATCAATTCCAAAGGTTGGAATCGATTCCATTAAAGGGAATCGACTCATTTTTAATAACTTTTTCAATTCAATAGAACTAAATCTGATAACACTGATCACACTGTATGTTTTTGATTCACTGAAAATAACCAGTTCATAAGAGCAATTTGTTTGTGAATCTGATTACAACGATGTTAAAAAGAGCCAGTTTATAGAAGTCGTTGATTATGAATCAGACAACACAGATCATGCCATATATTTTTGATTACTAAAAAGAACTAGTTCATAAGAGTCATACAGTATGTTCATGAATCAGATTATATTGGTCATGCCGTTTGTTTTTGATCAACTAAAAAGAGTCTTAAGAGTCATTTGAGTGTGAATCAGACTACATTGGTCACACTGCATGGTTTTGATTAATTAAAAACAAGTTCATAGGAGTTGTTTGTTTATAAATCAGACTCAACTGGTCACCCTGTATGTTTTTGATTAACTAAAAATACACAGTTTATAGGAGTCTTATGTTCGAGAATCAGATTACACTGTGTGTTTATGATTAACTAAAAATAACTGGTATCATAAAAGCAATTTATTTGTGAATCAGACTACACTGGTCCTAGGTTGTTAAACCACTAAAGAGAACCAGTTCATAAGAGTCATTGGTTTGTGAATTAGAATACACTGATCGTGCTGCATGTTTAGATTAAAACTAAAAAGAACTGGTTTATAAGAGTCATCTGTTTATGAATCAGACTACACTCATGTTGTATGTTTTTAAACCACTAAAAAGAACCAGTTCATTAGAGTTAATTATTTGTGAATCAAAATACACTGATCATGCTGAATGTTTTTGATTAACTAAAAAGGACTGGTTCATACTGTAAGAGTCATCTGTTTATGAATTGGACTACACTGGTCATGCAGTGTTTTTTCAGTAAAATAATCTGTTCATAAGAGTAATTTGTTTGAGAAACCGACTACACAACACAATACAGATTGCAAACCCACATGCATAATATAGAAGTTGCTAAAAAAAATACACACAACTTCTGAAAATGTGAGAGAAGACGACTAATCTTGGACTAATCTTGTGAAGAGCAAGGCTATGCTGGTCCACGAGCTAAATCAAAACAAAAACAGCCAGGAATTGTTCTTCTAGCTGGTATTTTCTTGTATTTCAGAAAAACTGGCATGTGGCCTCCATATTTTTAATTCCACTACAACTCATGAGATTGACATGAAGTGCTCCCATGACGAATTGTCCAAGTGTCTCAATGACAAGCAAATGTACAGTGTAATAGCATTTTCAAAGTCTCCTATTATTATATTCATAATAGCCAATTCAGTGTTACCGCATGTGCATTTCAAAGCTAATTGTAATGCATCAAGGGGTCAAAATCCCATTAAAGACTGGCGTTTGAATGCCCATGGTGACTAAGCTGAATTTTAAGCTGTGCGTTTTAAGCTCAGTCAGCATGCGTGGCACACACAACTGTGCTACTGATTCGAATTCTGTCTTGGGTTATTCAATAAAGCCAATTTTACTGGATCTGATGCGATTGGTGATCTTGGAACCTTGGACTTGGTCGCAATTGGACGCCGTCAGTGGAGGGAAAGAGAGAAAACAACTTTGTCTTTCCTTTTGGAAATCCCTAAAGACAGCTTGAATGTCAATGAAAAGGGCCGGCCAAAAGTGCCCCCTCCAAGTACTCTGGGATCAATGCCATCTTTGTGTATGAATGAACAGTGGCCCTCACTAACCCCTTCAGCATGCCAGTCACTCTGCTGGAGGCCGGGACTAGTTAGCAGAGCACAAGAGACAGGGAAGATGGCACTAGTGGTCTGTCGCCGATCACAGTGGAGGCACAAAGGACAATCCTGCAAAGGTTTGAGGTGAATCAGACTTTGGAAGGCATCGTGGAGTCTGTCAATGAATACGAATTGGGGCTTAGCTTTAAAAGCTGTACTTGCGGTTTCCTGCTCCCAGGCGCTAGCCTTTAACTGACCCGTACGATGAAACACTGCAGTGCTCGTTCAATTTGTCTCCTGGGTTGGACTGTTGATTATTTGTGGATTGAATAACAAATCAGAGATAAAGAAGCACTGCAGCCAGGACTGGCAAAGAACTGACAAAATCCTCAAACTGTTTCAAGCATCAGGTCTAAAATAATTCATGATCTTATACATGCATTTTTACAGAGGCCAGAAATTGTGCTCAAGAAGCAAAAATATTAGCATGTTTCAAAGAGTGTGTAATTGATATAACCTTGGTATTTCCATTATCAGTTCAATTTGAAAGCAGTAAGACATTAATATATTTTACTCAGCAAGGATGCATCAAACTGATGACACTAAAGACTTTTACATTGTTACAAAAATGTACATTTCAAATAAATGCTGTTCTTTTAAACTTTCTATTAGTTTTTTTCGTATTCGTCATCCTTTCCTATCAAAATGCTTGCTACGGATGCAAAACCGCAGAAAATTGAACCTGATCCAAATTTTTTTATGACGGACGAAAGTTTCGGAGGCAGTGTGTAAACGTGATTGACACAACGTGAGGTCGTATTTATTTTTTAACGTGCGAAAATTTCGGACGAACACTTCGTACTCAGTGTGCAATGACCTTTACCCTCAAGCCATTCTAGGTGTATATGACTTTCTTCTTTCAGACGAATACAATCACTTTCAATCATAAAAAGTGCTCCACACAGCTCCAGGGGGTTATTAAAGGACTCCTGTAGCGAATCGATGCATTTGTATAAAAACCATACTTTATAAATTTGTATAAAAACCAAAACTTTATCTTTTTTTAAACTTTTTTTAATCTCACTTCGCTACTCTCGTACACGCATTCGCGAGAGATTGGCATTCCAGCGAATGATGTACAGGTGCATCTCAATAAATTAGAATGTCGTGGAAAAGTTCATTTATTTCAGTAATTCAACTCAAATTGTGAAACTCGTGTATTAAATAAATTCAATGCACACAGACTGAAGTAGTTTAAGTCTTTGGTTCTTTTAATTGTGATGATTTAGGCTCACATTTAACAAAAACCCACCAATTCACTATCTCAACAAAATAGAATACTTCATAAGACCAATAAAAAAAACATTTTTAGTGAATTGTTGGCCTTCTGGAAAGTATGTTCATATAAAAGTATGAGGTGATCAGTTTGTGGCACTGCTGAGGTGGTATGGAAGCCCAGGTTTCTTTGACAGTGGCCTTCAGCTCATCTGCATTGTTGGGTCTGGTGTCTCTCATCTTCCTCTTGACAATACCCCATAGATTCTCTATGGGGTTCAGGTCAGGCGAGTTTGCTGGCCAATCAAGCACAGTAACACCATGGTCGTTGAACCAGCTTTTGGTACCTTTGGCAGTGTGGGCAGGTGCCAAGTCCTGCTGGAAAATGAAATCAGCATCTCCATAAAGCTTGTCAGCAGAAGGAAGCATGAAGTGCTCTAAAATTTCCTGGTAGATGGCTGCGTTGACTGTGAACTTCAGAAAACACAGTGGACCAACACCAGCAGATGACATGGCAGCCCAAATCATCACTGACTGTGGAAACTTCACACTGGACTTCAAGCAACATGGATTCTGTGCCTCTCCACTCTTCCTCCAGACTCTGGGACCTTGATTTCCAAATTAAATGCAAAATTTACTTTCATCTGAAAAGAGGACTTTGGACCACTGAGCAACAGTCCAGTTCTTTTTCTCCACAGCCCAGGTAAGACGCTTCTGACGTTGTCTCTGGTTCAGAAGTGTCTTGGTAGCCCTTTTCCTGAAGACGTCTGAGTGTGGTGACTCTTGATGCACTGACTCCAGCTTCAGTCCACTCCTTGTGAAGCTCTCTCAAGTGTTTGAATCAGCTTTGCTTGACTGTATTCTCAAGCTTGCGGTCATCCCTGTTGCTTGTGCACATTTTCCTACCCAAATTCTTCCTTCCAGTCAACTTTGCATTTAATATGCTTTGATACAGCACTCTGTAAACAGCCACACCTTTCAGTAATGACCCTCTGTGACTCACCCTCTTTGTGGAGGGTGTCAATGTTCGTCTTCGGGATCAGTGCCATGTCAGCAGTCTTCCCCATTATTGTGGTTTCAAAGAACAAGAGATACCCAGAATTTATACTGTATGGATGGTCATTTATTGAAACTCAAATATAAATATTCTAATATTTTGAAATACTGATTTTTGACTTTCATGAGCTGTAAGCTCTAATCATCAAAATTAAAACAAAAAAAAACTTTTGAAATGTTTTACTTTACATGTAATGAATCTAAAATATATGAAAGTTTCACTTTTTGAAATAAGTTACAAGAAAAAATGAACTTTTTCACGACATTCTAATTTATTGAGATGCACCTGTAGGTGTAGTGTAAGCTCCGGTGATAATATGCTAGTCTCGCGAGAAAGTTTTGTTTACAGCAAAGTAAATCCAGTCTACTCTTGGCTTATATCAAAATCCTCAGACCTATTTTCTTTACAAATCCTCATTTTGTACTTCTAATTAGTGACCGGTGTTTTGTTTTGCTGTCCTCTCTGCGCTTCCACGTTCGTCACTTCTCACCGGAGCTTACGCTATGCCTACATCATATGCTGGAACACCACTCTCTCATGAACGCACGTACAACAGTTAGCGGAAGCTAGAGAGTACAGATTATAAAGTTTTAAATTTTTATTTATTCTTCTAACACAAACGCATCGATTCGCTTCAGAAGGTCTTTATTAACCCCCCGGAGCCGTGTGGAGCACTTCTTATGATGGATGGATGCACTTTTTTGGGCTTCAAAACCTCAACAGCCATTCATTTTCATTTTTGGGTGAACTATCCCTTTAATGAAAAATGTTTCTTGAGCACAAAATCAGCATATTATAATGATTTCTGAAAGATCATGTGACACCGAAGACTGGAAAACAGGCTGCTGAAAACTCAGCTTTGCCATTAATGGAAAAAATTACATTTTAAAATATATTAAAAATGTTTTAATTTTTTTTTTTAATTGTAATAATTTCACAAAAAGGAAAATCAATCATTTTGACCCATACAATGTTGGCTATTGCTACAAATATACCCATGCTACTTATGACTGGTTTTGTGGTCCAGGGTCACATATATATAACTTTAATGTATATACACTATATTGCCAAAAGTATTGGGTCGCCCCCTTCTAATGAACAGGTTTGACTACTTTAGTTATTTCTATGAGTACAAATCTTAATGTTAAAGCATATAATGATATTCTAGGAAATTGTGTGCTTCTAATATCATAGCAACAGTTTGGACAGGACCCTTTTCTATTCTAACATGACAATGCCTCTGTGTATAAGGCAAGGTTCAAAAAGAAAATGATTGATTCAGTCAGTGTGGAAGAACTTGACTGGTCTGCATAAAACCAAGTCCTAATCCCAGTTTAACACCTCTGATGTGACTGTAAATGCAGACCTTGAGCCAAAAACTCATCACCAAACACCAATGACTTGTACATATGGGTACAGTCATTTCACTTCCAAAACTGTTGCAACAGAGATGGAAATACAATTTTTAAATACATGAATTATGTTCCCATCGTTGTTGCCACAGATTTGGAAGTGCATTTTTCTGTTCTAAAGAAGGGGGTGTCCCAATACTTTTGTCTATATAGTGTATGTACAAGTCATTGGTGTTTGGTGATGAGTTTTTGGCTCAAGGTCTGCATTTACAGTCACACCAAAGGTGTTAAACTGGGATTAGGACTTGGTTTTATGCAAACCTGTTCTTTAGAAGGGGGCGACCCAATGCTTTTGGCAATATAGTGTATATATATATATATATATATACTAGGGGTGGCACGGTACATGTATTCGTATCGAACCGTCACGGTACAGGCATCTCGGTTCGGTGCATGAGGCCTTACAACGAATACAGAAGGGGTGCCCGCAGTAATGCAACGCTGTTTGATAACCGCCAGCAGAAGAACAGCGAATGCCGTGAGTTGCGCACTTGAAAACGAAGCCCACTAGACAGTGACCATGTGCTGATTCTGAACGCGTCTCTCACATAGACTGACACAGGGTTATACTTTAAAGGCTTGCTCACTCAACTGTTTGCGAAATGGAGCTTTGTGCTCGTGTATCTTACCTCTCTCATTCGGCACAAATCCAGATGTTCCATAATATTTCCATATTTGCGATGTAACGTATCTGAATGCTAAACTATTATTTATTATGTAAATTATAGGCTTTGTACTTCAGTCGCGTTCCAGCGGTGACACAGAGGCGGGCGCGCTGATGTTTGGTTCACTGTATTTTATTTTGATAAAGTGCCAACTGTTCTGTCAAGTTAGCAATACTGGAACTGATGTGTGTGTGTGTGTGTGTGTGTGTGTGTGTGTGTGTGCGCGATCACTTCAACTGTTTCCTTATACCAGCAGAATCAACTTTAAACACTTATTGTCTTATTAATAATCACTGTATAAAGTTCTGCTTTTATTTGTGTATATTCACAATGAAAACAAAACAGATTTTATATATAACATGTAATAATATTTAGTATTTTCACATCTAGATGGATTTTTTTTTTTATTTGCACTACTGTCTGTTCAAAATAAATGAAAAGAAACCGAGCATAGTAGATTTCCTTTTTTTTCCTGTTGTACTGAAATCGTATCGAACCGTGACCCCCGAACTGAGGTACGTACCGAACCGTGACATCTGTGTACCGTGCCACCCCTAATATATACATATATATGACACCCCCTTAAAGGTGCCATAGAATGGAAAACTGTCTTTACCTTGGCATAGTTGAATAATAAGAGTTCTGTACATGGAAATGACATACAGTGAGCCTCAAACACCATTGTTTCCTCCTTCTTATGTAAATCTCGTGAATAAAAAAGACCACTGAAAAATAGGCGAATCAGAAAATAACACCGACTGTGATGTAACAGTCGGGATCACTAATAGTTATGCCCCCAACATTTGCATATACCCGCCCATGTTCTAGGCCAGCCGCCAGCCGTATCATCAAAACTTCTGCAGGTATTGTAAAGAAACAAGCGAGGACAACAGCGAAAATGGCAGATCATGGAAATAATTGTTATGTTCCAGGCTGTGCAGGGGATGTGAAGTGCAGGGATGGGTTGGTGTCTGTATTCAGAAAGGCACAGAAAGCAAATAACGTGTTCTAATAAAATAACGCGAGCCACTAAAGGAACATGGTTAGCTGCTAGCGGTAGCCTGTTACATTGCAGTACATAAGATTTCGCTTACCACATAAACAGAGTAAGGAGAGATGACTAAGGATGATGGCCAATGATTTACAGATCCTGAGCACCACTGATAAGCATCTGATCTTGTAAAATGTGTGGTAAGTACTGCCGCTCCATAGTATAAACAGAGTACGTGCGATCGCGAATCTCGAAAGTGAAAGTAAAAACGCGATCGTGCATTTGAAAGCAGTTTCAATGCCCAGCATATTAATAGCGGCTCCCTGATGCCCGCATTTTATTTACAGTATAATTACCCAACGATATAACTGTGCGAGAATGTATTGAAATACAGTATATATTTTCCCTGTGTTTCCTTCCTGTGAGCTACTGAAATGAGCCGCACTGTGAAACAGCCAATCAGAGCAGAGCTCAACATTGAGCCGCACTGTGAAACAGCCAATCAGAGCAGAGCTCAACATTATTATTCATGACCCTTCCAAATAAGCCAATAACAGACCGTTTCATTCTGGGGAGAAATCCTAGGGTTGTAAATGGACATGTAAAACTGTTTCTGGAGAATGTTTGCACTTACCTAAGCCACATACCTTCTATGTAGATATCAGAGAACAATTTAAAATATTGTATCAATGCATTCTTTGGCACCTTTAACAAACTTGTCTCATCAAGGTTGGGTGAATCCTAATTATACAGTACATATTTTCAAACTCAACCAGTCAGTGAGTTACCTGAATGACTATTCAATTTTTAAAATATGTAGTTTTTCTTAAAATACTGTAATCAGCAGGTCTGACATTTAGAAATGGCTGGCATTTGGAATATTTCTCTCAACAATGGATTACAAACTTGTGGCACAATTTGCAATAAGCTAAACAAAACACCAGCTGTTACACCTGATGTCTTCGTCCACACGCAAGCTGAAGGAAAAGGAACAGATACCCGCTTAACTGCTATGTCATGACGATGGACTTTAAATTAAGGTCTCTGACTAATAAAATGATCCTAATGACTCAGAAGCCAGGAGGAGAATACAAACACATAACGTGCGTCACAGAAACATGGCTCTAATTCAATGTGGTTTAGCTGGACATTTCATACAGACAGAATCGGAAGAACGTAGGCGGTCTTGGCTATTTTGTAAATAACAAATTGTGCATTCTCAAGACATATTACTGTCAATCCAGACTGGTGGCCTGAACATAAAGCTGCAGAGTCCTTGTTAAAAACAAATGACATAGTATTTTTACAGACGGTACACCTCATTTGTGCTAAGATTTTCAAAAGCTATGGACAGGCACGCAGCCCACCAATAACGTCAGCAGATATGAGCAACCGGCAGTATAGCAACCTGGCGACATCAGCGATAAAATCACTGAACAGGGTTTAACTTATGTATGTCTTTTATTTGATAGCATCAAGGAAGGATGAAACTCGTCTCTCATATTAACTTGTCATTCAGAAGCTGTCTGCTTACACCAAAAGTGTGAGGATGCACACCATGAGAAGGCTTTGCAGGGCCGTTAGGAGGAAACACTTTGATATGCTATACAGGATATTGTGGAACTCAGTCACTGTACTACACACTATGTTAACTTTCACACAATGACTGTGAACTGTTGCCACAACAACAAACCAAAATAACAAAGGACACCAAGGACAGATTTGATTTATAGTGGCCGGTCGGTCATTTCAACACTTCCGCCAGCTCACTGTTTCTAGCCCCTCACTTTCAACACTACCTTGCACTTGCATATACACCTTACATCGGATTTTCCCGTTTTGTACTTGAATCTCTCCTTTAGGGTCAATACATTTTAAGAAATTAATGTAATGTAAATATCTTCTAATATTCTACAACTATGCCTCAAAATCAACATATAAAACTAACGAACATGTCTTAAGTGTAGAGTTCAGACAACATAAATAAAAATAAAATAAAATTACAAAGATTTGTTTTCAAATAGCACACTTTGAAGTCAACAAGAAATGGTATTTGCGACTCAGTTTTCTCTCTGTAATGTGCATTATAAAAAAAGAAGAAAAAATTATAAAAATGCTAGCACAATTATTTCACAGTAAATTACCTTACCATTTACAACGAAAGTCCATATTAAATTAAATTTGAAAAACAAAATAAGCATAACGTTTTACTCTAAAAAACTTAAAAATTACAAACATATTCAACAAGAGATGTATATATATATATATATATATATAAAATTACATATATATATGTGTGTGTGTGTGTGTGTGTGTATACATATATATTTTTTTCATTTTATGCCATTACCAGGCATTCTGTGATGCATGATTTCTTTAAAGTGCCCCTATTATGGATTTTTGAAAATGACCTTTCATGCAGTGTGTAACACAGCTCTAAGCGAATAAAAACATCCTGCAAAGTTTTAAATCTGAAAGTGCACCGTGTATAAAGTTATTGTCTCTCAAAAGAAAGAGTTGACTCTGAATCATTGAAATGAGTCTTTTTAAAACGAATCCCAAGCCGTTTCATGTTGACATCAACATGAAACATTAGCATATTGCCCGCCCACTTGTTGGTCTTTTCGCTTGGTCTGAATGAAAATGCAAATTCATTCTTTGCCACTAGGTGCCACTTTTGGAGCGGTAAAATAGCAGTTTTCCCGGTAATGCTGTACACACAAAGCAGCACTGCACTCACAAACGCTGCTTTATCAGGCAAGATTAAATGAAAATGAGACCAATCGGACCAATGACCGCAGATTAGCGGCACGCAAAGGAGGGGTTTGGAAAAATTAATCGTTGAGCGAATCGTTTGGGAGTCGTTGAGCAAGTAAGGTAAAAATAAATGCATATTATAAGACAATGAAAGTGTTTTTGACCTTGCATGCATTTCAACCTGTTATTGGGGACTCCCAAAACCAAAATATGAACCTGTCATTACCCATAATAGGGGCACTTTAAATTTAAATATAAATAAATAAAATACATTTAAATACCTTACCTAAATCACATCTTTTCTGCATCAAAAAAAATTCTAATAAAACCAGGAATCTGTATTTAGAAACTAAATGGGATTCATTTTGATTTCATCTTCGCTTTAAGGATATAAATGCTTGTTACAGATTATTCATCATGTTGCTGCAACTGCAACACCATGGGTTGTTATTTCACGTGGCCATGGATGCCCAGTGGATGCTGACACTTGCCCACACAAGCTGAATTAAAAGGCCAACTGGCCAAGCATAAATGCTTAATTCATCTCCAAACTAACAGCCCACATTAAAACCTCATAGGAGACAAAATATCGACCAAAAAGGTTATGATGACCCATGATTTATTCCAAAAAATTGACCAAAAAACATCTGACAAATGGTTTCTTATTCAGCTGCTGTCTTCCAGAACCTGATCTGAGACAGATGCCCTGGCATAGACTCTAGTCGTGTGGAGCGGCCCGTGTGCCTCCGCAGCCAGCTCTATGTGCAGGGGAAGCAGAGCACAATGTAAAAGGAGAGGAGGGGCAGGAAGGAAGGAAATCCTGCTCACGCTGACACAAAAGCTGAAGGAACTCACCGGTCAGAGCCCCTCGTAGCCCCCTGTGCACTCACAAACATGACACACAAGATTGCACACCAACGTAACAGGACACGGATGGCTGTAAGTGTACAGCTCATTGTAAAACATGTATGAAGTTCACTTTATATTCATTTTATTACTGTGGTGGTCCCAGGGGGACTAAAACCATTTGCTTCCCAGAAGCAAAACGATGCAATAAAACAATTTTTGGATGATGAGAGTTGAGAGAAAATCCCAGAGGGCCATAAGCGAAATCACCTCAGACTTTTTTTTTAAACCAATATAACTGCAACCAAACGATGGAGGGCTTTCACAGGTGATAAGACGCTTCCAGCTCCATCAAGGAAACAAACAACCGCAGGACCCCAACAGCAGGAAGGTCACAATTCCTCCCCACCAGCGACAACTTCCTTTTTCTTAAGCACCATCATGTAAATTCAGACTGAATGCCGAACCTCACCTCTAAATTCCCTCAGGGGCACAAAAAGACTCTGTTCTCTTCCATGAATTGGACTGTCACTAGAATAGAAAAATGGCTGACACATTTTGCGCTCACGCTGTGCATTTGGAATGAGGCGACCTGCCCTGAGCCTCGGGGATCTAGTTAAGCATACTGCTTAAAAACAGCTCAGGATAAGATAAAGGAAGTCCTCCACTGGTTATAACGTCTGTCTGCAGTGCATGAGAACTTCTATGACCTTACAGTGGAAAAAGAAAGCCAAACTCATTAGTAAGATTGGAATCTTAATGATCCTCCGTGTAGCAAGGGGAAAATGCAACTCTTTGTAAAAAAAAGTATTGGGACATAATGGATGGAACATATGCAGGAGGTGAAGGCTAAAGATTGGCAAGAGACAGGGATAGAAAGTGTGTTAAAGTGAGAAAGAAAGCAATGCTAGCTTCTGATTGGCTGACAAAGGGCAAATGTGACAGTGATGGCTGAGTCAACCATGTCCGCACTCCAATTATTTATATTTATTATATACACTTATTATACCTCCAGGGCTTCAAACCAAACATGTAGGGAGTAATTTTTGTGCCTTTATTGTAGATCCAAAACAGATAGTTTTGCAAACAGTTACCACTTTTCTTTTGGTTGAGTTCCAAAAGCCTACTTAATGTCTCAAATATTTAAATAAGGATTAAGTGTTTTATCCTCTTATATCCCTTATCTTTTTGCCACCTTAATAACTTAAAGTCATTCAAGTGGAAACAGACCAATATAAAAAGCATCTTTCATTCATCAGTGATTGATGACCACACCCTTTGAGCTTAGTTTTTGTTTTCTTAATTTGCTTAAATAAACCTTAAGTAAAACACATTGATGTGTTTGCAAAAAGTTTTGCAAGCAAAACACATTTTCAAAAAACAAAACGTTTTGAGACTTAAAAGTATAAAGCATTTTTTCATGAGCAAAAGGTTTTGAGGCTCAAACAAAAGTGTCAAAAAGAAACTAAACTTTTAGATCAAAACAAACAACCAGTCAAACAAACGAAGTTTTGAGAGCAAAAGCTTGAGACTAAAACAGAGTCAAACAAAGATTCAAACAAAAAAAGAGTTAAAAACAAACTGAGTACTGAGGGCATAACATTTTGACATTCAAATATAAAGTTCAGCTAATGGCGGTTTTGTTTGCATTTTTGGGGGGATGCACAAAAAAACAACAACTCAAACATGAACCCATAACCCAGGTTTTAGTGAGAACAATCAACCTCAATTTCCTCATCTCAGTCATATCCAAGTCATATCCAAGAATGTTTTTTCCAATCTTTAAATACATTTTTAGGTTGGTCTTCACCCATTTGCATTCTAGTTCAGCTGAATATGTTTGCCAGTGAGAAATGGGTGAAGAGGGCATGATGATCAAGCCCCCATGTTTCCAGAGCAACAGATGGATAAACCAGGATGCCAAGAGGAAGAAGTTGAGGGTGGAGAACTGTGACCCCGAGGGATGGGGTTGCAGGGTTCACTGCCTGGCTGGGAAGAGATATAAACCCTCCCAATCAGTGCTGGTCATGTGACACCAACAAATCAACAGGCCTCAGACTGAATGTAAATAAACAGAACAAGAGAAAAAGGACAACAGAGCAATTTAAGCATCCCAATGGATTGTATAAGAAAAGAATCAAGAATCAAAATGCATGAGAACCAAAGATTATTAGGCTATACTAAAACATTTTTTAAGATAATGTAGATAATCTTAAAAAGTGATCGAATGCGTCTCATGTGTTTTACAGGCCATTTATACTTGGTCACATGCACTTTTATTTCTCAGACCAGGAAAAGACTAATTGTAAATACTCAAATAGGCATTGGTTTAATTATTTAAGCCAGCCCAGTGTTTAATTTGTGTTTGTGGGTAAGCTGCTGCTATTTTTGTTCTAATGAGTCAAACAGTAGGAATCTTACATTGTCAAGTAACTTTGAAAACTGTACCACATCATCTTCAAACAAGTTTCTAAATAGACCAAGAAATGTCTAAGGGGACTTTTAAAACTGGTGTTTACCCCAAAAGCAAAATAAAAGTAATTGCAGTTTGTGGTGCAAAATCCCTTTTTGAAGTTTTATTATTAAGCATTAAAAAAGTACATTGGGTGGTCAATTCCTCCAAACCCACAGGGTATTGCGAAAGAAAAACGCTGCAGAGGGACCACTTAATCCAGAGCTAAGACTCCAGAGAACACATTATGCTGTTTTTATACTGAAGTAGGACATGAAAGCTTTCCCCTGTTTGCTCCTGTTGGATTCACTCTACAAGTACCGATGAACACTCCTGCTGGTCAGTTGTACTTCTCATTTGCTTGAGTGACCTATATCATAAGCTCAAGGGCATATATAGTAAAAGAGCATAGAAATCTCCTCAGTGAGGCACTTGTTACAGAGGATCGTCATTCTTAGCCTCCAGTTAACAAATATAAACATGATTATCTGAAACCTCCCACTATCAGATCTATATCAAGCTGTTATGTAAGCTATTCTAGGGATATCTCAGAAAAGATCTTTTAAGAGACTTCCTCTGTCTCATGTGAATTGCCAGACACTGTTCTTGGTTCATCTGATAGCCAGACACAACTGCGTAGCATGCCAAGTAACTGTCAGTTAGTGCAGCTGGTATTTTACACTAAATACCAACTCAACAGCAACTTTTAAGAACAATTCCTCTCCAAGAACAAACTAACCAACCGTGAGTGGGCTAAACTGATCCGATGTAGCCAACTCTCCCCTGGATTCAAATCAAGGCAACTTATCCACCATTGTTTCCTAATTTCTTCTAACCTCTCTGGAATTCCTCCACCAGGAAATGTACTTTACAACGGAGGGCAAAGAGCCCGGGCTCTCACGTCACAGTCCCTCTCCTGGCAATACCTCCAGGCCGGTTCCACTGGGGAGCCATATTGTCTGGAAGTGACCCCCTTCATCTAATTCTCACAAACACAAAATGCCTTCTGTTCAGCATGGCACTGGTCCTCTGGGCCCTCCGGGCCATGAAACACCACCCTCCAACAGGCATTGTCCTCTACCATGGCCTGTTGTTATCATCTAACTTCAATTCTGCACAGGCTTCCTTTAGCCCCCCAAACACTGCCCATTTTTTTGGTCTAGACATTGAGGAATTCTGGTTAAGGCACATGGGCATTACTGCGCAAGATGATCAGTTGAAAGCGATCAGTCATAGACCTGCAGTGGCACCCGTGGAGGCTTTGATCCTTGAGAGCATGTGGGTGATATTTCCCAGTGACTTGGATTGATAAAGTTGGCTCCTTGACCTCCTAATCACACTCGGGGCTACAACGGCATGCTTTCATCATCAAAAGAAGGACTTTTTCACCTCTGTTAGAATGAAATCATGTTTAGCGCTGGCAATAAAACAAACTGAAATGTTTGGCTGGAACGGGAAACCAATTGGGAATAATCTAAGTAAACTGGCACTGTTAAATCGAGGTGTCTGAGGTTGCAAATGAGCTCAAAAACGGGCCAATTAAAACAGGGCATGCAGCGAGTCTCTGAACATTTCATTAGACTATTTTCCAAAGTCACTGAAAATACTGAATATGATGGAAAAAAAACTTATTTTAGTGCAATGGATGATTGACAGATGAGTGACTACATCCAAATGTGGTCAGAGTGATCTGGCCTGGTTTATAAAATAGTCATCATCATATTCTGGGGGTCTGTCTCCCAAATATGATCTCCACAGGGTAATGATTTATTTAATTGGATCAAAATGGTCTGAACAGCGTGATTTCATTTTGTTTGAATCATTTTTGGTAACCACTTGTGATACTGTCTCCAGATGGGGAATGTGAGCTTGTGCATGAAGAGTGGGAAACATGGGTCATTGCTACATATCAATCACAGTATGGATGTCCACCATAAGGATGCATCATCTGGTGGTTCGTTTAAACTTGAATCATTTTAGACTTTATAAAACTCAATTTCATGCTCTCTTTGCTCTCTTAAATTTTAATCTTCAAACTTTAAACATTAATAAGTGGTTAGCCACTAATTTCCTACTTTAAATAATATTTTGCTTATGTGCCTGAAAAGTTCTGCATTACATAAACAAAAAACAAAAAATAATTTCCTTTCCTTCCAGTCTTCAATTCCCCTATCGGACCAAAGGGCTTACGGTTTTCCGTTCCTCCAATAGAGGAAGAAATGATAGTTGGTACAGTCCCACAGTGTGCCAGTCTGAGGTTTTCACTTTCAGTCCACCTGCTTTGCCTCAGTTCTTGGCTCAGACTCAAAAGCATTTACCTATTCTGCTCACTGAGCCTGAGCAAATCATGGACAGATGAATCCCTGCTAGAGACATCCAGTATGGATGCATAATGTTTAGATAATTTTCCTGTTTAAGATAAAATCTTTCAATTTTATTGTAATTTTCATCTGCGAGTTTCAGTGCTGGATATCTCAGCTGATTATGGAGACTTCTACTCAAGTCTTTGACTTATGAGATGTTTCTGAGAAAAAAAGAAAAAAAGACCACAATCCAATCTCGTGTTTAAATTTCAGAAAGAGTTCTTAATAATGTCTCAGATTTGCCAAGACACCTGCAATCAAATCTCAGAGAAGTCAGTGCTGTCCACATGTGTTGATTTTAGGAGAAACATCTGAGGCGAAACTGATAATACGTACAAATAAGCAACTGAGAGTTTGTCTACTGAGCTATAAAACCTCTGAGCAATGAACTTTTTCTCTGTGAATCCAAACATTGACTGCGTTCTTAGGGTCAACAGGAACTGGAGAGAAGCGCTTCAATGCAGAAAAAAAACAAGAAGCACACATTAAATTGAGACAAATTACTCTGTGCTTTTTCTTCTTAGATAGAGCTACAAACCAGAGCGATCAACGGGATTGACAGGCATGGCACGGCCTGGGTTTTGAGGTTCACCACAAGACCTCTGATGCTGCTCATTCACTCCAAGCATACTAAACAGACGCGTCCAGTGCAGCCCAATTTCTGCAAGCGAGCGACGCGACAACAAAATAGAACGCGCCCATAGAAGATGCGAATTATTTCTAAGCAAAAATTGGACCACTGGTCCAAATGAATGACTAAAAAGCACATATTTTTTCAAATACGCATTCATATGTTTAATAAGGGAATGAACTGTTTCAACAACGATAAATGTATTTTCACATTGCGCCAAAAAGACGCTAACGTTACCTGACGGAGTAACTATAGCAACAGTACGCCGTTCGCACGCTTTCTAGTTTCCATATCACATAAGGTTAGTTCTTTGTTTAAAAAGTCTATCCGATAACTGGCGTTTAGCAAACTATGGTAGTTAAAGTTCCAACACCTGTAAAAAATCGCCGCATAATTTGCACATTTGTTTCCATTAATGAAATAATCGGTCTACTGTAAGTGCACACAGTTCAACTTTCATCACACCGTTCAGCAAGAACTCACTGACTCTTCTAGACTCTCACGCGCCCAGGAACGCAAAGATGATGGGCGCGCTTACAGTAGCATGCGTTTATTTGATTATCACCGGAGCGTTCGGGTGTCCGATAAGATTAGGGCAATGCTTCCTTATCTACATTCAAAAAATATTAAATTATCAAATGAAACAATTACCCAAGTTGCACTTACCGAGAGAAACTCCAGCGTCCCAACATAATCCCGTTCGGTCTTCAAAAGTTCGTTCAAAACGCAAACTCGCAGACGGAGCTGTTTCTCTAAATCTTTCCCACTTTCGGCTCTGTGTTCGGCTTTGCTCTCCTCAGTCATTTCGATGGTCTTCTTATGAGTCTTCACAGTTGCAAGAGGAGAAGTTTAAATTATTTGACGCCGGCTGGAGGCTTGAAACATGATGAAAAAGCAGCGGACAAATTCACCAAAACAAATGAATGCAATTTAAAAACAATCTAAGAATCGGCTGCATTCAGAAGCAGCATCAAAGTTCAGCACTACTCTACACGCCTGAGAAAAGTGTAGTAATGACTTTTGGGCATCAATCAAAAACTTTGCTCCATGTGACTTCCAAGACCTTCATCCTAAATCCAGCCTCCCTCCAGCATGAAAAGGACAGGAAATAAATGGCTGGGAATTCGTGCCAGCACAGTGGGGAAATGTTGATGACATTGGGGGTAATTACAATGCAAGCCTTTCCCAGACTCCTATATTAGTTACATTACTTTGAAAAGCTGAATGGCATTAAAGAGAAGAGTTATGTTAGTTATGTAACAACATGTAATGATATGGGGGGAAGTTTTAAAATCCTCCCATAGATTTTTGAAATACTAAAGTGAGAAACTCTTTATAGTTTTAAACAAATTAGCTAAAAACATTTTTAAATTGAGTTTTTTTTTCAGTACAAAATTAAAAGAAATGGAGCTTATACAGCTGTTCAGTTCTTTTTACCTTAACATAAGCCATTAAAGTGTCTTACAAGGCATGCCTCAGTGAATCCATCTCCCACTTTCGCTGAAATCATTAAAGCGTTAGAAAGAGTGAAAAAGAAAAAGTTAGAAAGAAAGAAATCTTTATGAGCATCATCAGACCTTACACAATATGTTCCCATTTGGGAAGACTAAAATTTAGCCTACACTGCAAAAATGATTTTACAGTGGTGATTATTGTGGTGTGTAGAAAATACTATTTCAGTTTTTCTACTTCAAAAAACATGTTTAATTCAATGTACTACTTACTGTTTCTTTGTAATTATGAAATTTACTTGCAACTTCTGAGTGAAAATTGTTTCTACACCATTTATTTCACTGTAGTTAAACCTATAAGAAACAACTAATCCCATGATTTTCTTGTTATTTAATGCAAGAAAACAACAAAAAAATCTATAAACGGTTATATATGACTTGGTTACAATTACGATTAAAATATTATTTAATATTGCCAAACAACATATACTAATTTATACCACTCAAAACGTTATATGGGTTAAATCAGGTAGAAATATCTCTTTAAAATAACAACTGGTTATCAGGATGATATTTGACTCTCAAGCAAGGAGGTCTCTGAAATGTGGCCTGTGCTCTTGTATTCTCAGCACCAGTCTGCTTACTTCCCTCTGCGGACCGAGTGTTTGCTCTGTGCAGTGTCTGCCAAATTGAAATAGCTCAATAAAATTTGATCAGCCGAGCCAAATATTTAATATCACCCAGTTATTGACTCGCTGAGCACAGTATCCTCAGGAGGAGCTCTGCTGTGGTCAAATCAGAGACCATCTACTAGCCTGGGTTAAAATGTTATGATGTGAACAGAGACATGTTTAGTTTATGAAGACATGGGATACAGCAGCATCCGAGCTGAGTGAGTGAGAGGATGTGATACTGCTTTATTGCTATCAGACACTGCCCTCTAGTGTTAGACCGTTACATCTAAAAGACATGGACTTGTATGTCTCTCTCTCTCCCTCTTCCTAATCTCTCTCTCTCTGTCTGGCTACACACACACACACACACACACACGTTTGTTTCTGTGAATTGTGGGGAATTTCCATAGACTTCTATTACTTTTATACTGACCAAACAATATTTTCTATCCCCTAACCCTAAACCTACCCCTTACATAACCCCTACCCCTTAATATTTTTTTTCCCTCGTGTCCCCACAATGTCAAAAAAAAATCAGGTTTTACTATACTTGTGGGGATAATGTAGCAAGTACACACACACACACACACACACACACACACATTAGCACACACACACATATATATATATATATATATATATATATATATATACTACGGGGTCCGTTGAATGCTTGAATCTGATTGGCTGACGAACGTTCTAAGGTGTGCAATTATTTTCAGGGAAACGCACAGCGAATGTAGTTCCAGGCAGTTCTTGACCGCATTACATGACCATATCACTTCGCCAAATGATTTCTGTTAATTCAAAGGTCGTCTTACAACAGCAAAATAACCTAAACCCACAAGGACACTGGCCAAACAAATAAATATAGTAAACAAAAGGATAAAAATGACAGATCATGTCCATGTATTATGTACGGAAAGCACATACGCTATCTCTCCCGCTCTCTCTCCCTCACAGACAGCACATACATAACAGTTGTTTGCACACACACTAACATACATCGCGCTAATGTTGTTAGCGCTACTCTGACGATTTTATCAGTAGTTTAACAACTTAAAAACTACATGATTTCTCACAAGCGAGTTAACAACGGCGCTGTTCGTGAAGAAAATGAACTTTGTTTCACTATAACTAGAGACATTGCTGCCGAACACTATTGAGAGACGCACAGACTCACAGAGGTAATCTCTCTCTCTCTCTCTCTCTCTCTTCTCATTTCTCTCATAATTTAGTTATTAACTGCATTAGTCTGCTATCAACGGCTCAAGCCTCCGTTACTAACTGTCACCGTCCCATATAAGGGACGCCTATATTTACTTCAATATATTACCATTAAATCCTAATCTAACCATGACAAACTATATATCGTTGTAAAGGTCCAAGTCTCCAAAATAGATATTTTACCACTGTTTGTTGTTAAAAAATTATGTAGGAGCAGTAATAGATTAATTTATGACAAGAGTGCACCTCAGTACATATACACCATAACAGGAGCTCTGACCTTTGACACAATAATTCTATTTGTTTCCTTTTTTTCCTATCATATGTTTTAGCAATCATCATATATTATATATCATTTGAAAGCTTAAAATCTCAAAATTCATCCTGTGAAAACCATTTTGAAATCGGACATTGCATTACCATAGAAATCGTACTTTAAAATCTTTTAGCGGGCTCCTCCCCCTTAGTGGGAGGAGTCATATTCCAAATGTATTACGGTCTTATAGAATCAAAACTTTTCATAATCTTGACAAAATACACACTGCACAAATACAACAATCTATCTGCTACCACTGGATACCATCCAATGCACATACATGACATTTGCGTATCCAGCTTATGTACAATCTACTGCACCGTTGCACATTACTGTGTATGTATATATGTGTACATATATGTGTACATAATGTAGAATGTGTACACACGGTGTATAATGTGTATTGATGATAACTGTAAGTATGTCTAATAGTACACTGTGTGTACTGAGTATATGTATGTGTATATTGCACATTGTCATCTGTATAAGTCTGTAAGTATGTAATGGTACTGTCTATATGTTAATTGTTTCTGCACTGTCTGGAGCATGCTCTCAAGAATTGTGAGGCATATGTGCTGTAATGATGTGACAATAAACGTGATTTGATTTGATTTATAACAGCGGGACTCTCTTGCCTCCCCTGTGCCTATTCAGACCCCCTAAATCCTGTGGTGAGTTTCTTGGGGGGGGGGGGGGTTAATGATTTAATACTATTAAATATACACCTTTAAGTGTCCAAATACTGTAATGCTACACTCATTATCAGTCCTGACCAGTAGATGGCAGCTTTGTCCCTTCTGTAAGATGAAGAGAGGAAGGAGGAACTGAGAGAACATCAAGCCCTTATAAAACAGCTCTCATTGAACAGCACTCACAAGCAGCATTGATTGTTCAAGTAAACAGTCCTCACAATGGCATGCTACATGCTAAATAAAGTCTAAATGAAAATGCAGTGATTCACTGAGGGTTAATGGATGGAAAATTTAATTAGCTGTGTATAAAAACAACATTAGTCAATAGAGTCCCCACCATAATAGAAAAACAAATGTGTGTATGTTCAAGTTTCACAGAAATATGAACATATATTTTCTACTGAATCTCAGAAAAAGCATTACATCTTACAAAAATCAAAAGCTTTATACAGGTAGCCTAAGTCAAGGCATATTATTATCTACTGTTAGCCTTTAAAATAATAATAATTAGTGTTGTCAAATCGATTAATCACGATTAATCACATCCAAAATGTGTGTGTGTGTGTGTGTGTGTGTGTGTGAATATTTCTTAGATATATACATGTATGTGTGTGTAGTTCTATATAAATATACACACGCATATATTATGTAAACATAAACTTTTATTTTGGATGCAATTAATCGCAATTAATCGATTTGACAGCACTAATAATATATTTAGTATAGTATCATGATAAATCCTTACACAAATTCTCTCCCACATTCATTTTTTTTTTTTATCACAGAGAATGACAGAATCACATTTCTCTTTGAAACAATGCCCTTATTTAACATTTAACACAACCCCATCTCCAACATCTGCAAACATCTGAAGTGGAATTTATCAGACCCATGACTGCGAAGAAAAACATTTTCAGAGCTATGACAGATAAAGTGCTATATAAATATGGGCATATTTCTTAAATTCATATTTCTCTGTCTCAGTTCACTTCACCCCACATCTTATTCCAGTAGTCTGAGGGCAAGTTTAACACACTAAATGTCTTCAGTCACACAAGACTGATGACACTTATTTAAAACGAGCACAGTAAATCTCCCTCCCTGCCTGAGAAAAAGAAGTGTGATCTTTTTGTTTATTTTATATACAGATCTGACAGTTGAATCTTTCAAGTATCTCAGGATTACACTCAGAATCCAGTACAGGTGTCCGAGATAAAATAACACACGGTTACTATAGTTCCTGCAGGTCATAACAAATATGATCACATCTACACACACATAAACATCTTTTCACACCCTGCCTCCATGAATATTTTCATGCACTGGTATGGATTCAATTGAAGGCCAAAAACAACAGAAGGAAAGCCAGGTCTTGAACAAATATAGCCTGACTAATGCTTACAGAACAAAACAAGGAGAAGTTTTCCAGCCCAAGCCAAAAGCAACTTTAAGTCTGTATGATAGATCATAAGCAGCAAAAAATTAATTCTGATCACTTTGGCTCAATTGGGTCAGATTTTTACTTACTCTGTCAAAATGTATGTATGTACGCATGTATTTATTTGTCCATTCATTCATTCGATTTGTTTGTTTATTTGTTAGCAATGCATTATATATTTGCTACAAATGTTTATATTTTTATAAATATTTATATTTTTCATAATTTTTAATGGTTCGTTCTTGTTCCCATTTTTTATCAAAAGTAATTTTGCAATGGCATACTATGTAAAACATTACAAGTTTTCAACACATTGTTATTAAGTCTCTATGGTCGTTTTTGCATTATCCTGGTGACAAATAGCAACAGCAGAATTTGCAACAACAGTATGGAATATAATCCATAAAGTGAGGTGCATATATCACTCTCTGAAACACAACAGCCAATATTTAAATCAGGATATGCCCAATGGTGGGAATAAAATATGTTATATAGAGGGTCCAAACATGTAATTTTCCTATATAGAGCCTAAAGAATTATTGTGAAATCTTGTGGTGTCTTTTCCTTAACTCAGTTTTTTTTTATCTGCTTTCATCTTCTGAGGTTCAGCAGCAGATAATGACAGAAGATCTGTCTCCACTAGAGCGGGAAGATCAGTAGGAGGAGTGGGAGGGACGGCTCTCTAGAAAGTAAATTGTCTTTGCCTTCCACAGGTAATTTTATGCTGGTTTTGTCTTTCTGATCCATTTTCTTCTCAAACCAGCTCTCTCTCTAGCTTAATGGGACACAGATCTTTAGTGAGAGATGTGCAGCTCTACAACAAAGCCCAATCTCCCATAAATCAGCAGCCTGGATGACAACTCTGTTCCTCACGACTATGATATCACCCTATTGTGGCTGTTTGAAGATGATACGAATGTGTTTTCATTTAATTCTCGCCCGCGGCTTTCACATTTTTTCGGAGACAGTGACCTTTTAGCATTTTTAGCACCAGGGATTCACTCGCTGGTTTCTATTACATAATGACTTCACACAAATTTCACTTTGATTGAGATATATAGTGGGTAATAAAAGAATGAATAGATTTAAAATCTCACCAAATAAATGTCTGTGGAACATGTGTGGGGTAAAGGGACCAGCAAAAAAAATAAAACTTCAGGCTTGGTCAGGCATTTACAAAAAAAAAAAGAGTAGTCGGTGAATGAACTGGGTTTGGATGTAGTAGCAACAATACACTTGAAATGAATTGGTTCCCTTTTTTAAATGCCAAAAACTAATTATATTCGTCCCATTAACAGTTATCATATGAGGATCCATATATGCACTAAAATAACAGAGGTTCTTTTTAGTGAATCAAAATCACAGCGCTACCATGTAATCTGACTCCCGAACACTTAACAATCTAGTTCTTTTTATTGAATCAAAAATACAAATGACTCTTATGAGCAGGTTCATTTTACATATGAACAGTACAGCGCATACAGCAAGCAAAATTGTCCGAGCTCTTTCAAAATGATTCCTTCTAGCGAAACTTAAAACAAACTAAGTGATCATGGTAGTTAGATTCTCAAACGAATGACTGTAATGAATCTGTTCTTTTCAGAAAATCAAAAGCATACAGACTACTAATACTAAACTAGTAATAACCGTGAGACTTAAGACAGACTGGTTGTTCATATAACATTATAGTTAAAGAATCATTTCAACTCTGATGAAAAAAAATAAATAAAAAATAACATCACAGATATTCAATTGGTTTTGACTACAAATACCATTACAATCATTACAAACCATCAACTATTAACCATTAAAACCATTAAAAATGGTTTCCTGTGTGTTTTGGGACATATTTTGTTTGGGACATAATAGGCGACCAATTACCAGTAGAGACCATTACAGTTTCCATGAAAACCAATACAATTATCATTATAACCAGTTAAACCATTACAAATTCTCTGATGGTTTCTATAGTTTTTTTTTCTCAGCAGGGAAGGAATCAGAACTGAATCATTGAAATGTTTATTTTCTATGTGTATCCAGCCCGATTTCACGGCAATTCGTACATATTTTACGAGTTGCCAATTCGTATGAATTTGTACGAATGACCTACACCTAACCCCGCCCCTAAACTATACCCGTCACTGGGGTTTAGACAAATCGTACTAAATCGTACGAGTGAAGTCGTACGAATTCGTACGAATTAGCCACCTCGTAAAATACGTACGAATTGCCGTGAGATAGCGTTGGTGTATCTGTCATTTGTTACCAGTGTTTGCATAGTTTGCCATTTAATTTGCAATCCCAAACAGGCCACACAGTGCTGCATGATCTGTCTGGAAGTATAGCTTATACTTAGGAACAAACATTGGTACCATGTTCAGAGAGTAGTTGTTAAAAATCAAGTACTACTTCCAAATCTCCAGACTTGAAGGACTTGTATAGGCTACTTAGACTGTTTTTACTACCACAAAGCTATAAAGGTGTTTCAAACGGTCCCTAACAGCATCCCTGCATTTAGAGGCTTCAACAAACCAACTTCAGTCTATAACCGCCAACCCTATTTATTTATTTATTTATTTATTTAAACGTCTCTGGTCCTCCACAAACCGTGAACACGATCTGCTTTCGTTAGCAACCAAGTCATGAATACGCTACTGTATTTCAACCTGTCCATATTCCTCAAAAACACGTCAGAGCTGTTTTTCTTGAGTGCAAAACTTAACCACTGGTCAGAAATATGATTCTGTTGGGCAGCCCATGTGGGAAGCTGGTAAACGGCTATTTTTGTTATTGCTGAACGCAGGAGTTTCATGATTCTTTTCAATGTGGTGGCTAATTGTATTCAAGCTATACTGAGGACAAAAATGATGGTGGACATCAGCAAGTTAGTGAAAGGCAAGTGTGAAATTCAAGTCACTGTTAAATGCTAATTGCCTCCTTGAACTTAGTTAGAAGATGCCATTGCTATAATAAGCAAGTGTGCAGCGCAAGAATGATAGAATATTAATTTTAAGTTTCATTAATATTTTTGCAAACCACGTTCCCAAGGAATTCTCCATCAAGGTCTTCAGTTTCCACATTGGAGCAGCTTTTCCAGGATCAGCTTTCCTGTCAGTGCCTGTCTGAGGGTAATTTGTTGCACAGTAATTGGGTGTAAAACAGGTGGCGGAGTGTTGACACAGGGGGAAGCATTTGAAAAATGTGCTGCTGCCATGCAATTACAAAGCCCTGCTGGTTCAAGACCTTTAACCGCACTACAGACTGATAAATACAGAATCAAACAGAGGAATGCTGTAGCTACAATTAACAGGAGTCACCAAGAGCTGGAGGGTGCTACTCCAAACAAATGCCAGTTGCTACCTATTAAAAGCCATCTCTGGGATGATAGGATAACTGAAGGAAAATTGAAATGAAAGATTAAACATAATCGGTCAGACTTTGATCTGCACTTATCAACCAGGCTCATTGGTTGGTAGAGACAGTGCATGCTATTTTCGTCTATAGTACAATAAGTTGGAGCAAAAATGACCAGTGCCTTATTTAATTCTATTTTCATTTTTTATCCTGGCAGATTATAAAGCCAGCAGGGGAAAAAAAAACCCACAGACTTACACTGAAGCACAGACCTAAGCCACATCTACAGACGTGGGCTCTATGCAATCACCAACCCAGCTGTTACTTCTGAATGTTCAAAACATCTTGTTTTGTAAATGTTTACAATTTTGTATGTACACATTAAGGGAACAATCAATTTTATAATTTTGCAAAGGTTATGGAACGTACTAAAAAAGTAGACTAGTAACATTTAACAAAAAAACGTTATACAAATGTCCACTTAAAATATTGCAGAAATAAAACATTATTTTTTGTGTAACATTTTGAGAACATATTTAAAGACCTATTTAAATGTTAGTGGAAGAACATTTTGTTCATAACTTTTGAAAGAACCTTCCCCAAAGTTCTGAGAAAGTTCCCTCCCTGTCGGGTGGGTATAACTACCCAGCAATGCACTGAACACCACAAAAAATTGCATAACACGCTAAAACCATTCAGAACACTTAAATGTGTGCTTTTTCAAAAAATTTAAACATCTAGTTGCACAGGTATAGCCTATCTTAGACAATGTTCTTTCTTTCTTTATTCCTTTCTTTCTTTTGCCTGGCAAAATATACTATAAAATCATCACCTTTGCATTTACCTAACGCTCTAACATCGGCCCTGCATAGCAATGTCTGCTTAGTAGGGGAGACCAGGTATGGTTGTAACATGGGGAGAGTTGTAACAACACCATTTCCACCAATCAGGGATAAGCTAGGAGTCCTATGATAATTTCATTATTTACCCACTTCCTCCCCAATCTTATATGAATGGTTGTCAAGGCTGTAAAGTATATGCAGATTTTATAAAGAAAAAAAGATTTTTGACCAAAACTAAATTTTGTTTAGTACTTAAACTGTTGCAGATCAAATCATATAACTTTTGAATAAATTGCAGATTATCAAGCAAAATATGATGCATTTTTAAATTGCTAATTTCAAACCATCATGCTAATACAGCTAGCTAAACACTTGATGACAAGGGTGGGTGGGGTAAGTTGTAACACATTTTAGCATCCACTTACATACAACTGAGAACTTTCTATATTTTGGAAGCTCCAAGCTAAAGGACGTGTGGATAAAATGTGCCCAATGCAGTTTCATGATCCACCAAGCCTGCACTCTATAGGGTTAAAAACACTGTTTTGTCACCAGACACAAATTTCACACAAAAATATAGTTTTTTTTTTGTTAGATCTACATGTTCTTTACCTCAGTACACTGGAGTTGAGTGTTCATTAAGCATAAATACAGGTTAAGGACGTTTGTTCTAGTAGTCTAATTTACACACACTCACACACACACACACACACACACACACACACACACACACACACGCTCCTGCCTCAAACAGAAAGTGGATTTAAGCTGTGGTCAGTCACAGAAAGTGAGACATTATTTTGTATTGTTCTTTTAGATTGTTTCAATAAACATATTTTTGAAGCAACTTCTTGCTTTTGAAGCAGCTGCTGTTTTTGTTACAATTTACCCCAGTAGTGTTACAACATACCCTGGCAGTGGGGTAGATTGTAACAAAGGCACTCCATGTATTTGACATCAACTTGTAAAGGCTGTGATATTCTTGCAGAGGTCTGAATTGGTGTCTTGTGTAGTAAACAAATGTGGGTGCTTTGTATAAAAGTTTGTGCATTCTAGCTCAAAAATTCAGCTAGTTACAGATAGCTAACAAAAAGTGTTACAACCATACCGGTCTCCCCTAACAATACCCTTTCAGAACACATAGCAAAATGTGTTTTTCTCCTAAAAGTAAAATCCAGCTGCACAATTAATTTCATTGCTATGATGACAGTTTATTATATTAGCCTACATTCAATGTGTGTAGACACTCTATAAGTGTTAATAATAATACGAGTTTGTCTATTTATTTAAATATAGGCTATTTTGTAATGTGTATCTAAATATTTTGACCTGAAAAAGTCGATTAAAAACCACAACATCGAAGGCATCGAACTAACCGCGACGAGACAGAATTCCGCGCGTAATAAACTTGAGCACTTCCACTGATCTCACTCCAAACAGAGATTCGGTTCCCAACCCCTCTGACACCCCGCATCACGTGACCACACTTCCAAAAACCCTTTAAAAGACTCGGGATAGCACCAGAATTCCCACATGAATGATTTCACACCTCTACCTCAAGAAATCGTCCCAGGAGCGGACACCCAGAACAGAAAAGTCTCACAGTTCCTTCCACTGGGATGATTTCCATTCAGCATCCATACACATTCATTTAATATAGCCTACTAATTTAACATGGCATTCACAGACTTGTCCAGAAGTGTTTTACTCGGATGTGTTATCATTTTCAGCACCGTGCTCTATACTGTCGACTCTTACCTCTACAACAACCGCTACTTCGGGTAAGTGTTTCATTCATTCAAAGTTTTTAAACTAGAGTTGTAGTAGTGAGCGCGGAGCGGTGTCTGACTCGCTAACGAATCGTTCTATTGAACAGTTGAACGTTCTTGAATTTATACATATGTACTCTACGTAACACGATCAACTGCATAGTGTTAAATATAGTTTTTAACTAGATGTGTATGTGCTTACTACATAAAAAAAATAATAACGCGTAAAAAGCGCACGCGGTGGCTGTGAATGGGTAGAGTCGGTTCCTTCAGAAAGAACTGTCTGAATGAACCGATTCGTTCAAATGATTCTCGCTTCTCATTTAGCGAGAATCCAGGGCGTAGGAACGAAGGGGGGGTTGTAAAATAGTGTTGAAGCATTGAAGTGCACTCTGCTTCTCCACAGATAAAGACTAGAGATCAGTCTGTCTCTTCTTATGTCAACGGCAGCTTTATAAAACAAAGCAGTTTCTGCGGGCCAAGATTTTTTCCTTTGCTAAGGCTGAAAAGCACTCCTTAGGAGGTGACATCTTAAAATATGCAGTTGGTAGCCTATAGACAGGTATAAGCACGAAGTATAAAGGACTTGATCATAATGGACGCTGAATGACACTTTGGCAAACATTATGAGTGTGATCTTTTGTTTATTTTTTTGATAGATTGTCAGTTGGTTTGATGAAAATGACAAGCAGAGATCAGACAGTCAAACTCAATTTCCTGGCTGTACTCTATGCTTATGGATCTCTCATCAGCAATGTGATTCAAAAGACGCCTATTTTACTTTATTTCGTCTCTATACAGAGACCTAATTTCATAAATAAATTGGTATATCAATTTTAGGCAGTATTTGTACTTCCATTCTTTTTCATAGCCTTGTTTATGAATTATTCAGGGCACAGAAGTTAAAAGAGCAAAACAATTCACAAAGAGGTGAAAACACTTGTTTTCTACTCGTCAGGGAGCAATATAAATGCTAACTCAGTCAGAGTGAGAACTGGGGAAACACAGGCCTGTCAGAACATAAAGGGAAAGGGTGTAATGAAAAGGACACTTCCTCCCTGCGGTCTTCTGAGATATCACAGATATCACAATCTGAACGATGTTAACAACATAGTGCATTCTATGATGTGATGTTTTGGCTTCACTGATATTTTTGAGGGGGATGTTGCCTGACACTTCATTACGACCGATGAAATATCTCCAATGATGTGAGATTAGGAATGTTGCTGCTTATCATAAGAATTGCTCTGAAACATTCAAGTTATTTATTGCTCATAATAAACTTCATTCTCTCTGTAGATTTATTAGTATGTTGTTGGACTTCCTCTCATTCACTTGTAAGTCTATGCTCACCAAGGCTGCATTTATTTGATAAAAAAGCAGTAATATTGTAAAATAGCATTACAATTTGTTTTCCATTTTAATACATTTTAAAATGTAATTTAGTCCTGTTATGGAAAAGCTGAATTATCAGCAGTCATTACTCCAGTCTTCAGTGTCACATGATCCTTCAGAAATCATTCGAATATGCTGTTTCAAAGCTCAAGAAACATTTCTTCTTATTATTAATGTTTAAATTGGTTGTGCTTCTTAATATTTTTGTGGAAACTGACACATTTTTCAGAATGCTTTGATCAATTCAAACATTCAAAGAACAGCATTTATTTGATATATATATATATTGTAATAACGTAAGTCTTTACTGTCACTTGATCAATTTAATGTGTCCTTAAATTAAAACTAATTTTTAATCAAAATGGAAACATTTTAACAATAATAAATAAATAAGCAACAAGCATTTTTTGCCATCAGTTAGCATTCTTAAAGGGTGGTGCTATAAATTCCTGTCCTGTATAGAGTCAGTCATTGTGTTTTTCTGCATTCCATCAGATGGATGCTTTACATGGGGCTATAAAATGCACCAATCAACGCCTCTTCGCGTATGTGAGGGTGTGAAGAAGCCCAGTACATTTGCCCCAGATCAGCTAAAGAGGCATAACATCATTCCTCACACATTCACACACTAACCTAAACGCCAAACTTTGTCCTTGTGTGTGACTGAATCACCAGCTGACATCAGACAGAGAAGGTCCTGGATGTTTCTCCAGTCCAGTACAATATAACATCAGGGCTGAAGTCAGGAAATATGAATAACCAAGAAGAAACTCGATAACATACAAAAAGGGCCACAAGAAGTCCACTATATAGTGAGCAAAATGAACGAGAGCATGAATCAGCCTTGCACCCTGCAGCTGAGGAGGAGTTTATTATTTATTTAAAGCATAAGCAGATATTGCATGACACCACACAATAAAGATTCTGTGGGAAATACCATCCAAGACATAAAATACCGCACACAAAGATGTTACAGGTGTGGCGTCAAGCACGATTTCCTCTGCTTATGCCATTAGTGTGAGATGACGTCCTTAATGATGAACTGACACCAGTTTTGTGGCTTCCTTGTGTAATGATAGAGCTGGCATGGAGCTGCTCGCACAATTACACCACAAAAAAGGAGAATTTAACCTGAAGCGTCAGCGTCACTCAAAGCCTAAAAATAGCAGATTGCTTTTAGTCATGTAATGAGGTCATCTTTGGTGTGTTTTGAACCGTTTCAGAGAAAACAACTCTCAGAGAAGCCTTTATGTGTCAGTTAGTTCAATAAAACTGTCTGCTGGCTCCGCTGCTCTTGGAAATATTAGCAGTAATCACTGGTACTATTGCTCATACTTAGCGTTAAGGGATTGTTTGAATCCTAGTATTAAACTTCTGCTTGACATGTTTTTACTGCACACATGAATTGAACCTCAAATCATGCAGCTTGTTGAGAAGAGGTGTGTGAACAGACTTGGCTTGGTAGACAATATAACATGCAAAAAATCTCATAGACTCACAATGACTGCTAATTGTCTTCAATATACATGATTTTCCATGTAATATATCCATCTTAAGTTTGGTTTCTGCAGTATGGTTGTTCATACTGTAGATACCTGAAAATCTGAATACAGTATACTGTATGTAATCAGTATTTGAAAATCACTGTGTATTTTGGTTATTATTTACACTATTGTTCAAAAGTTTGGCTTCTGTAATATTTTTAATGCTTTTGAAAGAAGTCTTTTATGCTCACCAAGGTTGCATTATTTGGTCAAAAATACAGTAAAAACAGTAATTGTAATGAGGCGACTGAGAGAGGCATGCGGATCCATATGCAAAGCTTTTATTAAAAGACGTGGTCAAAAACAGGCATGGGTCAGACAATGGCAAACAGGTTTGATGAAGACGAGACAAAGAGTAGTACGGTAAACAGGCGTGGGTCAATCGACGGCTAACGTAATCCAAAGGGCGAGGCAAACAGATAATCCAACAGACAGACTATAGTTTAGACGAGGGGCAAACAGAGTCCGAAAAGGCAAGACAAAAGAATATCCAAGACAGGCAGGTGATCAGGAAACAGGCTACCAGGCAAAACCAAGACACGACTAGACTAGGATTAGGAACTAGAAACTAAGATAGAGAAATGGCTCTGTAAAGTAGCTATCAATAGGAGAGCGATAATCGTTAAACAATACTCAGCCCTGAATGATGGTTGGGGCCTCGTATTGTGTGATTGGCATGGGAAATGTAGTCCGGGGTGACAGGTAACAGTCTGTGTAGTGTGAGAGTCAGTATAATAGGAAGGTGACCTCTGGTGGCGAGCAGACGGAAGACCACGGGCAGGATTGTTGTGTGAAATATTTGTTACAGTTTAAAATAACAGTTTTCTATTTTAATATATTTTAAAATGTAATTTATTTCTGTGATGGCAAAGCTTTTAGCAGGCATTACTCCAGTCTTCAGTGTCACATGATTCTTCAGAAATCATTCTAATATGCTGATTTGCTGCTCAAGAAACATATCTTATTATTATCAATGTTGAAAACAGCTGTGCTGCTTAATATTTTTGTGTAATCCTTTTTTAAGGATTATTTGATAAATAAAAAAATCAAAAGATCAGCATTTATTTGAAATAGAAAAAAAACATTATAACGTCAATTTTGATCAATTTAATCTGTCCTTGCTGAATAAATGTATTAATTTCTTAAGAAAAATACTGACCCCAGTACAGTGTATAAACATACAAAAAATGTACTTTGTCAAAACTTGATGCCTGTATTTTGATTTGATTCCTGTGCCAGTGTATAATTTACAAAAACTGCAATGCTTTATTTCTGCAGTGATCAAGTGTTGAGAATAATCCCCAGCAGCGACACAGAGGTTCAAGCAGTCAAACATCTTTTCCAAAACCTGACGGTGAGCACCTTTTTTCATCAATATTCATGTAACATTAAAAATGTGAGAGCAATCATGAGAAGCAAAATCAAACCACATGGAAACCGAAGTCACTGTTTGGAGAGGATTTGTGTTATTTGAACGACCAATAATTTCTATCAATCCTTTTCTCCACCAAATTCTTTCATTTCCTTCTTCCAAACTAAACTATTTTTAGTTTATCACAGTGCTAGAACCGTTATCATTTTTGCACCATCACTGTGTCATTCTCAGCACCAGTGATGCATGAACATCCTCAGCTTCCTATAAGAGTCAGGCAAGGGTTCCTCAGCACCATAACAACTATTTCCTCCAGAAATATGCTTCTGAACTGAGCTGTCTATACAACACGGCGGATACAGGCAGCAGTGAGACGTATGGTACACTATACAAGGCAAATTAAACATTATCAGTGAACCCTTATCACATTTTTGTATTTCTCAGAAGCAGAAGTCATGATAGTTGGGTACATTTCTATAGTGGTGAACAGAAACTACAACATATGTTTAGTGTTCCCAATAGCAAATTAAAAGAGAGTAATTACATTGATAGTGAAAGGCTTGAGGAGACTTGGGTCATTTGATTGTTTCTGCTGTATCATCCCTGTTCACAGGCAACACGAAACGGAAACAGGAAAAATAGGCATTTAAGTACAAACACATGCACCTCAGATGATCGCTAACAAGATATTCTGATATGGCCATTTGAAGAAAATAGATTTATAACCCCTGAATAAAAACATGAATATTTAGACAAAACAGAGTATCACATTTAGTCCAAATCAAATTTTGTGTCCAAAATTAATCTTTGAGAACCTATAAAGAGATTTGGAAAATATTGATGAAATGTCTAGTGTGACAATGCTGTAAGATGATCTCAGAACATAATCTCAAACTAGGTCATGTTGATTTTTACAATGCTTGGTGTGGAGAACCCAAGAAACTGGGATCACCGCACTAACAGAGAGAAGTTTTTTAGGTCTGCACTGACACACAACCATCTGCAAACTATTATATCAATTTAGTCATTGATAGGCTAGTGTGCCACTTAGCCAGATTTTCTCTTGGCTGAAATAAGGTAGGAGTTCTCAAACAGGTGTTCAGGGACCCACAAGAGGAGTCTGCAGAAAATCTAAGAGAGAAAATAAAATGTTTTTTATCATTGTATTTACTTTGGCCTCAGTACAATAACAATATAAATGCCAGTGGGTCTCATTCACAAAGCATGCGTACACTCAAGTTTGTGCATAAAATCTACATACAAACAAGTAATGCAATTTACGTAATCAGATTTCCTTTTTTCAAGTAACTAGTAAAGTAACGCATTACTTTTAAAGGTACTTTTTCAAATAATAACCCAAGTTACTTTGTTTTCCTATTTATTCACTGACACCTCTCCTGTTCCTGTGTTGAGAGAAACTGGGAGTGAGGTTCAGAGGCACATCCTTCAGACTGAGGCTTATTCACTGCTTTGTTTAGAAAACATGTTCATCATCTCAATCTCTTGCTTTCTTTGTGCATGCAAAATCTGCTTCAAGAACACAGCAGTCACAGGCCATCAAAACAAACATGTCAAATCTGTTTCAACTGCCAGGTTTGTGAGCATCTGTTAGGAATGCAGCACAGCACTGAGGAGTTTTTCTGCATGCAAAGTGGAACTATTTTATGACTGATGATATCCCTGCTTTTAAACAAGACTCACAAATTGAAGGCTTGTATTTTACACAAGGCATATAATTTGAAATGCAAATATATATTATAAGCCAATATAATTCAGAACTGTGTTCAGTACACCATTTCAGATCTAGAAATAAGGTCTAGGAAATACAGCCTGTGATCTACTCTGTTGCTGGTGTTACGATGGGCCATTTGAATAGTTCTATTCTTTGTCGTCTTATTAAATGGGCCTGTTGTTGTAGCCAAAGTCAACAGCGTAGTGACTTGGCAGGCATACAAAGGAGGCTGATAATGCAAATCTGAGGTTATGCTTCAGGGACTGGTATCTGGGCTGCTATAAAGGCTCCGGCATATGCTGGCAATCTAAAGTGGTTTTGTGGATCCACACACAGAAATAGATCATTTCAGTCAAACGCTGTGATCATGGCGGCTTGCTGAAGCTCTGTTTCAAGTTCTCTGTGAATGGGCTGAGTCAGCAGGTCTCTGATCTACAGATCGTACAGCACTGGGAAAAGCTTTATCTGTAATCTCAACTCTGGTTCAAAGATCTTACAACGTGTGATAAACTGCTTGAATTTCAAGGACCTGATTTATTTGCCAAGATTGCTTTATCTGTTAATTTCTCGTTGTTTTGGATTTAATTTGTGTCCTAGACATATTAACCATGAACAAATGTATTTATTTTGTTTGTGGCTTAATAGAACATTACAAACCAATTATAAACCATATGTTCTGAAATGTTATGAACATTGTAAAGCTGTTCCTATGTTTACATTTAAATTATGTGGAATATAGCTAGGTAAGACTTTAGTATAGGGACCAATTCTCACTAAGTTGCTTATTAGAATGCCTATTATTAACATATTGGCTGTTTATTAGTACTTATAAACCATATATTCTGCATGACCAATCCTACCAATACATAAACTTAACAACTAGCTTACTAACTATTAATGAGCAGCGAATTTGGAGTTTATTAAGGCAAATGGTTTGTTAATGGCGAGTATTGGACCTTAAAATAAAGTGTGACCAAAGCGAAAGTTTAAAACACTCTCATAGCAGTTTGTAACAATTTTGGCGAATTGGAGGTGAATTGATAAGATTTCACTGAATTTCATTTTGTATGTTTTGTGTAATCTGCTAAGTTTAGCTGTGGACCTTCATGCTTTGTTTTTCTAATGAAAATTAATAAATAAATACAAATAAATGCACATTTTTGTACAAATCAAATCATACAAATTGACAAAAAAGTATTATAATGAGATCAGGCTGAATAGTGAAAATTGGATGTTGGAACACCATATGACTTTCTTTCTTCTGCGCAAATTCAGATGTTTCCTACTTCTCAGGTGTTTTTCCTAAGCAAAATACACCAGTATAATCTCACAAATCTGCAACCAAAAGAGAGGTGAACTAATTTCTCTAATTTTTCCCAGATCAGATTTTCTAAGCTGTACTTGCACTAATTTAATAGCTTTGAACTCTGTTAACATTAACATTGAACTCCGCTACTCTTAAATTCCCTATTTTCACTCGCATTTTTATATATTGAGTATTCAATGTGTCATGATCAGTTATAACACACATAAAAACCATTGGCATCAAACCTGGTCTGCCCAAACTGAATATGAACAACTGAGATATGACTATGTCAGTGATGTTTGAGAAAGATATTTCTATGCAGAAAGAAAGTCATACGGGTTTGGATGAGTAAATGATGACAGATTTTTCATTTGAGCATCTAGGATCAATATTCCTGCTTGATTGACTTCAATGATGTTCTGCAGGTGGACCTTTGGAAGCCCAACAGTGCATATATGATTCAAGAGAACAGCCCAGTAGACGTTCATGTGGGACGGCACAAGACGCAATGGCTAAGAAGACGTCTTCGCCAAGCGCACATCCACTATGAGTGAGTCTCCTCTTCCTCTCTTGGGAGTTATATTAGAGTGAACTCCTCTCTCGTACTCCTGCAGGTGAAACATCGGTTTCTGGGAGACACACATTTGAGTTCTACTCGGATTCTTCAGACTTTGATTTGCATGTGCCGAAGGATCCAGAAATGAAAGCTTGATTCAGAGTAGTCTTTCAGCTGCTCGCTCCATCAATCATCCAGATCAACAGCAACAATGAAGCTTATCTCACGCGCCGCAGCCAGAAGCACTTTCATTGTCATCTCTTTCCCCAGGGAGGCCTTTTCTTCTATACCTCCTCTCCTTCTCATGGCTGATGTATTTGAGCATATTTACACGCAGAGGTGATACCTCAGAGGATTCTGGGTAATGGGACAGGTTGAGAAAGAGAAATGTGTGCGTCTAGTGTTTGTTTACTCTAGTTTAAAAACCACATTCTTTGCTTGCTTTGGTTTTGACAGGTCAGATAGATAAATTGTGGCATTTTCATTCCTTCCTCCATATCCCTAGCCAATAAATAACAATAATGTTGGTGATATTGAGTCTACCTAACTTTAATAATGAAGAAAACACTTGAATTTTTCTCGTTATTTGTGTAAAAATTCTAATTTTCATTAGCTTCAAAATAAGATAAAACATTTTTTTAAATAAATAAATAAACAGCTTCATGATCACAGCTTCAACAGATTCATGAAAATTGCCATTAAACTGTTAGATACACAGTGCATGCTTTCAACATTCCTTCCCTGACTGTCTCCACAGGGTGCTCATTTCCAATCTCCAAACTGAAATTGAGAAACAGATCGGACACCAGTCCTCCAGGAAGCGCAGATCAGAATTCCAGTATGACTATGAAGTGTACCATACTTTGGAAGAGGTGAGTGCATGGATGAAAATTCATATACATGGTAATTTTTTTGGAGAGAAGATGAAGAAGACAGAGATCAAATAGTTTTTTTTTTTCTCTGTCTGCCATCTTTTTCAAAAGAAGCTTGACTTTCGCAGGCTAACTAGCAGCTTTTGATTGAGAAGTGCATTTGTATTCAGTTGTGGCCCGTGAGCAAGAAAAACAGATCTCGGGAGGTTTTCTTCAGTGCCGTACTAACCCATCATTAAACCTTTACTCACAGGTCTTCTCCCTCAGATCGAGTGCCACCTTTAAATGAACATGCAGATACAACTTCAGCTCTGTGATTTAGTCCTATGACAAGATGATGACTGGGAAAACCTTCAGTGCAGACGAGGGCTGGATTACATTCAGTTTTATGATATAAATCCTCTAGTACTCTTGTAAAAAAAAAACATCTGTAAAGAATGCATCAGTTAATATTTCAAATCTTGAGCTTAGCTTTAACATATTAAGATAAACAAGTCAAGACAAGAAAAACATTTCTCTACAAGAAAAAACTTCCGATGCTACAGGTTATGTGTGTATATACAGTTGCGGTCAAAAGTAGGACAGACCTGCAAAATTAAATGTGTACAAAGTTTTAAATGAACACAAGCTGTGTGTTAATCTGGAGAATACGGGTCAAAATCTTTTCACCCTTATTGACAGATTCAGAGTTGGATGTTTGAGATGAACCGGACACACTCACACCTGGTGGACATGTTTTCTGTTGGTCAGTCCTATGAAGGACGGCCCCTCTATGTGCTCCAGGTAAAGGCTGAAGGGAGAGATGGTTAAATTATGGCTAGATTTTGACACACACACACACACACACACACACAAATCTGTACTTACCAGACAGTGTTCTCTGCCCCTCTCCTGTCAGTTAGGAAAGAGAACACGTCCCTTTAAGAAGGCAGTGTGGATAGACTGTGGAGTGCATGCAAGAGAATGGATTGGTCCAGCTTTCTGCCAATGGTTTGTGAAAGAGGTGTGTGCTGTGTTATTCCTTCTGTTTGTCATTGTTCACTTCATGCTGATATTTAAATCACTGCAAAGCAAAAACAACAAAATGGTTATGCAGCGTATGGTGGAATCCGAAAGACTGAGATCAGTAGTGAAAATGATTAAATATTTGAATATATCATAATCCTAAACGTTTGTGTGTGAATGTGTTTTTTTCAGGTTTAGATTTGATTTTGAATCCCAAATTTTCAATGTGGTCTCAGACTTTTGGACAAGAATCAGATCATTCTTACACCCAGGCGAAAAAAAGTGCACTTCCATAATGTACTTAAAATGCTTTATTTTCACACTAATTTTGTACTTAATATACTAAAAATTATTATTTAGTACTTCTTAAGATAATCTTAAGAACATCTAAGTGTACTCAACTGTGATATTTTGGGACACCATGAATATGAACTAAAAAGTGCTTTTAACATACTGTATTGTTCTCTGTATTAAATAATGTATTTAGTTACCACTTGAACCCATCTTTCATACACTAGTGGGTTCAAATGTACTACAAGTGGCAACTAAATAATTTTTTTTACACACAAAGATAGTATGTTAAAAGCACATTTTAGTTCATATTCATGGTGTCCAAACAGCACATTTGAGTACACTTAGATGTTCTTAAGATCACCTTAAAAAGTACTAAAGATTCATTTCTAGTATATTACCGTAAGTACAAAAATAGTGCGTGAAAATAAAGTGTTAATAAATTAGTGTTTTGTTTATTTGTGAGTGAGCTGGTGTATTTTGGGACTGTTTCATTCAGCGAGTCTCTAAATTCCTCCAAAATTAATCTATATAATACATCAGCTCATGAACTAATATCAAAGAGTGATATTAATACCTTTTATGCTGATCTGGGTGTGGTTTTCTACACAAATAAACTGCTCTCAGATCAGCAGCTAACACTGAGTGAGACAAATATAGAATGAGATAGAGATCAAGAGAGAGAGAGAGAGAGACCTTAGTACCAGGTCTGTTGCAATACCTTCAGTATACCACTATGAGGCAGACCTACAGTGTGACACAGACCTACAGAAGACTGACTCTGCCATAAACGCTATACAGCTCTATTGTTCCCTTCAAGCCACCATCACTCATCATTTTTCTCTTTCTGCTGTGCTCAATTAGACATTACACATAACACGGCATCTTTCTTATGCATTTTAAATTAAACCAATGCAATGTTATTTATATTTTACAAGACCAAAGGGAGCTTCTCATTATGCAGTGAGTGAATCATCATTGTCTGTATACTAACTTACATAGACAAAATAGACATAGAATTTAAATTTCACATAGAATACCCAGATGACCTATTACACAGCCAATCAAAATTTTGGGTTAGAAAGAGTTCTCTTTTTTTTTATGTTTTGTTAGAAAGATTTCACTTTTTATCAAAAATACAGCCAAAAACTGAAATTTTGTGAAATATGATTACAATTTAAAATAACTGTTTTCTATCATAATATATATTTTAAAAAGTAATTTATTCCTATATGGCAAAGCTGAATTTTCAGCATCATTACTCCAGTCTTCAGTGTCACATGATCCTTCAGAAATCATTCTAATATGCTTATTTGCTGCTCAAGAAACATTTCTTATTATTATCAATGTTGAAAACAGTTGTGCAGCTTAATATATTTGTGGAAACTGTGATATATTTTTGAGATTTTACAGGATGGGATTGAAATCTCTTACCTTTATAAATGTCTTCACTGCCACCATTGATCAATTTAATGCATCCTTGCTGAATAAATGTATTAATTTCTTTAAAAAAAATATGCCGACCTCAAAATTCATTTTCAAAATATTAAGTAAACAACAGAGCAAACTTGACAGAATACTGTACTCAAGATGCAAGTCTATATCTATTTCATGGAAAGTGGGCTATTTATTCCTTTTGATTAGAGGAACTGAACACACATTGCTGTGTCCTTGTAGAGAGAATATTTTGCTCTATTGAAGTTTATCTGTGGGGAAAACGAGAGACACATTTCCTGCATCTCTTGAAGTCTGTCACAATTCCGTTACTGTGAATGCAGGCGCTGAACTCCTATCAACACGACTCCAGCATGAGACGACTGATGAATCAGCTCAATTTCTACATTATGCCTGTCTTCAACGTGGATGGTTACCATTACAGCTGGGAGACGGTATCTTCTATCTGTTTGTCATGTCTAGATCTCACTGCAGAGCTCGCTGAAATTAATTGTTTGCAGCTCTGCGCTGTAAAACATGCAGTATGTCTTGCATTTCTGTAAGGTATATAAGGCCGCCAGGCATAATGAAGGAAAATATAAGAGGTTTCTCTCTCTCTCTTAGGATCGCTTTTGGCGGAAAACTCGGTCAAAGATTCCAAAATATCGTTGTCGGGGAGTGGATGCCAACCGAAATTGGAAAGTCAAATGGTGTGGTAAGTTGTTATTCTGAAAAATCAAATAGATCCTCTTTCAAACTGAAGAGCCCTGATGTTCATATTGAAAATAAACAACCATTCCTGTATATGCAGACACAACTTTAGCAGCCAATGAAGATGCCTGACACACCGATTAAAAATTTAGCAACAGAATTAAATATTTACAAAGATAATCTTGTATTTGAATTTCCTTATGTATACATAAGGAAATTAAGATGTTAGAATCTATGTTTGCGTGTGTGGCTACATTTTTAACGAAGGTCTTCTGGCATTACAGATACACTCAAAGCTGTGGATAAATACATTTATCAATATTGTAGCAATAACAAAAAATCTCTTGATGTGAGTTGCTGGTTACTACAATGAAAGATGCTGTCCTCACAAGGCTTAACCAGCTAAACTTAAGGTGTCTTTACATAGCCAAGTTAAGGTTGCTCTGTGCCTGCTTAAAAGATTGTGTAAAGGCACAATGCCACATAAAGCCAGACTAAATTATGCCTGCTCTGACCCATCTCAGTATCAAAGTACTGTAGGAATGTGCAATTGCTGTGTAAATGCATTCATGCCACCTCTGAGCAGCATTAAACTGTCTGTGTAACGATACCTAAATGCCACTTCAAAAGCAATTCTGTGCCACCTTTGACGTTTTAAGTGTAAATTTGGTGTTATTTGCAGCATAATTAATTTGTATTTACTTATTTTACAGTTTTTGTTTTGTTTAATTGTATTTTTGTCTTTTGACAAAACATCCTTTAAATTTAGTCAGCATTTCGTTATGTTATATTCATTAGTTTTTGTCAATTTACTCTGATATAGCATCATATTTTATCTAATGGCACTGAAAATATAATAAGTATTAAAACCAAACGGTATACCAAATATTCAAACATTTGCTGGTCTTTTAGCTAAATCAGCACTAAGCCAGAACTAACCAGCTTCTAAAGTTGTATAAGTTCAGCAGGGTTGAGTTAATTTTTCTCAAACTTTAAGGACTTACAGTCTAGTTCTTATATGCTTTTGAAGGACATGGGAATAATGCCTGTCTAAAAATGTTCACTCTTAGTGCTCTGGTAGATAATACCTGACATTGAGATAGAAAATACATAAAGAATGACCATGAGTCAGCAAAATGTCATGGGAGGAAAGTATTAGTCGTGTACGACCACAGACTCAGAGCAGAAAAGGCAAAGATGAAATGATTACAAAGAAAGCTATACAATTTTTTTTACACCTGCTGTCTTTGTTGTCTCTGATAGATGAGGGTGCATCCCTGCACCCCTGCGATGACACGTACTGCGGTCCCTTCCCTGAGTCAGAGCCTGAGGTCAAAGCTGTTGCCAAGTTTCTACGCAAACACAGGAAACGCGTCAAAGCCTACATCTCTATTCACGCCTATGCTCAGATGCTCCTCTATCCGTATTCCTACAAATATGCCACAATACCAAACTTCAACTGTGTGGTGAGTGATTTCTGCCTTCAGACAGTTCATCTTCAATTTGTCCATTCGGGTGGGGATCATTCAGTAATTATTTAATGCCCAAAGAATGTAAATAATTTATTATTTTAGAGTAGATGGAAAAACTTTAGATGTATACTCATATTTTGACCATATTTTGGATGTGCGCTGTCTGAATTGAATATAAGAAAACTAATGTCAAGAAAATGCAGCTTTCTATTTAGATGTCCTCAAAAGCTGCAAGCAACAACAACAGACAGTGCAACCATTGTAGTCCAATTTGCAAGCAAACGATTCCAATTTTCAGTAAATTTAGTGTATCAAACACATACAGCAAAACCAAGGTAGTCTAATAGATGAACGTATGACTCTTATGAGCTGGTTCATTTAATGGATCATTCGAAATAGTATTAAAAAAACAGTTTCAATCAGTTTAAACATTACAAACAGTTTTATCATTACTTGAACCCTCTGGTATTCCTCACATACAGCAGTCAAAACAGACCGAAGGTATTAAGCGGGTGTGCCTCACATGCCAGGAAAAGTGAAGCTGCGGGCTCTTTGATCGCCCCCTGGTACAGGTCATAAACCCCGCCCTCTCCATGTAAACGAATGGGACTTGAGTCAAAATAAAAAAATTAATTACACTTCCAATACAGTTTTCCAAAATATGGTTTTGGTCATTTAAGGTCGTTGTTATCACTCTGATATATGTTCAATTGTTCATTTTTGTGATAAGTTTCATTTTAGCTAGTAATTTGATGCTATAAAAACGGGGTGTGTCGTTATGGTTGATTGGGTCTGCCGGAGTTTGGGCGGGAGTTTGATTCCGCAGCTCCACCTCACGACTCTCGCTCCAAACGAATCTCTACTGCGCAGACTCGGGCTCCAAATGACGTCATTTTCGCAAGATGGCAACGGCCATACTGAGATGCTTTAGCTTCACTTTTCTATTGTGGAAGGAAGCGGAGATGCGTCGTCCATCTTTTTTACAGTCTATGGTATTAAGCATATAATATTTTGAAATGAATGTGAAATGAAAGTACTATTTTTGTTTCCATAATATTTATTCTTCAATATTTTGTATTTTGAGGGGATTTTATGGTACTACACAATATTCACCTCTAAAATCAATACAAATATTAGAAAAATACATCTTATTTGCAATTAATTTGCAATTAATTGGTGCCATCTGGTGGGAGAAATAAAGAAAATATGTACATGTAATAATGTGGTGTAGCCAGTAGGTGCCTTTATAACACCTATTTAAAAATACGTATGGCTGTGTATTTGCTTATAGTATTTTCAGACACATTTACTTTTAATAGGTTTTGCATTTGGATCTATATTTAGATATTATCAAAGACTACAACTTCATAGCTAACTTGTAGAATGTACCCCAAATTATTGCTCTGTATTTTCATACTCTTATGGTGGCCATTTTGATCATTCAAAGTCAAGTGTGATTCTTTTTTTCATATAGCAAGTGCCCTTTTTTTTAATTCAGTTTTAAATGTTGGGAGACAGACAGATAGATAGATAGACAGACAGACAGACAGACAGGCAGATATATAGGATTCTGTAGTAAACACTGCAAAATAATTTGCACCCTGGAGTGATTCAGCCTTTAAAAAGATAGAGCTCAATATCATCTACCAGAGGGAAAAACAATAAACTCCTCATTAAGAATATGGAATTGCTGAGATATTATTTTTTGGGCTTGCCTCAGTGCAGTTTGCTCATATATTGACTGGATGGCTGTTAGCCCACACGGTCTTTTGACTACACTTATCTCCAAGCATCCTTAATGATCGACTGGACCAATACTTGAAGCACATTTGAACCTCTGCTCTTCCCCCTCAGGAATCAGCAGCCCAGAATGCAGTGAGCGCTCTATACTCAGCTTATGGAGTGAGATATAGATACGGCCCTGCCTCCACCACACTTTGTAAGTCAGGCATTCGGCCTTTTCTTCAATCAATGACATTACTGCATGTATGAGTCATCAGCTCTCTGTATGCCCTCGCAGATAGATGCCAGTCTGTTTTCTGACTCATCATGACTATTTCTATATCAACAACCGTCAGATGTCCAGATGTGATGTAATGTGTTTCTTTAAATTGCAGATGTGAGTTCTGGTAGCTCAATAGACTGGGCCTATAAGAACGGGATACCATACGCCTTTGCCTTCGAGTTGCGTGATACAGGCTACTTCGGCTTCCTGTTGCCAGAAGCCCTGATTAACCCAACTTGCACAGAGACCATGAGAGCAGTAAAGACCATCGCTTCAGGCCTGCTGAAGAAATGTACCAAATGAACCTTCTCTCTCTTCTCGTCTTGTCTCGTCTTCCCTCTATCAATTTCACACCCATAAGCCATAGCAATGTCTACTAGCTATGCACAAATGTGCCTGTGTTTTATTTTTTAAGATGAATTTATTTTATAAACTACTTTAAATAAGCTCTACATTAAACAAAATGGTGTAAATGTAAACGGTGAAGAAATGCAAGCACTTGAATTGTGAACTAAAGCTTTCTCAAAAGTGGATTTTACCTATGAGGTGAATATACAGTGAGCACTTGCTGCACAGACAAGCTTCAAAAGAACAGTAATGCACAAAGAATGTAAATAATGCATACTGTTAGCTTAAAATTGGTTCATTTTAGTGTAGATGCTGTGTGTAGTTGTGTATCACTGCAGCTAAAATACAGCTTTGATTTTGTTTTAAATGAAACAGAAAAGGTCACCTGGGAACTCAACCTCTAAAATGAGCCAGACAAGAATACATACAATTGCTGTTTTGTTTTGAAGAAAACTTATGTCAATGTAACTTTTACTTGTATAATTAATTGTACTTGCAAGGGCAGTGTTTACATTTGTACTATTAAGTACTATCAAGTTTTGGAGTTTAATTGTAATAAGCCAGTATTTATTTCAATAAAAAATACAGTACTTTGTTATATATAAAGTGTCTTGCAAGTTAGCTTTTAAAATTTTGTTTTCATTGTATACAGATTTTTGTATCTTACTGTTTATTTTACCAACAGGTAGATTATTAAAAGTGGTTTTATAATAACGTAACATTCTTGCTCAATATAACACAATCGCCAATGGGCTGCATCCATCATCCAAAAAATGGATTCTATTATGTGTTGTAAATGCAAGATATAAGCCCTACTACCCAAATAACGAAAAAGTACTTCACAAATATGAAAAATAAAGTAGCAAATACAAGAATGAGCCGACTACTTATGCAAAGGAGACAACCAGAGGGCACTTACAAGTACTTTGGGCACTGTAGGCCTCTGGGAGAAACGAGGACCTTGTCCCATTGGGCCATAATCCATCCTTGAGTACATGGAGTTTACATCATACTCATCACATCATGATTGGGAGTGTGATATTGATTTTATACACAGTTGTATAACTATTAACAAGTAGTTGATATTGAGAGAGCAGAGCAGGAGCAACAGAGATTTTGGTGTATTCACTCGACAATAAATAAATCCACTCCGGGTTTTCCATTCTGTCACTAGTGAGAGAAACCCGTGCTCTGAGTGATCACTGCATGAGAGTAAACAGGTGGAAAAACACTCCTCGCTGCAGATGAAATTACATAGCTGCCTCCAATCACGAAAGAAATTAAGTATAAAATACAGACTCTCCAACTTTCAAATAAAAAACGCTCCAGGCAAATCAGCTCCCGGCTGAGTTCACTCAATCTAAAACAGGGTGATACAAAAAATGCCACCATAGCGATACCATATCAACATTCAGCCAATCAGATTTGAGCACTGCATAAAGTATGAATGTTATTTCATGTAGCCCTCTATTATTTTTATATGTAAAATTTACATTAAAATTAGGGCTGTCAATCGATTACATTCTTATATCTAATTAATTACATGATGTGGCGATTAATTAATTTAATTAGTCACAAATTAAATTTGGCTGTGAAAATATCCCTAAAAGATCATTTAAAGCCATTATTGTGTTAAATTAGAAAAATATTAGGTAGACATTTCAAAAACAGTAGCTTTGGAAATAAATATTTTATTTGATTCAACATAAAATGTATTACATAAACGTTTAGGCTACAACGGCCTAACAAACTATGGTACATAAAAGAAGATCATTTGAGAAATATCTTTTGTCCAAACCAATGAAAGTCATTGTTAACGAAATTACACTCTAAATAAGAAACTAAAACTGCCAGTGGGTGGCGGTAAATATCTTTATGAGCAAGTCATTGAGTCATTCACTCATGCATTCGATTTGTTCAAATGGCTGATTAATTCAGGAATGAATGGGATAGTTCACCCCAAAATGAAAATTCTGTCATTAATCAGAATCTGAGAATCAGAATCAGAATCAGAAAGAGCGTTATTGCCAAGTGTTTTTGCACACACAAGGAATTTGTCTTGGTGTTAGGAGCTTCCAGTACAGAAAGTATAAACAGACAACAGTGCAAACAGAGACAACATATAATTGTGAAGAGAATAGGCAATAATTAAGAATAGCAATAGTAATAAAAAAGAAAAATATACAGAAAAGAAAAATGTCCATAGACAGAACTGTGAATGTGCATGTGTCCTATCATGTACAGATGAAGGTTTGATGAGTTATTTACAGATGTACAGTACCGGGGTGTGTTATGTGTTGTTCAGGTGGGATACGGCCTGGGGGAAAAAAATATTCTTGTGTCTGGCTGTTTTTGTGCTCAGTGATCTGTAGCGCCGGCCAGAGGGCAACAGTACAAAGAGAGAGTGAGCTGGGTGTGAGGGGTCCAGAGTGACTTTCTTAGCCCTTTTCCTCACTCTGGAGGTGTAAAGTACTTGGAGGCTGGGCAGAGGGGCACCGATAATCCTCTCAGCAGTCCTGACTGTCTGTTGTAGTCTTCTGATGTCTGTTTTGGTAGCTGAACCAAACTAAACAGTTATAGAAGAACATAGGACAGACTCGATGATGGCAGAGTAGAACTGTATCAGCAGCTCCTGAGGCAGGTTGAACTTCCTTAGCTGGCGGAGGAAATACAGCCTCTGCTGGGCCTTCTTCGCAATAGAGTCAATGTGATTGTCCCACTTCAGGTCCTGAGAGATGGTGGTTCCCAGGAACCTGAATGACTCCACTGCAGTCACAGTGCTGTTCATGATGGTGAGTGGGGGGAGAGCAGGGGGGTTCCTTCTGAAGTCCACTATCATCTCCACAGTTTTGAGAGTGTTTAGCTCCAGGTTGTTAAGACTGCACCAGACAGCCAGCTGCTCAACCTCCTGTCTGTAATCAAACTCGTCACCGTCCTTGATGAGGCCGATGACTGTAGTGTCATCTGCAAACTTCAGGAGCTTGACAGAGGGGTCCTTTGAAGTGCAGTCATTCGTGTAGAGGGAGAATAGCAGTGGGGAGAGAACGCAACCCTGAGGGGCACCAGTGCTGTTGGTGAGAGTCCTGGTGAGTTTGCCCAGCCAAACTAGCTGCTGCCTGTCTGTCAGGAAGCTGGTGATCCACTGACAGATGGAGGTGGGCACAGAGAGCTGTGTCAGTTTGTCTGAGAGAAGGTCAGGCATGATGGTATTGAAGGCCGAGCTGAAGTCCACAAATAAGATCCTTGCGTAATTCCCAGGTTTGTCGAGGTGTTGCAGGATGTAATGCAGTCCCATATTGACAGCGTCATCCACAGACCTGTTTGCTCTGTAGGCAAACTGAAGAGGATCCAGCAAGGGTCTAGTGATGTCCTTCGGGTAGGCCAGGACCAGTCTCTCAAGTGACTTCATGACCACAGACGTGAGTGCGACAGGTCTGTAGTCATTATGTCCAGTGATTTTGGGCTTTTTGGGGACGGGAATGATGGTGGAGCGTTTGAAGCAGCAGGGAACTTCACACAGCTCCAGAGATCTGTTGAAGATCTGTGTAAAGATGGGGGCCAGTTGGGTCAGCACAGACTTTTAGACAGGCAGGTGAAATACCGTCTGGTCCTGAAGCTTTCCTAGATTTCTGTTTTCTGAAGACCCGGTTCACATCCTCTACACAGACTTTAAACGCAGGTAGAATGGTGGGGGAGGGAGGAAGTGGGGTTGCAGGGGGGGTAGGTGAATGTGTGAAGTGCAGATCAGAGCGGGTGCTGGGTGTCAATCTGGCCTTTTCAAATCGACAGTAAAACACATAATTACTCACCCTCATGTCGTTCCAAACCCATAAGACCTTCGTTCATCTTCGGAACACAAATTAAGATATTTTTGATGAAATCCGAGAGCTTTCTGACCCTCCATAGAGGCAATGTAACTGAAATGTTCCCAGACTCAGAAACGTAGTAAGGACATTGTTAAAATAGTCCATGCGAAATCAATGGTTCAACCAGGATTTTACGAAGCTATGAGAATACTTTTTGTGCGCAAAGAAAACCAAAATAACCACTTTATTCAACAATTCTTCTCCTCCAAGTGACCGTCATCCGCCATTATCGACAGTACCGTGACACTCGCGTGTGGTGCTCCTGACGTAGAACACGCATGCGCTGTGCCTTGTTTACGAGCAGAGGAATGCATGCACATGTACTCGTGTTATTCAGGACATAAACAGCACTGGTGTGATATTGCTCTCGCTGCTCGTGTGAAATCGCTTATCATCGTACAGGGGCATTTTTGCCCCAATATCTTGAATTTTAGGGGCACATAACTTCATGTATGGACTACATCAGGCAGTGAGTTGTTGCCCTGCATTATATTTGTCAGCAGTCAACTGTTTGAAATGTAAGATATTTTAATTGCGTTATTTTTCCATAAGTAATTAATTAAATTAATGCGTTAACAATACCATCCCTAGTTAAAATATTTATTTATATATAAATAATTATTAATGGATAACAGAAGAATTTACATTATATGGCTTTTTTACCCTAAATAAGTGGTTGGGTTGTATGATCTGAATTTTGATATGCAATTGTAGGGAATAGACAGCTTGAAATCGCGTGGCCTTAACTCATCCTCCGCATTTGATGTCAGCTTCTTGATTTGTGTATAGTGCAATGGCATTTCAAGCATATTGTGAATACAACCTGAAAATTACTCATCCTGGAGTGCCAAAAACAAACTGTGGTTTCGCTTGATGAAGAGCAGTGTTTGTCATTACAGAGAGGGTTGACTCATTAATCTCCCATAAAACATAAGACCACAATAGAAAAGAAAATCATAAATAATAAGTCTTAAGGGATAAAGAGTTTTTTTTATTCAAATGGCTTAAGTGTCAAAAAATATATTTGTTGTTGAAGGATATGTAGGTCAGTTATTTTTTTCATGCCCAGCAAGCAGGATCTAATGAACTATGGTCTTCTCAGCTTGTGGAAAAGCTGCTTGTGCTGAGCTTTGGTTCATCGTGTGACTTTCTCATCACCACCTGATTTTGATGATTCAGTGTATTACAAAGATACAAAACATATTTCAGAACTTCAATAGGTTGGTATATTAATCATATCAGTTAATGAAATACGGTTGTACATTTAAGTTAAATCCGTAAACCCTAAAATGTTGCTACCGTATTTTTACGGTAAAATTATTTACAGTATACTGTATATATATATATATATATATATATATATATATATATGTATATATGAAGAGTTTATTTTCAAAAACAGATAACTCGGTTTTTTTTAATTTTCAAAATCATGTTTTTTTATTATGTTATCATGTTTTTTTATTGTGTTTTATTGTGTTAGCTGTATTTTTAGTTATTTTTTACCTCATCAAAATAACCCAACTGCAGTTTGATTGAGATTAATTGGAATGCACAATGAAAAAACATGATTTTTTGAAAGTTGTTAAAAACGGAGTTATCAGTTTTTGCAAATGAACTCTTCATATACAGTATATATATAAACATCTCAAAGTTACTAATACAGATACTCAATGGAAACAGCAAACAGCAATAAAGTATCAGCAATAAAACACACTGGAAATCAGTAAATACAATTTTATTAAAATATGCAATACATGTTTTCAGTTAGAAATTCATTTTAGTAGTATTTTTAATAAATGCAAATTATATTTATATTTATATTACATTATTATATTTCCCAATGACTTTCTAATAGCTGAATCATGGCTGCAACAAACTCATCTGGGCCACATGAAATTACAAAATAGCATCCTTATTAATAAAACATCCTTATTAATACAATTTTTAAGCTGTCTTAAAGCATCGTAAAATAATTATTATATTCCCTCGAAAATATCCTACATGTTTTTAAAATAATAGTTTTTAATTATAGTAGTAAATGTGGTTACATAGCCTAAAGTTTTTCTTATTTTTTTTTCCCTTTCTTTTTCTTTTTTTTTTCTCTGAAACATAGCTTGCAAACACTATATAACTTATGGACAACATAACCACAGATATCTATGACTATATCTATAACCACAACTAAGTTACCAAAAAGAAGTGAGTTTACTTGTTTGATATATCTGACAACCGCAGTTCTTAATTCACAGATCAGAATTTTTTTCTCTTTTATGTATTTATTCATTTATTATTATTCAATTTGTAATCTGTTTATGTATAACCTCATTGTTGTTTATACTTTATTATATTTAAAAAGTATACTCTCTCTCACTTCTCACTCTCCCTCACTGCGGCCGTTTTTACGTGCGTGACGTCATTTCCTTCCAACATGGCGCAGGCAGCAGGTCGCTGATGGAAAACTGAGGGATTTACCCCACCTTCTGGCTTTATTTATGTTTCTCTATTGAGGACACCATCCGCCGGAGAAAAACTCAGTCATACGGGAATATCTAAAAACCACGAATCCAGCCTCCATTGGGACAGGTTCTCCTCGCCCCGTCGCAGCGCGTCATGTATGAAGGCAAAAAGACGAAAAACATGTTTTTAACCAGAGCTTTGGAAAAGATCTTGGCCGACAAGGAGGTGAAAAAGGCTCATCACTCGCAGCTGCGCAAAGCCTGTGAGGTGGCACTAGGTCAGTATGATTTCGATGCATTGGTCGCGGTGTTTTAGATGTTTAAGATCTGCATGTGTGGCTTTAATCCTACCGGTAATGAAACGGAGCAGCTTCAGATCAGCTGCATGAATCCAGCAGCATTGCGGAAGTTATTCTCATTCTACCTGAAAAAACGCTTTGATCTAAACCTGTACCTGCTTCTTTAGCATGAAATGTCGATGATTATGTGCTCTTGGCTTGGATACATCACATTTAGTTCACGTACGAACGAGGAAACAGGTAAAGAAAAGCAGGAACTGACAGGGCGAGTTTGTCTTCTTTGACAGGAGCTCGAGAAAGCCGCTTCATCATTCGGGCTGTGCACAGAATAAACCATTCATGTTAAATTACACAATCATTTTATATGCTTTCAAAGCATATCGAATTCATTTGAGTGTCACTGACCTTGTTTTTCTATCATTAAATGTAAAACCCCCACCTGTCATATTACAATAACAATGACATTTTAGTTTTGCGTACAGTCTAAGTTCTTATACGAGACTACATCGTAACGTTACAAACTAAACTGTCATATCGTTTAAATTCGCGGAAATTTGTTTTGCACTATCCTCAATTTCCCCCAATAACAACAATGACTGGGCAAGATGGAGAGAAACGCAGACGGAGATGCTTGTTTGCACTGTTGTTGTCGCAGAATTATTTAATTATCTTTAAATAAGACGAGTATATATGCTGAATGTGGATAAACTTTATAAAAATGTGTAGTAACGATGCGCAATTATTGTGCCTTGCATTCACACACAGGCTCCGCCGAGTTGTTCATTCAAAACGGCTCTTTTGAATGATTCACTTGAGCCGATTAGAAAGCGTTTGGATCACTCTGCTGTGAGCTGGAACATTTCACGCATACTTCACAACTTAATCAATACTTAATTAATAAACAACTGCGTTTTGTGACTAATTATGCTTTTCACTATACAAAAAGAGCGGGTAAAATGCGCACGGTCGCACTTTTCAGTGATGACTCAAACGAGTTGGTGAATCGGATCATTTGAACGAACTGTCCAAAGGAACCGATTCGCTTAAATGAATCAGACTAGTTTGCGATGGGCGTAACGGAAGTGTTGTTTGCAGGATAGGGGTTGTGCTAGTCTATAAGGGCTTGTTTGGGATAAGGTGAATGTCTCTACCTCTGTCATGCATTTCTCATTATCAGTGGTCAATAATGCATGCACGGTGGAAGTTGAATTACAGTGCATTATTAAAGGGGGAAGAAAGCAATGGCTTCCAGGCTCTTAGCTGGAATCACATGCACCGTGCATACAGAGTTGTTGGTTCAGCCTGTTTTACTGCATTGCAAACTGTGATTTTTACAGTTAGTCTGTAAAGCATTAGGCACAGATATGTGATTTTATTAGGAATGGGACTCTTTGAAACATATAGGAAGAATCTTGCATATTCAGAGAGGCTGTGATTCAATTCACGTACAAGAAGATATGAAGATGTAAAGGACAGTCAAATGGAGTGGTAGAAAGTTTAATCTATTTCATGCTGCTTGGCAAACATAGGGAAAACTGTCAACCCTTTCTCTCTGTGCTGGTTAGTGAATAATTTAGATCATATCTAGCGAGCTGTGTTTTTACACCACTAAGACAAAGTTCCCAGCGCAGGCCTTATCCTCTCAAATCTCTTAAAAGATGAGACGGGCTTACTCTGATTACAAAGGACTGATACATACAACCACATTTTGTAAAATTGTAAAATGGGCATGTGGATAATAAATGTAGTTATTGGTTAAAAAATATTATTATTTACCGACTCAGTTCATTTATTTATTTTAATATCCCTTATAAAAAGCATTTGTGTTAGACAAATATAGAGCTTTTCTGCTGAACAGCACAGGATTTTTGGTCCATTTTTGCATATGTAGGATCACATTTGGCATTTTGCTTTGATGTCCGAGTTATTACAGCATCTGTCAGTGAACTTTAGAGAAATCCTGTCATAATTGTCGAGCCACAGTTCATTTGTCACACTGGAGGGGTGCACATGCCTCACTTGAAGCTGTGAACTCTGGTTTCATCTACAGTTTTTAGCATTCCCTCAGTTCCCATTGTGAATATATATTGAGAAAGCAAGTTTGTACATCTTGGAAAATTATTGCTATTTCTGTAATAGAAGTCTAGAGATAAGTGTTTCTCGGACGACTCAGAAAAAATGTTTCACTAAAAGGCTATGAGAGTAAGGTGTTTGAAATATTGTTCTTTGCAGATACAGCAAGCATACTGTTCTCATGCTGAGCTTTTGAAGTGTTTAATAGTCTGCTGTATGACTTTTCTTTTAAAGTAAATGTATGCTTTGGGAAAATAAGCCTTTAAAGAAATGTGATGGCTTAAAGGGATAGCTCACCAAAAAATGAAAATTCTGTCATTTGCTCATGTTGTTCCTAATCTGTGAATAATTTTTTTCCAGTGGAAACTCAAAAGAAAATATTTTGACCAGACAGTATTATTACCAACATTGACTTTTATTGTATAGACAAAAAAACGCTGAAGTATTTCTGATAATATCTTTTTATATATATATTCCACAACATTAAGGAAAGTCATATCATTTTAGGGAAACATGGATGAGTAAATAATTTTCATGCTTGGGAGAACTATCCCTTTAAATATCTACTTTGAATGCCAGAGTCGTCATGAAATACGTGGATGTTTCCTTCTGAGTGTTGATATTTTCTGAATGTGAAGATGGATTTCTTAATGACAGTCTAGATATAAAGAGAGTTTCTTGTCCCTTAAGCACAATAAATAGTTACAGAGCAGGTAAAACAAGTTCATCATTTTCTTTTTTAGGTAAGACTTCTTCAGTTCAGGCTGAATAGACAGGACCCCGGGGCTGAGTCTGATCCTTTTTTGTCTACCCGCACACACATCGACCTTAACCAAACTCTGTTGAGCAATCAGGGGACCTCTTGCAAATGCTCTAGTTTGTCGTGTAGATTCAGGTCTTGAATATTTTGAATGGGCTTAGATTGGATGTGGTGTCACTAACATGATGCTCCTGATTATTTGATTCACATTAAGGATTTCATGAAAGTGAAAACAGGAGAACTCTATAGCCCTCGACAAGGTCCAAGGTTTTTTTGCCAGGAATGTTGTGTAATACATGGTTGTTGTTGTTGTTAAATGATTTAAATTGCAATGTGTGAATTTCCAGGTTTTTGTTTTGTCTTTTTAAAGAATTTCTTAATAACTTGATATATTAAAATACCTAAAACTGAAATAAAAATTAATGAAACTATGTAGACATAGTTAAAAAGAAAATAATAAGAAGAAAAAGGCACAACAAAATTATTTTACTAAAATTAAAATGAAAGTGGTAAATATATATATAAAAAAATACTTAAAAATGAAGGGATCTGTCAACATTACTCACCCTTGTGTCATTCCAAACCTGCAGGACTTACTTTCTTCTGTGGAATGTAAAATAAGCTATTTTGAAGAATGTTTTATAGAGACCTTCTGTAAATTTTGTTCGTCCAATATTCATTTCAAACAAAATTAAAATGTGGTTGAGGAGAGACCCCCCACATGATTGTAAAGCGCTTTGGGTGTACAACAATACACAATAAAGCGCTATATAAATGCCTCATTCATTCATTCATTAAAAATCTCGCAAGGATCTCAGTTTTTCGTGAAACCATATGATGCTGCATGTGACATGACATAACTGTTTCCCAGTTCACCAGCCACTGACAGGTATAAAAGAAACCTTTTGGGTCCTGACTCCTAGTCTATCGCAGCCAGTGATGGGTTTACAACAACAGTGCCTGCTGTGTCTTTGCAAAATAGCCCAAATCTCACAGAAGCACATAAAGTTTAAAGCCTGTACTATCATAAAAAGTCTAATTGTGATTAATTGGACTATTAATATTAATGCACTCACATTGCTTTCAAGACACCTGTGCAGAAACTGAGAGTAACCAGTAAGATCAGGTGTCCGCATTTATTATTTATCTTTCAGACTGATCGTATATTACTCACGCCTTCTAACACTTCAGGCGGTTTTGAGTCCTGTTGGCACCTGTGCTATTCATCATAAAAAAGTTTCTTAATGGCCCAAAACAAGGAAGAAGTTTAAAGTGAATTTCAGATCCCAACTAACAAATATCATAGCATTCTGAGTTGCTTTTAGAGGCATAATGTACAAGTTTAAGACTCACTAGGGTAATGCATTAAAAAAGCTGCCAGACTGTCACTATAAATGTCCTCAGATTTTTGGTTCCTTCTAAGAACGTAGATGGAAAATGGTTTTCTCTGATCATTTTTTAACTTTTTAATGCTTTTTAGGACACATGATTGCATGTTTGCATGCGTTCCCTTAATAAAGAAAGTGGAATTAAATGCATGTGCAGTGCCCGTCTGGCTTATCCCTGCTCTGCTGGTGAGGATTGTTGCTTTGCTGCACACATAGTGAACGAGGTGAATGAATTTAATTTTGTGGCCCTGGGTTTATTGTTATGATGGAGGGTGAATCTTTGCACAGGTGTCTTGAAAGGTTCAAAAGATGGAGCATTTCAGTTATTAAGATGCAATCTCACAGGTTGCAGACCCTGCCAGAGTACACCGTTCCTCTCATTCCCCAAAACCTGTGCCATAATTACCACAAAAGCCCTGCACTCTAAGAAAAGCCTGTAAAAATAGGGCACAATGTACTGTTAATATGAAGGAATTTTGTGTTTTGAGGTGTTTTACTCGTATTTTAGATTTTTTTTCTTACATTGTGGCTGTGCAGTGCATTAAAACAAAATTGGCCATTTAATATAAAAGATCAGGTTTTTGGATGAAAGTCCAGCGTCGCTTAGATCTCTTACCAGACACTTTGTTTCATTACTGGTCTTTGTAAATAATGCATCATCTTTCAGTAGCGGTAACTCATTCAGTCTCTGACAGGTGCTGAATTAATCATAATTGGGCCTCAAGCTAATGAGAGACAACATCATTTGACCCCTTATTTTTGCCCAGAGTTCTTTAGTGTGTTTATGAGCTCATACAGCAGTTACATTGAGAGTTAGGGATGCTAGAGGAGTAGGTGGTTATGGACACTTTAGGTTGATACGAAACTTGCTTTATAGCACCCTAGAGTAAAGATGTGCATTTTGGTCATTTTAATGACTTGAGTTTTTAATGTTGTTGATTTTTATCACAGATAGACGCTTTTGGACTGCAAGGTACCAACTAAAATGCCATTGTAACAAATCATGAAATTAATGCCCTATTTCGGCATGTTGATAATATTGGTATGAGTATAGTTGCTATTGGACTTTGATCTGTGTGGATGTTTTGAAGAACAAATTTATGTGTTTTGTGTGTAGAATCATGACAATTTAGGCCAACACCTAATTAGTAATGTACCGAAACTTTTTTTTTTAACCAAAATACAGAAACCAAAACTAAGGTTTTCATGAGGCTAACAACTGAAGCTGAAAATAAAGTTCTGGTAATTATATTTGGGTATTTGAACTATTTATTATGTTTAGAGTTTCAGGTGATAGATTAAACCAGTCATAGTAAAGTTTTTCAGCAACTAGACACCTTTTGATTTTTCAGCCGAACAAATTTTGCATATTGATAGTATAGCATCAGTTTTGATCATAGTGAAGTGCATTCACACTGCTGACGTGATATGTGCCTGAAATAGATCAAAATGTGTAATCAGAGAAGCACTAATAAAACATCAATGATGGTGAGGAAATTTTCACACCGGTATATAAACTTGTGAAAAAAACGGTTTTACAAACCAGTATACAAAACCGGGGATTTGGACACTTTTTGAATTTGCGATTTTGGTGTCATGTTTTACAAGAAAATATATGTCTGTTGGACTTACATCTTTACATCTTTCACTTTCTGAGACTAAAACGAATACTTGAAAGATGGATTCATTATTATTCTTAATGAAAAGCCAACAACAATAAAGCAGTACAATAACAATCTAGCTTATATAACGTTTATTGACAAAAACGAAGAAGATGAGGCATGGCATACACCACATGCTGCATAATATATCAACTAAATTACAGAAAGTTTAGCAAACACTGTGGAATCAAATAATTTTTAAAAAGCCTCTGTCGCGTAATGTCAGGTAAACGACAAAGACAACAGGCTTTTTACAATTAACTTTTTCGCTTGAAAACCAAATCCTCCGTTCGCCATTCTACTTAGTAATCGCCAGTCGTTATTTTTACCGCATTTTGCTTCGGAAGAATATTTTTGGTTGCTGAAATTTCAGTACATCACTGGTGTTAATGATTTTCACGTTTTGGGCAATAACCAAAAATGGCCAATTTGAAAAATCTATGCTATTTTTGCTTTAATCACCATTTTAAAATACTCCAATTGGCATTTGTTTCCATTCCATTGTGCTCCACATTGAACACATCTAATGCAAATGGTTCCAAAAAATGTGTCCAACCAGGGTCAGGTGAACTAGTTTCACTGGTTTTGATGCAGAAACCACGTTCGCAGTGTTCTTTTTGTTTCAGAAACTATGGCTTGTTAACCAGTGGAGTAAATCCATGCGGTTACACACGCATGCACTTGTTGTCGCAGTGTTGGTGTGACTATTTGGCAGGGCTTCACCAGGGCCACCCTCACGCCCCACATGTTGCGTTGTCCAGAAAACCTCCCTCAGCATTTCCTGTGCAGGGCCTAAATTTAATTACAGCTAGGTATTTTCTCTTTTTCCTACACAATGTGGCTGTCAATGGTCCAATGCTCCCTTCTCAAGCGCAGAGGACCTGAGCCGGGTGTTTATCTCTGCGGGTGAAAAGAGCACACTGCCTCCCCTTCCACTGGGGCTCTGCTTTTTGGAAGCGTTTGTGTTTGTGTGAGAAATGGTTTGTGTCTATTTGGTGGGCGGATGCTTGATACTTCAACTGTGGGCTAAATAGATACATTATGCAAATTTGTCTCTGATGTTGTTTACCTTCCATAGACAGAATGCCGCCATGACAGTATCATCAAGGAACCAAGTGCCAAATAAAACAGTGTAAGGTCTATAAACATCTAGGGCAGAATCACTAAACAAAAACAAGTTTGTCTGCATGGTTGTGTTCACTTAAAGCCGTATCTAGTAATTGGCCAAAAAGATATTTGCAAGGAATATATACACTATCGTTCAAAGGTTTGTGGTAGGTAAGATTTACAATACAGTAAAAACGATAATATTTTATACATTAAAATACGTATTACAATTTAAAATGCATGTTTTATATTTTTATGCAATTTAAAATGTAATTTATTCCTGTGATGGCAAAGCTGAATGTTCAGCAGCCATTACTCCAGTCTTCAGTGTCACATGATTCTTCAGAAATCATTCTAATATGCTGATTTGGTGCTCAAGAAACATTTTCTTATCAGTGATGAAAACAATAGCCGTTGTGCTTCTTAACATTTTTGTGGAAACCATGATACATTTTTTTTCCCCATTTCTATTCTTTGATGAATAGAAAGTTCAAAGTTAATCTTTTGTAACAAAATATCATGTAGCTTTTGATCAAAGTTAACGCATCCTTGCTGAATAAAATATTAATTAAAAAAAATCTTACTGACCCCAAACCTTCAAATGGTAGTGTATACTGCCAGAAAATTGTGGGGCAGTACTCTCAGATGTACACATCTGTACACATTAAGGTACAAATATGCATATTTCTGGGAAGATAAGGTACAGTAGTGTACCCCTAAAGTTTTTTTCCCCCTTAAATGACAGGTTTGAGATCAAAATTGTACAGGTTCACTTGCCTCTTGTCATAAAAACAAAAAAGCCTTATGATTTTCGCTGACATTAGTTCTGCAACACATCCAAGTGTTATAAACGGAAACCCACCCACAAGAACTAGAGCCTTTAGATTCCTAAACTTGTCTGCCAGATTTATTCATTCTCGAAAATACTAGGTTTGTAAGGCAAGAGGAGTTCATTTAAATAGTTTCTCTGGTTGTCGAGTGTGCCGGCGCGATGTGAATGTGTGTGCTTTGAAATGGTAATGCATCTGTAGGAGTGAAGGAAAAAACGCACCACTGCTCTCAGGTAACACTAGTCACCGTTGAGAATGGGATTGAGATTGGTTGGAAAGCTCTAATGGTTTTTGTAAATGTCACCTCTTTTAAGCAGATTTACGACTGGCTGTCTATGTTCAAATCACAATGTGAACTCTTATGATCAAGTAAGGATCAGCCCCGTTCCGCCTCTGTCTTTCAGTCCTGGATCTGGGAACGTGTGAATCCACCCTACCCTTTGACTGGAGGAGATCAAGTGGGCAGCAGATCAGAGTTTCCCAAGGGCCGGAGGGACTTGGATGTAGATGTCTCGTGAAAGAAGCTTTGCTTGGATGTATCCGTGTCTTGGCTCGAGAGTTGCAGAGTGATTCCACCCTAATAAGACCCCACCTTACGCTGTCTACTTGGACTCCATTCGCACACCCTCTGGCTATGCAAACGGCTTCTGTTTGGTTTGTCTTGCAGACTGCAGTCATTGCATTAGTGTGCATGTGTTGCCTTGGTGTTGATCACATGGTGTACTGCACAACTCCCAAAGGACCCTACTGTTTATCTTTCCCCAGCGTTGGAGCTGCAGCATGTGTGTACTGCAAAACATGCCACCATCCGCTTTTTGCTTAATTGATGGAACAAACCAGCAACTGGAGACTGAATTAGCTCTGTGAGAGTTGTTTACCTAGGTGAAGGTGTCTCAGAGCAGTCGTCTCGATCCCACCATGCTGTTGTCTAAAACACCAAAGCAGGGTACCAATAAGCAAGCATATACATATTTGACTTTTGCAATCGCGATCCAGAGTGAAATAGCAATATGCAATTACAGAGCTCCCTTGCAATTATTGCCAGTATGAAGGAGAGAGACTGTCAACAGTCGGGGCTTTCTGCTGTCCTGCCGAGTGAAACTCCCCGTGGTGTTTCTGTACCGAGTGACATGTCACGGCATGCTCTCAGCCCACCGTATGCACCATGAGTGAAAGTAAAGCTATTTCTGCTTCATTAGAGTTGCGACTGACACCTCCAGAGCTGATATATTCTCAGGTAGAGCACAGACATCTTTGACGACAACGTGTTTGGCATTTATGAAGTCCCACGCAGGCCCAACATTTCTGACCAAGTAGTCAGTTTCTGTTTTCTTTTTAAACAAAGACTCTCTTTAATGTTGGACCTGTGGCCTAGCGGTTGACACACAATGAGGGTTTGATTCCAGATGTTTTATAGTGTTTTATTATTATTATTATTTTTTTTAAGATCTATTAAAAGTGAACAGGAAGCAAATTGGGAGAGAGAGAGGGGGTATGGGATCGGGAAAGAGCCAGGACTCGAACTCAGGACGTCCGAAGCGCAACGACGCTACATATCGGTGTGCTGCCCATGAGGCTATTGGCGCCAACATGTTTTACAGTTGTCACTCCAAGTCATTTCCTGTCATCTCTCGATTATACTATCAATAAAAGTGAATGATACATTGATACCATTGTTGTGACTGTATTAAAAATAGATTTCCGTAATTTAAAAAAAGCTGAAATGAAAAAAAAACATGACAAACTTGAAACAATAAAATTACTAAACTAGAACTTTTGAAAATAGTAATTGAAATAAAGCTGAAATAAAATAAAATATAAATATTGGATAAAAAAATGCAACTTCAATGAAAAGTAAAGCTATATATAAATATAGCTTAATAAAACATAAAAATGAGAAGCACATACAATTACTGAAATGTAGGTCTATGTTAAATGACTAAAATTGAAATAAACTGAATAGAAAAATAAAAGCTAATTAAAAATAACAATCAATACTATAATGGTAGACAAACAATAGTAAAATTACTCTGATTGGTGCCATATCAGTTATCAGCTTAATTTTTTTTTAATCTGCATATATTTATCTCCATTACCTGGATATTTAATTGTTCATGCTCATTTTTCTGTATTTTTACATTCAGATTATATTTAATATCCTCTAATGTTCACTTAAAGTTAATCTGTAAAAAAAACTATTAATTTGATAACACTGATAAATGATCAAATCTCAAAACGAATGTTCATTTTTATACTGTGCGTTTTTGTAATGTTGCAATGACTAAATTCACTTTTATTTACAGTTTTAGTGTTTTGTTTATCATTTGTTTTGATAAAATACTTGTCATTACTAATGTTTTTTTTCCTCCCCGGAGGTTGTAATCATACCATCAGTTACGCAATCGCTCGGTAAGATCACCCAGAGAGCGAATGAACACGGTCATCCTAGAGCCCCACTGCATCAATTATTGGTTGCAGGTTTGGTTTCCATTAATTGCGCTAGTGTCATTGCTTTGATTGGAGTGAATCACGGCTCTGTGCATTTTAGATGATAGTGGCATCATGGCTTGACAATTATACATTATTTCATCTCGCTGAACTGTCGGTGCTTGTCCTTAGAGCACAATTATCTCCTAGCCGCCATCAGCATCGCAACGCATCCAGAGCTAATACATAATTCATGCTGGTTATGAGTGTTTATTTTATCCTAAAGCACAACAGCTTCTGTAACATTCTCTCACAGATGTTTTAATGTATGGCCATGGAAATAAGCTTGTTTCTATGATTTGGTAATTGTTGTTTTTTTAGTTAATTTTGAAGATATGTTGTTTTGCTCATCCCTATATAATATCTAGTAAAATTGTATTGTCTCTTTCATATTATCTCTTTCACTGGCAGCTGAATACAGCAGGCTTGCTTGAGTCTATTTATTTTCCCATGGCTATGTGGAATGTCGTGTGTCCCAGTCCAGGGATTCGCAGAAGGTCTGGAGGCCCTGCTAAAGTCGAGAGGGGACACACGGAAGCGCCTCCTAATGTGGGTCAGTGCGGATTCAGAGTAGACCGCCAGCTCTGTGCCTCTCGTTCACAACACACTCATGCATTATATAGATAATTTCATTTGAAACTATCCTTGCTATCCCATTTTAGACAGTAATTGAATTGAGATATTCAAGCCCCACACTGTTGAAATGTATGTATGCAGGTTTATTTATCTGTCACACTTTGTGTTAGAGATTGTGAGTGCTGTGTGGCACAGTCAGATTTCATATCAGTCCTTTGAAGCTGATGGTAACTGAAAGAAACTTATTTATGCGGTGTCATAATATGTTGTCCCAACTGTCGGCTCAGAAAGTGTGGGTGCTGGCAATGTTTCAAAATTATAATGGTGCCAACTGTTAGAGTGCACCAGTATGGAATACAGTAAGACTGTGTTTTGTGCTACTCATCAGATTTTTAAGATGTATAAGATTTGTGTAGCTCATTGAATAAGCAGGCATGGTAGCAAGTTGAATTCCGGTTTAATTCCTACTTCAGTCCATTAGCAAACAGCTAATAATGTTCTCAAATACAATCTTTTTTGTTCAGCATTAATTTGATCAAAATTGACGGTAAAGATGTTTATAATGTTACAGAAAATGTAGGTTTTAAATAAACCTTGTTATTTTGATCTGTTTTACTGTATTTTTTAGATCGTATAAAAGTATTCGAAAATGCAAGTGCATTTAACCGCAGCTGCAATCGAGCACCAGGACAAACAAACACAAAGTGCATGAAAGCATATCTAAAGTAACACACGGCGGGTGGAAGCACACACTGTCAAGCAATGCGCACGCATCTCACAGCGCAAATTCTGTGCAATGAAGCCTGCCGCGTCTCTAGCGCGCACACGTGCCATATGCAGGGGAAATATTCAGAATTGATTCAGAATCATTTGAAGAGAGAATCGCGATTCATTGGAGAATCGTTTTTTTTTCTCCCACCCCTAATAATTACAGTATTTTTTGTGATTAAGCTGTTTAGCATTTGTGCATTTATACCAAATATATTTAGACTACTGTTTTTCATGCACATACCTAGAAACCATATAAGTTACATTTTACCATGGTATTGAGGTGCTTTATGGTTTCAAATATGGTTACCATGATCTAAATGTATGCTACTATGGAAGATCAATGGTTAATAAAAAACAAACAAACAATCAAAAAAACAGTCAGAATTATAAAATTTCATCATAAAAGTGAGGTTGCTACAATTTTTACAGATGTTACTGATTTTGATAATGGACATAAATTTACATCTGCATCATAATTCTAGCTACTATCAAATGTGCATTTCTAAGAGACCAAAAAATGTAAACACAAATCTGTTTTTTGATTTGAAACAATATTACTCATTAGAACATGCAGAAACTACGAAATTATTTTAAAATATTTTTCTATTTTCTATCAAGATATTTATTTTGTTAAGGAAAAATGACTGGAAAAGTGGAAGGAATTCAAAAAATGTGAAGTGTTTTGGCTCGTTTCCACCGAGCGTTATGGTTCAGTACAGTACGGTACGGTACGCAATTATGTCCGTTTCCATTGTCAGAAGTTGTGAATGGTACCAAAATAGCAAACCGTACCGTAACACTTTTTTGGTACCCTTTCGTTGGGGTACCTAGCACAGCAAAGGGTACCAAAAGGGTGGAGCTAAACTCACTGCAGAATGTTGATTGGTTGACTAGAATCGTCACTTGTGCGTGCTACAAGGGGATGCGTCCTTCACTTGTTCCGCTATGCTGTCTTGGGCTTATTTACATCAGAGTGTGCAAACACAAAAAAATATAACAGTGTATTTTATAATTTAATATTTTCACCCAGACAATAGCCGTTTCTCAATATGCGTTCTTGTCTGTTCTTGTGGACTTGTGAAACGTCATTGCCCAAAAACCCGCGTAATTTTCAAAATATTACTGTTATTGTGTCATGAAATGTAGTTTTAAGAGTTTTTCAGGCGAGAATGTAGTTGTTTAAAACTCAAATCTGCGGTTTATTTATAAAGAGAGAGCCTATTTGCCATATTGCCCAGCCCTAGTTAAAATGATGTACATAGTGCAGGACGTACTGTTGCCAGAACAGCTTGATTTTTGGTGGAACCTCTAGATGGGTGCTTTTCTGTGAGGATTTTCCTTTACTGTTCAGCTTTGGTGTGGAGGCTGTGATTTGTTTTTCTTGATTTGTTTGCTCAAGCCCAGCGTCTTTCTCAAGGTCAGTTCACTGCTTTCTCTGAAGATTAGAAAAATAAGTGCATTGAATGGACCTAATGCAATAGATTGAGAGGATAAAGTTAGACCAAGGGTGTTTACAGTATTGAAATTTCAGGTAACACAATACTTGTTGTGGCTCTCTGGGAAATTGTCATGTTGCTATGGTTTCCGTGTTTTACCAGGGACAGTCTACCTCTAAAACTGATTAAACCGATCTACATCCTGCACTGCGGGGAACACATGACACTGGCTACAGCTACTTTAGTTTAATCAAACCAGTCAGAGACCTAAACTACACAGTAAACTATGAATGGTCTTGAAGGTTATGCAGGACAACAGCATTTCCTAGTTTATCGCCTGCCAAAAGAAAAGTTAAATATAAAACAGTAATATTGTGAAATGCATTTAAATAAGTTTTCTTTTATTTCATATATATATATATATATATATATATATATATATATATATATATATATATATATACACACTTTGATGGCAAAGCTGAATTCAATTCAATAGTATGTGGTGAGATTAAAAAAACTAATCAAAATATAATATTTATAATAAGGTGTCTGTTTAAAATAAATAAACAAATCAAATAAATGTAGCCATGATGAGCATAAGATAATTTTCAAAAACATTGAAACATCTTAATTATTCCAAACTTTTGACTGGTAGTGTATATTTTTGTTGTTGTTGCTGTTGTTATTGTTTTTGATATTGTTGTCATAATTTATTATTTTAATTTACTCATGAGGTTTATGCAGGCCAACATTTCCTTATCAGTTTATTATTATTATTATTATTATAATAATAATTTTGTTATTGTTAATAATAATAATAATAATAATAATTTATGTATTTAATATTTGAATTAATTATTTACTCATTTATTAATATAAACGATTTATTTATTATATTTTATTGATTACTATGCAAATTAAAGCACCACCACTAAAAATATCGAAACAAAAAATACAAGACTTGCTTTTTGAACTAGTCAATGTCAGTATACTACGGCTAGTTGGTTGTTGGACGACAAATCAATTAGTAGTCCAACATGACCCATCTCTGTTTGAAACCTGGCATAGTGTGAAAATTGTGCAAATGTGTAAATTGGGGAAAAAATTGTGATGTTATAGCTCTCTGCTTCCAAAGTGTAGTTAGACCACTACTGCTAATTAAAAAAAATACTAATTATAGCAAATACCAATATTGCACTATGGTCTGAACCATATCCCTAATATTTTTGGAAACGCTTGCAGAGTGATGGAGAATGATGTGAGTGTAAGCAGACACCAGTGCTCGATATTCTGTCCGTGTTCAGAGGCAGTTTAGCATGTTGGAGGGCTGTCTGTCAGCAAAGCGTGTAGATGTCATTATGCTGCTATACTCGTCATTGTTTACTGCCGAGAGGAGGAAGGAGAGTGCTCTTTCTACAGTATTACATTGTTCCCGTACCGAGCACTTAGTCATTCATGACTGCAGCTGCTCGCTGAGACCAGAGGCTCTTGTTCAGAATAAACATATTCAATCCACACTACTATGAAAACACCAGCACAGATTGAAGTAGTCAGATATCTTGACCTGTGAGTAACGGCATGACCGACGCGTGTCGGCGCGAAGTGCTTGTACGCTAATGAATCCAGGTGTTAAAGCTGATTTAAAGTCTAATTTATGTAATGTAGAAGCTTTCAGAAGTTTGCAGCGAGTACCTCTGACTCTGGGCTTCTCGTTAGTACATTTTTTCAACACTCTGGATGCATTTCTGATGCAGTTAATGAATGGTTTTAGAGGAGGAGGTGTTAAAGGGCCATGCGTAATTCAATTCTTTAGTGTTGGCTGTGAAAATAGCTCTTGACAGAATGATGTTCTGAGCAAGCTGTCTGTGTGTTTGGTGTCATTGAGCCCTTGCGTTTTGGATTATTAAATATTTTTGCTGATTTAATTTAGCTTTTAACTACCAATAATACAGTGAAAAGAGGCAATTGCCTGTTTATTCTAGAGAGTGCATGTAAATGTATATATGAGCAGTTAGGGATGTAACGATTCACTCAACTCACGATTCAATTCGATTCACGATTTTGATTTCACAATTCGATTTTCTCATGTTTTTTTTTAACAAAATGAGATTGAAGACATTATACAGTAAATGAAAAGGTGTCCTTTTATTAGGCTATTGCTGCATGTTCCTTTGTGAAATTGAAATATAAGAAAACTAAATTGAAATTTTAAAATAAACCCCAAATCAAATAAGTAAGTTACACAAAGAAAATAAATCTCTTCATATTAACAAACTAAGGCTTTTTCTGTGCTCTTTCCATTTAAATTAGAGGCAACCACTGCATTTTAATCACGATCCAAACAAAGATGCAGCATACATGCAGCATGAGCGGTTTTTAATCTAAATTAGACTGTATAATTGCGAAGTTTGACTTTAGTTTTGTGGAACTATACTAATAATTGAATAATTGAATTGATTTTCAACCAGCTCGCGGTTCATTATTATATATCTATGAGCAGCATCACACTCGTAGCTGCGCAATATGGCTGTATGTCATCATGGCTGTGATTTGGCTGCAGGTAATCATAGCCGTGCTGATATACAGCCATATCGCACTGCTACGAGTGTGATATTGCGTTTTTTACAAACGCATGAGTTTTTTACATGAGTGTTTAAAGAAACAGCAACGGAGTGTCTTTAAAAACCCTCTGTTGTGCAGAACTACTTCCTTCCACCACGGATTCAAATCTCAAGTTGACAGTTTAACAGCTGAGCCCAAGCCTCCATCACTAATTCAAAAAAGTCACTTTAGAACTAGTAACAAAGGAACGTTGAGTTGCTTTATTGAAAACCTATTGTATTACTATATTAAAAGCTCACTGTATTATGTAGAGTAGAGTATTATGAGAGAGAGATGGACTGAGCAAGTGTGATTACCTGCATCTGATACAGCATTCATTCTTCAGTTCAATCTCATATTCACAATAAATCATTACTTTGAATGCCCACTGAGGAAAGCGATATCTTTGTTGTACTATCCTTTCATCTGTTACTTCCTTGTATACAACCCTGTTTCAGTCTCTGTCATTATAAAAGTCTTTACTGCCGACTCACTCATAAAAATAGTCTCTTATAAAATTTATAAAATTATAGTGGATTTGGGTGTCTGACATGACACTTGCCGTGAGAAATACTGCAAATGGCGTGATACAAATGGTGAAACAGTTGGATTTCTGTTATCACTAGAATATTGCACACCTGGAAAAGGCGCTCAGCCAATCAGATTTGAAGGTCCAGAAAGAACTGTGTGTGTTTGTGTATACATTGTATGATGATTGTTTCAAAACGTCCACAATAGGGCTGTGCAATATGACGATATATATCGTATGAACAAAATAAAAAGTTATATATATACTGTATATCCATACATATATTCCACGTTTTTTGTGATGACTTTAATTTTGAAATCCCTCACCCCTTGGTGAGGGATTTATAATTTTTAAAAAGAATATAATATACTATATTCATATTTATACCCTATATTCCATATATATATTTTGATTTGTATGTTTTGGGGCATATTCCATATATTATATATATGGTGCCCCATATATATATAGAAAAAGACATATACAGGTTATAATACATTATACATAAATTAAATATAAAACAACATTTTATAAACATTTATATACATAAATTATATATATTATATATATTAAAGTAAAGGAATGTCTGTTATAATATATTGCATTATAACATTTTCGGAAAAGCAAATACAATTTGATAAAATATTCTAATATTGTTTTTTATCAAAAAAATGTATGTTATTATTATGTTTAAGAAAACCGATTTGCATAATGCTATATTATATCTTAAAAGCTCTCCTTGAACTGTTTCCCTGACTATAGATGGTAAACAAGTCAACCATTTGTTTAAGTCTGTATTTATAGCTAGCTTTAACTAAACTGCATTAGTCCCTATAGGGTGGGTTATTTATTTATTTAGTTTCTTTTTGCCACACTCATGTGAATATTTTCTTTTTTCTTTTACAGAGGAAATCAAGGAGGAATCTGTGAAATTAAGGTAAGTCGATATCTTACGCCACACCCCAGCTGTTGAGATATTGAACATGTATTTCAAAATCCCCATTTATTGTTGTCAGCTTCAATGCTTGTAATGCAGCGCTGACATTTTCCAGAGAGTAACCACACGCGGCCCCTTTGTGTTTTGGCTGCTGCCCTGCCCTCATTGTGATTTGTGAGTGTGTGTTCAGTGCCGATGAAAAACACCCCTCACAGCCTGTGTTGTTAATGTGCTTGGAGACCTTGCTGTGTGACTAGGACACAGGAATGAGACGTACTGTGCTCAGGGCTTTCTGCATGGCCAGGGCAGCCCGTTCTAAGGCCCTTCATCTCAGACGCCTCCTAGGGACAGCGTTCATTCACCCTCTACATCCATTCATTCACAGCTCACCTGTTTCACCCCATCTGTCTCGCTTTCACATCCATGTCTGTGTCTTTTGGTGTCTCTTCCCTTTGTTGTTTACAGATTTCTGTTTTGAAGTGAAGGAGCACTCCTTCCAAACAATAGTTCTAATTTTAGTACCAGTTTTTAATTAAAACACCATTTATCACAGCAAAACTCTTTGTGATTTTGAATCTTTAACTACACATTGTCATAGAAACATAAATTTAGTAAGTTTTTCAATTGTTTGTTCAGTAAACTGATCTGATGGATTCAGCAAGTGATTTGTTAGACTGATTCAAATCCTTTGTCTTTTCTCTTTGTCTTACTTTTTTAAAAAGAAAAAAAGCATTATGAATACTTTTTTTTTTTAATAAACTGTTAAAATATTTAACGCTGTTAACGCAGGGCCGGAGCTAGGGTTGGCCACCGCACTCTCAACTTCTGTTTCTTTTTTTCTTGACAAAAATTGTGTTTATTTAGTTGCAGAACGTCTTTACGAGCACATCAAAAGCGAGACTTTTCAGACGCGCACTCCAACTTCGCCTCAGCGCTAGGTGCGAGTCAAACGAGCGCGGAAACGGTACAGGTGACGAGGCCGCTTCAGACCGTAGAACCTCAGTGAACTGCGTAGGGCTGCACGATAAATCGAAGTCGCGATTAGACAGAAGCTGCGATTGTCATGCGTATCTTTCAGTGAAGCACAGTTCTGTGATCAGTAGTAAATCTCCATCCGAAGGCCAGAGGGTGCTCTCGCACGGAAACCCCAAATACGCCCCGCAGTAGAAACCCAGGAAATCTCTATAGCGGTTGCTCAATAAACAGAAGATTTAAATGCTTTCATTGATTCAACGTGACTAATAAACACACGACTATGGCAATATATGGTTTATCTGAGTTCTTATTATTATAATTTTCATTATAATAAAGTATATCTATAATGCAATGATAATTGACATACCCTTATCACTGCTTAGAATACTATGAAATATGTTGCGTGCCTTATTCTGTGTAAGAAGCCACATCATCTCACAGAAGGATTTATTTCAACCACTCAGCTGATGTTATGAAGTGAGTTTGGAGTAAAAACATGTTATTAAATGTGGTATTTTCACGTGCTTTCAGATGGAGCAGCATTTACTACACAAAGCCGTAGTTCACTGAGAAGCTACGCAAAAAGCTGTCATCGCGAATGATTTCTTCGATTTCATAATCGTACGATTATATCGTCTGCAAATTATTATTATTATTATTTTTTTTTGCTTGGCTTGTCAGAGAACTATGGCTCTGTGTAGTAAATGCAATCGCATTTGATTAATCGTGCAGCCCTAGAACTGCGGTCAGATGAGATGTTGATAGGCCATATGTCAGTAAAAACGAATTTTCCTGTCCTGTAAGTAACTATGTCAGATCTGCATCACATTCAGTAGCGACAGCTCTTAAAGTAATAGCAGCCAAATAACCTAATAACCCAGCTTCTGTGATGTCTGTTAATCAAAGAACAAAAGAGGAAATCAATAACTTTTGTGGCTTTAAGGATTCCTCTGTATTTAATTTAGTGTTGATCAGAGTATGTGAGCGGAGTGGAGCGTCAACAATTTCCCCTCCGCGCTCCAAGCATTTAATAATCACTCCGCTCCAGCTCCACTCCGGGTTCACCATTTCCCGCTCCCGCTCCACTCCTCGCTCACTGATATCAGAAACACCGCTCCGCCTTCACTCCGCGTCTGAAGTATTTCAGTATGTTTGAAATATCACAGTTCTGTTCGTAACGTATATTAAAAAATAAAATAGCAGGAGAGTTTCAAAGTGGCTTATTGGAACACTAGTGTGCAAACTTTTTTCCTACCACATGACAAGCTAATAACATGGTTGTCAGCATTAAAATGTATAATTGCTGCTTTTTGCAGTGAAAATTTTGTTTGTGATGAAAATAACAGTATGTTTTCGTCAGTTATTTTACCTACGCATTTCTTACAGATTTCTGCTCATTCGAAATCAGATACAGATGAAGTAGCACTGTAAGATTACATTTGTTTGAATGCATTATTGAGAGAGCGATTGCGTGTGAATGTGTGTTGTAGTACTTGTTTAAATCATGCTTTCAGCTGAAAATATTCAGTATCTAGAAGGAACAAACAAATTCCTTGAACTATAACTTCCCGCTCATGTCCATTGCTGTCATCATAGCCTTCACATTCTTTCTGATTTGAGTGATCCTTCTCTATCGAGCTAGCTAAATATGTTTAACATGTGAATTCTTGCTAAATATATTACGGGTCGTTGGCATGAATTGTACTCGTGATGGAGCGGTTGTGGAGTGCTCTTGGAGCGAGTGAAAACCACGACGCTCCGACTATTAAAAAAATACGCTCCTCGCTCCAGTCAAAATCACACTGCTCCGCTCACATACTCTGGTGTTGATAACTTTATTCAATTTCTGTATATTTCCTACTTGCTGAAGGGCACAGGTACAGTATATATGACATTTATTATAATGGGTTTATGTGAAGATTGTTTTAAGTTCACTTAAATTAGAAGGTTTTTTTTTTTTTTTTGATAGCTCTCAATTATACTGTAATGTTGAATGGCTAAAATCAATGGTTAAATATTAGAAGAAAAAAACAATTTCATTGAGACATCAGTAGTATTGGGATCAGTGATACTCGCTTTGTCATAAAAAAGATACCACTAAACTAATTTTCAAAATATACTGTCTTTATGTTGTTTCTACATTAATTTGAAGATTGAAAGTGAAATTATTGCAATATAAAAGTATATTTAAAAACTAATATTAGGTGGAATTAATCGCGATTAATTTCAGAAAAAATTGCGATTAATTAGTAAAAAAAAAATCAATTGACAGCGCTAATTTTAATTTATTTACTGTCATTTTGAACAGTTTAATGTGTCCTTGCTCAATAATAAAAATAAAAAAATATTAAAAAAAAAAACTTTTACTTCCTCATTCTGCACACATTTGTTGCTGAGATGTCCATTCGATTTCTACAATATGTCACATCGGCATTCAGCATTTTAAAATTAGTATTTATTTATTTGGACATTTAAGATTTAGAAAATGGCAATTTTGTGCTTTCGTCCTTTTATTAGATATTTATCAGGAATGTTCTAGGTTCAGTGCAGGTTAATCTCTATTGACTGCATCTGTGGTATAATATCAATTACCAAAAAAAATGTCATTGAGCCCCACCAGAAATGTTGAATTTGTTGAAAACGTGAATAGAAATGCACTTAGTGGAAATAAACATTACAATACACACTAATATACTTATACATATGAGCAAAGCTATACAAATTTCAACACATAACCATGCTAAGCCATGTAAAATATAGACGATACACACAGAAGTACGAGCTGGAAAATTCAGCTATTTCTCTTGCCTCACAGTCTTCCTTTGTAAATGCATTACGGTTTTTACAAATTGAAGCACATTTGAAAATATTTTCTGGGTAGCCACAAATGCTCTCGATAGATCTTAACTTGTATTGAATCTTTTAAATGGCACTAGATGATTCTCTTCCTCAGATGTCTCGTTGTTGTACGATGCTTACGGTGCTATTTGTGCTCTGCCTGATTAGTGACTTGGTTTAACACTACTCTGGAGGGTTTGTTTTGGTGAGGGCCGAGAGAGAAACAGTGAAAGTTCAGGCTAAATGAGAGATGTGTGAGGTAATCTCTGAGCCCGGCGGAGCTCTAGTCTTTTCCCTCGTAGCCTGGCTACAGCTCAGTTTATGTCAATTAAAAATATGAGCTGGCTAATCCCTCCACAGACAGATTAATGAGATTGAATGAAGGAGAAGTGAAAAGAGGAGAGGAGGGGAAAGAGCCGAGCCAATGGGAAGAGGTGTATTAGACTGGAACAGCCTCCCGCTGACTCAGCCTGAGACAAGCCAGCTAACTCATAGCCACAGCAACCCAACACGGCTGCGTCCCATTAAGTAGATATCTACCAATGGGTAAAGTGTATACTTTTGAGTAATGTAGAGATTTGGGACTGTTTTTCCTACAGTATTAGTTTTCTGTGTTAGATTTGGCAAATGGTTCATTTGATTCATTAAAAAGGACAGTACTTTTAAGAGCAAGTTCGGAAGTTTTGGTTTTTGTGCTGTCTGTTTTTGTACAGTTAGCTGGATGGATCATACTTACTAAAATATGAGCTGCAAACTTCTAATAAATAGGAACTGTAAATAAATGATCCTTTTAAAAATGGTTCCTTATAATGAGGCTTGTGCTGCCTGTTCATATTTGCATACAATTAACTTGAGTGGATGATATGCATCAAAGTATGAATAAATAACTCTCTTGATATTTTCAGTCAGATAGATTCTGATTTTAGTTAGCAGTTTTAATCAAACTCATTCAATCAGTGAATCACTCCAGAAATTTTTGAGTAAGGTCACAATTTGGGTTCAACCGATTCATTCCATAATTCAGACGGATGGCTCCTGTGTTAGATTTGCCAAATGATTCATTTGAATCATTAAAAAGAACAGTGATTTCAAGAGCATGTTCACTCATGAAATAGACAGCATTTTGTGCTGTCTGTTTGTTTTTGTGCACAGTTAGCTGGATGGATGATACGTGCTAAAATATGAGCTGCAAATTTCTAATAAAAATGAATTGTGAATAAATGACTCATTTGAAAGGCCTCTTTTTGATGAGTCAGATTCACAAAACAGCTTTGTGTTTGTAAGTTAGCAGTTCAGACTCATTAAATCAGTAACTCATTCAGAGCTGTTAACAACAGTCGTGAGTCATTTTTCCAATTCAAATTTAACACAGCCGAGATTTGTAATAAATTAATAATGGTAATCTTAAATAAATATATATAATTTTCATTTTTGAGCATGTGAGCTCCAGTTCCCCAAAGGGAAACATTATTTGGGTTTTAATGACATAATGGAACCACAATCGACCATAATATAGCTCATCACAATACTATCATATCTCATATACTATGTAGTATGAATATTGACTGCATCTTTCTCTTCCACTGCTTTGCTCTGTCACTTTCTCTTTTTGCAACATGTCCATTTAGTGCTCCACTTTAGTCATCATCACACTCTCTCTCTCTCTCCATTCAACTTCATTCTTTTTATCTCCCCCATGTCCCACTGCACTCATCAAGTCGTCTTGCTGAAGGGAATCATAAAGCTCGTCCTAGCTAACACACAGCAGTCCCAGCTTGGCCTGGCACCTCTCCAGATCCGTTGCTCATCTCGAGCTGATACAGTGGCTGGATATAAAGCGAGAGTTTGCAGTCTCTAGGTCACATCCACTGCAGTGTGGATATATTTAAAGATTCAAGGGCTTTCTCCCACTGCCAGAACTAAAGGGTTTTTGTGTATTAAAAAATAAGAAAGAAAGAAATGTTACAATGTTTTACTGTAATGTAATGTAATGTAATTTATTAAAAGTTTAACAAATTACATTTTAAGGCCCTATGAAATACGTTTTATGTTTTTCTCAAATTCAGTTTTATTTTTACCAAATTCTGTGTTAATGGTTTAATTAAATTTTAATTGCTAATTAATTGATTTTTACAAAAAAGTAATGTAGTATTTTTTTTTTCTGGTAAATAAATTCTGGTAAATAATTTTTCTGCTAAATATTCCTTAAAAGTAATCTTTTAGTAATAATTGTATAAGTAGTAGTAGTACTATCATTACATTAAATAATATTTCTGTCACGGTTTCTTCAAGTTAAACCAAACCTTTATTTTGATGGGTTGCTGTAAAGACCTTTAAGTTTCTACTTGTATGTGATATGATGGATTTTTTCTCAAAAGAAATGGTAAAATGCTCATGAAGTGACTTTCAGAGCAGTTCTAGAGATTGTTTATGTGTTCATGTACTCATTTATTGAGGCGGCAGCGGCTGAAAACACCACAAACGTCACGCGCGCTCACAGAAATCATAGGGCCCTAGTAATGTATAAGTGTAATGTCTTCAATTATTTGAACTTGGGTTTTTTATGCTATCATTTATATGTGATTAACTGCAATATATTTGATAAATGAATCAGCATACTGTGTACTTAATTTAATAAAAATGTTAAAATGATTGTCAGCCCCTATTCAGTTTGACTGATCTACGTCTTTGTTTTTGTTTTGTAGCCCACCGCCTGGGGACAACAAGTCAAGTTCCAGTACTTTGCCGCCAATCAAATCCAAGACCAACTTCATTGAAGCAGATAAGTACTTCCTGCCGTTTGAGTTGGCCTGTCAGTCCAAATGTCCGCGCATCGTCATCACCGCTCTAGACTGTTTACAGGTCAGTGCCCAACAACACGCTCATGTCAGGATGCTTTTTATGATAACGATGTTTCGTCTCATGCGCTGTGTTTATGATTTTTCAGAAACTCATAGCATATGGTCACCTGACGGGCAGCGCTCCAGACAACACCACCCCCGGAAAAAAGCTCATCGACAGGATCATAGAGACTATATGTGGCTGTTTCCAAGGACCGCAGACGGATGAAGGCATCCAGTTGCAAATTATAAAGGTCAAATATTTTTATGTGAGATTGCTCATAAACATGCAGAGCAAATAATGCCATGTTTTGGTTTTATTAAATTCAGAAATGCTCAGGGTAGGTTATTTGGGTGATGTTTATACAGGATCCTCAGTATTGCAGTATTAAACTACATAAAGAAGGTACATCAGAAATATATCTCTAATTAAAAATGATTATTAATGACACTATATAAAATAATAATATTCAAAATAATAGATTTTAAATAATAATAATAACAGTATGACATGTTTCTTTAAGTTTTGACATTGTTTTAATAATTTGAAAATCTCTTTCTCATCATAATTTAGAATTTAATAGAAATTATTATCATTATTATTATTATATTAAATGCTATAATAATTATTATTAAATTCTAATTTATTGTGACAGAAGGGGGTTTTCAAATTATTAAAACATGTTTTTTTTATTTTTGCAAAACTGGCTGAAGTATATCTTTCAGCTCCTATATGGAAATTCTGTTTATTTATCTATAATTTATTTAAATGCAGTAGCAATTTTTAATGGGGATGGTTATGTTTGTTTAAACTATTAATTCAGTATTGATTTAATTTTAGTCTTTGGTCTTAGTCTTCATCTTATTTTAGTCTTTAGTCTTTGTCTTCAACAGTTTCCAGTTGTCTTCCTAGAGTCCAAAAAACAAACAATAATAATATATAAAAATTATATATAAATGACATATATGTATGTGTGTGTGTATGAATATATACACATAAAATTAACCATGATTGTATGATTAAAAAAAACTGCACATTTCACTCATCCTACTATTATAACATTCAAATTATGCAGAAAACAGGACATTTTCTGCAGAAAGTAAGTGTAATACAAAGTTCAAAACAGTAAACCAGATAAAAATATATTAATTAATATTTAATAATTATAATAATTAATAAAAAAAATTTTTTGAAGCAAATAAGCCTGTCTTTTTTCAATTTGAGTATGTAGGCTGTTCTCTCTTATTCTTTATGTAGAACTGCCCTAACCTGTAGTGCTCAGATTTCCATAGCGTCATTTGCCTGAGCTATTGTTTTACAAATCTCATTGTGGAATGTGGAGTAGCAGGACAAGCACGGCTCCTGAAAGCTGCTGAACTCTTTCATACGGCCGCATGTCGAGCCTAATCTGTTTGAACTTTACCAAGATTCCCGCAGCTAAAGTAATAAACGATAACTCTCCCCCATATTGTCTGAATGCTTTCCTAGGTTTTATGGCTACAGTTGTGTCTTAACGTCCTCTGTGGTTACATTTGTGTTTGTTTCTTTTTTACTCCTGTCCCCGACAGGCCTTGCTCACAGCCGTGACCTCGCAGCACATAGAGATCCACGAAGGTACGGTTCTGCAGGCCGTGAGAACGTGCTACAACATCTATCTGGCCAGTAAGAACCTCATCAACCAGACCACGGCCAAAGCCACCCTCACGCAGATGCTGAATGTGATATTCGCCCGCATGGAGAACCAAGCAGTGAGTGCACTGGACACTTCTCCTGTGGTAATATGGAGAAATGACACCTTGATCTAACATTTCTTCTTTCTTTTTGGTTGATGCCTCTCCTCCTCCTCCTTCCCCCCTCAAAATATAGCTTACAAATCACAAGATCAGTTGGTCTTTGGCATCAAGAAAGCGAGATCGTCAGGTAAAGAGTGACAGGACTGCCTTGAAATGTGCTTGATCTGAAGTTTTCTCTGGTTTGTGTACATCAGTTTCATCCGTCACTCTCGCACTCTGTCTCTCTCTCCGATCTCTCTCAGACGTCTCGCTCCAGTCTGCTTGCCTTGGCTTCATTGCGTTCGTTTTCTGCCTGCTGTCATCCCCTCCATGACAAATGAGTTCCTTTCATCTGTCTTACCATGTTTATGTGTTGTGGAAGAGTGTGACTACAGCAGCTCGCTCTCGTTTGTAAGGCCACGTTTACACCTGGTAGTAACATCCGTCTCAGGTGGTTTGGTCATGAGTTGTCAGTGAAAACAACTGTTGACACCTGGTAGTAACGTGTGACTCTTGTGACAAACGTGTTTGGATTTTGAGGAAAGAGTCTCTGATTTATGACGCCATTTGTTGCTCTATGGCAGTGGTTCTCAAACTTTTTACAGTGGCGTACCCCCTGGGGCATTTAACATTCTTCTGAGTACCCCCACTTAGACTGCAGTCACACCTTTGCCATTAAGGGACAATATTTGCCACCTTAAATTGATTTACAAGTGCATTTTTTTTACCTTTAGGCAAAGGTTTTCTAGCATTATATTGTATGTCATGTTTTATGTCATATTCTTACCATTCCATTAAGTGTATTATAAATATAATAAATAAAGCAATAAATGATGGCAAAACGAAGGGATACTTGTAGATTTAAAACTAAAATCGCCAGTAGGTGGCGGTAAGTCACTGTCTTAATGAGCGAGGCGTCACGTCATTCATTCATTCAGTAAGGACCAAGCGGCAACCTCCCGCTCCCTCTCTTGAAACCAACACGGAAGTGACTAAAACTGCAATTCATCGACTGGCCGCTAGAGGTCCCATAGACCTCCCATGTTAAAATAACCAACTTTACAGCAGAAAAAAATATGTTTACAGCCTGGTACAAAAAGTGGTTTTGGTCTATATAGCTAATTTTGCCCTTCGTGACAACTGTGAGGGGGGTGAATTTTTTTATAACTCATCTGTTTAAATTATATTAAGCCTTAAAGTTCTGCATAATTAAGGGCGTGGCCACTTGAGTGACAGGTGGATTGCCGCTCTGCTCCAGAGAGTGAAACGCCAGCCTGAACGCCAGCAGGGATAATGCTCCGAATGATTGTGAATTAAACATCTCCGATGTCGTTCATTGCAATGGATTTGATCGACTTACAAGAAAAGGAAGGAAACGGATTTAATTGCGAACAGTTATTGATTTTATGTGTGATACGCTGTCACGGCATTTGAGTCCTCACGTACTGAAGTGTGCAGCCCCAGACTGACAGCTGGCACTGAGTGAATAATCTGCATTATAAAAAAAACACTTTAAAGATTATTTACGATTAATTAGTGTTGCCAAGTTATCTAGTCATTATTGCTTACAGTGCTTTGTTATATGGAGCAGTTTGTTATATCGCGATCTATCTAATTTGTTTGTCTAATGAAGTGCCGACAGATGTATAAAAGTACACAAGTCACACCGTAATTTAAACGCGGTAGACTTTAATGGACAGTAAAACAAAGGCAGAATACAGTATAACTCCAGGCTGGCTGGCTGGCGTTATGTCTTTGCATGGCAGCACTGCTGTCGAGAAGGGTATAACTGCAGCCTGGAGATCTCCAAATGGGGGCGGGAACTCCAAAACGGGGTGGGAGCTCCAAAATAGGGCGTGGCTTCCTCCCATTGGGCACGTTCAACTTGAAGCAGTGCAATGTGTATGTAAATGTAATGTAAATATACAAATCGATTTAAAATAATCAAGGTTTTCCCCATTTTTTTCACTGTATGAATAAAATAAATAAAATATTGAATTATTTTTATTTATATGCACAATCATTTATCATAAACAACAATATTTATTAATATTTACATATGTTTTAAAATGAACATTTTAATAAATAAATATTAATGTTCCATGGAGAATTCCACAAATATTTTCAGTAATAATGGAAAGGAATCATTGGATCAGAGTTTAGATGCATTGACACATTGTGAAAGCACATTAAATGTGATATTCACAAAATCACTACAAAATCATTTCTAGTATATTGAAAATATTAGAAATATATTAGATATCGAATATTCTAGTATAATGAGTATTCAATATCAAGAAAGGAAGTATAGAATAAAAAAATCATTGTTTTTTTGTAAATTCACTTTGATCTCACCATAAACTTAATGTTTTGAGCAGAATTGTTGCATAATTATTTTGGTCGATTATTAAAACTTTGGATGGGTGTATGTCACATGATTAGTGTTGTTCAGGACACATTTTGCAGTGATTGTATCAAAAAACATGTTGGACCTTGTTTACAATCGTATCTAGTGTTGTCATTTGGGTTTGGATCATCCGAGATGGATGTTGATACCAGGAGCAAACACGATGTGTCTGTATCTTTGTGGTTTAGGTTGCTGCATGTGGAAGAGGACAGCGAGGTGCAGTTTAGATGTTTCACAGTCGGTGCATTGATCAAAAGGATGCCATTTGCGGTTTTGGCACAAGCAGAACACACGGTCACACAGTTTTAGCAGTCCGGACGGAGCGTGACACAGCCAGACACATCATGCATAACTAATCAGCTGTACAATATTGAAGATGTGTTTGTTTTGCCAACACAGACCAGGCCATATTAGACCACTTGAATTCAGCTGAAAGCTCTAGAGAAAAGGGACATCATTGTCCCTCATACTTTATTAATAAACCGGTTACATTAAACTTCCTGGGTAATGGATAAATGCAGTGCATTCAAGAGTCTGCTCACTAAATGGCGGTTTTTGGTATAGATCTAGAAGTTAAAAATATAAATGTTTCATTAATTTAATATACAGTATATATCAAATCCAGTTGGTATGTTTAACAAAATAATTTGTACTCTTTGTATGGCAAAATATACTCGGTTGAGATGGATTTATTTATGTATTATTTTTTAATTATTTGTTTGTTTTAGAAATTACAAATACAACTTATAATACATATACATATGTGTAAATGTTAATTATTTATATTGAATTATTGAATCTATTAATAGCCATAGTTTCATCATTGTATCAGTTGCTAGGACCTAAGATGATTTACCATTTTTCATTTTGCTATTTACTATTAAAACTAAGGTATCAGAAGCTGGTACCAAATTATTTATTTATTTATTCATTTATTTATTTTATAAATTATAACTATAATTTAAAATACATGATATTATGTTAATTACAAATTATTTACCTTATTGAATCTATTAATGGACCTAGTTTAATTATATCAGTTTTATCACCCAAGGTATTGATTTACTTTTTTTTTCTATTTATTTTATAGGTTTTATTTACTAAGTATCAGATGCTGGTATTGTATCAAAGCTATTTATTATTATATATTTTTTAATTTACTTATTAACAGCTCTATTTTCATTTTATCAGTTGCTAAGCCCAAGTTTTTGTTTTTTGATAAGGTATCAGCTCAGATTCAGTTGTCATACTTGGACCGTTTAGACACTGTGTGATTTTTGATATGATATTTGTCATTAGACAAAATATGCAGATTATTAAAGCTTTTTGATTGCCTAATGGGGCATGCTCACTGTCATTTACGGTAGACTTATTCCCTCTGCAATTAATTGAATGAAGGCACTACTACTTCATCCTTTTGTGGAACACAAAATAAATGTAAACAATAATGCGTGTTTTTTTTGTTTTTTTTGGTCCAAACTATGAAAACCAATGTTCAAGTCCAATGTTGTTTGGACACCTCTGATTTTTCTTGTGTATATAGTATCTTCTTTTATGTTCCACATAAGAAAGAATGTCATACAGGTACAAAACTACATGAGAATGAGTAAATGATTCGCTCATTTTCAAGTGAACTACCCTTCAAGAGTCATACACTTATCCTGCTTTAAAACACCAAAGTAAGCATGTGCGTAGTCCAGATTGTCATTCCAGGTGCATGTAGTCCAACCACCATCTGTCTCTATGAGCACAGACATTGTCTTCACATACAGTAAGATGCTATAAGATCCTGGTCTTGTGTTTCTTTTTGTTTTAAAAGACGGGAATCGTCTGTATTCCTAAACGTAATCATTTGCCTCCCGTTCAGAGAAATGGATGTACATCAGCTTGGCTTTGGGCTCCCGGCTGCCCCGGAGGGAACATGAGTGTGTAAACTCACCCTGAGACATGTTTAAAATGAGTTGACTTTGTGTGTATGTGTGTTCCAGCTGCAGGAAGCCAAGCAGATAGAGAGAGAAAGGCACAGGCAGCATTCTCCAGTCAGCCAGCAAGAACCAGAGTCTCCTGGACAGCGGCACACTGACACCACCGGCAAAAGCCTGCCCGCGGAGGCCAACGGTGGACCGGGACACCAGGGCAGCAAGGTCGAGCAGGGATCCCCACCGTACGAGAGTCCCGACCCAGAGAACGGCACCGACTTCTGCCCTGCGGAGAATGAGCAGACCGAGGCAGACCAGGCTACTGCTGCTGCACAAAGTAAAGAGAAGCGTGCAAACATGAAGGGATTCATTTAGCTTTAGGGTTCCATGTTTATGTAAATGATTATGCTAATTTCTCTAAATGACTCTAGACACCAGTGGAATATTCTAGGAGAGTGCTTTTCGTTATTGCCTCAGTTCACTCAGTTATAAATGTAACTGAAAATATAAAGTTTAATAGGATTTATTCACAAAGAGTTTGTCAAAAATACATTTGAAAAGTCTTATATAGATTTAAATTTTCTTTTTAAAGATTTATTCTTTATAAATAATAAGATTTATTATTATTCCACCTTGTTTTTGCCATGAAAATCTTCTTTGGTGCTCACATGGCATTAAAGTTGACATGAAAGTCATATTTATTTTTGTCATCATTTACTCACTCATGTCATTTCAAACCAATAAGATATTGATTATTCTTTGAACCACAAATTAAGATATTTGTAATTAAACCTTAGAGGTTTCTGTTCCTCCGTTGAAAAATCCAGGTAACCAAAATGTATAAATAAAATCTGTTCGTCATATAAACCAACCATATATTTGTACAAGACTTGGATTAAACTTCATATGGATTTGTTTTATACCTTTGTGACCTTGTTGAATCTTCTACGTTTTTTTTACTTGGATTTCCAATGGAGAAACTTCTAAGGTTTCATTAGAAATATCTTAATTTGTGTTTTGAAGATTAACAAAAGTCTTATTGGTTTGAAATGACATGATGAGGATGAGTTAATGATGACAGAATATACATTTTTGGGTGAACTATCCCTTTAAGTTAATAATATCACTAATTTCCTCCTCCTAACACTGCTAGACACATACAAGCATCTCTGATTCCTAGTCATTATTAGTTAATCGTGTATTCAGGCTTGACATCAGAACAGATGAGACATCTTCTAATGATGTGACATTATTGGAAAACTGTGTCAGTGTCTCTGAGTCTTACGTAAGCTTAATAGCACAGCTTTCCATCAGAACATCACCCAGTTACAGGCAGGATGGAGTCCCCTCTTAATAACACTTATTAAAGTTAAACAGAGAAACTGATAACGTGGATTTAATGTGACTACAGAGCGTGCTTGGAGGGAAAATCCTCCTATCGCACCATGAATGACTGACTAGACAGAATTAGACGCTTAAACATACTCGTCTGTCTTTTTAGGTGCGGCAGAGCATGGCACGGAAGCAACCGAGGAAGAAGAAAACCGGATCTATGAAGAGAAGGCGCAGGAGATTGTACAGAGCATTTTGCAAGAAGTAGTAAACACAATTGCTGGAGGCGAGTTATATTCATCATACTTGAAGGGGACAGTTGGACAGTTCAGACAAAAATGAATTGTCACATATTTATGTGTGTATATATATATATATATATATATATGTGTGTGTTCGGTACGTACCTCGGTTCGGGGGTCACGGTTCGATACGATTTCGGTACAACATGAAAAAAAAAAGAAATCTACTATGCTCGGTTTCTCTTCATTTATTTTGAACAGACAGTAGTGCAAAAAAAAAAATCCATTTAGATGTGAAAATACTACATATTATTACATGTTATATATATAAAATCTGTTTTGTTTTTATTGTGAGTGTACACAAATAAAAGCAGACCTTATACAGTGATTATTAATAAGACAATACGTGTTTAAAGTTGATTCTGCTGGTATAAGGAAACAGTTGAAGTGATCGCGCCGGAGCGAGCGCACACGCGCACACAAAACACATAAGTTCCAGCATTGCTAACTTGACAGCCAGTTGGTACTTTATCAAAATAAAATACAGTGAGCCAAACATCAGCGTGCCCACCTCTGTGTCACCGTTGGCATTCACTGTTCTTCTGCTGGCGGTTATCAAACAGCGTTGCATTGCTGCGGGCGCACCCTTCTGGATTGAGGGTAAATTGCCTGTATTCGTCGTAAGGCATCATTCACCGAACCGAGATGCCTGTACCGTGACCGTTCGGTATGAATATATGTACCGTACCACCCCTAAATTATATACAGTATATATATATATATATATATATGATCAGATATATGATCAGATATATGATCAGATATGCAGTACAAACAGTAATGTTGCAAAATATTATTACAATTTAAAATAGCCGTTTTCTATGGAATCCTGTTTCTGCCACTGAATAAAAAATAAAGTTTTTTTCTCACAATTCTGACTTTTTTTCTCTCGCAATTGCAAGTGTATATCTCGCAATTCTTTTTTCTCAGAATTGCATTATATAAACTTGCAATTGTGAGTTATAAAGTCAGAATCACGAGATATAAACTCACAATTCTGACTTTTTTTCTCAGAATTGTGATTATGACTTTATTACACGCAATTGCGAGTTAAGTGAGAATTGTGATATGTAATCTCGCAATTCTGAGAATATGAGTCTTTTTTCCCTTCAGAATTGGACTTTATATCTCATAATTCTGAGAAAAAAAGTCAGAATTGTGTGGAAAAAGTCAGAAATGTGAAATATGAACTCGCAATTGCGATAAAGTCAGAATTGTGAGATGCAAACTTGCATTTGTGAGTAAAAAAGTTTTTATCTCACAATTGCGAGTTTATATCACCCAATTCTGACTATATCTCGCTATTGCAAGTTTATATCATGCAGTTCTGAGAGAAAAGTCAAGTCAAGTTGAGCTTTATTGTCATTCCGCTACATGTGGGGACATACAGTGGAACAAAATGTCGTGCCTCACAGGACCACGGTGCTACATAAATACAGACATACAACAATGAAGTAAAACACTATAAAGCTATACACAACTAACCTACTGACAGATTTTGACTAGGTATACTATATATATAAATGTTTACCCTATACAAACTAAAGATAAAAGATAAAGAATAAAAAATACAAACTATACGAATGCGTCACATAAATACCATGTTTCAGGAAGTAGGGGTTTGCATGGGGTTTCAGAGGTGATTTGAGTTCAGGGCTCTCACAGCCTGGGGGAAAAAGCTGTTGAGCAGTCTGGCGGAGCGGGCTCTGATGCTCCGGTACCGTCTTCCTGATGGTAGGAGCTGGAAGAGACTGTGGGAGGGATGGGTGGGGTCCTTCACGATGATGTTGGTTTTGCTGGAGCATCGTGTAAGGAAAATGTCCAGGAAGAATGGGAGAGAGGCACCGATGGAAAATGTCCAGGATGGATGGGAGAGGGGCACCGATGATCTTTGCAGCTGTGTTCACTGTCCGCTGGAGGGTCTTGCGGTCAGCAGCACTGCAGTTCCCGTACTAGACAGTGATGCAGCTGGTCAGCACACTCTCAATGGTGCCCCTGTAGAATGTGGTGAGGATGGGTGGAGGGAGACTTGCTCTTTTCAGCCGGCGGAGAAAGTGTAGGCGCTGTTGTGCCTTCTTGGAGAGTGACATGGTGTTGGTGGTCCAGGTGAGATCCTCTGTGATGTGCACCCGGAGTCAACGGAGTTTCTCCTGAAGTCCATCACAACCTCCTTTGTCTTCCCCACATTGAAGGACAGGTTGTCAGAATTGCGAGTTTATATCTTACAATTCTGACTTCATTTCTCAGAATTGCGAGTTTCTCACATTCTGAGAAAAAAAAGTCATAATTGCAAGATGTAAACTTGCAATTGCGAGAAAAAAGTCAGAATTGTCAGATAAAAAGTTGCAAGTACATTTTTTTTTTTTAATTCAGTGGTGGAAACGGGCTTCCATAGTTTTCTATTTTAATATATTCTAAAATGTTATTTATTCCTGTGATTCAGCAAAGCTGAATCACACAGCCTGTAAGTACGTTTTCTTATTTAAAGAATTTGCCACTGACGATTCAAACGCGAGTTTTGAGCAGTGTAGAGTGGCGCTTGTTGTTTGTCGTTTCTCCGATCACAAATGCAGACATAAAAAGAAGTCATTATAATCAGTAATTATGTCCCCAATGGATGCAACAAATTCCTCATTTATAATGGCTTTTATTGTTTTTGTGTCGTCGCACCGGGACACGGCATCACAATACGGTGAGGGACGTAGCATTTCCGTCTCATGCTTGAGGTATTCGGCCAATCACAACGCACTGGATAGCTGGCCAATCAGAGCACGCCTCACTTCTCAGAACGATGAGCTTTGTAAAAATCGACGCGTTTCAGAAAGGCGGAGCATAGAGGAGCAACAATAATGTATGTGGAAAATAATGTGTTTTTTGAACCTTAAACTGCATAAACACATTGCATTACACCAAATACACAAAATAATGTTCTTTTTAGCAATGCCATATGACCCCTTTAAATGATTATTTTTGTCTTGGAAAATTACCAATACATTCTTTAAAATTTCTCATTTTGTGTAATACAGAAATCAAATGTTTGTAATGACATCAAGAGAAGAAAACGATTACAGAATTTAAATTTTTTGTTGAACTGTCCCTTTAAGGAAGCAAATCTTATGTTAAATGACTGTTCTAGTGGTTGTTTGATTTTGGTAGCGATACACTTTAAACCAGGACCCAGCCTGAAGTCTGTTTTTCTGTTTTCAGATGTTAAGGAAAGCCGTGAGGGCGAGGCTGAGCCAGCTGAGGGCATACCAAACTCTCTGGAAGAGGAGGGAGGGTTGGGCAGCGACAACGAAAATGTTCACGCCAACGGCATCCCTGGAACACCCATCTCTGCGAGCTTTACTCCGTCCCTACCCGACGACAGACTGTCTGTCTCTTCCAATGACACTCAGGTACCAGTTTCCACTTCTGCCATGAATGGGGAAAAAAAGTAAAACGGCTTTTTGTTTACACATGTGTAATTGTTTTGACTGGATTGTTTATCCAGAACTGACTTCATTGATTTAACAGTTGAATTCCTCAAAATTAAATTTTAAGGTTTGTTTGCGATGTCACAAACCATGATATCCTCATTTGTCTCAAGTGTTTTGCTATAATAACAAACTGCTACTTGTGAAATGTTTTGTAAAAAGCAGTTCTCCCTCATCTTTTTGAATGAGCAGCTTGAAGTAGTAAAGCATAGACACTTTTAGAAATAAAGAATCCCAGTGATTTTTTAATGATTAAAGCCCTGCGTTATACTTAATCTTTTTTTCCCCTGTTTCCTTGCTTTCACAGTGAACTGTATCTGGCCTTTAATTCAACAAAATTGTATCTTCTCTTTAGGTCACCCCAACACAGGAAGGAAAGACTAAGAACATTTTTTAACACGTTCAATATTGAGATATCTTCCTAGTATTGACACAATCTTGTTATTGCCTTTCTTTAAACACAATATTATCATATCAGCAAAATCCAATATCGATTGACATCTAATTAATTTGTATTGATATTTAAGTGCATAAACCAATTTCAATACTTAGGTATATGTTGAATAAAACAAAATATCCTGAATATTTTAAACTTGCAGTTACCAATTTTTGCAGCTGAATGTGTGCCTGTTTAATTAAAGAAAATAATCTGGAATACATGATTTATTTTAAGATGGAATTGGTTTGTTCTGTATGAACATACAGTATTTATTTTATTAGTGTTGGTCATAAAGTTCTTAAATTGGATTTTAAAAACTCTGCAGAAATCCTGTTATTAAACGTGAAGATAATTTATATATATTATAAGTGTCAAAATATTTTTGGGGCCATTGTATATGCTTAATGGACCATAACGCCAATTTTATGGTCTGTTGCTTTTTTTATGGTTGATGCATGTTATGTGCTATAGATGATGATTAATTTCCCTGGCAGTTAAATTTGATTGCTGTAAGACTCTAACGTGAGCATTTCTCTCACAGGACTCGGTAGCTACCACTGGTCCAGCACCAGGTGCAAAGTTTTCCCACATTCTCCAGAAGGATGCATTCTTGGTATTCCGTTCACTCTGCAAGCTCTCTATGAAGCCCCTTTCAGACGGTCCCCCTGATCCGAAGTAAGCCTGTCTTTCTAAAAAAAAAACATCTGACTGTATACAAAAGGAATTGTTTGTTTGTTGTGCCAAATGTCGTGCCAAAAATGACATCCCCAGTCAGAATCCAATTGAGTTTGATGTGGTTATATCCTAATCTGAGATCTGTGGTTGTAGATATTTTGGATCGAGTGTTGAAGGCATCAGTTCACATTGTTGTCTATGGTTTTATCAGCTGCTGTCTCATAAAAGGTGAATAGGGCTATCAGAGGGCAAGAGAGATGTTCCTCCCTGTCATTTGAAGAGAAAGAGAGCCATTCATTCTGGTGTGTCTTCAGGGGCAGTGAGGCAGGAAGCTTGTTTCAGGGCTATTGATCACTCTTTGTCAAATGGACTTAGACCTGTTGACCCCTCTTGATTTACACCAGGACTTTATTTATCAGTGGTGCATACTAAGGCACTAAGCATAGATGGGGGTTAGGGACACGAATCATGCCTCGGATCATGCAGTTTGTTGAGGAGAGGTTGTTGTTTTTTTACTTTATTACTTTTTTTTTTAATGATTGAACTAGAGGACAATAAAATGGACTTTCATTGAAGGATCTTTAAGAAGCCACTTAGCAACTGCCTACAACACATTAAGTGCCCTGACAACCACCCAGAAAATGTAGCTTAATTTTGTTAATTAGTACATTTAATACAGGTTTGGTAGCTGTTTCTGTAGAGTGCCTTTGGATTCTGTTGCTACATAGTTTTGAGAATTATTATATTAATATTGAATTTAATACTTAATAATTTAATTCATTCAAATTAGATATTTTAATGAAAGTGTGTTGTTGTTGTTGCATCTACAGAAAACCATAATTCAGTGTTATTTTAATATTATTTACATGCTATTATTGAATTAGATTTTTTAAATTTAGCTTTTATTTTTAGATTTTCAGTTTTTGTTTTAATTTTAAGTTTTAGTTTAGTTTTATGTGCTTACTTTATTATTACTTTTGTCTTTTTTCGTATTTCTATAAAGCTTCAATTAATTTTCTCAATTTAATTTTAACTTTTCTCAATTAGAACATTTTTTTTATTTACGTTTTTTTATTATTTTATTTTATTTTATTTTATTATTATTTTTTTTTTAATGTGAGTTTTATTTCAATTACCGAAAACCATTTTTGATGGTTTTAGTTAACTGGCAACACTGCTGTTGTTGCAGTGACTCTGAAAGCTTTATTCTTTTCTTACTTTTTGGATTATTGTACATTTAATGTCTGCAGTCTCACCAGCAGAAACTATTCATTTTGAATTCTCAATATTTTTTGATTTTCTTAATATATGTCTTTCTTTGGCCATGTCAGTTAGAAATTTTAAGTATTTAAACACTCATTTAATTAGTTTTCATGCCGTTTTCACCCCAGTAATGCAAAAGTTAACTGATTATTCTTTATTAAGTTTAGTTTGGCCTTGGCATGAGTGTTTTATATGGAATGAGGATTAAATATATTGTTTTATTCACCTAAGATTCCCCAACTTCCTGCAGATCCCATGAGCTGCGGTCCAAGGTCCTCTCGCTACAGCTCCTCCTGTCCATCCTGCAGAACGCTGGGCCCATCTTCAAAACCAACGAGATGTTCATCAACGCCATCAAGCAGTACCTGTGCGTAGCGCTGTCTAAAAACGGCGTCTCCTCCGTCCCCGAGGTGTTCGAGCTGTCGCTGTCTATCTTCCTCACCCTCCTGTCCAACTTCAAGACACATCTGAAGATGCAAATTGAGGTGCCTGAACTCAGTTCCCCCCGAATCGCAATGTGTTTGCGCGTCTTGCCCTGATGGCGTCGGTCTGTGTAGCGTCTAGCTGACAGTGTGGATTTATTTAAGCTGTGGTTTAGGATGAAAGCTTGCAATTCTGCCTCAGTCTGTCTGTTTGTGTGTGTGTGTGTGTGTGCCTCATTCCAGATGAGTGTGTTATGATTTATTGTGCACAGACTTGGTGTAGTAATATTTCTCAAATCGATCAAGTTACACATCTTGGCAACACTATATATTGTTGAAACATTATTATTGTTCTGTTACTGACTTGGTTATGAATTTATAAGGTGAAAACTTGACTGTATTTATGTTTTTCTCTCCTCAGGTGTTTTTCAAAGAGATTTTTCTTTATATTCTGGAAACGTCCACAAGCTCGTATGACCACAAGTGGATGGTCATTCAAACCCTCACTAGAATATGTGCTGGTATGAAAGCTTTCCTTTACCATCTCACTTTCAAATATATATAAGTGAGTGTTTCTACAAGTTATGTTATTTCTACTCTCACAGATGCCCAGGGTGTGGTAGATATCTATGTTAATTATGATTGTGACCTGAATGCTGCTAATATTTTCGAGAGGCTGGTGAATGACCTCTCAAAGATTGCACAAGGACGAGGAGGCCATGAACTGGGTACAACCACACTTCAGGTAAACACACTGTCCTTAAATGGATTGGTTGACGCAGAAATTGTCATCACTTACTCATTACTTCCTCATTTTGTTCATGAGCACACAAAAAAAAACATTTGAAGTGCTCTTTCCCATACAAAATCATATTGTGTGCAGTGGCACTCAAACAAGGACACATTAAATTGATCAAACGTGGCAGTAAAGACATTTATAATGTTGAAAGAGATTAAACAGAATTTCATAATAAATATCATTATTATCTCATTATTTTTACAGTATTTTGATCAGATTTCTTTTAAAAATATTACAAATCTTTTCCCACCTCAAACATTTTAAATGACCTGTGTATCTGTATATAGTGTTGGGTACATTACTTATGAATTGTAGCCCATTACTGATTACAAATTACATAAAGAAAATTGTAGTTAGTAATGTAATCTGTTGATTACACATATTAGGTCATGTATTCTGACTATGTTTTGATTACTTTATTTTTCAACATCATGAAGTGCATTAAACATTACATTACAACACGGTTTTCCCGAACTGGGGTCCATGAATGAACTTCAGGGTGTTTGTGAGTTGATGAAAAGCTAATTAATATAAGGCTTACTTAAATTATAAAAGCATCAAATTAAACAAACTTTGTGGACTCTCCATTTCTATGGTCAGTTCCATAATACTGGTAAATAAGTGGTAGGATTTATTTAGAAAATAAAATTTAAGAGAGAAAAAAATAAGATTTAGGGCGGATCAACACTTTATGAATAATTTACTGCTATTGTGTGAATAATATGTAATCATGTAATCCATAAAAACATTACTGTAATTTGATTATGAGTAATGTAATGTAATCTAATTAGAAGTACTTAATTTTTTTTATCTGATTACGTAATCCAGATTACATGTAATCAGTTACTACCCGGCACTGTCTATACTGTATATATTTGCAAATGTAAATATTTAGAAATCCAAATGGTTAGAAATATTTAAAAGTCTGATTGTCGCTAAACTTAAGTACAGCTTTAAAAACCTGGAATATATGGCACAGGAATCTTGTATTAACTACTTTCATGATGCTGTTGTTCTTTTTGAAATTTATAGTAAATGTCTTTTTTTTACCTTAAATTTTTTTATTTGGAACAGGTAAATTATAAATTTACATTCTTTTAAAACCGTGTTAGTGATCCCAGGTCATGTTGTCCTCAGGAGCTGACTCTGAGGAAGAAAGGACTGGAGTGTCTGGTGTCAATTCTCAAGTGTATGGTGGAGTGGAGCAAAGACCAATATGTCAACCCCAACTCCCAGACAAGTCTCGGTAAGGCAAACAGTCAGCCTCTGAGGAACAAAATATCAATACTAGCTCCTCAAACAGTATAATACCTGCAGAACCTTATTTAGCCCCTCTGTACCCTGATATGCTTTGGATCCAAGCAGTTGCAATACGTATTCCAGGTAACGGCCCTGGCTTTTCTAAATGAGTCTCCTCTGAGTGCATTTATGCTGCTCTCCAGAGGCTTCTGGCTTGTGCAGAACCAAATGGATAAACAGTTGCTTTTGAGGACAGCGCACTAGGAGTCCTGTGCCTCAAAGACAGGCAGGAAATGCTATTCGCCGTGATGGCTACGCAGGCCTTTCATCTTAATCAAACAACCCTGAGGCTGATATTCGTCACCCTGACATCAGGGAGACAGTCTGCAGGCTGCCTGAACACTGCAAAACCAAGCTTCTCCTGTGAGCTGGGAACATGCACCAGGCTAGAGACCCTGCCTCTTCGGAGCGGAGGGGATTTAGGTCTAATCAAACTTGGCTATATTGGGCTGGAGGAGAAGAGGCTCTGATGGCCCAAAGGGAAATTTCTCTGTTGCCTCAAGCCCACTGCAGATTTTCAGTTATCAGCCAATCATAAACCAGAGATTCTTGCTTATTTTTAAATGACAAGTTGAACTCTTTGAAGCACATAGCTACAGGCTCACAAACACCTTAGCGAACACCTAAAATATAATTTTTTAAAATTTTTTATTTATTTAATGACAGTGGTTACCATGGATTTAACATAGCTGTGGTATTTTAGTGGAAACTATGTTTACAATGGCAAATCAAGAAATGGCTGTAGCCTTTCATCTAGACTAAATAGCTACTCTTACATATGCAGGCTTTATGTCCTGATTGGCCAATCGGATAGTAGCATACTCATCTGGGTAACTATTCAGGTGCATTATGTTTGTTTTGGATCACTAATCAAAGCTTTCAGGTTCTTGAATTCTAATCATGCTAGCCAATCAATCTTTGTTCTTTTCTCTTAACGAACGCGCATCAAAAGGGAGAGCAGGTAATGGCAGTTTGTAGTGACATTAGAATTGATTGCATTAGCTTGTGTTGCATAAACTAGATAGTGGTTTCTTAATAGGTCTTTGTTTTGTGGCCATATTAGCTTTTGTATATCAAACAGATAAATTAATACGAACAGGTAAGTATTTCCCAGCTGCTACTGGCTCCTGTGATCTTTCCGAGAGAGGAAACTATGAGAAAGGGGGAAGTGACCTGACAGCTCGTGTTACAGCGATAGCTACCCGCTAAATCTTTTACAGTGTTTCCAGTGTGAAATAAGATCCCGCAACATGCAACCGTGGCTTCCACATACCCAAACCGCCTGTTTGTCTTGCTTGCACCAACTTCAGATCTGTTACATTGTGTATTCAGGTCACGCTGCTCTTTTTTCAGTCCCTATCGTGCTGTTTTTGTGATACGAGTCAGCTGAGGCCAAGGACTTTATTAGAGAACTGTTGTGTTGGGAAACTCATATAGGGAGCTGAGCCAGAGAAAAGACTCGATACACCAACAGCCAACCAGGAGCCCAATGAATCATGCCGTCTCTACTTCCTAGCCTGTAGGGGCTCATGGTGTTTTACAAACTGGGCTTGTCACTACTTCTGCTTTCTCTGAAATTGCATCTGAATTGAGATGGTCCTCACTGCAGAACACAAGATCCAGGGGGTGTGGTTGGATCCAGATCCAACTCCTCCCACATTACATTTACCTAAATTTACCCGTCTCCACCCCCTGATCCCTAAACCCACCCATCTCCACCCCCTAGATGTGGATCCAACCACGCCCCCTGGATCTTGTGTTCTGCAGTGAGGGACTACTGTCTGAATTTCATTCCCTTCTTTCTCAATCAGGCCAAGAAAAGCCTTCAGAACAGGAGACCCATGAGTCGAAGCATCCGGAAACGATTAACCGTTACGGCAGCATAAACTCTTTGGACTCCACCGCCTCATCGGGCATCGGGAGTTACAGCACGCAGATGTCCGGGACGGACAACCCTGAGCAGTTTGAGGTCCTCAAACAACAAAAGGAGATCATAGAGCAAGGCATTGACCTGTAAGCCATTATGTTGGAATCAAAAGCATGAAATCAGTCTGTGCACCATACATGGTTTGACAAAATCACTGTCAATAGACATTCGAATGGAAAGTTGCTTAGTTTACGTATTCCAGGGGTGTCCAGTCTTGGACCTGGAGGGCCACTGTCCTGCAGAGTTTAGCTCCAACTCCAGGCATACTAGAAATGCAGGTTTGTTGGGGCAAGTTGGAGCCAATCTCTACAGCAAGTTGACTCTCCAGGAACTGGTTTGGACACTCTTGACCTATCTTAAATGTGAAGTGTGTAAGTTCTGCGCCATTATTAAGAACAATTAGAATTGTAAAAAATTGCTTGCAAACAGGTTTCACACAAACACTCCCCGTCTGCCATTGGTCAGCCAAACAGGTAGTCCCATCCCAAAATGATGCAATCTATTGAGCCAGTAGTTGGACTGTTTATTCAAACAAGCCGACTTTTTCCCTAGTTCTGCAGCTTTCACATGTCAGTTCAATGCATCTTAAATTTAAACAAGACTGCTCACATTTACACGTCAATGAGGCCTATTCGCTAGTCAGAAACCAAAGAGTAAAATGCATGAATGTCAAGGTTTGTGCTGTTCCTGGCTATGTGTAGCACCTACTGCTCTGCCTTTCCTTCTGAGGAAACCATTTCAGTCCGATTATACCAGTATGTTTTATAAATCTTTCACAATGTATTTCAATGTTTGAATCACAGCAGCAAAAACAGCCAATTTAAAGAAATGGTTCACTTCAGAATAAAAATTTCCTGATAGTGTACTCACCCGTATGCCATCCAAGATGTTCACGTCTTTCTTCAGTTGAAAAGAAATTAAGGTTTTTGAGGAAAAAGTTTCAGGATTTTTCTCCATACAGTGGACTTCAGTGGTGGCCAACGGATTGAAGGTCCAAATTGCAGTTTCAATGCAGCTTCAAAGGGCTCTACATGATACCAGCCGAGGAATAAGGGTTTTATCTAGCAAAAAAAAAAATAATATATATATACTTTTTAACCACAAATGCTTGTCTTGCACTAGCTCTGTAATGTGCATGCGCGTCTTCACACATTACATAATCACGTTGGAAAGGTCACACACGTTTAGTTCTTCGTCTGTGTACTTCAAAAAGGTAGGGTAGGGTGAAAAACTCTCATTTTCTCCTCCAACTTCAAAATAGTTTTTTACCTTTTTTTTTGTAAAGGGCGTTTGACTTTCTTTGCATGCTCGGTTTCTAAACACTTAGGTCGGTACTTCCGCCAAAGTCACATATGCGGGACTATGTAATGCGTGAGGTCGAGCTAGAACAAGAGGAGCATTTGTGGTTAAAAAGTATATAAATTATTATATATTTTTTTTTAAATGGCTGATCGTTTCGCTACATAAGACCCTTATTCCTCGGCTGGGATCGAGCCCTTTGAAGCTGCATTGAAACTGCAATTTGGACCTTCAGCCTGTTGGTCCCCATTGAAGTCCACTATATGGAGAAAAATCCTGGAATGTTTTCCTCAAAAACCTTAATTTCTTTTCGATTGAAGAAAGACAGACATGAACATCTTGGATGACATAGGGGTGAGTAAATTATCAGGAAATGTTTATTCTGGAAGTGAAATAATCATTTAACAGTGAGAGGGAGGGGACAAAACTATATTATACTTCTTTTTGGTACAAACACCATTACTAACGTCACAACCTCAGGGGAAAAATGTATCGTATGAATGCTTCGTCTTCATACTTAAAAAATGCTGAATCTAAATATGCAGTTCACGTTGGTGTTCTATGTCCCATTATGAACAGGTTCAACAAAAAACCAAAGAGGGGCATTCAGTACCTGCAGGAGCAAGGCATGCTGGGAACCACGCCCGAAGATATCGCCCAGTTCTTACATCAAGAGGAGAGGCTTGACTCTGTAAGACATATAACTATTGTTTGCCTACAAGATACAATATTTTTACTTTGTTTCTTCCATGTACGGTGACCTAGGGTCAAAATAGATTTTAACAATACAGCAGTGTACTATAATAAAACTCTGAATATGCATATGCAGCTGCAGAGCTTTTCTGAAACATTTCTGAAAAACAAAGCAAAACAAAAATATCAAGACACTCCAGCAAAGTGTTGCCAAACTTCCACTTAGAGATGATTTGATCCTTCAGTGTGATGAATCTGCAACTCGGTTGCTCATTCATCAGGCCTCAAAAGACTCCAGCAGTAATGGGCAAAGAGAGCTCCTTATATCTGCCCTAAAATTAGGGCACTTCAGCAAAACAGCCCTCAGCCTCCTGAATGACTTGAGATGTGCGTGGAATACTTCAATAGACATTGCATTTCAATGATGCACAGTGGATAAATGCTCAAGGATTTCTCCAAACTGCAGTGTCTGTAGCATTGAGCATGCATTGAGTTATGAAACATGTTTTTTCTGCTATATATTTTTCTACCTACACAGTCGATATCTGACTCATTGGTTCTTCTGTTTCCACCCTTACAGATCCAGGTAGGAGAGTTTCTCGGAGACAACGATCGCATCAATAAAGAGGTTATGTATGCCTACGTCGACCAAATGGACTTTCAGGGCAAAGACTTCGTGCCGGCGCTGCGCATGTTCCTTGAGGGTTTCCGCCTGCCCGGAGAGGCCCAGAAAATCGATCGACTGATGGAGAAATTTGCTGCTAGATATTTAGAATGCAACCAAGGGTGAGAGCAGCGGTCCCCTGCTGTTGCACCCGATTAACCTACGTCGCTAATTATGCTGCAAACACTGAACTCAGTCACTGATTGTCTCTCTTATCTCTCTCCTTAGGCAAACACTGTTCGCCAGCGCTGACACCGCGTACGTCCTTGCGTATTCAATCATCATGTTGACTACAGATCTACACAGTCCACAGGTTAGTTCGCCGAGCACTGATTGTTCACTGAAATCCACAGCGAATGAATTTTCTTTTCATTCCCTAGTCTATGAATGTTAATGTGAACGTCGGAGTTGGAAACGGCTGTTTGGCATTCAGTCTTGATATGTGAGCAGAATAGCTAAATCTAGGTGATGGATGTTGCTGAAACGCAACAGAAAACAAGAGGAAGAACGCTACTGATCTGTTGCTTCCTTTATCTTGGCGCAGGTGAAGAATAAAATGACGAAAGAGCAATACATCAAGATGAACCGAGGTATCAATGACAGTAAAGATTTACCGGAGGAGTATCTCTCAGCCATTTATGATGAAATCGCAGGGAAAAAAATATCAATGAAGGAGACAAAGGAGATACCTCTAAAGTCAAATAAGCAAAGTGAGTATTTGATGAACAGACAAACATGGTGACAAAATCAAATAGACTCTTTTGAATTTTTTCTGAATTTTTTCAGCAATCCTTTGTTTCAGTTATGAATGAACAAGACTGCGTATTATCCCACTAATTATCGATTTAAGTATAAATTAATTTTATTTTGTAGTGTTTCACAATAGAATGCTGTGGTTGACCGAACAAAGTAGTTCAGTATTTTGTAATTTTTTAATAAATTAGTAATCATTTTAGTCATTAATGATTTTTGTTATTAACAAGGATGATAATAATTGCATTTATTTCATTTTTTATTAAAATAAAAATACAATGTATGTAATTAATAATAATGATGATGATGATTATTATTATTATTATTGTTGTTGTTGTTGTTGTTGTTGTTGTTATTTGAAAGTGTTATTAAAGATGATATTAAAATAAAAATATTTTAAATATACAGATAATAATAATACTAATAATAGTACAAATTTATTAAAATACAAAAAAATATTACTTATTATTATTATTATTATTATATTTGAAAGTGTTATTAATGATGATAGTATTAAAATAAAATACTATATATATATATATATATATATATACATAATAATAATAATAGTACAAATGTATTAAAATACTACAAAATATTACTTTATTATTATTATTATTATTTAAAAGTGTTAATAATTATGATATAATTAAAATAAAAATATTTTATATATAATAATAATAATAACTTATTTTTAAGTTTTAATAATTTTTATTATTATTATTATGTGTGATGTGTGGTAACTGATGGCATGTTTTGCTACTGTCTTTGGATCAGGTGTGGCCAGTGAAAAGCAGAGGAGGCTTCTGTATAATGTTGAGATGGAGCAGATGGCAAAGACAGCCAAGGCTCTGATGGAGGCCGTGAGCCACGTTCAGGCACCCTTCACCAGCGCCACCCACCTCGAGCATGTCAGACCAATGTTTAAGGTATTCTGTGCATGTGCATACACATGCATTCTGTTTGGATGCAAATACTCATCTCATAATATCTTGATCTGTCATAGCTGGCATGGACACCCTTCCTGGCTGCGTTCAGCGTGGGTCTGCAGGACTGTGATGACACTGAGGTGGCCTCTCTGTGTCTGGAGGGAATCCGCTGTGCTATCAGGATAGCGTGCATCTTCAGCATTCAGGTAATTTCACACATTGCAGTAACCGTGAGGAGGTCATTTACTGAAGCTGAGAAAAGCCTAGCATTTGTTTGCATTACTATTCAGTCTATCTGAATAAGCGCCTTTAAAAACTTCTGTCATCCTGGCCTGGAATGATCAACTGATTAAAGGAATAGTTCACCCAAAAATGAAACTTTGAATCATTTACTAACCCTCATGCCATTCCAAACCTCTATGGCTTTCTTCTGTGGAACACAAAAGAAGATATTTTGAAGAACGTGCATGTTGCTCTTTTCCATACCTTTACAGTAAATGGAGATTACAGCTGTAAAGCTTCAAAAAGGACACAAAAACTTCATAAAATGACTCAAAGTAATATTATAGCTTTCCCTGAGAATCAGACTGAAATTTCAGTCAATTTCAGTCCAAAAAAAGTTTTTGTTCTGTGTTGGTTTATTCCAGTTGGAGCGAGACGCATACGTACAGGCTCTGGCCCGCTTCACGTTGCTGACGGCCAGCTCGGGCATCACCGAGATGAAGCAGAAGAACATCGACACCATCAAGACCCTCATCACAGTGGCTCACACGGATGGAAATTATTTAGGAAACTCTTGGCATGAGGTGAGCTCTGCCAAACCCAGCTCTTTGACAGGCCTGCATGTTTCCTATGCAATGTGATTGGCAGATAGATATTATAAGGCGTTATTATTCTGTCTATGTACGCTGCAGATCCTGAAGTGCATTAGTCAGCTGGAGTTGGCCCAGCTCATCGGGACAGGAGTGAAGACTCGGTACATATCAGGAACCGTACGGGGGAAGGAAGGCTTCATCACCAGCACCAAGGAACAGACGTCTGACGAGTACCTAGGCTTGGGTCAGTCAGTCACACTTCACATGGGCAGCAATTTGGTCTGTTACAGAGAAAATGTTTGTTGTTATTCATCAATAAGCGATAACACAGATGAGATGAAAAGGATGCAGCATAGCAATAATTAACTCCATTATATGATAAATGTTATTTATCAAATTTTAAATATGTTGTTAATATTTGGTTTGTAGAGTAAAATAAAAAAGTAAATAAAATATAAAAGTAAAAATATTTAATATATAAAAATTTAAATATTTTCTTATTAAAATAGGTTATTGAATTTAAAGGACGTTTTGTCAAAAGACAAAAACCGTTATATTCCACACAAACACCATCATCATTGCAGCTTTTCCATTTGCCATTGCATCATCAAAAAAACATCTTAACTCAAGCTAAATTATGATTAAGATTGCTTTATGATAATCCAGTATAATTATCCAGCAGCATTGTGTGAAATGAAGTTTGTGTTTGTATAAACAACGTGATTTTTCTCACTGTAGGAGGAAACGTCGATCGCAAACAGATCGCAAGCATTCAGGAGTCTATCGGAGAGACCAGCTCGCAAAGTGTTGTGGTTGCTGTCGACCGGTATGACGTTATCATTCATTCTAATGAACCTCGTAATGTTACAAACACTAATATGTCTCTGGACTGTTACAAACACTTCTATTCTTCTCTGCAGGATATTTACAGGCTCTATCAGGCTGGATGGAAACGCCATCGGTAAGTACAAGATTTCATGTATACATTAATGCATTTGGCAGATATGTATATTTACACTTACACAAGCGTTTATAAATTTGAGGTCACTAAGATTTTTAAATGTTTTTGAAGGAAAGCCTATTTGATCAAAATACAGTGATATTATAATTTAAAGTAATTTTCCATTTTAATACATTTTGAGATGCAGTTCGTTCCTGTGATGGCAAAGCTGAATTTGTGAAGTGTGAATTTCACATGATCCTCCAGAAGATCCTGTTTTTTCTGTCACTTTTGATCAGAATTAACATTTATATTTACATTTAGTCATTTCGCTGATGGTTTTATCTAAAGCGACTTACAAATGAGGACAATAGAAACATTAAATTAAATTATTAATTTAATTTAAATAATTTAATTTAGTTTCATTTCTTTACCTTCTTACAAAAAAATGTACTGACCCTAAACCTTTGAACAATAGTGTATATTGCATTCAGACTATGCATTTTATCAGGGTTTTTTTTTCCTCTGGGATTTGAATCCATGACCTGCTCTGTCACATCAGAGAAGATTTAAGCGTCATCTTGTTGACCGATGTTGTGTCTCGCAGTGGATTTTGTACGATGGCTGTGTGCTGTATCGATGGATGAATTGGCCTCTCCTACACACCCTCGAATGTTCAGTCTGCAGAAGATCGTGGAGATATCGTACTACAACATGGGTCGTATCAGGCTGCAGTGGTCCAGGATATGGGAGGTTATAGGGGATCATTTCAATAAGGTGAGTTCAAAGCGGCCACCAAATCAGCGCCGGAAGGTAATCGGTCCATGAAGAGTGTGTGTCATGGTGGCTTTGTATAATATCAGAGAAATCTAATGATGCTTTTAAATTTCACTCTGCCTGCGGGAGGGCATAGCTAATAGATTGAAGAAGAGCCGAAAATGAAAACGCAGCACTCCCGATGCTTTAACATTCCCTGTCTCTTTGGTTTTCTGTTTGGGTTCAGGTCGGCTGTAATCCCAATGAGGATGTTGCTATTTTCGCTGTGGATTCTCTGAGGCAGCTGTCCATGAAATTTTTGGAGAAGGGCGAGTTGGCCAATTTCAGATTCCAGAAGGATTTCCTCAGGCCGTTTGAGCACATAATGAAAAAGAACAGGTGAGCGTTTCAATTTACACTGTGATGAAAGTCAAATATCACTGAATAACAAAGGCCAGACCTTTTTCAAATATAGAAAGTGTCAGTTGAATAACCAAACAAATTGTGATAAACTGCATGGTTTGATGTACAAATGTGTAAGCCTTGCCTTAGGATGGGTTAGAGACGCAAGGTTTGTGCTGAATGTAGTTGTTGTTTCTCTCAGGCGGATGTACTGCTTCTAAATGTCATCTTCTAAAGGGCTCTGCTCTGGATTCAGGAGACTGGAGTGCCTGCGTCCAAATATTTTTAAATCTTCATCTTGTTCACTGCTTAGTTTAAATATACAAAATGTTCTTCTTTTAAGTGTCGGTAAACATTTTCGACTTTCAGGACATGCCATAAGCAGAAGGTCTTGTTTATTAATCCAGCTACATTATATAGTTCTTCATTAACACTAGTGGTGTATTGATCCATAGAGAATAAGTAAAAGTTAAAATAACTACATTTTTAAATCAAGTGACAGTGGCTCTGTTGTGTAGCTTTTTCAATAACAAACTATTTTTCTGTAAAGTAGGCATAGCTTTAAAATTAATGAAAAATTAAAATCTTAATTTTAATTATTTTCAATAAAATTAAAATAAATGTCTAGAGGAAGTATAATTTTGTTTTAGTTACACTAGTGTTTAAAGTATTTTGAAGATAATTAAATAGTAGAAATTGCAATGTCTATAATTTTATATATATATATATATATACAGTATATATATAGTATTGGCAGTTAATTTAGTGAATCAGTCTATGATTATTCATTTAAAAAATTTATGAAAAGTTATTTTAGGATTTATATACATTTATAGTGTTTATTAATTTTTATTATTTTAGTTTGTCATTTTTAAATATTTTTTTTAATTTAGTTTAGTTTTTTATTTTAGTGTTAGTAATTCAGTTTAGCTTTAGTAATTTTAGTACTTCAACTTCTTTTATTTTAGTTATTTGCTAATGCAACATTTCCACTTTTAATTCAAGTTTTTCATATTTTAATAGATTTTTAATAGATTATTTTATTATTATTTTATTTCTGCTGTTAACAAAACTTTCTAAATGGTTATCATTTTAGGTAACAACACTGGTTATGAGCAATTAATATCAAATAATTGCTTAAAGATTAATTTTGTCATCACTTAAATTAAAATTTAAGTTAAAATTTAGAAAAATTTAGTAGTGAAATTAAATTAAAATATTTTCAAATTAAATTCTATAAACTATTTTCATCTATTTATTAGTTGTATTTTGTGTAAATTTATACTTTCAAATATGATGCCTCCATCATCACTGAACTCATTGCCAAAGTAGAGTAGCAAACTACTTTTTTCCAAAAGGTAGCTCAACTATAGCCTAGCTACTTTACATTAGAAGCAGCCTGGCTATCTTCACTTTTAAAGTAGCTTCTCCATCAGTGGAAGGAAGTGAAGAAGAAAAAGTTATATTAGCTCATATGGACCCTGCAGTACTCATTAGGCTTAGTGAGTGAACACCGTGTCAGAAGCCATCATGACTAAACTCCATGACTGATGGAGAAAAATGAACTTGTCTACACGTGTTTGCCCTTGCAGAATGAGATGAAGAGAGCGAGTGTGTGTGTGTGTGTGTGTGTGTGTTTTCCTGCTTTATTCACATGCGGCTTCTCTATCTACAGATCTCCCACCATTAGGGACATGGTGGTCCGCTGTATAGCCCAGATGGTCAACTCTCAGGCTGGGAATATTAGATCAGGGTGGAAGAACATTTTCTCTGTGTTCCATCTCGCTGCCTCTGATCAGGATGAGAGTATTGTAGAGCTGGCCTTCCAGACAACTGGACACATCGTCAGTAAGTGCCTGATGGAGATCGAGGATTCTCTGGTTTAGGAATTATTTTATTATTTATTATTTATTTTAGAAATTACTCATGTAGAGCTGTTTTTAATACAATATTGTTTAATTCATTCATTTATTCATTCATTTTTTAATTAAACCTAATTTAAATTAAACCTAATTTTAATTTACATAATATATGTGTGCGTACTGTGTATATTTATTATGCATATATAAATACACACACATGCATGTATATATTTTGAAAATATTTACATGCAAATACATGCATATATGTATATTCATATCATTTATATTATTTATAAATAAATTTAATATATAAACATAACATATTTTTCTTAAATATATATACATGCATGTGTATTTATATATACATTATAAATATACACAGTACACACACACATTATGTAAACAAAATCTTTTATTTTAAATGCAATTAATCGTGATTAACTGTTTGACAGCACTAGTATTTTTATACTGATCATAACACTGTTTTTCCAATAATATAATTTATTATGAAAATGTTTAGTTTCTAAAATTAAAAAATGAAATATTAAAATACAAAATGCTAAATCAAAACATTTTCACTGGTGGACCTCCATTAATTATACTTGTATATTAGTTGCAGTATATATTTCAAGCATTTTATTTTTAATATTTTATTTTTCTTATTTAGTTTATTTTTTCATTTCCTTTTTTATCCTTCCACTTATTGGTCAATTTTTTGTTTCTTTTTTTTGGACCAAAGATTAATTTAGTTTTATGTGAACAGTTTATTAATTTAATTATAATGATTAATAAATAGTAATAAAATAAAGTATTATAACATTTGTTGTTGTTATTTTTTATTATTACAGCTATTACACCTTTGAATTATTACAGCTAAAATTATATATTTTTTAATTTTATTTATATTTATGGTATTCATTATCATTTATCAGTTTACACACTTATATTTTTAGTTTTAGTTTCAGTTTTTTTTTTAATCTGGGTGGATTGGAAAGGAAGATTTGAATTGTGAACATTTATTAACTTTTAATTAATTTTTGTTTGTGTAAAAATGCTGTTTGTGAAAGGCCTCTGTTGTCTCTTCTCTCCTCACAGCGAATGTATTCGAGAAACATTTCCCAGCTACCATTGATTCCTTCCAGGACGCTGTCAAATGTCTGTCTGAGTTCGCCTGCAACGCTTCTTTCCCCGACACCAGCATGGAGGCAATCCGTCTCATCCGCCACTGCGCCAAATACGTCTCCGACCGACCTCAGGTCAGTGTTAACGAGTGCGCTCTCCATAACAGCTGAATTATGATCTGACCCCGGGTCAGGCTTTAGACAGACATTCACTAAATGGATTACGCTTGAGGAGACCACAGGGCACTTTTAACGAGAAAACTCTCATTACCAAACGCCTTAATGAGCAAAAACTAAAGGCCTTTATTAAGTAGATGGAAAATGTAAACGATCTGTTTTCTGCTCTCCATGAAGGGTGATTGTGTTATGAGCTGTGTTTGTGCTTGTTAAGTCCTCTGGTGTTTCTAAAGTGGAGATTAGTGAAGGCAACCCACATGGAGCCTTCCACTGCTTCCCACAGAGGGTTGCCAGATTGGGGCAAAAACCTTTTGATCAGTGAATGCAGCTTATAGTCAAGCAGCATGTGTGTTCTGGCATGTGTTTAAGTATGTGCTAATCAAATCAAATAAGGCTCTGTGAGCAACCTGTATTCTGTGTCGGCAGGCATTTAAAGACTATACCAGTGATGACATGAATGTTGCGCCGGAGGACCGCGTCTGGGTGAGAGGCTGGTTCCCCATCCTCTTTGAGCTGTCATGCATCATCAACAGGTGTAAGCTGGACGTCCGGACCAGGTTAGCAGCAAACCTACAATACAGACAAATCTCAAATCTTTTTTGATAATAGTTAATAGTTTAAAACTACAGAATGAGTTAACTTGCTCCTAGTGTTTTTTCCCCCAGTAAAGTTTGTAAAGACCACACACAAATTATGAAGAGTGAGAAAAAGTATTTAGTAAAAAAATAAATTAATCTAAATTAATACATTTAGATTTACACTAAATATTTACACCGTTCAAAAGTTTGAGGTGAAGTTTCTTTTTTGAAGAATAAATTTTATTCAGTAAGCATGCATTCAGTTGATTAGAATGCATTAAATTAAAGTTAAAAAGTGACTGTAAATATTTGTATTTTATTTTATTTCAAATAAATATGAAAAATTATATTAAACAAAAAAAGTTTCACTGTTTTCCTTGAAATATTAACCAGCACTGTTTTCAGCATTGATGACAATAAGAAATGTTTCTTGAACACCAAATTCTACTTTGCTATCACAGGAGTAAATTAAAATTTAAAATATATTAAAACAGAAAACTATGGAAGCCCGTTTCTGCCACTGAATAATAAACAAAAAAGGTAATTGTGACTTTTTTTCTTACAATTCGTACTTTTTTTTCTCGTAATTGCGAGTTTACATCTCACAATTCTGACATTTTTCTCAGAATTGCATTATATAAACGTGCAGTTTTGCATCAGTATTGTGTGATATAATTCTCTCAATCGCGAGAAAAACTCAGATTTGCGAAACTAAAATTTTAAATTCGCAATTCTTGCTTTCTCAGAATTGAGTTTAAATCTTGCAATTCTGAGTTTTTTCTCGCAATTGCGAGTTTATATCACGCAATAGTGACTTTAGAACTCACAACTGCCTGACTTTTTTCTCAGAATTGTGAGTGTATATCTCACAATTGTGATTTTATAACTCGCAATTACCTTTTTTATTTATTTATTTTTTCAGTGGCGGAAACGTGCTTCCATGGAAGACAGTTATAATAAATTGTAATAATGTTTTACAACATTGCTGTTTTTTTTCTGTTTTTTTTTATTAAAATAAATGCAGACTTCTTTCAAAAAAAAAAAAAAAAAAATCTTATCAACCCCAAACTTTGGAACGATCGTTTATATCAATTATATTTTCTAGCAAAGCATTTTACAAAAACATTTAAAGTGTGATTTAAGTGTCAGTTTTGAGGCTACAATTATTGCCAACAGTTAAAATCTGAAATCTTCTTATAATCATGCTTATAGCGTTGTCAATATTTTTCACATTATCCCAACAATCTATTTTTGTTTTGTTTGTCAGGGGTCTGACGGTGATGTTTGAGGTGATGAAGACGTACGGTCACACCTACGAGAAACACTGGTGGCAGGATCTGTTCCGCATCGTGTTCAGGATCTTCGACAACATGAAGCTTCCAGAGCAACAGACTGAGGCAAGTCAACATCAGCACTGAAACCTGTCCTAGAAGATAATAAGACATCCATTTTAGAAAGTGTCACCAGCACAGATATTGTTAGGAAGGGACTCTCTCTGGTGCTCACATAATCATATGGTAGCACTCCAGTATCTTCATGCCAAGGATGGAAAACCGTGGCTAATGTTCTATTTTGTATCTTCCCACAGAAAGCGGAGTGGATGACCACCACCTGCAATCATGCACTTTATGCTATCTGTGACGTTTTCACACAGTACTTTGAATCTCTCAGCAATGTTCTGTTAGATGATATCCTCTCTCAGCTCTACTGGTGTGTGCAGCAAGGTGAGTGTTCAGTACCAGCAATAGACAAGGTACAATTGCAGTACATTTACAGTGACACTGTTGAGAAAACAACATTGTTCAAAATGCTGAAGACTAGAAGATTTTGTGTGTAGGCAGTTCATTGAAATGCATATGTGAATTATGACTTCAGGTCATGATCTCACTCGCTCATCTCTCCACAGATAATGAGCAATTAGCAAGATCAGGCACTAATTGCCTTGAAAACGTGGTCATCCTCAATGGTGAGAAGTTTAACGCTGAGACCTGGGACAAGACCTGCAACTGTATGCTAGACATCTTCAAAACCACCATCCCACACGTGTGAGTGTTCACATACAGGTCTTTTTTTCAGAATTGATGGTTTGCTCTTTTCCTAAGGGGTCATTTTATAAAAGAATTGTTAATAGTTTCCCTCTTATATAAATGTGTAAAAAGACTTCATGCCTAGTTTTAAATTTTCAACAAAAACCCGATGCCCGCTTTGTAAATGCATGCTGGAAATAGCATTTAGTTCTTTATTCTCTATACAAAAATCAACTCTTTACTATCATATTTTTACCTTTCTAAAGTAATCAGCAACTCCATAATTTAAAAAAAAAAATTCTAATGGCTTAATTCTTTCAACAATGTGAACTCTTTAAGGACAAGTCTTGTCATGTTTTACATATTATCAGTAGGCATCATAATCTGAAAATATCAACCCTGTTACCATGCTTTTGTATAGTAAACAAATGACTATTAAATACTCAATATTTGTAGAAATATCTGCAATAAATTATCGTTCTAATAAACATCTTGTAACTAAATGAACTGTAAAACTCTCAACCCTGTTACTATGATTTTGTAACGTAAACAACGGATTATTAAATTCTCTATTTGTAGAAATATCTGCAATAAATTATCTTTCTAATAAACATCTTGTAGCTAAATTAATTGTAAAACTCTCATCCCTGTTACTATGATTTTGTAAAGTAAACAACGGATTATTAAATGCTCTATTTGTAGAAATATCTGCAATAAATTATCTTTCTAATAAATATTTTGTAGCTAAATTAACTGTAGAAGTGTCAACCCTGTTACTATGATTTTGTATAGTAAACTGATTATTAAGCACTGAATATTTGTGGAAATATTTGCATTAACTTCTCTTGCTAATAAACATATTGTAGCTAAATTAACTGCTAAAGTTTCAACCCTGTTACTATGATTTTGTTATTAAATGCTTGATATTTGTAGAAATATCTGCAAAAAATTCTGAGATTTTTTTAACAACTTATACGGAAGGTATGTAATGTCAAATAAAGCTGTAAAACTGTCAGCCCTGTTACCATCAAACCCTTTTCCCTTTTTGGCATAATTATATAAAAAAAATATTATAGCTTGAAATGGCAACCCATATCATTAAACTGGAAAAGGCACCTGCACCCTCTAACCCAGCGCTGTGTTGTTTTTCAGGCTGTTGACATGGAGACCGGCTGGTACAGAGGGAGATCATGTGACTCAGCTCGACTCTGATAAACAGCTGGTATGCAAATAAGATTTCCAGACTGTGCTCAAAGTTTAAGGGTTCATGGAGGGTCATCTCAACCAGATGCTCTTCTAGTGCTATAGGAGTTTGTTTAATGTTAGAATATTAATAAGTATTGATCTGGTGCTTACAGGACTCCATTTCCCAGAAGTCAGTGGATATTCAGACTCGGTCAGATGACCAGCAGTCGGTGAACAGTATGGAGAAGGCTTTGGCTGAAAACCGCAGGCAGAGTCAGTTCAGTGTGGCTTCAGGCATGTAGCAGGGTGGCCAACCATCCAGATTATTGTTCTTTATTGATCTTTTATTTCTTCTTAATTTTTTGCTCCACAATATTTCATAACTGAAAGATTTGAAACTCAAGTATGAAACTAAAATTGCTAGATTTTGTTACTCTCATTAATTATAAATTTTAGCACAAATACAACATTATTTTATTGCAGAATACAACAAAAGACCAGTTAGAATAAAAAAAATCCAGAGAATCGTAATAATCCTTAATGAGTTTCATGAATTAAATTTAACAATATTATTTTTAGTCCAGATTTTAGCCTGATTTCATTAAGCACCCAGAACATACTGACTATCAGCTGGTCAGCTGTTCATTTTGTGTTTCCATATGCGATCTCCCCAGAAGCCCAGGAACAAAGGCTGTTTGCAGCTCTGCTCATAAAGTGTGTCGTCCAGCTGGAGCTCATTCAGACCATAGACAACATTGTGTTCTTTCCTGCAACTAGTAAGAAGGAGGATGCTGAAAACTTTGCAGCAGCACAGGTACCATCTTTTACAAACTCTGATTATAAACAAATGTTTTTTTGTTTTTCTTTTACTTTTGCATACTTGATTACAATCAGGAAATGTCATAAGCAAGATTGTGTTGGCCACATCAGTGTTATTTTAGCATTATTTTTATACTATTATAGAATTTATTAATATTTTGAACTACCTTTATTTTCAATAGAAGAATAAAAGCTTAAAAAACCTTATGCTGGATCATTTGTTATATTAAAGGATTCATGATTTTGCATCTCTAAGTTATAGTCAGTTATACAGTCTAAATGAAGTGTGTTTTCCTGCAGAGAGATGCCTTGGACGCTGACGTGCATGTGGATACTCAGGACCAGGGAATGTATCGCTACCTGACCTCAGAACAGCTGTTTAAACTGCTCGACTGTCTTCTGGAGTCCCATCGTTTTGCTAAGGCCTTTAACTCCAGTAACGAACAGAGAACCGCGCTGTGGAAGGCTGGTCAGTACTCATGATCATTTCATTGTTGTTAGAAACTTGAGATGCAATAAATAAATCCATTGTTAGGAGTTTATTTCTCTACAAAAGCCGCCACATAGCTTACAGGTCACGTCGTATCAGGTCCTCTGTTATCAGATAGAGCCACCTGTGTGGCCTAATGGAAAGTATTTGTCACGACTGGCTTGATTTCTTCTCCCGTCCCACATTAAAAGAGCTCATTGTGTCTCCATGTGTGTGATCAGGTTTCAAAGGGAAGTCGAAGCCCAATCTGCTGAAACAGGAGACCAGCAGCCTGGCGTGTGGCCTGCGCATCCTCTTCCGCATGTACATGGACCAGAGCAGGCAGGACGCCTGGGAGGAGGTGCAGAGGAGACTGCTCAAGTAAGACATCACTGGAACCGCTGTGCTCTCAGACCCTGCGGCGATATAAACATTATTCAGCTAATTACATACTCATAGCTGTTGCTGTCTTTAGTACATGTCACATCTTTTACATTTAGCTTGGAGACGTCTTTTGATATTTTTATAATACGCTGCCACTATAACACAAATCAGATATTATCTTAAAGATATTATCTTAAGTCGGAATTGTGAGATTCGCAATTCTGAGAAAATATCAGTCTTTTCCCCCCTTAGAATGGGACATTATAACCCGCAATTGCGAGTTTATATCTCACAATTGCGAGAAAAACGCCAGAATTGCGAGATATAAGCTTTGAGTTTCTCACAATTCTGACTTTCTCACAATTGCGAGTTTATATCAAGCAATTATGAGAAAAAAAAGTCAGAATTGCGAGATAAAAAGTCGCACTTGTGAGAAAATTTGATTCTCTATTTAGTGGCGGAAACAGGATTCTATAGTTTTATTTCTATAGTATACATTTTAAATTATATTACAATAGAAAACAGTTACTTTAAATTGTAATAATATATTTTTTAAATACAGCTTTCAAATAAATATATTTAAATGAAATATATACACACGCGCGCACACACACAATAAAAAAAAATCTAAAATAAGTACTTAATATTCTGGAAAAATGAACCAAAAATATTGATGAGACATTCTGCACTTGCTTGTATATTCAAATATATCCAAACACACGCCACCAACTAGTAATGGCAAGTTGCAAAGCGTCTTCATGACTAGCATAAATTAAAGTATTTTGGATATTTTATAAAAAAGGGAGGGATATGATATGTTCTAAGTCTTTAAGCATCTTGGTACGTGTTTGTTAATAATAAAACACACTTTCACACACGCACACTTGTGTGTCCCACGACAACATGAAATGGCATTCGCTGACTATTTTACTACCATCATGTGACACGTTTCCAGGTAAAACAGGATATACAACAAGGAACAAGACTGTTCCAGTACAATAATTAGGATTCTCTTAAAAATAATACCCAGTAGGATCCTAATAGATAAACTCATAGGATGTTTTGCCGTTAGAGTCAAATAAAAACTTCAACTGTAGTAATGTTTAGAATCTAAAAACACTTGGACTTCAGAAGAGCAGCGCATTAAAAGTCATGTTGGTTCCTCATTCCAATTTTTTCATTTTCATGATGGACAAAGGTCACTGCCACATACTTCCTGAAGTGAGTGTGTGGGTTTGCTTTATTGAATTGTGATTGGTGCTCTGGCGTGGATCCAATAGAGAGCGTGAGTTTCATGCACCATTAGGGCATCGTTTTTTAGATTAGTAACAAACATTAGCGCTAACAAATTAAGCTTTAAAACAAGAAACGAACTACACTGAGCACGAATGTCACTCTATCCCGGAGTCTCAGACCTGTGCGCTTTCATTTAGCATGAACACAAGTGTCCCTGGCTCTCAGACTTCACTGCTAATAGTGTGCAATCATGAGAAAGAGGCCAGGTCAGACTCTGACTTCCTTGTCTGCAGGAAGACTATCAGAGACACTAATCATTGGCTGACATGCTTAACCAGGCTAAAAAGGATTTAGGTGAGATTAGGTCATGATGAGTGAAGGAAGTTGCAGGGCAGATGGGGGTTATATAAGACATATGAGGGGAGGAGCCTATCAGAGGTCATGGCAGAGGTCACTAAGGCTGTATTCAAGATGTTTGTGGAATATTTAAATCCTCTGTGCTAAAACGCGGTCTCTTTTTCTGTTTGTTAGTGTGTGCAGTGACGCTGTGGCTTACTTCCTGACCCTGACGTCTGAGAGCCACCGTGAGGCCTGGACTAACCTACTGCTGCTCTTCCTTACCAAAGTGCTCAAGATCAGTGATGACCGGGTGAGTGTCTGATGCACTGCTGATACATTAGTGGCTTTTCAGTGTCCTAGTGGTTAATGGTGGAACTGCAAGACTGTTCATGAGTTCATATGAAAATATTTTTTAAAACAAATGTAAATGATTAAAAACCAAAAAAAAGTTCTTTACTCTTATTTAATATTATATTGTATAGTTCATGTATATTTCAAGTCCTGACGTCTGATAATGATGACCAATTGAGCATTCACGTCTTGTAACTGTATCTAATAGCTTTTTAAAGGGATAGTTCACCCAAAACAATTTAGTTGAACTATCCCTTTAAGTGAAAATTGGTTGAGTTTTTAAATTGTAATTATATTTGATAAAATATATACATTTACTTATTTTTATTATTTAGTAAATATTAGTGCTGTCAAATGAATAATCGCATCCAAAATAAAAGTTTTTGTTTACATAATATGTGTGTGTGTACTGTGTATATTATGTCTATATAAATACACACAAATACATATATTTAAGAAATTTTTTATTTTTATGTATTAAATATATTTATCTGTAATATAAATATATACATGTAAATATTTTCAAAAAATATGCTGTATGTGTGTATTTATATATACATAATAAATATACACAGTACACACACATATATTATGTAAACAAAAACTTTTATTTTTGATGCGATTAATCGTTTGACAGCACTAGTAAATGTTAAAATATTTTACAATTATTAATAAACTATTAATACATTTCGTTTTATATATTATTTACACTATTGTTCATAAGTTTGGGGTTGGTAATCTTTTTTATATATATATATATATATATATATATAGAAATGAATGCTTTAAGAAAAACACATTCAGCTGATTAAAAGTGACATTATTAAAGTCTTTAATGTTACATTTAAAAAATAAATGCATAAATGCTTTTCTTTTGAAGTTTGTAATATTTTTTTCTCAGAAAATATTAAGCAGCACTACTATTTTCAGCAGAACTATTTTCAATGCATAAATAATAAATAATGATATGAAATTAATAAAAATATTAGAATGATTCTGAAGGATCATGTGACACTGAAGACTCTGAAGAAGTAATGTTGCTGAAAATTCAGCTTTGCCATCACAGTAATAAATTACATATTAAAATATATTCAAATAGAAAACAGTTATTTTAAAATTATTTTTTTTCTGTATTTTTAATCAAATGCAGCCTTAGCAAGCATTAGAGATTTTTTTTCAAAAAAAAAAAAAAAAAGCTTACCAACCCCAAACCTTTGATGGTAAATATACTTATTTTTATTATTTAGTAAATGTGATGTAGTCCATATCACAGCAGCTTGATCTGAAAAGTGTTTTAATTCCAAATCAAGCTAATTGATATGAATGATCAATGCTCAGTCATTTTTAATCTTTCTCAATTAGAGCCCTAATGTATTACAGAGTCACACACAGAGACAATACCACAGTTTTGTGTTAATATAACCAATTATGAGAGCACACCTGGTGCTAATCAACACAGGTTTAATACGATTACACCATGGCCTGGGGTGAGAAAGTATAAAGGAATTAAAAACACACGTGTTTACTTTGCAGTTCAAGGCCCACGCGTCCAGATACTACCCTCTGCTTTGTGAGATCATGCAGTTTGACCTGATCCCGGAGCTGAGGGCTGTCCTGCGCAAGTTCTTCCTGCGCATCGGATTGGTGTTCCAGATCACCCAGAGTTTGGAAGCAGATCAGCCTTCAGGCGACCAAACTCCCAACGACGCCTAGAAGAAGCTACAGCAGTGCCTGTTCCTGAACGCCACAGATGTCTCCTCTTTTCATCTGCAGGACGTGAGCATCTGATCTCCTGCAACCAATGAGGAACGAGGAGATTGAAAAGATGGACTACGTCTGATATGATGGTACTAATATCAACCCCCCGCCTGCCCTTTGAGGGTCTGCTCTGGACAGCCAATCCCAGATCAGGAACTACGTCCCATCCACTGGACAAATGACCAGGCTTTGTACAATAGGATCACATTATCTAGAACATCATGAGGATGCTGAATATCGCTACTACTATACAAATGCTTGACCTTTGAGATCTTCAAAAGGTCCAGATATATTTCAAAACAGTGTCTTGGCATTATATTAAAAGCTGTTTGAAGAATGACGGAAGGGTTGCATATCAAGCAATGTGATGTTTCTCAAGCGATTCAGATTTTTGTTTTTTTTGTTTGATTTTGTTGCGTTTGCACCGCTAATGGCTAACATTAGCATGAGTAACTCCGAAGAAACTAGTTGTACAGAATTCCAGCTTTGTAATATAATCTCACAACACTAGATTTTGTTTTCTGTATCTTTTTGTTTGTTTCTCGGAAATTTGCTGCACTTTTTTTCTTGATCAAAATGCACTGGAGATTTTTACTTTTGTGATAAATTATTGAACTATGCCATCTTTCCCTCCATAACTGTCCAGCTAGAGATTTCTAATACGATATAAAGTGATTAGTTCGATTTACTCCATTTTATATATGCTGACACTTTTTTAATTAAACACTGAGGGCAACTGAGATCCTTCAAATGGAAAAAACTGGAACTTGAAAATTGAAGGTGAGTTAAATGTGAGCTGCATCTGAATCACTGGTTTGTATCTCTGTTTGGAGTTAGGCTTCACTCTACATGTACAAATTTTTAAAAAATTAATATATTTAAAATCTTCTCTTTGGTTTTTGGGGGTGGGTTGTATTGTATAGAAATTAATGATAGCTGCGCTTTAAAACTGTTGATGGAGTAAGGATGTGAAGCATTCCTGGCTAGTGAGGGTGACTGTAATGGTACAGCCCTGTAAAGTTTTCTATATGGAATAAAATGATCTGTACAACTCCTATATGACACTGGTCATTATCACCACACATTCTATTCAGGTCATAGGTCAATAAAGTTTTGGAACTTGGTGCATTTGCTCTGATGAATTTTGAATTATGAAAGGGAATTCCAATTTTAAATTTTTCAAACACTTTAAAATTACAAATGTTACAAAATATTTTTATTTCAAACAAATTCTGTTCTTTTGAACTTTCTATTCATCAAAAATTCCTGGAAAAAAAGCTGTTTTCAATGTTGAAAAAAAAATATGAAGACGGAAAATTCAGCTTTGCCATCACTGGAATAAATTACATTTTAAAATATATTACAACAGAAAACAGTTATTTTAAATTGCATTTTTTTTTTACAATGTTAATGTAAATAAATGCAGGCTTTGTGAGCATATAAGACTGCTATCGTAAAAAAGTAAAAATAATCGGTAATGTTTTAACGGTAGTGTCAAAACTATATTTAAAAAAATTAATAAATTGAAACACCATTTGAGCAATTTAATTTATTATTTGAATTTCGTAATAAACAGTCTCTGTTTATATAGTCAATTTTATCAAAAACAACAAATTAATTTGCGACTTTGCTTATAATCCCATTTCTCCACGAACTGAGCCATTAGAAAAAATGATAGAACGCACGCGTCACATATAGATGAAATGCAATGTAAACAGTGTTAAAAAATTCGTAAAATATTTATTTAAGACTCAATACACATTACATGCTAAATACATTATCTTATTTTTCCGACTGTAAGCTTATGCTTGCATAAGCTCATATTCCTACTTACAATTCTGTAAAACAATCATTAAAAATGAAAAACAAATCACATATTACAACATTGGAAGTCTATATCTCTCTCACCTGACAAACAGAATTCATGCAGTTTACACATTCATACACCGTCACAGTAAGAATCATCAAAGTGAATTTCCCAGACTGCTCTCTCTGACCGGAGGGAACAGACTCTTAATGCTACAGGAAGTGTTCCAGAACTTTCTAAGTGCAATATTTCATTCACAACAATCAAAAGTCAGACAGAAACAAAAGAAACTGGACTAATGAATTGTTAATGTTCATCTTTGGCCTCAAGTATACAACTTGTTCCTTACAACATAGCTAAATAGTGAAACTGGCAGAAGAATTCAGAATTCATGTGTTTTGAATGAGATTTAACCATGATAAGTGGACGGCCCTTCCCAATCCTTGCCTATGTGGTTTTGGCTGGATGGCCTGCGACCGCCCATGAATCTCTTCAGCGTTTCAGAGGAACTAGGACGTAACCAGGGGTCTGTCGCAAAGGTGTCAATGGAAACGCACCGATCGGTTGAAGGAGGAGTCTGTGGCCATAGCTCCTCCCCTTCCTCTGCTGACACTTCCCCTAGATAGCACAAAAGATACATTTCTCAGTGCCTCATTACATATATGGCTTTGTGTTTAGCAAGCTAACAGCTTAGCGTAGCATTAACGGTTTAAGAAAAGCTTTAAGATATGTTTTTCATCTTTGTTTAGATTGGATTCTAGATATATCCACCCCTAAAAGTCACGCAAAGCAGCAAACTGTGGTTGGTCGTGTTAAACCCAAAGTATTCTTCATTTTGCGCACAGTGTGCAATGCGTAAATATCAAGACATTTTTATGTCTCATAACTTCTGGAGAGAAATAGCGCAGACACTGGACAAAGTTGAATCTTTCTAGCACACACGTCAGGGTTTTTCCTGCATTTAAGTTTTTTGGCAGCCGACAAAACAAATTTTTGTCCCGCCAAAGCATTATTTGATCAGTTAATGTGATTTATGAGTGAAGTAAATGACCGCTGCGCTTGTGATAGCGTGCATGTTAACTGAGGGAGAGAAAGAGTAGAGAGCCCCTCCCCCCGCGCATTTTCTCTAACGGTCTTTCCCTCCCTTAAAATCAACTGACATGACGGTAAAAGGTCGAAAGATTTCAGAGTGCATTCAGAGATTTTAATTTTAATTTGAATGACCGGTGGTGTGAATTGTGCTAAAAAAAAAAAAACATCTTATCTTCTCTGACAAGTGTTTCACACATGCAACTAACATAAAACACTTTCAATAAAAATAAAAAAATCCTATGCAGTGATGAAGTGTTTGTGTTGACAAATCTTTTGCGATGTCCTAACAACCAGGATTAGCACACAATGCGTCCACACCTGCTAATGTCCGATTCATGACATAACTCATTTGAACCGGTTAATATTCAAATGATAAGCTACTACTAAATATAATGTAGAAACTTTAAAATAGAAACTTCAACTTTCTGTAAAGCTGCTTAGCAACGATTTGTATCGTGAAAAGCGCTATACAAATAAACTTGAATTGAACCAAAATAATTGTCAGGTCTAGCAAAGAAGGATCCGTCAGCCATCACCGAAGACCTTTTTTGACCCAGAAAACCCTGCGTGTGTTTGGTCACTCAATGCGTTCTGCTGTATGCATATGCTAAATGTCCCTGATATACTTCAAGCGAAATTGAAGAATGAACTGGTGTGACCTTATTTTGAACAAACATTTCGATCAGCCTACTAAGTTCTATTGGAGTCTTTTTCGGGAGTTCAAAAGCGTTTGTCAAAGCAAACTTTCCAGAAAAGTGTGCTCTGACTGGTAAACACATTCAAACTAACATTCATAAGTTGTGTTACTGTATTCATTAGATGTATACAAGATACCTTGTGTATAAACTTTTGCTATGGCTGATAACCATAAAACATCTCAAATAACAACCTAGTTATTTTTGATGTCGTTTTCCCAATTTGAATTCTTTGTAATCTAAAAAAAAAACCTGTACCTGATAGTCAAATGACATAGCAGTTTTTTGTTATATTGTTTTAATATTGCTGGGGTTTTTTTCTTTCAAGCGAGTATCTTTAAATGCTTATATTTTGCTAACTCTCCCCGGATGGTGTATTTTAAGGAAAATGTTTTTTATAATGTCACACGTTGCAAACAAGAACTCCGCCAGGAGTATATCAAGGCCTTAAATGTCCCCGTCAAAACTAAAGTACACTTAAGGTTTTACATGTTGGCGTCTTCCTGTCAAAGTGTGCCAGATTAAGCTGCAGTGTTGACCAGACTTCATGCCAGTAGTCAAATGTAGTCTGGCTGGGCAAGACTAACCAACCCAAGGTGATTTTCCTTTCAGATTCAGAGCTCCTGACCTGATCTCCAATCATGTTCTCTCATGTGGTTCAGCGATGTCATCTTGTTCTTTGTGCGCTCTCTCAGCCACTCGATTTCTGTGCTGGTAATCGAGTGCAAAGACTGGCTGTCAGGGCTGCTGTCAGGTCGAGCGTATCTGTTTACCACATTCTACCAACAAAACAAAAGTACAGTTATTCAGTCTTTATCGATGCATTCAATTAAAAAAAAAACATTCTACAGTAGCTCTGTTCCAAATCCCAACCCAATGGCTTCTAAATAGTTAGCAGGCTTTAAAGGGATAGTTCACCAAAAAATGAAAATTCTGTCATTAATTACTCACCCTCATGTCGTTCCAAACCTGTAAGACCTCCGTTCATCTTCGGAACACAAATTAAGATATTTTTGATGAAATCTGAGAGCTTTCTGACCTTCCATAGACAGCAAGGGTACTACACGCATGTTGAACACACATGCGCTGCGCCTTGTTTACATTTAGAGGAAAGCGCGCATGCGTCGTGGCACTTTCCAAAATGGTGCCTGAGGGTGATGCGGAGGAGAAGAAATGTTGAATAAAGTCGTTGTTTTCTTTGCGCACAAAAAGTATTCTCGGTGCTTCATAAAATTACGGTTGAACCACTGATGTCACATGGACTATTTTAATGATGTCTTTACTACTTTTCTGGGCCTTGATCGTGGTAGTACCCTTGCTGTCTATGGAGGGTCTGAGAGCTCTCAGATTTCATCAAAAATATCTTAATTTGTGTTCTGAAGATGAACAAAGATCTTACGGGTTTGGCACGACAGGAGGATGAGTAATTAATGACAGAATTTTCATTTTTGGGTGAACTATCCCTTTAAAGATACCTTGTTTAACCAAATTCTAAGGCAGGATGCACATGTTATTTGCAGAAAATGTAATCCCATAATGCAGCGGTTCTCAATTCCAGTCCTCGCATGATTCTATATCTTGCATTTTATTTCCATTCTACTGACCCTTGGAAGTCGGCTGCCCATGTAGGAAGAAGCAAGTCAGCAAGGTTTCAGAACAGATCTAAAGACTTTGCCTTTGTCAAGTGAGGTTGTAGTTGTGTATAACTGGGAGCTCTTACTTCAGACATGTCTGCCTTCCTAACTGCTGGTCTCGCTCTTTGGTCACGCCGGGATTGTAGAAGGAATGAATCGCCACTGGGGTCTGTGTAGAAACAACTGATTTGTTATTTACAGCCGACAAATGTTCAGCCAACAGCAGGCTCTGCAATCCTTCCTCTCTCTCTTGAGATTCTCTCTAGCTCCAACATGCACGAGTCAAGCAATCAAAGCTTGGTAATTGAAACTGAGCAAATGAAATGGCATTTAATGGATGAGACTGAGACTGTTTTGGGAACTCATTTACAAGGTGACTGTTGATCTCTCTGGGGTGCTGCTGAGGACAAGCATTATCCTCACCCCAGAGTCAATCTCTCTTCCGTCTGGTATTCATAGCTGTCACACTAGCCGTCACTCGTCCCTGATGGCAGTGACAGCAGCTGTCTGACGGTGTTGTCACGCATTGTCTGCTGCTCATACTGACATACACACCACTATACTTGTAAAAACATCCCATAGACATCTATTGTTTCTAAATGATGTTAATCGATATGCCCCAAACTCTAATGCTACACCTTAAGTGTCTTTTAACTTAGATATCGCATTATATTACTAAAGCAAAAATGGTAAAATTGAATGAACTACAGAACTAAATATCACAATAACATACTACATTTTTAACAGGCATGGAGGAAGAATAGGTTTTTGCAGGGGATCTTGCATTGATCTTCAATGATACCAGGACTGTGTTGTGGACAAGCATTGTAACTTGTGTGTGGCAGGATTTCACATCATTTTTAAAGGTTTTTATAATATTTTTTTCTTTTTGGTGATATTTTTGATGCAATCTGAGAGCTTTCTGACCCTCCATAGACAGCAATGCAACTACATGTTCAAGGCCCAGAAGGGTAGTTAGGACATTGTTAAAATAGTCCATGTGACATCAGTGTTATTTTTGTTTTCTTTGTGCACAAAAAGTATTCTTGCAGCTTTATAACATTATGGTTGAACCACTGATGTCACAAGGACTATTTAACAATGTCCTTACTACCTTTCTGGGCCTTGAATGTGGTATTTTCATTGCTGTCTTTCATCAAAAATATTTTAATTGCATCAAAAAATATCTTATTTGTGTTTCAAAGATGAATGAAGGTCTTAAAGGTTTGGAACGACATGAGGGCGAGTAATTAATGACAGAATTTTCATTTTTGGGTGAACTATCCCTTTAAAGCAGACTCTTATAGGGATAGTTCACCCAAAAATTTAAATTCTGTCATCATTTACTCACCCTCATGTCATTCCTAACCTGTACGAGTTTCTTTCTTCTATTGAACACAAAAGAAGATATTTTGAAGAATGTGGGTAACCAAACAACTGACGGTAGCCATTGACTTCCATAGTATGTTTTAAGTCGATGGCTGTTTTGGGAGTCAATTAAGCATCTTGTTATATTTATAAAGGCCAAAGTAAAAAATAACAAAAAAAAAAAAAACTCGTGGAATCTCGCCACACACGTTGAGTTACAATAATGCTTTTCCAAAAATGAAAAATTTTAATCTATATGATGATATTTCTACATTTCTCAAAAATGATTCACGTTCAACAAAAGAGAATGTCATACAGGTTTGGAACGACATGAGGGTGAGTAAATGCTGACAGAATTTTCATTTTGTGTGAACTATCCCTTAAAGTATGTATACTGGTGGAAGTATTGTAAATGTCATCTAAACTTTGCACATGAAAAAGATTTGACACATTTGTGAGTAAAACACTTCCCTCCGTTTTTCATTTTAGGGGAACTTACTAATAAAGGCGCTCTCTGAGTCTAACAGCAAGTGTCTGCCTGGATTCTCTGCAGAATTCAGCCTCTGGGGGGATAAACACATCAATAAAGACGTCAAGTCAATAACCAAAACCGTCAGACAGCACTAACAGAGTGCAGATACCCTTTAAGGGCACAGAAAAATGGGTCACGGAAAAACAGTCAAGATTTTTTTGGTGGTGCACACGCAACTCACTTGCTCATGATGCCGCTGCCCTGAAGACACCATGTCAAAGTAATCTGCCCAGGAAATACAGGTACTGTATGAGTCTGCAGTTAATGTAATTTTCAGCAATTATGTATTTTATTTATATAGTACCATTTGAAAGTTTTTTTTTAATGATTTTGAAAGTCTCTTAAGGCCCATTCAGCCCAAGAACCACAAATATAAACATAAAAATGTGCCCCCACAAATCTACGTCACTGTGTGGGAAGATTTGCATAACACCGCCCAAATGTATACGCAAAGAAAGAAGGTATAACTTTTATTCTCGCTGTAGTATTGTTGCCGCCACCGCCTTGGAAGCTGATATTCCAAATATGGTAAAGGGTGTAACATTAACATCCGTCACACGCTTGAGGTATTTGACCAATCACAATGCACTGGATAGCTGGCCAATCAGAGCACACCGCGCTTTTCAAAACAATGAGCTTTGTAAAAATGTATGTGTTTCAGAAAGGCGGGGCAGAAAAGAGCAACAATAATGTACGTAATGTGGAAAATAATTTGTTTTTTGAACCTTAAACCATGTAAACATTGCATTACACCAAATACACAAAATAATGTGCTTTTTAGCAATGTCATATAACCCCTTTTTAAAATGCTCAAACTTTTTAAAGCAGAATGGTTTCTAATTGGCTGTCAATGTTTTGATCTTTCATCAGCTGAAAAAAAACAAAACAATGTTTCTCTTTGGCATTATCATTATAGTTGTGGTGTATGTAACTATTTTTTTTAACTATACTGTTGCCAAAGGTGCCATTTATTTGATCAAAAATACAGTAACATGGTAATATTGTGAACTATTATTACAATTTTAAATATCTGTTTTCTATTTTAATATATTTTAAAATGTGATGCCAAAGCTGAATTTTCAGCATCATTACTCCAGTCTTCAGTGTCACATGATCCTTCAGAAATCATTCTAATATGCTGATTTGCTGCTCAAGAAACATTTCTTCTTTTTAATATCAATGTTGAAAACAGTTGTGCTGCATAATATTTTTGTGGAAATCATGATGCACTTTTTTAGGATTCTGATTTTATGCATCCTTGCTGAAAAAAAAAGTATTAATTAATAATAAAAAAACAACAACATACAAACCAAAACCAAAATGTACTATGATATACTATACAAAAATGTAAAAAAAAATTAATCCTCAATAACAGACTGACCAGCAGCTCTGCCCCTCCTCAGGCTGTTGATGGTTCGTTGCTGTTGTCGTAACAGAGCCTGTTGCTGGATATCTAGACTGTGATCATCACTGGGGGAGTCAGGATACGCCTGCCGCACCTCCTCACGAGATGCACCATCTGATAACACAAACACACACACACACAGAGATAAGAGTCATCCTCTCCTCCAGGACTACAGCCTCACTGACAAATAATGCAGGGATGTTGAATACAGATATTGAGTGGCAGACTGACAAACATTATCCATTCACAGAAAACACTGACTCATATAGCAAATAAGTGTTGTGCATCACACATGACAGGAGAACAGCAGCTCTGCCACGGCCAAAGCAGTTGGCACAGCCATGTAGAGAGAGAATCAGAGCTAAATGACAAAGAAAGGGCATGGAGCCAAGTGCTGAGTCACGGTTCACAGAGATGCTACTCATTTCTCTCCTGCTAGGGGGGTCTGATGACTGATACAACCGTTCACCCCATGAGGTGGGCAGATGGAGAGGAAGAGCTGTTGAATCCATCTTCTGAGCACAGAATAAGGTTAAAAGTTTTAAGTGAAACTGATATTCCTCTAAGAATACACATTAACATTTGATTCTATATTAGGATCAGGACATTGGACATAAAATAATCCTAGTTTCATTCAACCATATACCAGGTTTTTGCTCTATGGATGCAAGCGTAAATGACACAGACCATGTTATTTTAGTGTTATTTATATACTATTACAGTATTTACTCACATTTTGAATAAGCTTTTATTATTGAATTAGCTTTTAAATTTTCAGTTTTCAGGATCAGGAAAATAGTTAACTCTAAAACCAGAAATCCTATTATGGCAAGTCAGTCCACTCGCTGACCATCTTGACATGCAGTATTTCGCTGAACTCATTTAGCCAGTGTGGTAATGTGTGACTTTAATAAGTATTTGAAGAGCACATGGTCGTTTTTTGATGTTACACTGAAGCTAACAAAGGATCAGAGCGTGAGCAACAGGAAATGAGCGAGGCTATTGGTGGATATGTGTAAAGTAATAAAGGCTGGTGAATGGGATTCTGGGAGCCATCATGGTTGTGTGAAATTACAGAGCCGTTGAAGAGTTCTGGAGAGGTTTTTCAAGCAAAAGACAGGAAATTATGTGTCACATTTACCTCTGTACTTCAGACGGTTAAACTCCTGCAGGTTCTGCATGTTGGCCTCTGCAGTGGTATGGGAAGCCGGCCTCCTGATGGGGACTTGTTTGCGTAGCCTCGCCACTTCAAAAACATCCTCCGGGAGGTGCTCTCTTGGCCTGTTCAATATGTAAGGCATAAGGGTCAGAGGGACAACATAAACCTTGCCAAGATGATCTTGCATGGTTTATTTTGTGATATTGACCTGTTGACTGTACATTATCCCATATTAAATGGCTAATTTGGTGCAAATGTGCAGTTTAACAGTTATTATTCCAGAAAATATTGATCATCTAGGATGTTTGTGTGGGGGGAAAAATAACTGAATTCTAGGTTCTAACAGACCACACGTGTTCTGAATGTGTCTGTGCAGGATGTTTGCTACCTGCTGTGAACAGGAGGGGTGTGATCATTTCTGTTAGACTGCATCAGTTCTCCCTCCAGACGTCTCTGTTCGCTCCGCAGCTGCCTACGCAAAGCCGATAACTCTCTGATCACCGTATGCTTTTCTTCTAAAACACAAAGTCAGTATACAATTCAGGGATTCGGTCTTTTACAGCTCTGGTGGCTACAGGATGTGATATAAGTTACCTGTGGCCCTGATCTCGTTCCTGCGTGCAGGCACTGGGGGAGAATGTGGTGCTGACATTGATCGCATCTGTTTGAAACAAACAAAAAAAACTGTAATTAGTCACTTCACATGTCATTCACTTAGACGTTCATGTCTAAGTGGGCGGTTCTTGTCAAAATAAGCTGCAAAGTGGACACTAATTGGGTGTTTCTTCAACTTTGGGGACATTTTTTAATAATTTTTATTAAAACTAACATTTTAACTTTTTGTTATATGAAGATCACATTAAATCAATCTTGGAAACATTTTATTATTTTTATATTATATTAAAATTATTATTTTAATGTGCATTATTCCCAGTCAAGCTATGATTTTATCAATTTATGTGAAGCATTTGGAAATATAAATTAATTATATATGAAATTAGCCTTAGCAGAACTTTTTTTGCTATTTTATTTAAAAATATTTCATTTGACATATGGTGTAAATTTCCCATATGGTGTCAATTTTCATGACCCCCCCCCCAAAAAAAAAATAAAGTTCCCCTGTTGATGCAAGTTTAAACATGCCTGGACACTGTTAATGGACAAAGTAAACTAGTGAGTTTGTAAAAAGTGTTTATTTTTTTTAAAAAATGTGCCCATAACTGAATAAAAACCCAAGCATTGCCATAATAGTTGGCCTATGAAGCAAGATGTAGTGGTGCGTATGTGTGTCACTCACAGACAGAGTTGCAGAAGAGCGGTGGCTCTCCACCGATGGAGGTCTGGGCATCTGCTGACGTAGTTTCATCTGCAGGGCTGGTAGGGGTGGTGACGGTGCCCTGTGGACCTTTTGGTATTTGAGAATAATGTGTCAGCACATTGTGTGCACATATGAACAAATGTAACAGACTTGATAATGTGCACTCTTCACCTCCTCCAGATGTGTCTGTTTCTCTCTCTCCTGTTTCTTCCTCAGGGCTTCGTTCTCCTTCTCCTCTGCTTCTTTCCTCATTTCCTCAGCCTCTTTACGACGCTCTTCGGCTTGCCTGACCAACTCCTCATTTTTGGCCATTTGCTATAAAATACGTGACAGAAAAGAAGCACATCCTGTGGTTCTGTACCTTTCTTTTAATTTGCAATGTGTCATTGTTCATCTAATTTTCACGGTCGAAATCCTATAATTTTTCCATTAATTTCAATAGGAATCTACATCATTTCCATAGGAATCTGGAATTTCATGTGATAGCGATAGAATTTCCCCACACTGATTTCACATTGGATTTAAGCTGGTCAAGTGAATTCACCACGTTGACTAACAGAAATCCGGAAAATTACTTGGTTTCAATATGAGCCGTGTTTCACTGACAATGGATATTCTGGCTATTCTGGCTGTGAAATTTCACCAAAATGTTGGCAATGTGACTGCTGGTACATTATGTGCTGTAACTACACCTTTACAAGGGTAAAAAGCATCTTTTTCCATTGACAGCCATTCAAAAGTTGCTGTTTGTTAGGGATTATAAGGGAAAGCTTTTATCGTTTGCCGTTTTTTGTCACGCTTGGTTAGGACACTGGGTTAAAGCCTTTAGAGGATAGACTATTTGAAGCTTAACACACTCTTATATTTAATCTGGGTCAAGACCAGTGCTTCAAAGTGAATACATCTTCCTCTCGGTAGGCCATTTTTGGGATTCGCATGATATAACTCCAAAACAAGAACCTCTTTGTCTTTCTGATGCTTCCTCTCTTGCTCTTCTTCGTACTCCCTTTGGATTTGAGCTCGCTGTTCGGTCAGCCGCCTATCTTCTTTCTCTTCCTCGAGCCTGCATCGCTCTCTCTCTTCTGCCTCCTTTCTTCTCTTTTGCTCGATCTGTTCATCCCAAAGATGATGACAAAGTGAGACGGCAGGCCAAAAGCACAGACAGCAGAATCCAAAGTTGACTGAATGTCCGTACCTGTTGTTTCAAACAATCCTTGTACTTTTCCTGATCATGGAGCTGCTGTGGAGTGGGCAGTTCATTGAAAAGGTTACCCCGGGCTTGCACAGACGGCGGAGGAGAGCAAAAACCTGCAGGCTCTACAGGGGCAGAAAAGATTTGGATGGATTGCATGCAAAGGTCTTTTATTTTTAGCTTCTAAAAGGTTTGATGATAGCATCCACAATCAGAGTTTTTTTTTTATATATATATTTATATTTCAGTAAATATAAATAATTTAAAAAAAAATGTAATATACCAAAGAATAGCCTGCTCTAAGTGCATGTCATTGCAGATATTTAAAAATTAAATTCCATTCAAATTCCACACTAGTTACATGCTTTTTATGATTGTGAGTCAAATTGTAATTTTGTGGCCACAGTACGTGATGCATGAGGTACAGTTTCTGTCACCTGTTCTAGAAGACACTGGAATCCGGGCTACTCTGCCTCCGGAATCATAAGTTTCCACGTTTGTTTTATGCATTTGTTTCAAATCACCTGGAAACACAAAAATGTGACATCACTGTCATTTATACAAGAAATTTTCAGTATCAGTTTGATGATTAAAAAAATATAGCATGGACAGAATATATATACAAATTGTATACATATTTTGTTCAAATCCAAAATCTGTAAATTAACTGACACCACTGAGAAACTATAAGTGGGAAGACTGTGATTTATAGTTTGGGTCAGTAAGATTTTTTTGTTTGTTTGTTTTTTTGTTTTTTTGCAAGAAAAGACACAATAGATTGTTCAAAAGGGACTGTAAAAAGACATTAACAACATTAATCCTTTCTGAAGGATCGTGTAAATTTTATACTTTATTTTGGATCAAATTTAATCAATGCAGCCTTGTGAGCATGAGACCCCTTTCAAAAAAATAAATAAAAGCAGTATATAGCTATGTCACATATCATAGTTTTACATACCCCTTGTATCTATCTATCTATCTATCTATCTACAACCCCAAATCAGAAAAAGTTGGGACAGTATGAAAACGCAAATAAAAAAGAAAGTAGTGATTTCTAAATTTACTTTGACTTGTATTTCATTGCAGACAATATGAACACAAAATATTTCATGTTTTGTCTGGTCAACTTCATGCCATTTGTAAATATACATCCTTTCCTGTCATTCAGACTTGCAACACATTCCAAAAAAAGTTGGGACAGTAAAGCATTTACCACTTTGTAATGTTGCCATTCCTTTTCACAACACTTAAAAGACGTTTAGGGACTGAAGACACCAAGTGATGAAGTGTTTCAGGTGTAATTTTGTCCCATTCTTCCTGCAAACAAGTCTTAAGGTGGGCAACAGTACGGGGTCTTCGTTGTCGCATTTTGCGCTTCAAAATGCGCCACACATTCTCTATTGGAGACAGGTCGGGACTGCAGGCAGGCCAGTCAAGTACCCGTACCCTCTTCCTCCGCAGCCAGGACTTTGTAATGTGTGCAGAATGTGGTTTTGCATTGTCTTGTTGAAATATGCATGGACGTCCCTGGAAAAGATGTCTTCTTGAAGGCAGCATATTGTGCTCCAAAATCTCTATGTACTTTTCAGCATTAATGGTGCCATCACAGAAGTGCAAGTTACCTTTGCCAAGGGCACTGACACAACCCCATACCATGACAGACCCTGGCTTTTGGACTTGTTGCTGGTAACAGTCTGGATGATCCTTTTCTTCTTTGGTCCGGAGCACACGGCGTCCATTCCTCCCAAAAAATACCTGAAATACTGATTCATCTGACCACAGTACACGTTTCCACTGTGTGATGGTCCATCCCAGATGCCTCCGAGCCCAGAGAAGTCGACGGCGCTTCTGGACACTGTTAACATAGGGCTTCCTTTTGGCACAGTACAGTTTTAACTGGCATTTGTGGATGTAACTACGTATTGTGGTACTTGACAAAGGTTTGCCAAAGTAGTCCTAGCCCATGTGGTGATATCGCTTATAGATGAATGACGATTCTTGATGCAGTGCCGCCTGAGGGATCGGAGATCACGGTTGTTCAGCTTAGGCTTGCGCTCTTGTCCTTTACGCACTGAAATTCCTCCAGATTCCTTGAATCTTTTAATTATGTTATGCACTGTTGAAGGTGAAATATCAAAATCTCTTCCTATCTTTCTTTGAGGAACATTGTTTTTAAACATTTCAATAATTTTCTCACGTATTTGTTGGCAAACTGGCGATCCTCGGCCCATCTTTGCTCCTAAAGGACTAGACCTTTCTTGGATGCTGCTTTTGTACCAAATCATAATTACAATCACCTGTTGACATCAACTGTTTCAAATCACATCATTATTTAACCAATTTACCTCATTACTAGCCCTAAATTGCTCCTGTCCCAACTTTTTTTGGAATGTGTTGCAGGTCTGAATGACAGGAAAGGATGTATATTTACAAATGACATGAAGTTGACCAGACAAAACATGAAATATTTTGTGTTCATATTGTCTGCAATGAAATACAAGTCAAAGTAAATTTAGAAGTCACTACTTTCTGTTTTTATTTGCGTTTTCCATACTGTCCAAACTTTTTCTGATTTGGGGTTGTATATATATATATATATATATATATATAATACAGTATTGTACAATACCATATTGCCTTGAAGAATTAGTTGTTTAATATTTACTACTGTTTAATATTTATAAATATTTATATTTAATATTTAGTATATTAAACTCCAATGAGTATTTTGAGATTTTTCCAGTCATTCATGATTACTGGGTAAACACTCACAAAGAGTGTTTCTAGCTGCTAAATTATTTCTCTAGTAAAACTAGAAAAAGAAAATCTCATATTCACTGTCGGAATGTCCATGATTTATCATTTTGCACTAATTAAAACCTTATTAAATTGCAGTGATTGCAGTGTTTGTGGACAGGGAGTTGAGTGAGTGAAGTGTGAACTCTGAATGCTTACTGATGAGGTTTCCATGATTGTCCCTAAGAGGGGCTCCTCCTCCTGCTTTTCCCCAGGGCTCGTAGGCCTTCATCTCAGCCTTTATTTTAGCATCATACAGCTCTTTTTCCACCTTCTCGCGATGCCGTCTCTGCTGTCGTTCTTGAATCTGTGCACCACAGTTTAGACAATTAGGCTTTGTTCACAGTGCACATCATCTGATTTGTTTTTTTCAAATCCCAAATGAAAAACAAGTGTAAATCCTATCTGACACATTTCCACAAATCAGATTTGAATTATTCATGTTTTTTTTGCTGTTCTAACTACAAACAACTAAACAGATGAGAAAAAAAAATGGATTTCTATTTTTGCCTGAAAAAACTCAATGTCAGATATTGTAAGAATGGAACATCAAAATCAAAGTAGTATTACTCAACATGTTGTAATCAGACTTTAAAGTACATTTAGAGGAGGAAAGTTAAAACTTTCAGTTCACCACTTTAAACCAACCCTGATCTGCCTCTAGATTCACTTTACCTTGGGAAATAGCGGATTTCGCTCAGATCTCTTCCTGTCAGACTGCTGAAGTTCTTGGTAAACTCAACGTGGATTAGCATTCAAGGCCATCAGTCTTCAAACCCTTCACTGCACTATTTCAGACTCAATGATCTTGCAACCAGGCAGTTAAACAAACATCTTTCTAGCTATATATCTTTCAGTATCAAAGTTCCCCTGAGGAAATAGAGGAGGGTAATGCAATTTGTCCTCCCTAAGTCCTTCATCTGTGTCCACAGCCATTATGATATAAAGATATCATCTGACATCCCACTGAGCTAAACCTAAACCTGCGGCCAAATCAAGCAAATCACTTCATAACATTAATGCTTTGCAACAGTATATCACCACTTTCCATTAATAGGGTACGTTTTGATGCATTTTTAAAAGCATTAGAGGCACAATTTCCTTTGTTTTGCTTTGTACAGAAAACTATTAGACAACATTCAAAGTACCATTCAAAGGTTTGGGGTCAATAACTGTTTTGAATTTTTTATAAAGAAATGTATCCTTTTGTTAAGCAAGGATGCGTTAAATTGATCAAAAGTGACATTTACAAGTCAAGACATTTAGATGTTACAAAAGATTTCTATTTCTTAATAAATGCTGTTCTTTTGAACTTTCTATTCAAAGACTCTTAAAGAAAAGGTATCAACAAAATATTAAGAAGCACAACTGTTTTCAACATTAAAAATAATAAGAAATGTTTCTCATAAGAAATGGTTTCTGAAGGATCATGTGACACTAAAGACAGGAGCAATGGCTGCTGAAAACTCAGCTTTGCCATCACAGAATTGTTTTTTATTAAATTTTTAAAATATATAATATTTCACAATATTAGTTTTTACTGTATTTTTTGATCAAATAAATGTGACATTGGTAAGCATAAAAGACTTCTGTCAACAACATCTTTCCGAAGTTTTGAATAGTAGTGCACATGCAATTAATTTTTATCCAACATAATTTAATAAATTATTTAAATTTAATTAATATTATCTTGAAAAGAAGCTAGTTTTAATAAATGTGTCTGAATAATCACTCCTTAAATGACTTGATCTTGACTTGACATGATTTTGGTCCAATGTCTGAGGCTTTGATATCATAATTCTGACATAAGCTGTTAATAATATTCAATTCATTGTTGTAATATAACTGTTAATTAAAGAACGTTAATTAATGCATTTTTGGTGATTAAAATGTAAAGCTGTGAAACCCTGTTAGTGCACCTTTCCATAAATTAAATTAAAATCATCTGCACCCTTTCTACGGCATGATAATTAATCTCATAACATAAATCATTGTGAGAGCACCTGCTGCTTAAGGGCTTCCTGATAACTAACAGCACCTTCCTTGGGCTGCTGCAGCCTCTCCGGAGGAAAGAACGCTGGTCCTGATGGAACAACTCCAGCATGGCTGATCGCTCTGTGGAGAGACAGAGATAAGCATTGTGTTATTCTGTTGTATTCTGTTATATCTGAAAAAATGTGCCCCCTACTGATACCTCAGCATAACTTGCCATACAAAAAACAACCAAGTAACTCAAACATTATGACTTAAAATCTATTCAGAAATTCATAATTCAAAGTATTTAGGATTTTTTTTGTCTTGTCATTTCAATGCGTATTGTTTTAAGTGAGGTGCAATTAAATGACAGTTGAATAAGCCACTTGCAAACGCATTGTAAAATCCCTGTCATGTGACCAACTAAATTCTGAAGCATAATAATTGACATTTTGTATAAAAAAAAATCATGCTTACTGCGTGAGGCCTCTAGAGGGAGGCTGTAGAATGGGCCACTGTGCTTCTGGAGGGATGAGTGCCTGCTGACCCACTGCTGGTCCATCTAACACAAACAAAACAAACAAATCACATTAAACATGCAATCAACAGCTACATTCATCATAAAATTGGCGGGGACTCCAAACTATATGCAACTACTGCAGAAAAAACTTTTGTATTACAATACTCACCAACACAAATATCAATGAATGACAGATAATAATGACATACATTAGCACAGATGCATTTAGTTTAACCAAATTGGATATATGTGGTTATGCTACTTACAGTAGGCCAGATTGGGGTCTAGAGGATTTCTAGCTCCATAATAGTAATATGCATTATCATAAGGAGTTTGATAGGAGTCAACGAGGGAGGGACCCAACGGAGGACGCGCACCTGTAATTCTGACATAAAAAAACAGACATATTTCATTAAACATACATAAAATCCTGTCTATAGTATTATTAAGGTATGTTATCAAATAGTTTATCTTTTGTTTTCAGTACAATTACATTACATTTCAGTACAATTGTTATTACAATTGTTGTTTCAGTGCAAAATCTAGGAACATAACTCGAAATCTGAGACAAACCTTGGGGCAACTATCTCCCCCAGGGTCCTTGAGAGGCTTCTGTGATTGCCTTCAGTAACAGAGGTGGTATCATTGGCCCCAAACCCTGCTCCAGCCTCCAGACCAAGGCCTGGTGTGTTAGCCAGCTGGCTTAAGACAGTGCTGTGGTCTAGAGATGGAGACTGGAAAGCAACTCGGGGTCTCTCAGGGGGTGCTGTCTCCTTTGGTGGCTGTGGAGGTCTCTCTTTTTTGAGCCGCCTGGCAGAGTCAGCCCTGAACTCCACCAGACCCAGCCCTGGACGGTAGTGTACATCCCTTCTCCTGCCCTCGTGTTCCTGGGTCACGGCACCAAATTGTTTGATTCTGTCTGGCTGTTGGAAACAAGGTGAGATGGCTGTAAATAGGAGCACAGAAGGTGTTGCACAGCTATGGCTGCAGTGAAAACGTGTGTCTATTTAAAACGTAGTGTATGTTTCGTATGAGCTACTTTTTTAATAGCCCATACGTGGCACAGACATTTCATTATGGCCACAAGAAAAAGCACATTTTAGCACCATTGAGAGTTTTTGCATACTGAATGTTTCATAATTTAAAGAGCATAAAGACACAATTACAAGAAATATTTTTGCATAAAATAAGCTTAATTTTCATTTTATAATTACTTCATAATTTTTATATTATATTATATTATTATAATTTTACTTCTTGTTCTTTAAATTGCCCTGAAAATGTCATTATGCAAAAAAAAAAAAAAAAAAATCCTAATGGTCCTAAAAATAAGCAGCACATTCTTAGTTATTTCTAATATTTAAAGCTTACATTTTAAATATTAAAAAATATAATATAATAAACATCTAGAAATGTTATGCTTATTAATTTAAAATAAAAACCTATTCTTTAAATTTAATATAGAAACCATATAAAATCTAAATATAAAACAATGAATATTTAAAAACCTGAGGACCTTCACCTTTTTTTCAGGATCAACTGCGCCTGTTGCAGCCACTCTCATCTCTAGCTCCTTCTCTCTGCAAAATTGAGTTTAGATGGTGAAGTGAATATTTGAACCCTTAAAGGTTTTAATTCAAATACCTACAATTAGCATCAAATACTTGATGTTTCTCACTTCCTTTTGTTCTTCTGTTTTTCGGCTATTTGCTGTAGCAGCTCCAGTCTGTACCGTTCCTTCCTCCTCCGAGAGGCCTCATCCCCTTCAGTAGCACCTAAATAACCCAGCCACAGGTCAGAAATTACAAACATTTTTATATATACTCTACATACAGTTTGTTTTGACCCAACACTCGTTGTCTTACCAATCAGGAGTCCTGTAGCAAACTCAGTCATGTTCTGCTCGTTGACAGATCTGCTTTGCGCTGGAGTCGGTGCTTGTAGACTACATCAAAAAAAAAAAAAAAAAAAAATATTAACACAAAGGAACAAAAAAACTCCATCCAGTGTCTCACACTAAACACACCCTGATCTCTGCAGCCCTGGCCAAACTATTACGTCACACACATCACATATACAGTGAATTAAAGAGCCTGGCTGCAGAGCCATCAGAGGCTTTGAGCCTCCCCATCAACACCAATCAATACAATCTCACTGACAGAATGGACAATAAATCCAGCCGATCCACCAAAATCAGCGTTTCCTGTCTCTGTATTGTTAGAAACCCTCAAGTAGAAAAATCCTACAAAAGACATGAAATCTTAAAGGTAAAATGAAGGCTGAAAACCATCATGTCTTTCTTTTTTTCCCACCACGGGCGGACTCAAAGGCAGCAAATTGATAGGAGGGTTTAGAAATACAGACTTCTGCTAGAGTAATTGCCACTTCAGCTATTTGATTCACTGCTGTTTTATTTTCAGTGAAAGACTGGCTTTAAACCCCAATTACTCTAATTGCAGATCAGTACTTGAGTTGAAGTGCTGTTAGGGTCTGTCTATTCTCCTGACAGCTGTCTGCATTGACTGTCTAGTAGGAAAGACGTCAAATTTAACAGAGATTACAGCCTGTACAACCCTTCTACTTTCTACATTTGCTTATATTTGGCTCTTCAACTGTTCAAGTTATTTTTATTTGAATGTTGCTATGGTGATGATAGTTATTTTTCACAAATATAGTCGGTTTCGTCGAAGCTGTTAATTTGACGTCCTATACAAGTTGTGAAAAACACCATCTGCTGATGTTGTGTCTTGATATTATTGTAAAAACACATTTATGCCTTCTTATCTGCTTAAACCATTAAACCATCTTCTTTCCATTTATACATTACATTGCACTAAAATATAAAAATATACATATACACATATACACATATACACATACATACATATATATGTACATACGCACATATATACATTTATATACATACATATACACTATATTGCCAAAAGTATTGGGTCGCCCCCTTCTAATGAACAGGTTTGACTACTTTAGTAATTTCTATGAGTACAAATCTTAATGTTAAAGCATATAATGATATTCTAGGAAATTGTGTGCTTCTAATATTATAGCAACAGTTTGGACAGGACCCTTTTCTATTCTAACATGACAATGTCTCTGTGTATAAGACAAGGTTCAAAAAGAAAATGATTGATTCAGTCAGTGTGGAAGAACTTGACTGGTCTGCATAAAACCAAGTCCTAATCCCAGTTTAACACCTCTGGTGTGACTGTAAATGCAGACCTTGAGCCAAAAACTCATCACCAAACACCAATGACTTGTACACACATACACATACACACACACACATATATATATATATATATATATTTATAAAGGATCATGTGACAATGGAGTAAAGGCTGCTGATAATTCGACTTTGCAATCACAGGAATAAATTACATTTTAAAATATATCAATATAGAAAATATATATTTTTTAAATATTTTACAATACTGGTGTTTTTATTGTATTGAATTATTTATTTTATTATTTATAATGTGAGAATTATTTGTCATGTTTATTAGCCATTGCACAAAAATATCTGACCACATAATGCCACTAATGATCAATCAGAATTACGTTTTGCAGACTAATTTGTGATAAATCTGTACACTTTTCACATTTGAATGTGGTCAAATCTGCAGTGTTCACTTATTTATGGTAAAATGTGTTGGTAATATGTGTAAAATGTCATTATTAAATAAACCAAAAATATTTTACTTTATGTAAGCAACGTTAAAACGTTTTCAAAATGCAATTATATTCCAGAAAATCTAACCAATGGACATGCATAGAGCTGAATTACATAGATATATCATTTTGCAAATGACATGCACTCATAATCCATGCCAATCCGTGAAGTTTTCATCAGAGCTCCATATGGGCCTAATTATAACCTATCTAGATGAAAGTCCCTCAAGAGAAAATTATTCTTATTATGTTTCCTCAAATATAACCATATCAACTTCTGAGTGCCACCAAAATAAACAGGAAGCAATAAAGAGAACATGTAAGATGCACCTGTGAGAGCTGTTGTCATATTTTCCTCCTCTCCTGGTTTTGCCCGTGTCTTCCTGTACATTTTTGTGCCTCTCCTTCTCTAGGAGCTCTATCTCCTCATCAGAACTGGTGTGATCTTGGTGAGGGCCTCCCCAGCGATCCGGCGTCTCTACCCAGCGTCTCCGTGGCCTTGATATCTTAGGCACTCCGGAAATGGGCTCGGTCAGAGTGGCAACATCCCTTTTTGAGAACACAGTGTTCTCCGGGCTCTGACTGGCCCTTTGCGCTTGTACCTCTAGAGAACCAGCAGGGTACTTTGGAGTAATAGAGCCAAAACGATCTCTCTCCAGGGCCTGACAGAAACATGATCAACATATGCTGAGGATTCAAGGAGAGGTTCAAGTCTAAAGAATTTTAAAAGAATAGTTGTATTGAATGAAAATTTGCTGAAAATCCCACTGGAGGAAGCAATTTTATGGACAGAGTATTTTAGCTAGGCGATGGTTTAAAGTTAAAACATCTCAGTGGTGCATTTGTTTTTTTTTACAAACATACCGCTTCTCACTTCACAAGATGTTAATGATGTACTGGAGTTGTGTGGATTACTTGCAATGTTTTTATCAGCTGTTTGGACTCTCATTCTGACGGCACCCATTCACTGCAGAGGATCCATTAATGAGCAAGTGATGTAATGATAAATTTCTCCAAATCTGTTCTGATGAAGAAACAAACTCATCTACATGTTGAATGGCCTGACGGTGAGTAAACTGTCAGCAAATTTTCATTTTTGGGTGAACTATTCTTTTAAAAATGTTTAAACTGTAGTTCAATAAGGACATTTGTGAAGGTTATTTATTAATGTAGATGTATAGGTCATATATCAACAAAATAATGCTTTTTTTTCATTTAAACCTGAGGGGTAGTTGAAGTTTTCCCTATTTCCTGTGCTCCCTCTTTCCCTCGGAGAAACATATTATATTCCTTTTTCCTCTCATCCTGCAGCTTTTCCTGGGTAGAATCACAAAACTGTTACATTAATAGCGTACTGTTACATTTCTATGGTAATAATAAACAATTATTCATAGTATAAGACCTCTTTTACGATTGTACGAATCTCAAATTTCAAATGTGTATGCAAAACAGATCTGCAGTCCAGCAATAAACTGGTTGCCACTAGATCCTTATCCAGTCAGCGTAAGCAAATCATTTTTCATGTCACTGAGGGCTTGCCAAACAGTAAGGGTGGGTCTTTGTGCAACGGATCGAACCAGGTCATGGCACCAAATGCGGAATTTGCTCTAATGATGCCTACATTTACAGATGGACAACAAACACATATTTTACCTTCGCTGATCTCCGTTCTTTTATGGGGAGAGACAGCATGTGGGACTGTGAAAGTGGACCAGCAATAATTTGATTTTTTTTCTAAGGAAGAAATAGAAGAAACCAATTAACTTTACTAAAATAAATAATTTATTAAACAAAATATATCTGATTAACAAACAGCAACACAAACTATTTAAATATGTAGTTAAAAAAAACAAAAGAGAAACAGGTGTGCAAGTATTTTTTTTTTATTATTATTATATAGGCCCATTTCAACTTTTTGTTGAAATATTATATTATATCACAGGAGCATAGTGTACCTCAGACATAAAGCGTCGGTAATCAAGACGTAGTTCTTGCTTTAACTTCTGTTTTTTCTTTTCATATTCCTCTCCAAGAGGTAAACTGAGGCCAAAACTCTCTTCTGGAAATAAGACGACAATATGAAACATCTCCAATGTCATTTTTTAATAAGTGAGAAAGAACAGACACTGATTTTAAAATGTGACATCCAATATCAAGTATTGAATATATGAATTTGACTGAAATTATATTGAAATATATCCTGCCTTTGGTCTGTTTGGAGTGAGAAGGTTGTTTTTTGTTAACAGGTTTGATGTTCTCCTTGTTACCAAAACTTGTCTATGAAAGAAAGACAAGTAATAAAACAATAACTTGAAATATAAATACATAGATATAAAATGTTCATGTTTTAACACCCAAACAAATCAAGCAGCACTATTTCTATTAGAAATTAAGCTTACCTTCATTTCCATGTAAGGCGCTTCTTCTGTGTTCGCCTTTCTCTCCTCCATGAAGTTGCTGATGTTGACATTCATATTCTCCCAAACCAGACTCAACAGTTAATAAAAAGCTCTGGACAAGATAGTAGCCGTTATCAGATGAAGCTCTTATCAATAACACAGGAGTGAATATGCTGCTCTGTGGGCATGGAAATGAAAAAAGACTCCCCGGATGGGGAGTGCAGACGATTCAGACGCAGAGGTTGTTAGGCAACGACTCAACACAACACGCGCCTCAACCTCCCACACTTCAGACAATGTCTCAAAACCTAGTGATCATCCGATCCAAGACAGCATTTCTGAATCTTGCGCCTAATGTGGAACTGCTGCTACAAACTAACATAAACCACTCAAAAGTTGTTCTCACAGCTGACTATGATATATATTTCAAAATAAAAGTCCTATTTTTAATGACTGCCCTTTCTTAAAATGAGCATGGTAACCATAGCTTCCGTTACATAAACACTAATTAAAAAAAATGAACGGAGGAAAAATATCAAACGCTATCCACATAGCATCTGGTGTAGTTTGGTGCATCAAGAGCAAAACAGACCTTTAATAAATGGATGAGATCCATGCATGTGAGCTGCTCATACACTTGCCACAGAACAGCAAAACTATTTATTTGTGTGTTTATTTAATTAAGTAATATATTTGCAGCACTGCGTAGAAGTCATGTACATGCAAATTAGAAATTAATGTACCATATGTGGCCAGAGATCCAGAACTGAAAACATGCTATGCTTGGTTCAGTCCAGCAGATGGCACAAACACATGTCTGATTGTGTACAATCACTAATAAGGTTGCTAGCAGCCACGTGAACATCTATTGATGGCCAAGCATGCAAAGCAAACATGCTGTGAATCTGACTTATATCAGCTGTTTCAGTTGAGATGAGACTGTCATGAGATAAAATGTCAGACAGACATAAGCAGTGTTGGGGAGTAACTAGTTACATGTAACAGAATTACGTAATTTAATTACAAAATAAAAGTAATTGTAATGAGTTACAGTTACTAACAAAAAAGGTGTAATTAAATTACAGTTACTTATGAAAATGTTAAGGATTACAAAGGGGGTAACATCAGATTTTTTTCACACACACTCCCACATACAGATTTAATTGATTTATTTCATAAATTACAGTGACTGCTCTAAAATATGAAACACCAATGTTTCAGAAGTTTATAACATGCTTATCCGATAACTCTTATATTTCCTATATGGGTTTATATATATGGTTTATTTTATAAGATTAACTGTTTTTTTCTTTTTCTAAGGCATTGTTAGATTCCAGTGTTTCCTGTCATAGCTATGCAAAGATTTGATTTCAAAAAACAGTATCATAGCTATTAAACTATTTCTTGTTATGATATTAAATCTGTATTTAACCTCAGAATGATTTTAAAGTAAGTCTGATTTTGTGGTGGCTGTGCTTCAAAGGGGACATCGGATGCCCATTTTCCACAAATTGGTATGATTCTTAAGGGTCTTCTTGAAATGGTCTCAGTGGTCGTGAAAAACAACACCCTTTTTACCTTGTCAAAAACAGCTCTGTTCACAGCGATTCGTTTCGATGCATATCTCTTTACATGCTAATGAGCTCTGCTCACCCCGCCCATCTCTTCTGTGGAAGAGCAAAGGCGATTCGCAAATAATCATAAAAAACATAAAGTGTGAGACTTATTTCTACTGGAGGTGCAGCTGGATCATGAACAATGAGTACTGATCCATCCTTGAGTTTTAACTTTTTAACAAAACCTGCCTTGAATTGTCCCTCATTCAGAAAACAGTCTGGAGTAAAATGATTTGCGCAGCCAGACATAAATTAATTTAGTGAAAGTGAAGTGAAGTGACGTGTGGACAAGTATGGTGACCCATGCTCGGAATTTGTGCTCTGCATTTAACCCATCCAAGTGCACACACACAGTAGTGAACACACACACAGCCATATTGCTGCAGTGCCCGGGGAGCAGTTTGGGGTTTGGTGCCTTGCTCAAGTCCAAGTCCAAGGGTCTCACCTCAGTCATGGTATTGAAGGTGGAAGAGAGCGCTGGTTATTCACTCCAAAATCAAAATCGCTTGATAATTGAGATTGAGATTGTTTAGGTTTTTGGGTGGAAAAAAAAAAGGAGTGAATTTCTATCATTGTAGGGTGGTTGTGTCCACACACTGCTAAGACACATTTATATGCAAATTAAGATATTTTGCATTCAATGTCTCCTTTAAAATTAAAATATTTTAATCTTAATTCAAGTGATAAGGGACTTTGAAAGTCTGGCAGTAATCAGTGTTGAGTTCTACTGTAAGGTTAACCCTGCCTGATTTACATGTTTGAAAATGATTAACAGTTGAAAACATTAGAAATTTAGAAAAGTAATCAAAAAGGAATTAAATGTAATCAGTTACATTACTTTAATAAAGTAATTGAAAAGTTACACTACTTATTACATTTTCAGTAGGGTAACTTGTAATCTGTACAATCTGTACATTTCCAAAGTAACCTTCCCAACACTGGACATAAGAGACAGACATAGATAGATTTTAAATATTTTTACTATAATTTTTGTCCTAAAAATTGTATTGTATATCATTTAATGTTAAATATATTTAATCATGTAAAATACATTTAATTATTTGTTTTCTTTGGAGCATAGAATGACAGACGGACAGACAGACAGACAGATAGATAGATAGATAGATAGATAGATAGATAGATAGATAGATAGATAGATAGATAGATAGATAGATAATAGATAGAAAACAATAATTTATTAAACAATTTGTGTCTTAAATTATTGCTAAATATAATTTAATATAATGAATTATTGTTTTCTTTTGAGTTTGCAGAATAAATTAATTTGCATTGCCAGAGATGACGGCTGCCTCGCGTGCGTGCTGTACTGTTTTGTGTTTGATAAATAAATCTCGACTTTTTTTCATTGGATCTTCTCACGTCCACTTGGCGGATCCAGGCTAGTCGAAGTGCATGACGTCATTTCCGCTCGTGTCTCGGCAGGGAGGAGGCGGGGTGCTGAAATGACATTCGGCCCCACCAACCAAAGCATATTTCCCGGAGCCCCGTTGATTAGGAGCAATAAAGCGCTCTTGACATCCGTCCAGGAAGACGGAGACACATATTAGCCAGATAGCTGGCTGAACACCTTACGGCAAAATGGCGGCGGGTAATGTCAACCCGTTTAACGTGAGTGATTCGGAGGAGGAAGCGGAGCAGAGGCAGGATGGCGCGGACACCGAGCGCAGCCCTAGTGATGAAGCGCAAGGCCACAGCCTCGGTCCCTTCTCCCCGCCGGCGTACTCAGAGCCAGCCGTTCTGCTGTCCAGCAACAGAACCAGCCCGAGTGTGGACGGTATCCCCGCGTCGGCCGCGGCGGTGGCTGGGATCGGAGGAGGAGGCGCAGAGACTCGGGTGTCGCTGGATGCGATCGCCGCGCAACTGCTCCGGGATCAGTACATCCTCACGGCCCTGGAGCTGCACACCGAGCTCCTGGAAGCCGGACGCGATCTGCCTCGCCTGCGGGATTATTTCTCCAATCCAGGCAACTTCGAGCGGCAGAGCGGAACTCCACCCGCGTGCAAAGAGCAAAGTGTCGGTCCTGGAGGTCCGCTTAGTAAGTCATGAGATAATATGTTTATAATGTTGGTCTAACTGCAATAAAGTCTAGTCTTCCTGTATGAAGTAATGGACGTGTTTCAAAACCTACGAGACCGCATATGATACTAAAAAAAAAAAAACATTTGAAACCAGTCTAAAATGGTTTACTGGTCTCATAACCTGGTTAGGCTGGCAGGTTTTAAGGATTTGGACACTTGTCAGCTGGTCGACGAGCTAAACTAGCTGAACTCCACTTGGCCAGTCTGGAAAACCAGCTAGACTAGGTAAACCAGGCTGGGAGACCATCTTAGTCTGATTTAAGATGTTTTTTTTTTTTTTTAGAACAGGACACCTATTTAGCACCTAAATTAATGCCCAAAAATGCTTTCTAGGTAGGCAGCCCACTAGATTTTTGAGCTAAATACCTAATTAGCACATAAACCAATGGACAAAGTTGCTATCTAGTTAGGCTGCTCACTAGGATTTGTAACAGGATACCTAGTTAGAATCCAAGTTAATGCTCTAAAATGCTGTCTAGGTAGGCAGCTCACTAGGTTTTGGAATGAAGCCACTCTTTTGCTCTTTAAACAGCCATAAAATACACCAACACAGCAGCTGTTCAAACTAGTACTCTAGCTAGACTACCTGTTCATTTCATATTGCGGTTTACTGTGTTTCAGTCTAATGCATTCAAGTACAGAGGCTTGTTGGGGAGGCATTTTTAGGGCTGGATTGTGTCTTTGTTGTGTAATGTGATGTGAAGTCTTTCCACTGACTCCAGCTGCGCAGGTGCAGGATAGAAAGAGGAGAAAAAAAGATGCTCATATGAGGGGTATGTAAAACCTGACTGTGTGGAGTGATACATGGGATTGATGTACTTTGTTTGGGGTAATCAGGAATTCCTTTCGTGTTCTGTGTTTCTTATACCTTTGCTCCTAATTGAAGTTTCTTATCTGACAGCCTGCACTCGTCTGCCTCTTACTATTTGCCTTTCAAAGCATGGCGTTGGGATTTGTTTTTCTTGATTACTTGGTTGCATGTACTTGCAGTGTGGATTGACAATTGCAAAATTATATAGTGTTGATCAATTATAAAATAATTTCATTGATTAAAGATTTATTTTTGCAAGACAATCAAGCCTTTGTTAAAAGGAGCCATTTCAGGCTACAAAAAACAATGATCTAAATTGAAAGTTCATGCAAAAAATTACAATTCTGTCATCATTTACTTACCCTCATGGTGTTCCAAAGCTGTTGTCTTTCTTCTGTGGAACACAAAAGAAGATATTTTGAAGAATACTGGCAACCAAAACGTGTTGGTTACCATTGACTTCAATGTCTCAAAATAGCTTCTTTTATGTTCTACAGAAGAAATAATCTCTTACAGTTTTGCAACATCAGGGTGAGTAAATGATGACAGAATCATCTTTTTTGGGTAAGCTGTCCCTTTAAGCCCCACCTTAAAAAATGTTATTGACCAATCAGCTGTTGCCACTCACCATATAATTAGGCAAGCTTTTGTTCTGTGCTATTGCAAGTTAGATGTGTTTGGACAGTTATAGAATATTGCATAAATTATGGGGGGAAAATGTTGTCAACAAGTAACACAATGTATACAGGGAGGATTTTTTTTTTTTTTTTTTTTACTGTTTTAAACCTTTTAAAAAAAGTTGTAGATTAAACTGTAACCCTCATTCACAACTTAACATTTATAATATCAATAAATAAAAATAAAAAGTTAAATTAATCAACAGTTTAATAAATAAATAATGTGAAAAATATAAAATTATTTTAATTAAAATAATGTTTAATAAAAAATAACAATGGCCATTGCAAAAACATTGACAGCCAATCAGAATCCACCTGACTCGAGCGTTTAAAGTGGCACACACACAAAGCATCTGTTGCTGTGGATGCTAATCGTTATAGTTTTATTCATAGTTATCGCTCTTGGTGTGCACAAGCCTTGAATCATTGTTTCATACGAATCTCGTATGATGATAACCTAATGGAAAGTTTCTGTGTGGTTGCTGAAGCTCGTGGAATGACTGCAGGTATTCTACAGGTTGATTGAATGAGGAAATACTGATCAAATATTAGACTGAATGCTTTCAGGTCTGTCCTGGTTGTATCACAGTTATTCCTCAGTTTTTGCGTGACTGCCTGGCATAAGTGCACATCAACTGCACATTTTCTCAGCCTGCTGCTGACTGAACATGTGGGTGGGCATGTTGAAATGGCTTTCATGCAGGCTTATTCACAGTTCAAAACAATCATTAATCCATCTAATCAGCTGCCTATTGCAAAGAGTATTATATCTGAATATTTGTCCCGTTTCGCATGACAACCATCTTTCCTTCATCGAAGAGGCTTAGATCTGATATTATTAGGATTCATAAAATTGCATGTAGTCCTGCAACCTTCCCACAGTACATGAAAACCTTAATTTATTTTGTAAAATTAAACGTTATTATAAATTTCTTGATTTTTACGAATTATGCTGTCAAAAATAAAACCATACAAATTTTAAGACCTCTAAAAGTTCTAAGGCCCTGTTTACACTAGTGCGTTTTCATTTTAAAATGGCGTTTTAGAATGAAAACGATCCCAGTTTACACTGGCGTTTCTGCTGCGTTTCAGAAACAATCACCGTTTACACTACACAACCAAATACGCATGTCACATGAACATTCATGCAGGTACAACCATAGATATGTATAGGTAGATTCCCTATTATTTAGATGGCGGACGTGTCTGCGTGCTTGGAGCGGTCGAATGGGGAATCTACCCATGCATATCTATGGGTACAATAATGAGCATGATGTTATTGTTTACACCAGGGGTGTCAAACTCGGTTCCTGGAGGGCCGCGGCCCCGCAGAGTTTAGCTCCAACCCAGCTCCAACACAGAAACCATGTAGTTTTCAAATAAGCCTAAAGGGCATGATTAGCTGGATCAGGTGTGTTTAATTAGGGTTGGAGCTAAACTCTGCAGGGCTGTGGCCCTCCAGGAACTGAGTTTGGACACCCCTGGTTTACACGGTCGTCAAGGATACGCAGTGCGAATGTGGGCAGCCACGCCATTGTTTTCAAAAGTCAACGTTTTGGTCCGTTTACACTGAAACGCAACCCAGGAGTTTTCAAAGTAAAACTGAGTCTGCAGCATTTTCAAAAGTCTCTGTTTTCGACCTCGAAAATGCCGGAGTAATGTAAATGATAGGGGTAACCGTAGTAAAAGTTATGCGTTTTAAAATGAAAACGCACTAGTGTAAACGGGGCCTAAATGTAGTTTTTCCCCCCAGTGATTCCATAGAAGAACCATCTTGGGTTCCACAATGTACCTTTCAGTGAACAGTTCTTAAAATAACCTTTTTTTCTTAGTGTGAAGAACATTTTAATCATCTAAAAAAAGGAAATGGATAATTTGTTTGATGTTAAAACACTTTCTCATATTTGAGTTTAATATGCAAAAACTATAAGTCAACCATTCGTAGGTTGATTTCCACAAAAAAGGTAACATCAAAATATTGATCTAAGAGATTTATGTAAAGGAAACATAAATCCACTAAAGGACATGGAAATGTTCCATGGATGTTAAAGGTTCTTCATGTAACCATCGATGCCAAAGAACCTTTATTTTTAAGAGTGTATCACCAAAAGACAGGATGTGACCTCATCAGCTGAGTGCAGTGTCTTAAGTGACACCGCTCTCCAGGGAGAGGGGGATGCTATTGAAATTAGAAGACTAGACCTGAGTTGCCTGTTTGTGTCAGCCAATCCCTATTTTTTTAAAGTGTTTTTTTTCAACTGGGTTACTACTTAGTCTGCATTGGAGACTGAACCGCACTTAAATGGCTCTTAAAAACATGCCTGCTAACGGCTGTGTATTGACCTGGTTCTAGAACACAGAGGTTTCAGGAACCACAGGGTCTTATTAGCATTATGGAACTAACCCCCTCCCCAAAAGAGGATCTGGCAACCAGCTGAGAGGGAGCAGATGGCTCTCAACCACGCTTCTGTCACGTCATTGCAGGAAGATACATTATCAACACCACACACGGTCTCTGCGATATTTTATCCTTTGCTGGAGAGACGCAGCATCCGCTTGAGAAGCGTTTCAGGGATGAAAGGGCTTCTGTGTGTTTAGGATGTGAGAGGATTTGAAGCAACGCTGAATGAATATTATAAACTGTATGATGCAGACTTGATTGGATCAGTTTTTGTGAAGCAGCTGTCGGGCTGTCATCAGAATCTAGTTTACTGCACAATTGTCTGTGCCCCCCCCCCCCCCCCCCCCAGCCTATTCATTGAGCTCTGAATGACACACAGCAAACAGACCAGAAGACACCATATGTCAGTCAATATACACATTAATAAAATGTATTATTTTATTCAGCAAGGATGCATTAGGATGTGATCAAAGGTGACAGTAAAGACATTTATAATGTTACTTACAAAAGATTTCTATTTTAAATGCATGCTGTTCATATGAACTTTTTTTTATTCATTAAAGAATCAAAAAATATCTCACGGCTTTCACAAAAATATTATTAAGCACAACTGTTTTTAACATTGATAGTAATAAGAAATATTATTTGAGCAGCATGATTTATGAAGGATCGTCCAGATCATATATTTAAAAGTAAATTGTGATATTTTACAATATTACTGTTTACGGTCAAATAATGTTTTGTGAATGTGTTTTTTTTTTTTTATGTGACTGTGCTATGCTATTATGATCCAATCCCATTTTTGGCTTCTACATGCTTTCATGGAAAGATCGCTAGTTGCACTTCTATGATGCATGAAAAGAGGGAGCATTTATGTGGCCCTGAGGGTGTGGCTTTGATTTTTAATTATTGTGGCCATTTGCGTTTTAGTTGATGCTTAAGTTATTGATTTTGGTAAGCTGTGTCTGAAAAGAAATGGCTCCTTTTGTATAAACCGTGTCTTCCTAGCCTAGCGTAAGTGTTTATCACTCCCTCAGATTCCTGAGCTAAAATAGCTTTGTATTGCTAATGCAAAACACTTAGTAGCCAAATTCTGATAGGAGATGTGAAGTTCTGTGTAGTCAATAAATGATAAGACACAAAAACTCCCTTTGGTTGGCACGTATATCATATAAAGAGCTATTACATAAATCTCTTAGATCAGTGTTTTGATGTTACCTTTTTCGTGGAAATCAACCTACGAATTGTTGACTTATAGTTTTTTACGTTTTTGCTTATTAAACTGGAATATGAGAAAGTGTTTTAACATTTAAACAGATTATCATTTCTAATTTTGTTGATTATGTGAACTTTACCACACAGAAGGAAGTATGTGTGCACATTTATCGCTTACTCACGAGTCACATGACTCGCCTGACATATTGAACAAGAGCCTTTCAATATCTTTCCTTGAAGGAAGCATCTTACGTGTAGGTCAAGCACACATATTGCCTTCGCAGAACCGCCAGCCCCTCCCCGTCAACCAGTTTTACAAGACGTTTATTCAGCACAGCTCTGTGGCACTCTCACATGTCGGATCTCAGCATTGTCATTCTAGTCACGCCCAGAGAGAGAGAGAGTTACAAAACTGTTCCTTCATCAATACTTCTCTGTCCAAGGCTGTGGTAGGCAGATCCACTAATTTAACTACTAGAGTGTCATTTGACATTTAGCCAACTGCATTTATACAGAACGCAAACTCACGTTGGCATGCAAACACAAAAAAATCCCCTGCCACTATTTGAAGGCCAGTAAAGTTTCTTATTTTTATTGGATTGATTTTGTCCCTCCTCTACATGGACAGCTTTGCAGTCACAAGACTGAGTGCATGAGCTTTACTGCCATCATGTGATACATGCTCAAGTCACTGTGATATTTAGCTTGAGTGAAAGAAAATATAGTGCCACAGCCACGAGAGCACAGGCATTTAAAAAGGCCATATCATTTATTATATTTGATTTGATTTATGTAAATAATTTTTCCCTGAGCTACATTGTCATGTTTGTCTAGGTTTTTGTGCCAACAATCATTAAATTAATTCACTTTTCATGACCATTTTTCAGAGAGATGGCTTATTTAATTTTATTTTATTTACAAACTTTTAAGGAGTTTTGTTAAAGATTTCTATGCAGAGCTGTAGGTGCAACATACAGTAGGAATAGAACAAGACTTTTCTACTTTTCAATGTAATATTATTTATTCTGGTGTAAAAGCAGAAATATGCCTCAGTGTGACAGAGCAAGCCATGTTTATGAATACAGAATAGATGTTGTTGGTGTGTAACTGGATGGTTACATCTTAATGAGTTGTCGAATTAAAACACATTTCCATAAGTTGTTTATGAATTGGGGAGGACGGTTTGAGTTCTGAAAGTTAAAGGGTTACTCCACCCCAAAATGAAAATTTGATCATTAATTACTTACCCCCATGTCGTTCCAAACCCTTAAAAGCTTTGTTTGTCTTCGGAACACAATTTAAGATATTTTGGATGAAAACCGGGAGGTTTGTGACTGTCCCATTGACTGCAGTCGCTACGCTGAAGCAGAGGAGACGAATGGTTGAATAAAGTCGTTGTTTTGTTTTCTTTGCACAGAAAAAGTGTTCTCGTCGCTTCATTAAATTCAGATTGAACCACTGATGGCAGATGGACTATTTTGACGATGCTTTTCATACTTTTCTGGGCATTGACACTGTCATTTACTTGGCAGTCAATGGGACGGTCACAAACCTCCCGGTTTTCATCCAAAATATCTTAAATTGTGGGAAGACGAACTAAGCTTTTACAGGTTTGGAACGACATGGGGTAAGTGATTAATGATAAAATTTTCATTTTGGGGTTGAGTAACCCTTTAAAATATGTTTTTATGGATACCTAACTTCATTGTCAAATTCAGTTAGTCTCCTTTCAGAAGATCAGGAAACAGTTGATTTCTTATGGCCTTGTCCCTTTAAAAATATGCACATAATGTGGAATCTGTTATACATAGTTAAGTTCCTGAACACTATTATTATATGGTCATTCATCTAAAATCACAAAAATAAATAAATGTGGTTTGTTGCTGAATAATGTGCTACCATGCCAGTGTACACAACACACTACAATCGCTGGCATGGAGAAATAGGGGAGTCCATGTGGGGGCTTGACGTTGGCAATATTTTTCTATCTTCCCTCCAGCAGTGCAGACAGACGGAGAGATCTGTGCTTCTGGAAAGTTTTGGCCTAAGTAGAGCCTATTCTTTATAACTGCTGACTGCTTTAGTTTGCCGAAACAAATTCAAAATGTCACCACTTTACTTTCTGTAAATACTAGTTTAGTGTTCTATCTAATTAAGGGTGTGTTTTGTTGTGGGTAGAATATGAAACTCTTTAAGATGGGGGGGGGGACCACTGAATTTAACATCCATTTTTGGTTTGATTGTTTGTTTCCAGATCGAGCTGGCAGCATCAGTACATTGGACTCCTTGGATTTCGCACGTTATTCGGATGATGGCAACAGGGAGTCGGAAGAAAGAGTGGCAGGTAAGGAAAATCCTGCTGTCATATCTATCTATATATAAAATCAATAACTACAGCGTGAAAACTCAGTCCTAATGATCATATTTGAAAATCGTATCGGATTTGTTTGCGGTGTGCTTCACATAATACGATGGGACAGTTGGCTGCTAGTTAAATACATTTTCCTCAGCCACAGTGACTGGTCATGTGGTTGGTTTTAAACACGTAAGTGTTTTTGAATTCCAAATTCATGTCATATGATACTTTTAATAGTGGAAATCTTTAGTCCGTTTAATTTTAAACATTTTGCATGCACTTATCATCATATTAGACCACAATTGACAATAGCCAAATTTTCTATTTGCTAATGCCCTGAATTTCCAAGAACACAATTCAGCAGTTACAGTACATGGCCATTTTTTAGGCAAAATGCGAAGGAATTGGCTTTACTGGACATTTTTCTGGAAACTATTAGTGGTTCAGTGGCTTGTTAAACTCTTTTACGAGAGGCGATTTGGTCAGTGTTACCGTATATGACAAGATTTTTGGCATTCATGATTGATGTGAATTCACATGGGTCAAACTGTATGGTTCACTGAGCGCTTTCATCAGCGGTCTCGTAGATGAGTGGTCTCTATAGACGAGTAGGATGGTTAACTAATAGCCTGAACGCTAATCTTTTCTGTCTAATTGGGCTGTACTGACAATAACTATCTTGCTTTCCCATTTCTTTCCAAGCAAAAGGTTTTCTGGCTCTCAAGTTTCCTCTCTTGTCATTTCCCTGTTTTGATACTTGCTTGGCTAGGTTGCCATACTGTTCCTTGAGCTTTTTCCTGGCATATCCTGGCAGATATTTTTCAGATCTAAAAGTGTTGTTACTAATAATTCCTGAGAAAATTCACATCTCCTACCTTTTCCCAACATAAAAAATAAACTCCTCAGAGCTTAGCTGTACACAAATATTTGTTGGCTACTGGTTGAACAGTGAAGTCAATGAATTGTTTACAAAGTATCAACATTTCTGCTATCCAGGGATATACAGGTGCTGGTCATATAATTAGAATATCATCAAAAAGTTGATTTATTTCACTAATTTCATTCAAAAAGTGAAACTTGTATAATGTATACATTCATTCCACACAGACTGATATATTTCAAGTGTTTATTTCTTTTAATTTTGATGATTATAAGTGGCAACTAATGAAAACCCCAAATTCAGTATCTCAGAAAATTAGAATATTGTGAAAAGGTTCAATATTGAAGACACCTGGTGCCACACTCTAATCAGCTAATTAACTCAAAACACCTGCAAAGGCCTTTAAATGGTCTCTCAGTCTAGTTCTGTAGGCTACACAATCATGGGGAAGACTGCTGACTTGACAGTTGTCCAAAAGATGACCATTGACACCTTGCACAAGGAGAGCAAGACACAAAAGGTCATTGCAAAAGAGGCTGGCTGTTCACAGAGCTCTGTGTCCAAGCACATTAACAGAGAGGCGACGGGAAGGAAAAGATGTGGTAGAAAAAAGTGTACAAGCAATAGGGATAACCGCACCCTGGAGAGGATTGTGAAACAAAACCCATTCAAAAATGTGGGGGAGATTCACAAAGAGTGGACTGCAGCTGGAGTCAAGTGCTTCAAGAACCACTACGCACAGACGTATGCAAGACATGGGTTTCAGCTGTCGCATTCCTTGTGTCAAGCCACTCTTGAACAACAGACAGCGTCAGAAGCGTCTCGACTGGACTGCTGCTGAGTGGTCCAAAGTTATGTTCTCTGATGAAAGTAAATGTTGCAGCTGGAAATCAGGGTCTCTGGAGGAAGAGAGGAGAGGCACAGAATCCACGTTGCTTGAGGTCCAGTGTGAAGTTTCCACAGTCAGTGATGGTTTGGGGTGCCATGTCATCTGCTGGTGTTGGTCCACTGTGTTTTCTGAGGTCCAAGGTCAACACAGCCGTATACCAGGAAGTTTTAGAGCACCTTCATGCTTCCTGCTGCTGACCAACTTTATGAGATGCAGATTTCATTTTCCAACAGGACATGGCAACCTGCACACAGTGCCAAAGCTACCAGTACCTGGTTTAAGGACCATGGTATCCCTGTTCTTAATTGGCCAGCAAACTCGCCTGACCTTAACCCCATAGAAAATCTATGGGATATTGTGAAGAGGAAGATGCGATATGCCAGACCCAACAATGCAGAAGAGCAGAAGGCCACTATCAGAGCAACCTGGGCTCTCATAACACCTGAGCAGTGCCACAGACTGATCGACTCCATGCCACGCCGCATTGCTGCAGTAATTCAGGCAAAAGGAGCCCCAACTAAGTATTGAGTGCTGTACATGCTCATACTTTTCATGTTCATACTTTTCAGTTGGCCAAGATTTCTAAAAATCCTTTCTTTGTATTGGTCTTAAGTAATATTCTAATTTTCTGAGATACTGAATTTGGGATTTTCCTTGTTGTCAGTTATAATCATCAAAATTAAAAGAAATAAACATTTGAAATATATCAGTCTGTGTGTAATGAATGAATATAATATACAAGTTTCACTTTTTGAATGGAATTAGTGAAATAAATCAACTTTTTGATGATATTCTAATTATATGACCAGCACCTGTATATTGCTTGCAATCTTTTTAAATGAACTTTTCTGATAATAGTATTAAGGTCTATTCACACCAAGGCTGCATTTTATAGCTTTGAATAAAACAAAGCAATTTTAATGTATGAGCTTATTTTATTTTATTGTTTTTATATGAAATCTTTTTTTATTTAAATTTATTTCTTGTATTTTTATTAAATTTAATTTAATTTTTATTTTTATTCTCATAATTGATCTTTATACATTTGTATTTTATATTTTATTTATTCATTAGATTTCCAGAAAATGAAACTTTTTAGTTGTCGGTAAAGTTGTTAAATATAAAACAACGTGCAAATTAAAGAACACAGACGCAACATCTCATTTACATATCGACCAACGCAATATACCAAGCGCAGCGTAAATTAGAGCAGTCGCAAATAAAGAATAAAGAAATAAAGAAGCCATAGTACGTTGAAAAGAACCGGAGGCAAAAAAAATGCTAGAAGTTGCAAGAAGTTTTGATAGACCTGGTATTGCGTGACTCCTAGTTGAGGGTTCCAAGTCGTCTTTTATTTCCTGAAGCAAATTAAAAATAACATGGCTTGGCAAACAATATTTTCGTGTTCTTCTTGCATTCCAAATAAATTATGTGTGGAAAAAATCCTTTCCCTTCTACCACGCACTTTTGGTTCTCTGTGGTGCCTCCTCCTAGCAGCAATAATTGCAGCCATTTCAAGTGCAAAATAGTTTAAGACATGCTTTTTTGGGGCGTTAAATAATGAAAGTGAAAGTGACGTGACGTGTTGTGTTGCCAAGTATGGTGACCCATACTCGGAATTTGTGCTCTGCATTTAACCCATCCAAGTGCACACACACAGTAGTGAGCACACACCTGGAGCAGTGGGCAGCCAATGCTGTGGCGCCCGGGGAGCAGTTGGGGGTTCGGTGCCTTGCTCAAGGGCACCTCAGTCGTGGTATTGAAAGGTGGAAAGAGCACTGGTTATTCTCTCCCCCCACCTACAATCCCTGCCGGACCTGAGACTCGAAACCCATGACCTTCGGGTTACAAGTCCGACTCCCTATCCATTAGGCCACGACGGCCCCTAATGGCACAAATACCAGTAATTTGACAAGCGCAAACGTTAGTAAAATGCGTTGCGTGATTTATTTGAATACTCTCCTCCCATAAATTTTGTGTCTGAAAGGGAAACTCCTTCAAGTTTCAAGTTTTATTTGTCACATACACGACTATACAGAGATTGTATAACCAGCAGTGAAATGTGAGTCAGGTCCGCTCCATGGACAGTGCAAATATTGTAGAATACAACACAAGGGAAGTATGCATCTTCACACCTTGCCACCTTGAAATGCATATTCAATAAGTTCAGGCGCAAAAATAACTGTCCACGCCTTTCAGCGCTACTACTTCACTGCCTGTCTTTAGTAAAACCTGACAGTACTATTTTAATAGCAAAAGTTGGTTTGCGCTGGAGCAAGCTGTTAGTAAAACTGGCCCCTGGTGTAAACAGGCCTATAGTGTAATACACAATAAAGCAAATAAGAGCAAATAAAAACATAAATATATCTAATTGATTTTAGGTAATGGGTATTTTTCATGCTCTTTAAGGTTTTATGCGCTTCTTATAAGTTGAAAAGTTGAACGCTGTAGTTGAAAGCTAATTATGGGTAAGTAGAAAGCCTAAGGAACCGTGCAGCAGAATAAGATTGCTTTGTACAAAATGTCACTTTTGCACCCCAAATTGGGCATCTGCTCCCAATTCTTGACCCCTTCAGCGATGAGCACAGCTCTGGCTGTCTGACCTGGGGTTTATTGGCTGTCTGATGGATCTCTATTCAAGTATTTCTCTTTCCAATACTGGACCACAAACCATCCGGGCAAGCACACATTTGCCACTTCTTTGTTTGCTTGTTCTTACATCTTTCCATTTGTCGAACTTGCATCCTGTGCTGAGTTGATCAGCAGCATAAGTGTCTTTGTCCCATTTGAGCTCTGCTTTCTCTTAGCTCCCCCCCTTCTGAGTTTTTTAAATTTCTTTCTCTTGTGTTTGAATTCATCTTTCTTTTTTTCCTTCCTTCTTTATCTGGCCCTGTTCGGGTAGATGGTGTTCCAGAAAACACATTAGGAAGCAGAGCTTATGGGAGTCCCACCTGCTGATCATCAGTGCACAGTCATGCAAAGTGTCCTGTGCTCTTCATGTTTCTCGGTGTCTCTGGGTGTGTCTCAATCCGTTCCCTAGTTCATACACTGCCCAAGGGTTTCTAGGGCTATCCTATGATCATAATTGTTCCAGTACACTGAAATGTTTGCTTCCTAGAAATTGGCAGAATGCATCCTAAAAATCGGTGAGAATCAGCTGATTTGTTTTAAATGTTATCTGATACAAGAAGAATATTGGTCATTACATGTTGCAAGATCATCAGTGTCCCAACTATTAGAGGATCGAAGTGCTTCTGATCCCAAATTTGGTCTTCACAATATGCTGATTCCTGTTTCAGAAATTAGCGAGCGGAATGAGACACAGCCTGTGTTAGAACTCGTCTAGCAGGTCCACAGTAGCAGGATTGCTGCGGGGTTTTGCATACACTAGTAAATCCCTTTCCAATTGAACAACTGTTTTACAAAAAAGATCAAATACAAACAACAGGTGGATTTAGATTTTGGTGTATTTAGGATATGCGTTTGTATGTATTTGGGATTGTTAACCGAATTCTGTGAGGCGCTAGGATTTTTCATGATAAGAAAAGCATGATTTCTTTTTGAAAGACTTCTTTTTGTAGACCATAGTTTTATTTAAACTGAAGTGTGTAGTTTTTTTTTGTCCGTTTCTAATTACTTTCTCATATTCCAGCTCAGTATTCAGAGACACTCGTAAGTGAGTCATTAAAATATTGATTCCCCCGAAAAGTCTACTTGGTGCTGTCAAAACATGTCTCTGCATCCTGAACGATTTGACACGTCAACATTGGTCTAGCCAATAACGCAAGTTAGGGGTGGGATAACCTGTTTCTAGTGTTATCAAAAGTACTGACTTCGGAACCAGTCTAGCATTTGAGCGGATTCTTAACACCGCTGATCAAATGCTAGCGGGAAATGGACATTTTTAAAACTTCAGTACTGACTGGTTCCAAATTTGGTACTTTTGACGATGATTTGGCCCATCCTAAATGGCACGGTTTACACTTTGTTGTCTGCTAATGTAGACCTAAAATGACAAACCGGACTCCCTATGGTCATGTGAATTTTATGGACGCATGTAAGCGATTGCTGCTAGATGGCAAATGAACTTAAAGTGCACTATTTGCAACTCTGTTTGATGATGCTAGAGGCACAGAAATTACACACTTCAGCTTTAAAGTCAAAAGGAATTAGAAGATCTAAAGGAACTTCAAAAAAAAAAAAAGCTAAATATTTTTTTTTTTACCTTTCATCCAAACAAACAAACAAACAGACTTTGATTTTCTCTAAATCCCTGGTCAGACAGCAGCTAGTGAATTTGCGAGAAAATAAAACCCGAAGGAAAATAAATGTGTAAATATTTTCATGATCTGGCAGCTCCTCCAGCAACCTCTGCTGCATGTGTTCATTAGATCCATAGTGTGCATGTCCTTGTTTTGGTTCTGCCTCAGCTTCTTACAAAAAGTTGTCGTTTTTCTTTTCTTTCTTTTTTTGATTTTGTTTTTTCATGGCCATCCTTTGTTCTTTTTTTTCCCCTTTTGTTTTGTTTCTTTGTTCCCTTCTCTTGGTTGGATGCCTGTTTGTGTGTGACCCACTTCCCCCTGGTCCAGTTCTGGAGTTTGAACTGCGGAAAGCCAAGGAGAACATTCAGGCTCTTCGTGCCAACTTGACTCAGGCTGCAGGTGGCGTACTTTCAAATTTTACACACTTCAGTTCCTTCTGCTTTAGGAGCTGCTCTCATTCCTAAAGGCAGTTTGTAATGTCTACCATAAATCAAATTCCAGCTCACTCGTTTTTCTTTCTTTCTTTCTCTCTGTGTAGAATGTGAGATTACCTCTCAAGAGAGAAAAAACTACAAATCCAGTCCTGAAATTCAGGTTACCCTACTTTTCAATTTGGTAGTATTACTTGTATATATTAGAATTCTCTAAGCTCATTATGAACAATTAGTTTGAATCAATCTACATGAACGTAATTTTTTCCAATTATTTTTTTCAGGAGCCTATCCGCCCTCTTGAAAAGAGAGCCTTAAATTTTTTAGTTAATGAGTATTTATTGAAAAATGAATATAAGTTAACGTCCATCACATTCTCAGATGAAAATGATGATCAGGTAATATTTTATGCATTCCTATTATACATTATTTAATTTAGTATTTTATTTCTTCCTGGTACTCATGATATTTTATTTCTGCAGGATTTTGAGTTGTGGGATGATGTGGGTCTAAACATTCCCAAACCTCCAGACCTATTGCAGCTCTACAGGAACTGCGGGAACAGCCTGCCATTGCATCGGGACACCGTGGATGTGGCGGTCAATGTGGACCCAAATGACTTGCCAGGAGACTATTTTACCCAGAAACCTGTGCATCAAACTGAGGCTATACAGGTATTTACATATAGGAAGAACTGTTTACATGTTTGCATGAACATAGTTTTCCAATTAAGGTCCATATTCTGTTTAAGCCTTTATTCTGAAATCAAATTCTGAGTAATGGCATATGATAACTATTTTAGTCACTTTCCTAGAAACTGGAATATTGGTTTAATCAGATTAAGGCCATCAGGTTAATGCATTTACATGACTCTTACATAATCAGAATATGGCCAAATCCTTGTAACCCCATGTCAAATATCTATTCAAAGGGATTTTTGATTAAACATGCTGCTCTAGGGACTAAAATGTGATTTAGAGTGGTCTTGGGTTTCTCTGGTCAAAAATATGCCAACTTTTAAGTTATTTCAATGTTATCCACAGCAGGAAGTGGTTCAGGAGCTGGAATATCAGATCAGCCTGCTGAACAGTGAGAAACAGAGTCTGGTTGAACAGATTAAAAAGCTCCAAAGGTAAGAGTCATCGCCTGCTGCCTGTGGGCCAAATTCAATCAGAACCATCAGAAACCTGCTGCATGAGCAGAGACCTGTGATTACTGTCATAATTAATATCTGCAGGGTCTGATCTCATCAGCTGATGTTTATAAAAACATTTATCTGTAGTTTATTAGTCACGATCCTATGATTTTCATGCTGATCAGTTAACCTGCTAAACTAATATGTCACTAAACCATATTTTGTTATAATTATATGGAAGTAACGTACTGGATATTATACCATATAATAACATTACCATATTTAGTCATTTAAAACTAATATAGTTTTTTAATTGTCAAAGCGTATACGTATGTTATTATTAAAATTAATATGATTATTGTATGTTGTATATATTTTTATTTATAAATTGATTATTATTATTATTATTATTATACTTACTAGTGAATGCGTCATCCACACAAACCACAATACTGTTCAGAAATTTGGGGACGGTCATCACCAATGCTGAGTGTATTTGATCAAAAATACAGTAAAATCGTAATATTAAAATATTATTACAATTTAAAATGATGTATTTTAATATATTTTTAATTGTAATTAATTTCTGTGATGGCCGAGCAGAATTCTCAACATCATTACTCCAGTCTTTAGTGTCACATGATCTATCAGAAATAATACTAATATGCTGATTTGGTGCTTAAAAATGAATGTACTGCTTAATATTTTTGTGGAAACTTTTATAAATATTAATAGACATTTTAGAATTCTTCAATAAATAGAATGTTTAAAAAAACTGTATTTATTTGAAATATAATGTTATTTTAAAATTATAAACTGTCAATTTTGATCAATCCTTGCTAAATAAAATAATAATGATAATTATTTTATTTTTTTAATCTTACTGACCCCAAACTTTTGAAATCAGTGAAATATATATATTGTGAAATTACTGGTATGTTTATATTGTATATATTATTTATACCCACCGAGTGTCTTTTATGACTCCAGTAGTCTAATGCTGTGTTCTGAAGCGCTCTAGAAACTGTCCCCCCCCCCCCCAGCTCAATAGACTCTCATCATTATGACCTTCTGCTCTCTGACATTTTTCAGCATGGCATTTACGTTTCCTAGCAAGAGATGAGCTCTACATATCTTTTTTTAAACTAGTTTTGCCTCCAATTCATGTCTCTTTCTTTACTGTTCTGTCTGTTTCTGCCACAACACTACTCTATATTCACTTCTATACTTGCATTTCAGCGTTTTAGTTTTAGCGTTAATTTATTTTCCATGGATTTTGCACATCACTAAATGTAATATATGTACCTTTGTGTGTGTGTGTAGTGATATCCAGGCGCTTCAGAGGAATGTTTCATCAGAACCCACATCTGCAGTGAAGTCGACTCCGTCTAAAGAAGACACTCCATGTGGTAAACCCCCCCTAGACAATGGACAGTATTTGGATATACGAGGGGTCACAGAAACTGACAGCTCCTTGGATGCCAACACTACCAAGACCTCAACCACCACTACTACTACTACTGCTACTACTGACTGCACTGAAAGCACCACTACTGCTACACAACCTCACAGCAAACTAAAGTCTCAGAGTCAGCAGGGTAAATCCTCTGCACAGTTTGACCAGCCCAACAGGTGAGAACCTGTGCTTCCTCATCGCAGTGGACACTCTTATGACTATAATAAAGGAGTTGATGAGATGCACAGATGCATAAAAAAGCACTCAAGCAACAAACTTCTATTAGAAGTGAAATCATAGTGAGCTTTCTATCTAGGCCACATTTTCAGGATAATAGTCACTCCTAATGTGAAAACTTTCCAAACATTAGGCTGCAAACCAGCCGCCATAGAGCTTTGATTATTTGAATGGTTGCTGTAGTGTTGCTTTATGGTTTCTGATATGTTTTAATTGGTTGCTAGGGCATTGGTAGATGGTTACTAGGTGGTTGTATACCATTCCAACACAAAGGAGTCAAACTCCATGTCTCTGATATTCTGGTCCCTATATATTGCCAAAGCCCCTCCTTTAATATACACTGCCGTTCAAAAGGTTGGCGTTAGTAAGATTTTTGAAAATATGTATATACAGTATATATATTGTTAATATATTTGGTTACACTTTATTTTAAGGTGTCCTTGTTACAGTGTAATTATACATTTAAGTACTGAGTAATATTAATTAACTACATGTACTTACTATATGGTTAGGATTAGGGTTTGGCTTAGGGTTACTTGCATGTAATTATGCATAATTTATTGTTATTATAATAGTAAGTACATGTAACATGTGTAACAAGGACACCTTAATATAGGTTTAGGGTTTTGGTTTTGGCTTACTTGCATGAATCATGCATAATTTATTGTTATTAAAATAGTAAGTACTTGTAACATGTGTAACAAGGAAACCTTATAAAGTAAAATAAAGTGTTTCCATATATTCTATTAATCATATATGATTAATTGTTTCTATTAAAACAAATAATGGTTTCCACAAAAAACGTTAACCGGCACAACTGTTTTCAACATTGTTAACTGGGTTATTATAGTTAACTAAAATTAAAACCATTAAATATTTTTTACTTGAAATAAAATAAATGTTAACTAAAATAAAATATATAAAATGTATAATAAAAATGTATTCTTATTATATTACTATAAAAAAGTAATAATTATTATTTTTATTTAAATTGCTAAAACAATGTTTTTCATTTGAATTTAGTTTAACTTGAACTAAAATAACTAAAACTGAAATATGAGTTTTATTTATTTTTATTTTTTATTTTATTATTTCTCAATGATACTTACATTTATTAATAATACAAAGAAATGTTTATTGTGGACTGGAGTAATGGCTGCTGAAAATTCAGCTTTATCAGAAATAAATTACTATTTAAAATAAATTTAAAATAGAAAGCAGTTATTTTAAATTGTAATAATATTTTAAAATATTACTGTTTTTTTCTGTTTTTAATCAATTAAATGCAGTCTTGGTGAGCATAAGAGACTTCTTTCAATAGCATGAAAAAATCTTACCAGCCCCAAACTTCTGAACAGTAGTGTACAAGTCTAAAGGATTTTTTAAATAGGATTGTTTTATTGCCTGCTGGATGGAAAATCATAAATTTGTTCAAGTCAGCTACAGATTACTATTAGCGTTACTCAAGTAAATGATGCCCATGAAAAGTATTTCATATCAGTCATTTAAGAGTCAGTAACCTATTCTCTTTGGATTCTGTCTTAGACTGTAAACAATGAGGCAGCCCACCTTTTTTTTTTTAAACATATCTGTTATGGCACTAGATGGCAGCACTGCATTAAGCACCATTGCAGTCCTCGTCCAAGTCGTACTGCAGTGCTGACTGGCACCATATATTCCATTCATCATCATTTTGCACATCTGCTCCGGATGGACTTTTACCCCATGAGGCTGATTCAGACAAATTACCCTCTCCTTGTTTTGACTGTTCCTTTATCAGCGTTTTGCTCTGTGCTGTGGAACGCTGGGCTAATATGTAGAGTTATTGGTAACCGGAGGTGGAGGTGGCTTGTTAAATCATGTTTTGTTTGCTTGTGCAGAAAGCTGTCTCCGGCCTTCCACCAAGCACTTTTGTCCTTCTGTCGAATGTCTGCTGACAGTAGGCTGGGCTCAGAGGTGAGTGGGATCGGGTAGCATACAGGTACAAAAGCACAAGAACATGTAGAGTCTATTTGTTGTGACACTCAAGAGAGATAGTTCATCTAAAAATGAAAAGTCAGTCAATATTTACTCACCCTCATGTGCTTTCAAACCAGTATGACTTACATTCTTTCTTATATGCAGCACAAAAGGAGATTTGTTTTTTAACTTTTGAATTGGCTGCGCGGTTACAGTGAATAGGGCCTGCAGCTTTTAAGGTTAAAAGGGTTGAAAAAGCACCATAAATGTTTCATTAAAAAGCTTTATATGACTCCTGTATTGTATTTCTGTAAATCTTCTGAAGCCATACAATATAGCTTTATGTGATAAACAGACCAAATATAAGTAGTTATTCACTGAAAATCCTGAGATCTGTCCATGAACTCTTGGTAGTAGTAGTAGTAGTAGCCATTTTTGTTTTTTGACCAAATCTTTCAAAATGTCATGATTTTTTCAAAAGTCATCATTCTTTTAAAACTTTTGAAAGTCAAATCTATTGCGTTTTTCAATTGAGCAGGCTCATGAAACCAAGTCTGAATGATTTCTTCATGGATCAAAATGATTTAGTTTTTATTAAACCTAAAGGTATTAAAAATCATTTTCAGACATTGACATAAAGCAGTAATTGAAATAAATTAGTAGTGGCAAATGATTCATCGTGATTAATCGCGTCCAAAATAAAAGTTTTTGTTTATATAATATGTGTGTGTGTACTGCGTATATTTATTATGTATATATTAATACTCACACGTACAGTATATTTACATGTATACATTTATATTTGTATAATTTATATTATATATAAATATATTTAATATATAAACATAACATATTTTTCTTAAATATATACATGCATGTGTGTGTATTTATATATACATAATAAATATACAGAGTACACACATATATTACTTAAACAAAAACTTTTATTTTGAATGCAATTAATCGTTTGACATCACTAAAATAAATATAAATATTAGATGAAAAACTAAAATTTGGCTTTGGCAATTAAGTGGAAAAAATTAGAAATTAAAGCACTAAAATTAGTAAAACTAAAACTGGAAAATGAAATAAAATATAAATTGAAATATAAAAATATGCATAAATACATTACAAATTAAAATGAATTAATATTAAAATATACAAAGATCCTAATACAAAAAACACTCACTAGAGAGGAAGATTGTCAATGAATAGTGATTTAAATTTCAGTCTGTTCATCACACAAAGCTATCATAAGGCTTCAAACTTAGAATAAGTCATGTTCTATTTATTAGTCATCTTTTTTATTTTATTAAGAAAGTCATACAGGTTTGGAACACAATTTTTGAGTGAACTCTTCCTTTAACTATTAAGACCAGACATTAGAATAGAAAGAAGTGCACTGAAAGCGGTTCAGTTGCTTTCAGAATCACCAGGAATGCATTAATAGGCACGTTTGAGAGGTCTCGGAGTTCACAGTGTCTTCTATGTCCAGAATACAAAAGCAGAAAAGGTTCTCGGGTTGCAGTTATGCAGTCATTTTTAGGCACGTGTGATTAAATGAAATGTCTGACATGATTGCCTCTGCTTGCCTTTATGTGGTGACATTTTTGTGCCTAATTCCTGTGTCCTTGTTTCTCAGGTGTCTCGAATAGCTGACAGCGAGCAGAGTGTCATGCTCATGCTGGGCCGCTGTCTGCCACACATCGTACCCAACGTCCTGCTGGCCAAGCGAGAGGTAACCCATGACCTTTTGACCCAACAGTCCCACCTCATCTTCCATCAGCCACTGTGTCTTCCATGTCCACTGCGGCTGGCCTCTCCCTCTCATTCTAGTCTTAATTCAACGTTGACTCGACTTATTTTTTACCATTGCAGTTGTGTGTCTCTCTCTCTATACCCCAAACCCAATCCACCTCTCTGTCTTTTGTTGTGTTCACTCATTTCTTCTCTTGCTTTTGTGCATGCATCTCACTGCTCCGATAGAGAATGGTTGTGCACCTCTGTCAGGTGAGTGGAACACATCGGCACGTTCTCACATCAGCCCTGCTTCCTTCATCATGCGTGTGGCCTTTGACCTTTCAGTTGGCTTGGCTTTTCATCAGCTTCCTTAGTTGTCAGTGACTCAAATGCATTTCCATTTATGCGTTTCTTTTTTTATTGATTGATTTTTGCTTTGTACTGAACTTCTAAACTGATAAAGCTCTAAATGTAATTTTTTAGACTAATAAGGTATTTTTAAACTAATTCACAGCAATAATCTGTAATGAATCAATAATTGTATTATTATATGTAATATTAGTATTACTAGTAGTTAATAATAATATATAAACAATAACGTTTTATTTAAGTAATGCTTATATGCATTAATTTTTTTTTTTAATCATTTGAACTTTTGTTGCCATATTTATGATAAAGTAAATACTGCAAAGCAAGCAATACATACAAAACTGGGAAAATAAGGGCAAATATTTGACAATGGAGTAGTAATGGTTTATTATTGACCACCATTCAATTATTATTGGTGCTTTTATATTTTAGTTTATTTCAGCTTTGTCAAAATTATGTTTTAAAATGTCTTTCTTTTCTTGGAAAATATAACAGAAAAATATTGATGGCTAATCTTGCACTCAGAGGTATTAAAAGCTTTGATGCAAGATAGCTATTGACAATAGAATAAGGGAAAACCCTTTATGTCCCACCCCATCTTCCTTTTTCAGCAGAAAGTAAGTCTATTAGATGTGTGTTGCTGTGATTTTGCTCCTCTTGATGAGTATATCATAGGCATGATGTAAAGTGATGTAAAAACTCAGAACTGTGGTAAATCATTCAGTCTTAAGGGGCGGTCGCACTACTCTTTTTGTCCCAGTGACATTCGTTCATATCCATGCGAATACAGTAGACCGGAAACAGACGTTTCACATTTCAGTGCGTTCCAAAGTGAATTTGATATCACGTGAAGCCGTGTGACCAATAGAAGATTGATATGTCACGTCGTGACCTCTTCGCTGAATTAAAAGAATGCAAACATTAGAGCTGCAGGTAAAAGAATCAATTGTATATTTTTACATTTTAGATTTGTCATTATTTGTTGAATTTATGTTAAAAAGGCACCACAAAGCGTGATGTCATATCTCATCCGTGAGGTCATACCACGTCCACAGTGTCTAAAGATGTGTGACTGCCCCTTAAGGGCTAGTTCACCCAAAAATGAAAATTTGATGTTTATCTGCTTACCCCAAGGGCAGCCAAGATTTAGGTGACTTTGTTTTTCAGTAGAACACAAACAAGATTTTTAACTCAAACCGTTGCAGTGTGTCAGTCATATAATGTCAGTCAATGGTACTCACGGCTTTGAGAGAAAAAAAAACATACACAGACAAAACCAAATTAAACCCTGTGGCTCGTGACGATACATTGAGGTCTAAAGACACGAAATGATCGGTCTGTGCAAGAAACTGAACAGTATTTATATCGTTTTTTTACCTCTGATCCGCCACACGGTCCAACTGTCCTTAGCTCGTTCACACAACAGCCGGCGTGTGACGCGTCTTCTTCTTGCTTTACGGCAGATTGCAGACTTAGAAGTGCATTACCACCACCTATCTCTCAAATGGACCATTGACACTCCTAATTGAGATTGTAGATAGAGAGTCAATGGTCCATTTGAGAGATACAGTAGGTGGCGGTAATGCACTTGTAACTGCCATTATATGACTGACAGACTGCAACGGTTTGAATTAAAAATCTTTGTTTGTGTTCTACTGAAGAAACAAAGTCATCTTGGATGCCCTTGGGGTAAGCAGATAAACATCAAATTTAATTTCTGGGTGAACTGTCCCTTTAAGTTTCTTACTCACTGCAAAACAAAACAAAAGGAAAAAATATTTTCTTGCTTAGTATTTTTGTCTTGTTCTTTTTTGCTTAAAACAATAAATATATAATATATATATAATATCTGCCAATGGGGTAAAAACAAAAAAAAAATGTAAAAAGTAGTGCCGTCAAATGATTAATCGCATCCAAAATAAAAGTTTTTGTTTACATAATATATGTGTGTATCCTGTGTATATTTATGTATATATAAATACAAACACATGCATGTATATATTTAAGAAAAATGTTATGTTTATATATTAAATATATTTACGTATAATATAAAATATAAATGTATATGCATGTAAATATTTTCAAAATATATACTGTATGTTTGTGTATTTATATATACATCATAAATATACACAGTACACATACATATAGTATGTAAACAAAAACGTTTATTTTGGATGCGATTAATTGTTAGCACTAGTAAAAAATAAAAACCAGATTATTTTTTTCGCCCCATTTTCAGATTTTTTTTCTCATTTTAAGCAAAAACTAACTTAATTTTGATATGTTTTTCAGAAAAAAAAAAAAAAATGTATGTTGATTTTAAGAATGTTTCAATATTTGTAAAGGAAAACAAGGCAAAAATACTAAGCAAGAAATAAATGTTTTGCAGTGTTGCGTTCATAAAATGGTGGCAATGGAAACATAAATTGCAAAATCGTTCAGTGAATATAGTTTAATTTTTAGATAACATTTTTTGTTAGCTTAACAAAATTGTTTATAATAGTCAAAATATAATATTTTTCTGCAGATAAATAGTTAATTAGTCCAACTGTTTGCTGTCACAGGTGTGCAAATATATATTTTACAGCAACGTCAAACATTGCTTGTCTAAAAAAAAGTGTATTCTGAACTTTGTTTTATAAATGGTGAGTAGCAAAAAAAAATAACGAAAAACTAAATAGCAATTTCAGACGAATAACTCAAATTTGACTTTTGACAGCCAAGCCAATGGAACATTTCTATGCTGTGATTTTTCTGTGCTTCAGGCTGCAGCTATTCAGTGCCTGCCTTTCAGCTGATGGTGAAACCTTGTTCAGTTGTTTTCTTTGCCTCCTCATTGCAGAGCTGATTTGGTTTAAATGACTAAACTTTTAGAAAAAAAACACAAGGCACATGCACACATTACACATCTGTTGAGAGCAGACCCAAAGGTGTGTACCGTTCCAAGCAAGTTCCACAGCTTTTCCCTCGTCAGTCCCCTCTGATTTGCATAGGGCAGTTCTGTTTTATGGGAGACAGGTGACAGTTTAAGATGAATTGGATGCTTTCCAGGCTGAAGTCGAGTGAAAACAAACACCACACGAGGAGTAGAGCTCTCCTCGCTAAACTGGACTTTGAGCTTTGCCTGTTAATTCTGTTGGCTTTGTAACCTTCTTCCTTGAATTCAGACACACACACACTCTTGACACACCCTCAGTTTTTCCCCATCTGGTGCAGAACAATTACTAATCAGGCGCTGCTGGAACACCTGCCTTGCGATATAATTCCTGTCATCTGTACACCTACAAGAACTTTATTGTAAAGATAAAGTCTTTTGGAATTAAAGGCTATTGAAGTTATTGATTACCATGTAAAGCTGATAAGACATCAGGTACACCAGCCATTGCACTGTGTGCTTGCAACAGTCCAAAACTCCCCTTCTTCTTGCAGAATTATGGCTGGAGTGTTTGCATATGTGGGTGTATTTCTGATTGCTTTCTGCTGGTAATTATCTTGATATGTAGCAGTTGATTTCCTTTGTGTTTAAGAAATGAGTCGATGCAGGCTGATGGTATAACTGAAAATTTGCATATAAATACAAGTTTTCATGGGAAATAATTTGGAGTGACAAGGAATCCAAACGTGCAAGGTCTTGTTTTGTTTTTTTTGTTTGTTTGTTTTTTTTGTTTGCATTTTTGCCAACAAAAATGTTTGGACACTTCAGCCACAAACAAATGTTATTGCATTTGATTAAAAGATATCAAACAAATTGGCATTTATATTATAAATAATTAAAGTTTGTCAAGCAAAATGCACTACAAAGCCATTTTATTTATAAATTGTAAAACAAAAAAATTGTATTTATTAATAATAAAACAATATTCATTGTTATAACAAAAAATATATACAATTATTTTTCAAAATTACAAAAATGGAAAGTCATGGTAAATTCATGGAAAATCATTGGCCAAAGTGTAAGAACACCTCTAGAACTTTGTTTGATGTTTTGTTATTTAATCAAATAAGCTTTTATTTATTTATTTTTAGTGTAGTTTAATTTTTTTTTTTTTTTTTTTTATGTTATTTAATTACAAAACAAAATAGTGTTATAACAAGGTCAATTTATGGAAATTCTTTGGTCAAAGTGTCAGAACCGTCTATAATCATTTGTTTGATATTTTGTATTTGATGCAATGAGAATTTTATATTTTATTTTATTTTCCTTGGAAAAAAAATCATCTGTTTGGTCAAAATTTATGGAAATTCTTTGGTCAAAGTGTTAGACTCCGAACCATCTAGAATAAATAGGTTTATTTTTTTATCTGATGCAATGAGATTATTTTATTTAATTTTATTTTTTCTTGGAAAAATCATCAGTTTAAATAGGGCCTAAATACGATTAGTGTGTGCATTATTTGTCTCATAAGTCTCAAAACTCTTCCCATTCTTAATGCCTGTTCTAATTGTTTTTTCCCCCAATAGCTCTTCCACAAAAGTTCCATTTCCACTCACACATTTCCACACTTTCACTTTGGACCAGAGCCAAATAAAATATTTCATAAATATGCCTCTGTTGAAAGCTCTCCTCCAGGTGCAGGAGACACTGCTCACTGCTGCCTCATAATGTCACACTCTCACACAAAGTCACAACTGATGAAACGGCTCAATGCCATCTCCAACAGACCAACCCTTAGTTTCATAACATCTCTGACATCTGATTAAAATTATAGTTTTAACTCTTGGCAGGTGACTTCCCCCCCCCCCAGAAGCGGGAGTATTGAAAGAGCCGTCAAAAAAAACAAGCACGGCGTCAAACAGCCTGCAGTCTTGCCGCATGTTTGCTTAACTATCTTTCACTTTAAAGTGTCCGTTTGAGGCTGAGGTCTACCCACAGTCACGTCTCAAGATGAGATACGTCTAGAGAAAATAAACACTTCTGTGTCGAATCTTCATGTGAATCCTGAATCTGTTGTTTCTATTCTGGATCTTCATGGAAAATAGGGCTAGTAACCGCTGTTTGGCCATGAGACGTGTAGCAAGGGCACACGGCCTGTTCTGTAATATGATATCTGTCGTGCTGGTGAGGTTATCTTTCATAACTCGCCTCACGGTAAACAGCCACAGATTTACATGGCTAAATGGGTTTGTACATCAGAGAATGTCACGTTTGTACACATCCGCATACACACATGATGATACAGACACGCGCCTTCAATACATCTTTGTGCTAGGACTGGGCATTATATATCAATTCTTTTGAGGCTTTTGACAAAATTAAAAAGTGTTTTTTTAATTTAAACCAAACCTTCATTATACAGCCATAAAATCCAGTTAAAAGTAATCACGTTTTTTACCAAATAGCTTTACGTTAAGTGAACAGGGAATAATTATATTTAATAAAATTCCATATATATATATATATACATCAATATGCAGTGTTTCCGTAGACCTGAAAATATCAGAGAATTTCAAAAGTGTGATTTCTAGGCCTAAAACAAATTAAAATCATAAAAGATCATGAGAATGTCATGTTATAAAAATGATTTTCTCAAATATATACATATACATACAGTCAAACCACAATTTATTCAGATACCTTCAACATTTCTCACATCATCTGTTTATTAATTTTGATGTTTAATTTTGTTCGGTCTGTGGTGTAAAAAGGTCGCATTAGCAGTTAAAGAAAAAACACTTAAGCAAAACATGGTCAGGTCAAACTGTCTGAATAATTTTTTGTCCCAAATTTTTATCAATTTTACTGGTAGTCCACTGTATGAATAATTTTTTGGGTGTACAGTATGTCACAGTTTACTTTATTTTGCTATCCTCACTTACATAAATTAACAATAGTGTCCTGCACCCATTAGTAAAATAAATATCAAAAATTATATCTGGTGTCTGAATAATTTTGATAATTTTTGGTTTGACTATCTATATCTGGATCTATGTCAATATTTATATATATAAATATATATATTATTATTATTATATATTTTTATTATATATTTTTATTTTATTTATTTTATTATTTTTTTACTTAAAGATGCCATGCAATTTAAAAAAAAAAATAAATATATATATATATAAAATGCTAAGTGACATTGAATTACAGTTTTTAATTGATTCAGTGAATTTACCAACTCTAACATTATTTTTAAATTTAAATCTGTAAGTGCTGTCAAACTCGAGAATTGTGAAATCATGAGAATTTACTGTTTTTAAGAAAATTAATTATCCAAATTAAAATTACTTCACTATACAATGTTTCTAAATATTATAGCACCAACAACATATTTGCAAACATGCCGTGAATATCCGATATATCGCCCAGCCCTAGTTGTTGCTGTGATTGAGTGGCTTGTAGACTCTCTCCTTTGTGGTGAAGGTGTTTCTTCAGTAGAGTAGTTTTTTTCCCTATATCCTCTATTACCTGCTTGCTGAAGTTCCCTGTCCGAGCCCTTTGGGACGTGTCTCAGCGGATGCATGTGTGTGTTTATTTCCCTGTGCACTGCATATTATTTGACCTGCGTTCCTGTGTGTGTCCACAGGAGTTGATTCCTCTTATTCTGTGTACGGCCTGCCTGCATCCCGAGCCCAAAGAAAGAGACCAGCTACTGCACATCCTCTTTAATCTTATCAAGAGACCTGACGATGAGCAGAGGTGTGTGCGCATTTGGGCATCTGCGCATGTGTAAACTGACCAAAAAAATCGGTTTTGTAATGAGTTTGATAACACTCTGCTGTAATCTTCCTCTCCAGGCAGATGATTCTGACCGGGTGTGTGGCATTCGCCCAACATGTGGGTCCCACTCGGGTGGAAGCCGAACTCTTGCCACAGTGCTGGGAACAGGTTAGTTCTGTACTCATACACACACTCACCACATAAAAAAAAAGCAGGAATTCCTTTGTGGGCACACTCTGTCATTCACACAAACCAAATGGTCAAAACAACAATTTTGTAACATCCTGTGAACTTTATCTATACATCTGTAATAGTTTTCATATGTGAAAAGGTTAGCCAGTCAAAGCATGGCTGATTTACATATAGAAGATGCAGCGGCACAATAAACTACTGTTTATTAGGGTTAGAGGAAGTGTAAAAATGTCATGGAAAACTACATTTATAACTTTTTGGTGTCATAATTTTACTAAGTAAAAAAGTACAACGGAAGTGTAGACTATGGCGCATAAATGGTTTTTGGACATTTAAGTCACTTCAATATTTTTGAGCATGTTTAGCTTTTACTTGATCACTTTCAATTTTTTTATCTTTTTGGAATGGGTTATTTTAATATTGGAATCTATTTAGAATGGAGTCTTACTCTTAATAATAGAATATTTTAACCTTTTTACAGTGGAATCTTTATAATGGAATATTTGAACATTTTTACAGTGGAATCTATGTAACAGAATTTTAAAATCTTTTTATAATAGCATATTTGAATCTATTTAGAATGTAATCTTGATAATAGAATATTTGAATAATTATTTTTTTAAACTTTAAAGAATCTCTCGAAATGTAATTAAAGACTTTAGTACTTAGATTTCTGTGGACATAGTAAACATAATTGAATACTGAAATTTCAAATATATATATTTTTAATACTTTAGTCCTTTTTTTAATACTTTAGTCTTTTAAGACTGTTTTTGTTATTAGAAAAATACAGAAAAAAATGCGTAATAATTTAATTACATATTATTTATTTTTCTTTCAACCTTTGTAGATTTTAATAATTAAACTTTAGTTTGTCAAAAAGTACCCTTAAAGTGTGTTAAAGGGATAGTTCACCCAAAAATGAAAATTCTGTCATTAATTGCTCAACTTTATTTACCAAACCCATAAGACCTTTGTTCGCATGCGTCATGGCATCGAAGACTGAAACGCAAGAGAAGAAGTGGTGAATAAAGTGATTATTATTTTTTTCTTAGCACACAAAAATTCTCGCAGCTTCATAAAATTATGTTTGTACTACTGATGTCCCATGGACTATTTAAACAATGTCCTTACTACCTTTCTGGGCCTTGAACATGTCAGTTGTGTTGCTGTCTATGCAGGGTCAGAAACCTCTCAGATTTCATCAAAAATATCTTACTTTGTGTTCCGAAGATAAACGAAGGTCTTACAGGTTTGGTGAGTAATTACTGACAAAATTTTAGTTTTTGTGTGAACTATCCCTTTAAAAGTAATTAAAAAATGTAAAAGTAATTACCAAATGGTTCAGAAAGCTTTTATCCATTATGCATTTCTGAATATTCTATCATTTCTATGATGGCTCTCAGACATAAAGTGTGATTTTAAATTGTCCAAAAACATTTGAAGCTATTGTAGATCATGCTCAGTCCATGGCTTGGTACACATCCCCATGTTTACTGTTAGTTTTTAAGTAAACTCTCAAAAGTACAGTACATTCGCAACTCCCCACATGGAAACCTGTTTCCGCTGAGGAAATAACCTAAACAAGTTCAGCGTTTAACACTGAAAAATATGAGCTAATGTGGTTTACAGATGGTACGGGTGGGTATGCAGTCCTGCGGTCAGAGCTGGAACTGACGCTGCCGTGTTGTGTCTTGTGCTGTCTGTGTACGTCTGTGTCACATGTGTGTTTCTCTCGCTCAGATCAACCACAAGTATCCAGAGAGAAGACTTCTGGTGGCGGAAGCATGTGGAGCCCTGGCCCCTTATTTACCCGTAAGAGACTCCGTTCCTCTAAATATAAAAGCAGTCTAACTGGGACACATTAATCATGTTCACCTTTCAACAATGTCACAGTTAGTGATCGCTAAAACACTAGACGTCCAAGATCACACTAGCCAAACTGCGGTGAGTAGTAGTCAAGCAAGAGCATGCTGAAATAATCAAATAATAATTATCAAATAATCAAACCGTCGAATGTCAGCATAGTGCAGAATCTGTTCACATTTGTGTCCACTTTGATCATGTGTTTGTGTTGCTATGGAGGAATGTTTTGTTTACAGTGGCTGTACATCATAGAGTTATGGTCGGAACTCTCAGCAGGCTGTTCATCTAGTGCTATAAAACAGCCTTAGAATCATTTTAGATTGGAATCTTTGAATCCTTTTTGCATTTTAATATTTACAATGTAGTATTTTAATTTTAATTTTTTTTAGACTCAAATGATCAGATCTTTTATATTTGACTCTTTCAAATGGAATCTTTTGAATCGATTTTTAGCATTTAATATAGCATTTTCTGAATTCATTTAGAATAGAAACAAATGAGCATTTCGTAAATGAATATTTCAAATCATTTTCAAATGTTATATTTGAATATGGAGTCTTTCAATCTTCTCCGAGTTGCATATTTATTTAGGATAACATTTTCCAGTCTTTGAAATTATGGTTTTGAGATTAGTAAGATTTTTATTTATATTTATTTTAAAGAAATTAATACTTTTATTCAGCAAAGACATGTTACATTGATCAAAAACAGACTTGGGTTTAGAATGGAATCTTTGAATCTATTTAGAATGGAATCTTTATAATGAAATATTTGAATATTTTTTCCATTCTAAACACTTAGTAAGCAGTTCATCTATTAAAACAGCCTTAGAAACAATTTAGAACTGGATCTGTAGACTAGATTCTTTGAATCCTTTTTGCATTTAATCTTTACAATAGAATCTTTTGAATCTTTTAAAATGTATATTTAGACTTAAATGGCCAAATCTATTATATTTGTAAATCTTTTTTTTTTTTTTTTTTAGAATTTCATATTTAGAATGAAATCTTTAAATCCGTTTAGAATAGAATCAATTGAACATTTCATAATTGAATATTTTGAATCTAATTTTCACATCTGTTATACTGTATATGAATCTTGAGAATGAAGACTTTCAATCTTTTCTGAATTGCATATTTATTAAGAATACAATTGTCCAGTCTTTTACACTACTGTTCAACAGTTTGGGGTCAGTACTTTTACTTTTTAAAAGAAATTAATACTTTTATTCAGCAAAGGCACATTAAATTAATACAAAATGTGACCTGAAGACGTTTACATTCTTACAAATAGTTTATATTTCAAATAAATACTGTTCTTTTGAACTTTCTATTAAAAAAATAATTCTTTAAACAATGGTAATAATGAGTGTTTCTTGAGGTTTAGCGAGCTGCTCATTTATTAATGCTATGAATCACTAGCCTGTACATCTGAACTGATTTGGCTCAAACGGTGCTCTGATTGTTGGTGTTATGCCTTTTTTGCCTTTGTATGCTCCAGTCTATAATGGAGTGTCTGATGTTTACTCACTTCCTCATGAGTATGAACACTTAATCATTTATCCAAACACAGCAGAATACAAAAAAAGATGTTGTGTAGGCAATTCAGAGCTAGCATGGGAATACAAGTATGTGTGTGTGTCTACAGAAGGAGATCCGAAGCTCTCTGGTTCTGTCCATGCTCCAGCAAATGTTGACGGAAGATAAAGCCGATATGGTCCGAGAGGCCGTGGTGAAAAGTTTAGGCATCATAATGGGGTACATTGACGACCCAGACAAATACTCCCAGGTGTGTGCATGTTTTGATGCTCAAGCGCAATCCAGTGTTTCACACTTACTTTACTAGTGTTTTCTTATGTATGTCTGCTTTTTGTATATGGCTATGTAACAGGGCTTTGAGCTGATGCTGTTGTCTCTGGGCGACCCGTCGGAGAGGGTGGTCAGTGCCACCCACCAAGTGTTCATTCCTGCCTTCGCTGCCTGGTGCACAGAACTGAGCAACTTACAGTCCCAGCTCATGCCCTCCCTCCTCACACGCATCGAGAAGCTGCTCAAGGTGAAAACCAGCACGTACACACACACACTAACATCCTTGTGAAGACCTTTTCTTTTGTTTAGCATGTTTAGACTTCACCTGGCCTGTTTTGAATCTATATATAAAAAAAAATTCAATCTTTTCATAATTGAATATTTAGAATGGACTTTAATGGAACTTTATAATTTGGAGTGACACTTAAGAATCATTTTAGAAGTGAATTTTTAGATTGGAACCATGAAGGCTTTTTGAATTTAATATTTGCAAAATAATCTTTTAGATATTTTTTATTAAGACTCAAATAATCATAAGATTACATAAGAGACTCCTTTGAAAAACATTAAAAAATCTTAACTCCAAACTTTTAAACATTGTACATTTGAATCTGTAAAAAGGAATCTTGAATCCATAGAATGGAATGAATTGCTAGAATAAAATATTCTTTCTATAACTGACTCTTAAGAATGAAATATTTAGTATTTCAAACTTTCTTCAAGATTTTGCCAGGTTTTGGCAGTTTTTCTCAGGACATATAGAGACATTTTGTCCCCACTTAGCAAAATATATCCAGCACTACAGACATACTCTTTCCGTTATTTAATTCCTAAATTCCTCTCTTCCTCCAGCAGGGTGAATATGGTCTAGATGAACACAAGCTGCATGTGTATCTGTCAGCACTTCAGTCCCTCATCCCATCTCTGTTTGCGGTGCTGCTTCAGAACGCCCCCTTCACCAGCCGAGCCAAACTACAGGGAGACGTGCCTCCAATCGAGGGTGAGGGTTGGCCAACGTCAACACACGCACGTGTTTTTCGCTAACATTCTCAGTCAAGCCACGTTTAGCGATGCAGACCTGGCGCCTGACTCAGTGTAACTGTAGGGTTCCTGCCATGTTGAGGTTGCTCTCTGGTTTTGGGCTCACTATCAAAGTGCTCTTTCATTTACGCACGGCGGCTGTGTCAGATGATTTGCGCAGTTATGCTTTTTTGGTGTATTCTTGGTTTTAAAATCTGCTCGTGTGTGTGTGTGTGTGTGCATGTGACCTCGTAGTGACCCGGTTCCCGCGGCCAGTCTCCCCGTTGCAGGACGTGGCCACCATCGTGGGCAGCCGAGAGCAGTTGTCAGTTCTGCTGCAGTTATATGATCATCAGCTCCAACATGAAGGAACTACAGGATGGGACAGTTTGCTCTGGGTGGTCAACCAGTTGTAAGTTAATGTGTCACGCACACTCTTCCCCCTTTTGACCTCTGGTTTTTGCCATTTTTATTGAAGGTGGAGACAGGAACTTGGGTCACCCACTCATGTTGGAGCACCAGGCCACACCTCAGACATTCTAGAGCGTTAAATGGCATGCATATGTGTTCGTTAAAAAGAAACGGCTCATAAAAACACTTTACTTGATCTTTTGATATACTGTTAGAATTCATGATCCAAAGATTTCTCTTCATCCCACCCAGATTATTTAGAAGAAGGGAAAACTAAGGGTCAGAAAGTGTCAGATGACGTCGTCATAAAGAACATATTAAAATTTGGAATAGGCCACTCCAGATAAACTCAGTTAACTCCGTTAGCGTCAGTTAATTCTTATTCAAATTAAAATGAATAGGAATGAAAATAAAAAATATTTAGATAAATAAAATAATTAAAAATATTGTTTTAATAAAGTGTGTGTGTGTATATATTTGTATATTTATGTACACACATACTTTATAAAAAAAACATTTTTATTTTTAATTATTTTATCTATCTATCTATCCATCTATCCATCTATATATATATATATATAACCGAAAGACCCGTACCGAAATCTCGGCAGGAATACATGTACCGTTACACCCCTAATATATATATATATATTATAATATAATATAATTTATTTATTTTCTATTATTTAATTTTTTTCTATGTATTTATTACTTATTAAATAATTTATTAATTATATGTATATTTATTTATTATATATTTAAATAAAAACTATATTCCACTTTAACATGTTTTACGTTTATATATATATATATATATATATATATATATATATACAGTATATATAACCCCCCCCCCCCTTTTTTTTTTCCCCTTTTTGTATTAGTTAGCCAATCAGAACAGAGGTCATTAACATGTCAAAGTCCTAAAGGTATGAGCAGCACATTTAAGTGAGAGGGTTTATTTGTAGGAGTAAGTGACTGTAAAAAATAAAGGTACGATGGTGTGGTTAGGTACAATACGTTTGAAATTCTTTTAGTGACCGTATTAGGGCTGCAACAACTAATCGATAAAGTTGATTATGATTATGAAAATCATCGACAACGATTCTCATTATCGATTAGTCGGGTCTGCCCACAGTGCACGTCCAACTTCAGCCGGTTGCTCAAATTACAGCACTGAATAACACATTTCTATGGACAAAATGCATCTAAAAATAGTGGAGGAAACAGAATGAGATGCTGCGGGAGAAGTACGTGATCCAAGCTGCCCAAAACATGAGAATTCTTTATTTTAAGCTTTAAGTTAATGCATTAGAATAATGGCTTTCCCTGTCAGGCGCTTTGACACATGCGTGTTCGTCCTCAGCGCAAAAACTTTCAGTTTTACGGTCATATCCTTATCTATAAATGTCACAAATTCACATAAAGGTCCGTCCTGACAGGCTGTGTTAAGTTTAAAATACCGAATGAGCGGCGGTGCTGCGGGCGCGTGCTCGCGCGCAGACAGACGGAACACAGAGAGGAGACCATTAATAGGCTATTCAGCGCAAAAATATCCATTGTGCTGAAATATCTGTTGTTGAAAGTTAATTTAAGGTTTAAAAGTCAATATGCAGTGCGAATATTATATGAGAGCAGGAACTTTTAAGGGATAACAGCGTGTAATTGTCTGAATATAAATATGAGACGCTCCATACCCGCCTTTTACAGGATAAAGAGATGACAGTAAGACGTGACTGTGATCAAAGTGAACATGTGTTCCTGCAGAACATTACTCAACACTGAATTTGTGTTTGTATTTGTATTTATTATCTTTATTGTTATTTCATTTTTTAAGAGATTTAAAATATATTCACTATATACAATGCTTAACAAATTTATTAAAACAAATTTATGTAAGGTTTTTAACAAATTGTGTAAGGTTTGTGCCACTGCTGCTCTAAACTAACAGTATTGATGATTACCAAAATAATTTTTTAGCTTTCTGTATTGGTTAGTCCTCCAATATGCTCAAACTCTTTAGTAACAGTAGTAGACTATTTCTAATGCTATAATATAATTATTGCTGTTATCTATGAAAGAAAGGCAGAGCACTTTCACAGCCTTTCTCTGTTTTTTTGTCAATAAAATATATATAAAAATTTAATCCGATTAATCGAAAGAATAATCGGCCAACTAATCGATTATCAAAATAATCGTTAGTTGCAGCCCTAGATCGTATATGTATACATCTCACCATATGTTGCATGTAAATGCCTAAGTTTACCTACATTTGCAGTGGACCTGATTCTGCCTTTTTTCTCCAGTTTACCACAGCTTATAGAGATCGTAGGACGAATCAACGTCGCCTCATCCACCTGTGTGCACGAGTTCTCCAGGTTCTTCTGGAGATTATGTCGAACGTTTGGGAAAATCTTTACCAACACTAAGGTAGGACCAGGTCAAAGACATTCGCCATACACTGATCTATCACTGTAGCACCTTTTTTGTACTTTAAAAAAAAATTGTCCAAGTGAAGTAGCTAAATAGAGATTGTGCTGCAAATAGTCTGGCTCAGATACACAGTTCAGCAGTTTCAGTTTAATTTAGGTGTTGTTTTCCTCTCATTTTTGAAGGTAAAACCTCAGTTCCAAGAAATCCTGAGGCTATCTGAGGAGAATGTGGGTGAGTGACTGTTCACTTAACCAAAAATAATACTCCCGCTGTCAGGAGGGGCACACACACACACACACACACTCTTCGTCTCTATCTCTTTCCCATGCTGGAGACTTGTGTCAAATATGTGTTTTCACTCTTCATGGGATTTGGAAATGGAGCTTTTTCTTTCATTCTTTGAATGTTTGTTGAGTTAAAAAAAGTCTATGGTTAAAGTATCTGCCAACAAAACTGGGCATGTTGTGTCATTGTAACGGTTTGAATTTTGCTAAATTATTACCAGATGAGTTCAACTAATTCCTAACCGAGTGTTCAGTTATATGTTTAGAGATTGTAACACAGATTGTGTCCTGCAGACGCCTCCGCAGGAAATGGCATCCTTACGAAGGCTACGGTGCCGATCTATGCAACCGGAGTCCTGACGTGCTACAATCAGGTAGGAGCTTCACTGTACGCCTGGTGTGTGATGTCTTCATTCAGAAAAAGCCCCTCTCTGATGAAGTTGTTCGTTTCAGGAGGAGGACCGTAAACTCTTGGTTGGCTTTCTTGAGGATGTCATGACCACGCTGTCTCTATCCCATGCTCCCCTTGACAGTCTAAAGGCTTCATTTGTAGAGCTGGGGTGAGTGTCTGTCAGCACTGTTAAATCTGCAGCCAGGATGCATTTCTGCATGAGCTCATCTGAGGCTGCAATTCCTTTAAGCTGATGTAAAATGACTTGCTCTCGAGTGTCATGACCCCACCGTTGAGAGCACCTGTCAGTTTCTATGCACTAAAGCTTTATTAATTCATCCATTTGAAAGGAGTAATTCACACAAAAGTTAAAACTGTCATCATTTACTCACCCTCATGCTATTCCAAACCCATATGATTTTATTTTATTGGAACACAGAAGCAGATGTTTAACTGTAACCAGAGGCGGTCAAGCTCTAAAGAATGCAATTAAAAATGAGATCTCAGATATAAGACCTCATACTTTGCAGGGTGAGATTTATTTATTACTGTAAATATATAACTTTATATTTATAATTTTAAATATTTTTTATTATTTGCATGTATCATTTAAATGTAATATTTAATAGTTTTACAATTGTTTTCAAATATTTATAATTTTTTTACACATTTAAAGTTATTTACATTTTATAATTATTTTAAGAATTTTATTATTTAAAGTATTTTTTATTATTTTTGGTTGCACTTTATTTTAAGGTGTCCTTGTTACAGTGTAATTATACATTAAAGTACTAAGTAGTATTAATTAACTACATGTACTTACTATAAGGTTAGGATTAGGGTTTGTCTTAGGGTTACTTGCATGTACCTATGCATAATTATTTAATAGTTTTACATTATTTTAAAATATTTATTTTTTTACACATTTAAAATTATTTTAATTTTATAATTTACCTTTTAAAAATTTTAAAATAGTATTTTTTATTATTTGAAAGGTTTTAATTATATATTCAGATATTGAAAATTATTTGAAAATATAATTACACAAAATGTGTTTACACATTTATATTACTTTTACATTTAGAGTTGTATTTTATGATTTCATCGTGTTAAAAAAAATTAAATATTGTTTATTACACAATTTTTACTCAGATGGTTTTTTTTTTTTTTTTTTTTTTTTTTTTTTATGTTTGTAATTTTATTTTATTAAAAATGTATTACAAATAAAATTTGCAATAATAGCTGGAAGTTGTACAGTTATTTAAGAAACTTCCAAGAGCAGGAAAGGAAACTTTTTACTGCAAAACATTACAAATTGGTTTGTCTTTGTTTTTTCTTTACTTTTAAAGCTTTTTTACAAGCTTACTTTTCTTATTGATCGCAAGTAATTTTTGCAATTTCGACAGTTTCATCTACAGCGGTGGCCAAAATGGTTTTAAGTCAGGATTTTCTATCTTTTGCTGTAGTGTCTCTCATTTGACAGCATTTTTACACAAGTGCCTAAAACTTTTCACAGTACTGTAGCTTTGCAGATAGGTTTCTTGAAGCATCTTGGAGACGTTGCCACAGTTCTTCTGGATTTAGTCTGTCTCAAAACCATTTTTTAGCTGGTGAAAATACTAGTGTTCTAATCATTTTGGCCACCACTGTATATTAGCCAGTAAACTAATATTAGCTAATATTAAAGGAATAGTTCACCCAAAAATGAAAATTCTGTCATTAATTACTCACCCTCATGATTCTTTAGGTAAGATGACCTACCTTCATCTTCAGAACACAAATTAAAATATTTTTGTTGATTTTTTGATTCCATAGACAGCAACGTAACTGTCGCGTTCAAGGCTCAGAAAGGTAGTAAGGACATATAGTCCAGAATTTACATTTATGGGTGAACTATCCCTTTAAATGTTTAAGTTACTATAAACTTAATACTAAACTTTTAAATGTAATACTGAAGTTTAAAAGGTTGACAAGCAGAATTCCAAACTGAATGTCACATAAAACCAAATGTTTACATTTGCAAGACATAAACGCGTACATACCGGCCCCAGGCCAGTAGGTCATCCTTGAAGTTGAGCCCTGCATAAACTGACAATAATGGTTTAAGCACTTTAGTACAAAAATAACATGTCCCAATTTGTTAGACTCCCGTATCCTGATGATCTAATGCAGCAGACGTTTCATGCTAATGGCACTCTAACTGACTAGAAGATCAGGTTTAGTAGGATCATCAACTGTCATTTTGTGATTACCCACTAAAACCGTTACTTCCTGTCTCCAGGGCAAACCCAGCGTATCATGAGCTTCTACTGACGGTGCTTTGGTATGGAGTGGTCCATACATCTGCACTGGTACGCTGCACCGCTGCACGCATGTTCGAGGTAAGCCCTTCCTCCAGTTCCCGCTTCAAACATTGCCATGCATATTTTACTTAGCCATAAAGTTAATAAATACTTCCAATGTCCTTAAGTTTATGTTTAAAGACATTTAACATCCTCCAGGCCAGTCAAATGATTTGTTTTATTACCTAATGCTTTGTTTTTAATGCAAATTTGCTGTAATATGATGTTAATGGTTGGTGTGAGGTGGTAAATGTGTATTTTCAGAGCTCTCCACACTCCCTCTAGGGCCCCCTTGTGCCTTGTCATCCCTGTTTACTTGTTTTTGAAGTCGTTGCAGCTTTAAAGCATTCTTACGTCTTTTGCACCTCAGCACGCTTGCTATTGCCATTCAAAAATTACGTAACGACCCCCACATTTCATCCCCCCACCCTGTTGTAAGTTGTTAATGAAGGTTCGAGGAGTGTTCAGAAACTCTTCCATATGAGAAACCCCCTTCTCCTCATCTGTGGTCATAGCTTAAGTTAAATATGCCTGGCCTCTTTAGCCCTTCATTTTGTTTAATTTATCTGTGTAGCGCCTCCTTGGGCTTCTGTCATGTTTTTTGTTGTATGTCTGCGCTGTTTTTTAGTTTGTTACCGTTGTTTCTTTTTTGTGTTCTTTTGTTTCTCTCTCTTTCTCTCTGCGGTGTTCCATGACACTCTGCTCGCTCTTTCCATGCATCCTGTGACATCACCCCTGCTCTGACCAATCAGCTGTTGGTGAAGGGGGTGAATGAAACTCTAGTAGCTCAGAGAGTTGTTCCAGCACTTATCACTCTCTCCAGTGATCCTGAAATGTAAGTCTCCTCCTGCCTCCTTCATCCATGCACCTCCCTCTGCCTTGGTTCTCTCAGGAGGCCACAACTTTATTAGCGCCCCCTCAAGCGAGCACCGCCTACCTGAGGCAAGATTTAAATGGTTCACAAAATTAATCTCATGTTAAAAATATTGCTGTTTTATTTAAACAGTCGAAATGTCACCTTAAAATAAAAAATAAATAAAAATAGATGAGGATGATGAATATTTTTTTCCATTATGATTTTATCATTTTCATCACATTGAAACAAGTTTGCATATCAAAATGTGGAAATAAAATCTCATTCTAATAACTGTAATATATTAATGAAAGCAAACCTCTTTGGTTTTTTTTTTACAACAAAAAAAACAATATATAACTAATACTACCATGATGTATACTTAAAATTTTAATGGAAAATATAATTTAATTTATTTTTTTATTTTTATTTATTTAATTTAAAAAAAAATTTAAACACTAAATTATTTATTTATTTATTGCATTATGAATAGGCTTCTGACATCCGGAGGGTTAACTGTGCTTAATTGCTTTGAAAATTGCTATGAAAATAGTGTCATAATGCCAAAATAATTTTATTTTAATTTTATTTTGAGTCTGGAATATGGTCCAGGCATTATTTATACATTATTTTATTTAATTTCTGTATGTATTTTTCTCAGTACAATAATTTATTTGCATTATAATAAGTTACTAACCAACAGAGGGTTAAATGTGCTTAATTGCTACAAACATAGTCATAATACAAATAAATCTAAAATAGGCTTTTTATTATTATAAAAAATACGAAAATTATTTTTACACATAATTTTTGATTATTTTATATTTTTTATTTTATTCTTTTATTTTGAGGTTGAAATATGCCCCTATGTATACATATTTGTTTTTGAAATATACCATTGTTAACCATCGTTCCGGTTGATATAATTAATCCTTGTATGTACATGATTTGTAATTCATGCTGATGTTATGTCAGTGCGAAAGTGTATATCTGGCTTTCTTGATGAAACCAAGGCTTGAGAGACAGTGCTTATTTTGTTTATGTCTCACATGCTCCGTGTACTAACATCCTTCGTTCAGGCTACACTAATCGCCGCATGCATGGAGAAGCTGCCTGCTTTCCACAATCCATTCATCCTTTCATTCAGCATATTTGTGTCCATCCATGTGGCCCGTGGCATGTTTGGCTGCCAGTCACTCGTTCCCAAGGCCCCCCTAGCACTACAGTCTCCTCTACCACCCCCCTTCCCTGCTAGGTTCTTGGCCATTTGTGTTTGACCCCCCCGTCTCTCTTTTGCATCTGACTGGTTTGCAGCTGATTCTTCGAGGCATGAGCGAAGCCTTAATTGACAAGCGAGTAGCCCCGGCCCTTATTACCTTGTGCAGTGGTCCTGAATTGTGAGTTAACCGCAGCTATGAGACACTTTAAAAACCAAATATCATGTCTCCTCTCCGCATTCTCTTGGTTGGATTTTTTTATTTTTTATTTTCTGGGGGGGGTTTGGATATTTGTTGTCTGTTTGTTTCTGTTTTGGTTTTCATACTGACATGGGAATGATCATGTGACATTAATCATCTTGCTTACCACATATTCCATCAAGTGATTGGCATCTCATGGTTCTGTTCCATTCATGCATCTTTTATCATTTTAGTGGGTAATTGAATGGTTTCTTTTGGATGTGTATTGATGGATTTTCTGCTTTCAGCTCAGTGAGGATATCAACAATACCTGCCTTCGGAACTATTATGGAAACCGTAACGCAAAAAGAGGTACGAGCCTTCCATGTTACAAACACCCACACAACCCACATATATTTGTCAATTTTAAAGTATTTAAATCTCCAGTTTATTGAAAAATGTATATGTTTGGTTATTGTTATATAATATCTTATGTAATAATATAAAATAAAAAAATCCCAACACCGTTCTGGGCTTTAAAAAAAATAAAAATTTATTTATTTATTTATCCCAGAACGGTGTTGGGATTTATTATATATATATATATATATATATATATATATATATATATAAAGAAATTGTATATATCTATATATACATATATAAATACAACACAACACACACATATTTGTCCATTTTAAAGTATTTAAATATCTGAATTATTGAAAAATTTATGTTTGGGAATTGTTATACACATATATGTAATATAAAAAAAAAAATAATCCCAACAGAACAAAGTTCTGGGCTTTAAATACAACATGAAATGAAAATTATCAAATAAATAAATGTATATATTTATTATATATATTATACATAATTATATATTTACTATTATTTACAGCAAAAATAAATGTCTAAAAATATAATTAAATATAAATTTGGACTAAGGTTTACAAACTATATAGAGAAGGTCTTGTTTATTTTTGTGTCGTGTGTTTATTAGCTGCTAGAGAGAGTGAAAATGCAGCTGGCCTCTTTTCTGGAAGACCCCCAGTATCAGGACCAGCATTCTTTGCACATGGAAATCATCAAAACATTTGGAAGAGTAGGACCCAACGCAGAGCCACGCTTCAGAGATGAATGTGAGCATCATCACTATAGTCACTTGCATATGCAAAGTTTTTCACTGTTTGCACAGAGAAAAACACCATAGCGTGTTGTAATATGTTGATAACAGTAGCGTCATGCTTCTGCCCTTTAGTGCCCATACATTATAATGTGGCAGAAGTATTTTCTGTTTCTTTCATGTCCTGTTCTCTCTCTGTCTGTTTTTTTCCACAGTTGTTCTTCCTCATTTGCACAAACTGTCTCTGTGCAACAACCAGCAGACAGTGGAGAGTAAAAGAATTGACATTGCCACTCAACTGTTTGAGGCATACAGCGCCTTATCCTGCTGTTGTATCCTTTATATATTTCTGAATTTGACTTCTAATTGTGTGTTTAGAACCACCTTTCAACTTGTCTTACATAGCAAGGTTTTGACTATTAGCATGAAAGAAATACTTTACCTAAAAATGTATGAAAAATGTACTCAAACCATCAAAGGATGAAAATTTAGAAGAAGTTTGTTTTTCATCTGAACAGATTTGGAAAAATGTAGCATTACATCACTTGCTCACCAGTGGCTCCTCTGCAATGAATGGGTGCCGTCAGAATGAGAGTCCAAACAGTTGATAAAAACATTATAGTAATCCACAAATAATCCACACATCCAGTCTATCAATTAATGTCTTGTGAACCAAAATCTGCTTGTTTGTAAAAACCAAATATATATATATATATATATATATATATATATATTTTTTTTTATTTTTTTTTAATACTTGAACAACCTTCCTAAACCTTCACCTCTGTTGAAAATATGAGTCCTCTATACTTAGTATTTTATTATACGTAACACATAACCTATATTTTTTTAATTTTGTGTTTATTCATATCATTTTATACAATTCAGTTAATTGAAAAGCTGTTTGTCTAAATCAGCATCTGTTTCTCAGTGGGACAGCTCTTTAAAAACCTGAAATTTGCAGCCAATCAGATTGTAACTTGTCATTTTGCCAAGCCTTTGCTATTTTGGGGATACATCAGACAGTCCATGAGCAGTCAGGGCAATCATTTGGCTGACCATTTGAGGCTTTTTTCAACGAATCAGTCAAGTGTTTTTTTTGTTTTTGTAAGCCTCAGTAATGCCCAGCGGTTTGCATTTTTCTCTAAGAGGGAACATTTTGATTACAAATTGAAAACAGATAGACAGCGGGATTGGACTGTACACCTCTGCTGATGTTTGGGAGCAGAAGCCATATTTCACTGGTTTCTCTACTGATTTTGTGGCGTATGGCAGCTTGCACAGTATAACCACAGTTTTACCTCCAGTTTCAACTTAATAACAGATACTGAACACACAGTCTGTGTGGCCACTTTCTCTCTGTGCTTTTTGAGTTTTTGAGCGCTGGACAACTATTTAAGCTGGACGTGAGTCTCCATAGCTGGATTTGCATTCTCACTCTCTTTTTTTTCCCTTCTTTTCTTCTGAGAGCTTCGTCGTTGCGAAAATGTTTGCATATCCCACTGGCAGGGAAAGAAAGAAAATAAACCTCAGCCATTTTTGTACACTAAATTGCAGGGTGGATGGAAGAATTTGTCGTTAAATGCTCTGTGATGTTGTCTGTTTGAGTGAAGAGAGCCTAGCCCAGCCCTTTGGTCAGGATTCCCAGCACACATGCCTTTGCAGATGCTCTTTTGTCTTGTTCTCCCCCCCCATCTTTCTCTGTTTCATTTTATTTTTGTCTGCCGTGTCACAGTTGAGACCCCCTTGTAGCAGTGGCTTGCCCCCCAGGCAGTTTTGTAAAACCTCGTCCTGTCTGTGTTTTGAGGTTTTGCAACATGATCAATATGAGGTTGAGTCTGGATCGTGGACTGTATACTGGTGTGTATTTACTGTAAAAGTGCATGTCATTATGGGAAGGCGATAGGGGTTTAACAGTGCAAATTTCTCACGGTTCGGTTTATATCAAGTTTTGTGGTGGTCATGGTTTCGGTTTGGTCGCTTTTAGGGGTGCAGCGATCATCAGGCTGATACCAGTAACTCAAGTTAACACCGTGTTTGTTTCATTCATTTGCGGTTTTTAGTAGATTCAGCTGAATTACCACAGTTATTCTTGAAAATCAAAATTCATATACATTTTGAATTGGTATTTATATTTTCAGAGGCATTGTGAGCGGAGGTGTCAATTACATGTCCATTTAGTAAAAATTTAATATTTTGCTGTATTAAGAATATCTTTTCTTTTCACAGCAAATATTGATATATGTGGTTTAATTATCATTTATTGAAAATAATTAATTCATTGGTATATCATGTAATATCATGGTGTAATGTAATTCATTGGTACATCATTTAATTAATTTCACAAAAGATTAACAGCCATAATTGTAGGTCTAATATAGTTTTATATTTTGAATTACTTTTTTTTTTCAGTCTTTTGTTTTATGTTTTCACTCAATGACTATTAGTTTTATAGTATTTTTATTTTTCTTCAGTGTTTTAGTATTTTACTTAGTAATTTATTTACTGAAACATTTATAGATCAAAAGCCATAATTATAGGTTTATTATAGTATTACATTTTGAATTCGTCTTTTTTGTCGTTTTCACTCTATTTTCGTGTAGTTGTAGTTTTTTTCAATGTTTTATTGTTTCAATTTAATGAAATTATTAACAACCTTAATTATAGGTTGAGTATAGTTTTACATTTTAAGTAAGATTTTATTTTCATGTTTTGTTGAATTTTTCTGTGTTATATAGTTTAAATGCATTACATTTTTATTGGAGTTATAGTATTTTTGCGCTGTTGTGTATCAAAGACTAAAATTTTATTTGTCGCCATTTTAGGTTTTATTTTTAAAGTCATGTGATTTTACACACAGATATGTGTATTTATATTTATTTATTTATAGCAGCAGCTATTTGAACTAAGTGTAAATAGTGATAGAGGCTATTTACACTAAGTGAAAACAGCATATTTTCTTAGCGATATATGTTATTTACACTAAGTACAAATTGCGATGGATTTTATTTACACAAAGTGAAAATAGCTGTATTTTTTAGAGATATGCTATTTAAACTAAGTGAAAATTGCTATAGATTCTATTTACACTGTTAAAATAGCAGGATTTTCTGCTATTTATACTAGTTGCAAATAATATCTGCACCTCAGTATTGTAGTACAGTATGCAATAATAACGTATTGAGTGTAAATTATTCTTTTAATTCAAATGATTGTGTGTCATTACGTGTTTTACCATCTACACCACTGGAGCTGATGTTTGACGGTCGTTGACTGGCGTTGGTTGGCTGAGTTGGTGTAAATAGCCTCTGCCAACAAGGCGGGCTATTTGCACTTAGTGTAAATTGACACTCCGTATATTTATTTAATATTTTTTTTCTCCCCAAGTATGCATACCGAACTGTGTATATTTCACAGGTATATTTGACAGTCTTTTCTTAACTCCGGGGCTTTAGTTATTTCTGAAGAACTCATGGTGAATCATTTCCTCCCTGGACTGAGATGTTTGAGGACAGATATGGAGCAGCTCTCTCCGGAGCATGAGGTATAAAATCAACATTTCAAAAAACATTTTCATAATTGTTTCTTTTGTCATGTCTGTATGACACAACTACAACAACCACCCATAATTCTTAATTAAATACAGACCCATAACATTGTGTGCTTTTCCAAAGCCTGGTCTAGTCTTGTCGTCCTAACGTTTTATCACGTTGCATGTCATGTAACCCAATTTCTATTTATTTAATTTCCTTTGCCTAGTAATATCCAGCTGATGTGTGTGTGTCTGCGTGTATGTCAGACTTCCCAGCAGTGCTCTAAGAATACTCCCTCTTTTCCCGTTTGTCCTTTAGGTTATTCTCAGTTCCATGATAAAGGAGTGTGAAATAAAGGTGGAGAACAAAGGCATTGGAGAGGCACAAGGGTGAGAAGACAAACTCATTCATTTTATTCATACAGTCACCATGTTTAGTGTTCTTATTTACTGCAAATGGAGCCTCAAATCACTACATGTAAGAGGAAAATCTAATGAATAGTGTCTGCTTCTGTTTTAGTTTAAATAACTCCCTGGCCACAAAGCAAAACAAGCAAACAAGTGCTCATTCAGTAGCGGAGTAAAAATAAATAATTTCACAAGAGTTCTCAAGTACACCTACTCAGTCTTACAGTACTCAGGAAGGCTTTTTGCATGTTAATTTCCTCAACGATTTATCTGTCTGAGTTCAGCTTGGGTTTGACTCAGTGTCTCCACTGCTAGATAGTTCCCATCAGGCATTGCAGGCCGCTGGTTTAGCCACATGATTATTGCAAACCCGCTCCATTTGGGCTGTGCCTGTAGGCCAATGGTACTTCTGCTTCATATTACACTTATAGCAGCTGTGTAAATCTACATGGACACATACACTGTTATTTATCTAATATTTCCACTCCAAATTTGCTGCTGACTGTTTTTTTTTTTTCTTTCTTATATGAAACGTAGTATAATATGCACTAAATGGATTTTTATTTGCTGAAGTTTGCAATTTTCAAGAGTTGAATGACTTTGTGAAGAAGTGAGAGGGTACAGTCAGATTTTTGCTTGCTAAGGACTCTAACTGAGGTTTCCAAAACGAAACATACCCAGCTTGCGAACACGTGTGGCACTCTTTAAAACCTTTAACCTAAAGATGTGGCTTGATTATAAACAGCACTTGTCTTTTAAATTTCACAGTTGGTGTCGTAGCAACGCTTCCAGTGGTTTTGTTGAGATATTTATAAATGTTGGAACTTTATAACTGCAGTGAAGTCTATCATTGTGACTGTCACTACAAGTCATGATATATCAGTTGAGTCTGCCTCTCACAAATGGTGTGGGTTGTTCTGCCGTGGGTTATCCGGGATCTTTTTTTTATTTAATTAGTTGGGCGGGTGACATTTTAAAGCATGAATGTTTAGGGGAAACAAGTTCAAGAGCAAGATGTAAAAAAAGATACAAAAGACAAAGTGATTTACTGAGTTTATGGTGTTTTTAACCATAAAACATAGATGGTGGTAAAATCTTCACTCAAAAATGATTCTGTTCATCACATAACTGTGTTATTTATTTTGCATGACCTTGCAAAGTTTTATTCACACCCAATCTGCCAAAATGTGAGAATGGATATATCATATATACAACTACTATATTGCGAAAAAATGATCAAAGAACCAGAAAAAACCTGTCACTCACAGTTTTCACAAAAATATTGAGCAGCACAACAGTTTTCAGCTTAGATAATAATAAGAAAATTCAGCTTTGCCTAAACAGGAAGAAATTACATTTAAACATTAAGTTTGTAAGTTCACAGTAATTTAGGTCTTAATTGAAAGCAAACAGCTGAGAAAGAAAACACATGTGTAACAGTATTTTGGATCCGGGCAGCTCTTAAAGTGACAGCAGTCTAATATTCCTGCTGTCTGTCATTCATGTTAATCAAGCAACAAAAGAGAGAAAATCTCTCACTGCCCCTGCTCTTGACTAAATCACTTTTGTAACTTTAAGAAGAAATACATATTTAATTAACACTGAAGAAAATGCAATATTTTTATACATTTGATTTACTTTATACAGTGTATGTAGCATTTCTTATTTATTTGTTCTACTGTAGGAGTTTTTTTTTTGTCCTATTGCTTCTAATTCAAAACTTTATTCAAATTCTAAATGGATTATGTAAGCCTAGAAAGCCAGCAAATAACACTTGCATCTAATCACAAATAAGCCCTCACTTAATTTTATCGTGATCTCACAATGTTTCATTACAATCAATGAAGCTCTTATTTACATCGTGTTACACTTAGCTACAATGAGAGGATTCGCGAGCATGCAGGCAAAAATTCGGCATTTAGAGGTTTGTGAATTCTGACTAACTTGACCGCAGTGGCCAATCACAGGTGTTCAATCAACAGATATGTCTGTGACTTACTACACCACTCAATGCAACAAAAAACATTTTGTAAATAGAAACATTTGATGCTTTCCAGAGCGCAAACACAAATACGCACTGGAGCCTTTACCAAATTTGTTTAGCCAATATCCTATTATTACAGTTTAACTGGGGCTGCTTTTGACTCCGTGAGAAAGTAGACGTGTGGCATGAGAGCGTGAGAACAGTGTCAATTGCGAGTTTCTAGATAGATAGATAGATAGATAGATTGCAAATTTTGTATCATGTAGCTTTTAAGTAACATCTATTTTAACTGATTATTAACAGTTAATATTGACCACTCATATTGTACCAAAATATTAACAGAAAGCACGAAAGCACTTAAGATAGATGTTTCCGTTTGTGTACGTGTAATATGGTAGTACTGTAGTTTTGTTGAAATAGGCCGGTCTTGTAAATACACCTGTTTATGGTAATCCTTCAGTGTACACACTGCATTGATGGTTTATTTTACCGTTTTAATTTAATTGGCAAATTATAGCTGATTATTTTTAAAATTACATATTTATACAGAAATATGAGTATGTTGCTTTCTAGTGATAATGAAAGTGGTTTGTTGAATTAAGGCCCATTCACAGCAAGTACAATAACGATAAAGATATAGTTCTAAAAAGAATAGTGTCCACACCACAGCTGTTTAACGATAAAGGCACAGCGAAACGATATCATTGGAATCACTTTCAGAACTTTTTTTTTTCAGCTGATGAATGATAAAAAACATTGACATCCAATCAGAATCCATCCTGCTGTAACTAGCTCGAGAATTTAAAGCAGCAGACGAGCATGTGCTGAGAATAGACAGACGATTTCGTTCTCTGGTGTGGACATTAATATCGTTATCTTTATAGTTATCTTTAGTTGTCATTCTTGGTGTGAACGGGCCTTTAGAATCAGTTAATTGAAAAGTTACTCATCCGTTAAGGGCGTTTCACACTGGGCGCGATGCAAAAGAGCGAGGCGAATCATCAATGAATGGCTCTTTCACACCGAGTGCGAAGCGATTGATCACCTTCTGCTAATTCACGCCTGCACGCTAGGTGGCGCCAACCAGCAATGCGTTATGTATCTCGAATATGGATTTAACATCGTATGCTGCTCAGTGTACAACATTAAATTAAGATAAATAAAGTTTGGTTCTACACTAGAAGCACAAACTATCTATAATGCTTACAATAATACATCCTAAAATCTAATTAAAGGTACAAGTAGCATCAAGCTACACTTTAAAATGTATGTAATTATTAATGTAAGTTATTTGCTTAAAACTCACTTTAAAGCATCATCAAGTGCTTGTATTAACTTCCGATTGTGATCTATAGTCGATTTTGATTCTGTAATAGGCAGACATGCACTCTTTGTGTTTAATAACGCTACACTGCTTATCATTTGTCAACATCCTTTTATTGTTATAAAAATACTACGAGCTGCATACAAAACGCATACAGAAAATATATCGTCATAATCATATGTCTATTTGCTGTCATATTTCATGTGTAGAAAAATGTTTCACTAATTTTTTAATACGGAAGATCTAGAGAGTGAACGCGCTCTGAGGCTTTGACTCATATAACACTCGCGCATGTGGAAGAAAACAGACAGTGCTCTCCAGATCACATAGTTCAGTGGAGAATTAATAGAAATTATATTAAGAACATGTGAGAATAAATCTGTTCACAGATACCAATGATAACAAGAACTCAGCATCCTCTTCTCTCTCAGAATACTCTTCTTCGGTGTTTGTTTACACTGGTTTTCGAAACAGCGCCACCACTCTCGCTCAAATCTAATTGGACGGCCCGTTTCGTTGCAGAGCGTTGGGGAAAAAAATCGACACACAGGACGAAAAAAAAAAAAATTCCTCGCTTTTTCGTGCCACGAATGACTGCGCCTAGTGTGAACAGCTATTGTTTAGATTCAAAAGTGTCATTGCGCCGAATTTTCGCGTTCAGTGTTAAAATGCCTTTACTTTCTAACTAAGTAACTAATCAGTTACTTTGAACTAATTTCCAGAAATGAATCAAACTTACACACTCTACCATAAGGTATCGTCTTTGCCAGTTTGGCCCTATCAGCAGCCAGTGCTTATATGACTCTTGATTGGTGGGTGGATTCTGACCTATGAATGCGGTGCTGTCTCTTTTCAGGTCCATCTCTATTGCAGCGAGTCTGGTGGGTGAGGACGCAAAGACCAAGTTTCTAAGTAAGATGGGCCAGCTGACCACCTCAGGTGCCATGCTGGCGAATGTTTTCCAGAGAAAGAAATAAGAGCTGCTTTGGGTGTTTCCCATGAACCCTCCACTTTCTTGGATCTCCTACTTGAAGTCAATCGTCTGCCTTTCTTTTGTTCATCTTTGATTTGATAGGCTATATTTTTAACATATTTATGTCTTAAATTTTTTCCAGCCTCCAAAGAAATTTGCACTCATGTTTCAATGTTTTCCATTTTTTTTTATTTCGATTTTATTTCAGAGGCTTATTTGCATCACTACACCTTTTTTTTTTTTTTTTTTTTTGGACAATGTGAACTTTATGAAATCAAAACAATGATTCCTTCCTCGTCTCTTGTTGTCTTTTATGTGTTGCTGTGTCTCTGGAGAATATTTTCTATGAGTGTGTAAAATTGTCCGGGGTTTTGTTTCTTTTTTTTGGATATGCTCCAACAGTTAATAACTGTAAAATACAGTGAATCGAGAGAAAAGTACCCATTATCATGTATATTTGAAAATTCGTGTCATAAGATAATAAAAAGCGAAGACCAGTTGTGTACTTATGTACTTCTGATTCAGTGTGTTGTCTCTTGGACTCTCTTTTAGATGTTTTTTTGCTTTCTTAGACGTCCGGCTTGACAGCAGTCATAATAAATCTGCACTTAAGTACTTCTGATACAACAAATCAGTAGCACATTGTTTGCATGAGGTTCATATCAGTTTATATACAGCATATCTCTAATGCAACTGAATTGTGCTGTTTATTTTACACTTCGACAGGTGTTACTACAATAAACACTTGGCCTTGAAAACCAACGAAAAAACTTGAGAAGATCAAAGCCGTGGCTTGTTTTTCCTCTGCATTTGGAGAAAAGGTTTCAAAGTTCAAGGGGCCCTTAATCACATGGTCAGCAGTTGGCGGGAGAAAATACTGCCATGATTCTACAGAATCCTTTGTGTTAGATCATTTATTGACTGAAGGAAAACTAAATTTGCATATTAATTTTAATTTTTAACTTTTGTGTTTACCCTCAGCGCTAGTGTAACTTTTATTCTTTCATGCAATTCATTATAAACGACAGAGCTCGTATTTGCATAAAATATTTTCTGTAGCACGAGGTGACCTGCGCATGATTTGGAGCTGATCTACAGTAGTATGTGGAAATTTCATCCGCAGGGATAAGTTACTCATGAGCTCCGGGCAAGAGTTGAAGAGGACTGAGAGTCAGATGCCAGGAACATTTCCAAACCCGGAGAGAAGAGAGAGCGGCTGCATAAAACCACGGGAACATTCTGCCTCTCCGTGTTTTTATTCCTGTTGCGTTGTTGACTGAGTGCATAACAAGACAGCAAACAGGAACTAAAAAGCTTTGAGTTCCGGCCAATATGCGACCACTTTGATGGCAAGTTATGAAGGGTTTTGGAGAGTGCCAGGTTCAGCCTGGGTTCCTCTCTTCTAAAGCTTGGCAATGTTAGCAAAAACATTTTACAGGTGGGAGGACATGAAAAATCAAAATTATGACATAATACTCATAATTATCTGAGTAGTCAAACTAGGAGATACTAAACCATAATTTGAGATAAAATGTCATAGAGATAAAAAGTTGCCATAAGTCATAATTATTACATAAAAGCCAAAACTATGAGTCTTAATATGGCATACTAAGCCATAACTATATGAGATAAAAAGTGATGTCAAACTTATAAAATAAAGGTGAAATTATGAGAAGTCATAGTTAGGACAGCTAAAATTGAGAGAAAAAGTTATTAAATGATGATACATAATTAACTTTATGTATTTATTGTGATAGTATTAATATAAGTAATAATTATTGTGACTTTTTAGCTCATTATTCTGGCTTAATATGTCTTATTTCGACTATTTTAACATTTTTCATAATTTTTTACTTTTAATGTCATGGTTTTGTCTTTTATTTTTAATCATTTTATTTATTTATTTTTTTTAAATTTATTTTTGGCATTCAAACTTGGGACGCCCATAGCGCAACGGCACTGTATGTCAGCGCACTGCCCACAAGGGTATCGGCACCAATTTAAATCATTTTATGTCATAATTGTTATTAATTGTCAAAATTGTTTCATGATTATGGCTTAGTATGTCATATTTTGACTTTTTAATTCAATTATTTAGTTAATCTTAGTTCATTATTATTTAATTTCTTCTCAGTTATTATTTAGAATGTCAAAGTTTTAACTTTTTATACAATAATTTAGATTTGTTTTATCTCAAAATTTTCATTTTGACATAAAAACACAGAATTATCTGATATTTAATAAGACTTCTTGACCTTAACACACACAGTGGTCAGTGTACTCTCTATGATGTCATTTCCTGTTCTATGTTTTAATGTTGGCTGCCCTACACTTTGATTTGCTGGACAAAACTTTTTGAAATTTTAAAAAGCAGGGAAGCACATTTTTGTTTCTATGTTCTATATACTGTATATACATGTGTATGTGAATGCATGTATGTACATGTATGTGTATAATTTACTTTTTTCAAATTTTCCTCATGTTGTTGCATCACAATGACTCTTTTTTGTTTATTTATGCCCCCCAAAACACAAAACATGCAATGTTTTTAATCATGAAAGCATAACATATTGACATAGGTTGGGTTGGTTCAGTGTTGTTTTTTCATGCTAGAACAATCAGTCTACTGTGACATCTCTATATCTGCCTGACATCGTAGGTTTGAAAGGCCTCCAGGAATTGAGGACACCATGTTCACCTGATTTGCATGTGGGGTGGTGTGGTAGCTGCATGAGGTAGAGTGCATGGATGCCAAAACATGCCCTTCAGCTTTACTGATGACTGTTATTCAAAGCAGGCAGCGGTGGCTTAAAGGAACAGACACGACAGCTTTGTTCATGAAAGCGAGAGGGATAGTGAATTAGTGAAACTTCTGGCAATGTTTCAAACACCCACACATACATACACGAAAGCATCGCTATCTGCCCCATTCACCCACTAAGACAGATGCCAAGTGAGCAATTATGAGCTGACAGTTAAACAAGATAAGAATTACGGGCAAACAACTCACAGTTTAACATTACATAGAATGACCTGCTCAGAGAGGCCACAAACTACTGGACCATTACTTTCTAATCTCATTAAGAAACATGTTATTCTTCTGAAAACTGTAAGTTCCAGGACCACAAAACAAGCCTTATCAGTTGAGGTTTGGAAGAGAAATTAAGGTTTATCTGCTGAAATTAATGGGAAAATGGGGTGATACCAAGTATAGGCCTGCAAAATATTTAATGCTCAAAATATGGGGTTTGACATAGTAAACACAATAAACAGTAAACTGCTGTATTTGCATTACAAACCAGTGTATTTATGATTATGATAATAAATATAAATACCAGTTTGCAATGTTTTGTACAACTAAAATCACTGGAAATGGCGGACCCTAGAAGCCTTGAACATTCAAGTTCAAAAATGGCTGCACCTGTTAAAAAATATGGACAGGTACAATTAAATATTCACTCACAAAAACGTATTAATAAAATAGTTATAAAATCTGATTAGATGAGCCGTGTCTAAAGCATTGTAAAATAGCCACACTCCAGGTGGCATAGCAACCATAAACAACCTAGCATTTGATTGGACGAAAATCTGTGTAGTGCAGGTTGAGTCTACACATAAACATTGCATTCTAAGTTCTAAGTATCTTGCAATTCTGAGTTTACATCTCGCAATTTTTTTTCCCCACCATGGAACAAAAATTAAAAAAGGTAGGCTAATTGCGACTTTTTATCTCACAGTTCTCACTTCTTTACTCACAATTTTTATCTCACAATTATAACTTTTCTTCTCAGTAGGCCTATTTATAGGCTATCTTTGCAAAAGCCTCTTTTTTTATAGCCTATGGCAGAAACAAGCTTCCATAAGTGAGGCTGTATTCAAAATTATATACTTGCTCTTTTCTAATGATAAACAATTATTAGAAATAATCAAATTATGAGTCATGTTATTTAGGTTCATCAACCACAGGAAATGGAGGGGCGAGTCAAGTGTATTGCATTGTGGGATACAATATTCCAGCATTATGCTTTGTTTCACGTACACTAACAATTATCTTCTATTTTTGATTTTGGGGGTTTTAAGGGTACCTCGCTGCTTAAAATTACAACGTATCTTCACTAAACGTGCTTGACGTGGCGCGGTGCAAACTACTACAGACATGAACGATAGAGACTGACAGTGATTGGTTATATGAATGTCACCCCGTTTATATGTGGAGTGTGGACTACTTTGATTACGAGAAATGGGAGGAGCGTGTGAGAAACTGAGCAGCTTCCACATGACTGTAGAGCAGTGGAAACACAGGGAGAGCTGCAGTCGAGGCGTGGGTGAGTGAACATCATGGGACATGCTCTCTGTGAATGAACTACAGCAGTCTGGAGCTTCATCCCTTCATCCCAGAGCGCGCGGACGTCTGCTGCTGAACCTGACTGGACAACACAACAGTACCGAAACTGAGATTACAGAGTCCTGTTTTAAAGTTTAGAAAAATGAGAGTGAATTTTTCAGCTAGTTGGATATTTCAAGGATGGATCACACACTTCGTTCTTGCTCTGTGCACGCAGGTAAGTTTGCTTACTATGTTTTTTTTTTTTTTGCAAATGATTAGAATACACCAAATTTTGTCTTTGAATTTAACGGAATTATAATAGGTAAACCGGGAATTTAATATTATGGGGAATTCTTATTTTGCACTCTGTTTACTTTTTGGCCACCACAATGCCAAACTGCCTTATTCCCCTCTATTTATTGCAGCGCTTTGTTGCGAGAACGGGTTGTGTACATTAACGATGTACGAATCGCGAATGACTCGTTCTTTTGAGTCGGACCTTTGCAATGAATCTCAAAAACCGCTCAGTCGCTTCGTCGTGTCAACAACTTACCCATCGCTCTCGGAAGATTCGTTAATATAAGCGCATTTGTAGTGAACTGAGGATTTGACTGGTGGGGCAAAAAGTAAGTAATAGCCGAATGGGGGGATGTTAAAGAATAAAACGCAATGCAAATATGTTTGTGACTTTATTGACTGTTTTGTCAACACGCGCACGAAACGAGTTGGGTTTAATAAACAACATTTAATATTTTCAGTCAAGTGAAGTAAATTAATTTTAACATTGTTTGACATTATTAAATCTAAGATTAATTATGGCTGCAACAAATTAAACTGGGACGCATTAATTAGAGTGAAGTCCAAATAATGACGCGATGACAAGAGAATTGATGAATCTTTTTTGAACCGGTTCATTGAAATGAACTGTTCAAAAGAACCGCTAACAGTTGGATGTCAAGTCACTAATTTAGTCTGTGGCTCAAAATTGAAAAGACATACCTAGACATAGGCATTTTTGACCGAAAGTGCTCTCTAGGTTGGCCTCTCAGGAAGTTTTGAGACACTTCCCCACTCTGTCCTTCTCTGCCAGATTATTCTGAACTTTTCCCTGGAATCTGAATTGTTGCACACTTTGAGGGGAACTCCATGTGGATGTGGATGTTTCTGGGACTGTGCTTTGTTCATGATGGTTTTAACCTTAAGTGTGCAGTGTTTTTTTTTTTTTAAATAAGAAATCATGAGGTAGATCTTTCCGCCAAATGTAAATTTGATACTCATCAAATGTAAATTATCATTACATTCCCAGGAATGGTGTAAAACTCCAGCTCAAAAACTCCAAAAATCTCAAAAACTTTTGCTCCATGCAAACATTTTGGGAAAAACCCTAATATGGGACAATGTCTGTTATAATCTGTGTGTGAAAACAGCAGATTTTACAGTTTTTTTCCCCCTTTTTGTCAAAGCCCATTTTCATTCATATTTTCATTCATTCAGTTGTTTTCTGAGTTATATAATGTTGTATCAGGTCAAAAGTTTTAACATGTTTTCTGTTGCATCACATGCAGGTCTAAACATGTGTTTGCCAGGTTGAATAGTTATGAAAGAAAACTCTGGAAACTTAATTCTGGAAACAGTGCTTGCCTCTTTCGACCTTTGATACTGAGGGGCATTTTCTTCAGATGATGGACAAGTGTTTTGTTAACTAATGGTTCTGTTAAACTAAATTAATTATAAATGACTTTTATTCATATATACAGTTCTAGTATACAGTAACACAGTATTGCTATCTTTTTGCATTCATAAACCGAATAAATGCAAGGCAGTGCACATGACTGAACTCATGTGAGTCATTAGGACTGTGAGTTATGATATCTGAGTGCTTCTGCTATATGCAGCGAGCTCCTGTGAGAAAAGATTTCTCTGTGTTCGGTGCATATTTTCTAACATATAATTTTTCAGGGCGTCACTGACCATGATCTTATATATTTAGTCAATGAAAATATGTTGCGTTGCCTGAGTATAGCCTTACATTCAAATGCAGAGGATCAGAAATGAACTCTGGACATTCCTTTGGGTTTCCTGGGTTTTTTCACATGCGTCCATCAAAAGTTCTTTAGGTTCTTCAGCAACGGTAGAAAAACCCTCAGAATTGCGTCTTCAACTATGTTTAATGTCTTGATAGAAACAAAGAGAAGATTATTTTCAAGTATTCAATGTATTGAATGTTTATTCTAATTTATTGTTTTACATTTTTTTAAATTCACATTTAGACACACTGTAGTAGGAATATATATATATATATATATATATATATATATATATCATCATCATCATCATCAAGGAATATAGAACACACTTGTTTCATTTGAATAAATTGGGTTTTCTTCCTGATGAATATGTTTTTTGTTTTAGTGAAGTGAACTAGTCCCTTGTTTAGACAAAGCTTGTTGTCATTAACAAATCTGATAAGGAAATTATATTTCCTCATGAATTTCCATGATACCCATGGATTTTCCTGAGATGATGGATATATCCATTGATCCATGATCAATCCCAGGAAACCTAAATAGGAAAAAGTTTTGCTTCTGCTTTTTTTTGTTTTGTTTTTGTTTTTGCTTGAGAGAGATAAAGAGAGCTTTCAAACCAGTCTTAAGTCGCTGGGGTATATTTGTAGCAATAGCCAAAATTACATTGTATGTGTCAAAATTATAGATTTTTTTTTTATACCAAAAATCATTAGGACATTAAGTAAAGATCATGTTCCATGAAGATATTTTGTAAATTTCTTACAGTAAATATATTAAAACTTAATTTTTGATTAGTAATATGCATTGCTAAGAACTTCATTTGGACAACTTTAAAGGCAATTTTCTCAATATTTCGATTTTTTTGCACCCTCAGATTCCAGATATTCAAATAGCTGTATCTCGGCCAAATATTGTCCTATCCAAACAAATCATACACCAATGGAAAACTTTCATATGATGTATAAATCTCAATTTTGAAAAAAATTGACCCTTATGATTGGTTTTGTGGTCCAGGGTCACATTTCGTAAATTGTCTTCTGTAGTCCCAATAAAGAATATTTCTCTTCCATTTCTATAATTTGAAAATATATGTTGGCTAGAATACAGAAAACTAAGGCTTTGCCCGTGTTGCTCATTTGAAAGCAATTATTATTATTTTTCACTGTGCTGGGCAAAAAAGTTGAATTTGAGCATTATTTCTACCTATTTTAACAGTCTACAAAGACGCACCTAGTACTTCAGCCAAGTCCTTTTCACCTCCACGAGAGCCCAGTATGCTGAGCTTGGCACTATTTTCTTTTTTTATTGTCTTTTACATGAGTGACGGATGGATTTTCTCAGATTTGCACTGAATTAAAGGATTGCATTTAATTCTGCCCTGCTGTTAAACCGTGGAATGCTTTTGTGGTATCTGGAGGGATGTGGGTGGTGTTTTTTTTTTTTTTTTTTGCTTTTCTTCTTGTTTTTTTTTTTCTTCCTCAGAGTTGGGCAATATCCCCCCACCATACACACACTCCCCCACTCTTTCATTCCCTGATGCTTTAACCACTCAAATGATCCTTATTCCTTGAAGATTCTCATTCCAACCAGAGCAAATGTTCAAACAGGCCAAACGTTGTGTAGTTTTGGACTGGAGATACAGTGACCCCAAAAAGTATTTGAACGCTTTAGCCGCACTTAAAAATGCCAGAATGCCATTGCATCAGATTACGAAATAAGCAACTGGCATGCATTTTTCAAGTAAAATAATAATGTAATGTTCAAAATTAAACGAAAAACTGGTCAAACTTTACTCCAGTCTTCGGTGTCACATCACCTTCAGAAATTATTCTCATATGCTGATTTGAAACAAACATTTGTTGTTATGAGTTGAAAAAAATGTGTGCTTCTCCCATGGTAAACATCTGTAACTAAAAACCTCCCATGGGTGACCTGTGAAACTCTCAAAACTGCACGATTAACTTAGTATCTCATCTGTTGAAGTGGCATGTTGCTGTAGTTTGGTCACAAGCATTTATAAGAGCCACTACGTTTGTTTAACTATTGTTGTAACTCTTAATTTCAGGCAGGACTGGCCATAAGCTGCCAACAAAATGAATATAAGCACAACGGGGGATGCTGCAGAAAATGTGAACCAGGTGAGCAGCAATACAGACTAGTTAATTATACTATGTAGAAGACACTATAAAACAATCCATTCATTCATTTTATGGTGTGTGAGTGAAGCCTGTCTGGGAAAAATAAGATCAGGTCTAAATCTGCTTGTTTTTCCCCATTTAAAAAGCAGAAGGATAAGAAAAGCGGAAGAGGCCTACACACACCCACACTAACTATAACCTACAATGACTTCCACTATACAATTCAAAGAATATCATCTTTTGCAATATGGATTCATTGACCTTTTCCAGTGACCAAAACAGCAAACACATTTACGTCTTTAGATGAGCAAACTTATTGTACAATATTTATTTCAATGCAGGAAAATACCTTTTCGCTCATTGTGATGGCAGTTCGAGCACAAAGTGCCTTGATTGTGGCCGTGAAGAATACCAGCCGGACTGGAACAGTGACACTAAATGTATTCCTCAGAAGTTCTGCGATGAAGGTCAGTGTCACTTACAGTTTTTCTCAGTAGCTTTGGTGCATTTCTCGAATCAGAAATTAAATTCATCTAGTCACTTGTGCACATCATAAAAGCAGTTTCTCATTCTTTTGAACAAGTTGCGATTGCTTTGCTACATTCATGCAACTGATTATGTACATTTGTCTGCTGTTTCCTACATTATGAGTTGCTATTGTCATGTTGCTCAAAATGTATTATATAGTTCTCTGTGCTATTGTCTTACCCCTCAAAATATCTAGGCATTAGTTCATCGTATAAGTCATTAAATGCAAAATGGTTGATCTAGTTGTCATAAACTAACATATTTTTTTTACACATTTCTATTAGACTTTTTGTAAATTTGCCATGAATTGTGCAAGTGAATCTTGACTCTCACTAACGAAGAGAATGTTGATCAACCAATGATAAACCAGTTCTCTGTAATAGCTCAAAGGTACATCTCATGAACCTTCCATTGGAAAGCATATATAGACAGAGGACAACACAAGAGTTACAAATTCTGACAGTGGACTTTCTATTTTTTTTTTCCCGCCTTTTTCTTTTCTACATCACAATGACGTTGTAATGTGTTTTTTTTTTTTTTTTTTTTGTCAGACCACTAGTAAAAGTGTTACTGTGAATCCTATCCAGTCTCTTTCAATCAATATCCCACTTACAGTAATGTGTCAATTTGTACTTTTGAAATGTACAGTATATATGGCATACATAAGAAGTGCAGCCTTCTGCATTCCAATACAGTAACTGTCATCCAGACTGTTGCCATAGTTTACATCAGGTAATACTAACAGAGTGCACTTTTATATTGACAAACATGACTAAGCATTTTGACTATATTGTTTGTGAACAATGACACAAGGACTTTTCATTCTGATGGCACTGATATGTTCATTGACATAAATACTTACTTTTGAGAGATGAGAAAATTGATTTGAGAAAGTGATTGATTTGAGAAAGTTGTTTGTGCGATTTGTTTTGAAAAATAACTTCTTTATTTGCAGACTTCTTTGCAAATATTAAGGATGATTCGAGAAATGCACAAAAGCAACTGAGAAAAACATAATATGTGTAAAAAAGGATATTGATTAATTGCGCATTATATTTTGACACCACACACTAATCATTCTCTACAGGTAAAGGATTTAACCGCACTCGTCCACGCAACTCCGTAGCGGCTGAACCGTGTCAGTGCAAGCAGGGTTTCCACTGCTCTCTGATCAACTGCGAATACTGTGAGGCCATTAAAAAATGTCCTGCAGGAGAAGGAGTCGTAATGGGTAAGAGCTTGTGGTGACTCTACACAGATTTGACAATGAAAAAGATTTGATCATTTTAATTCTTATTCTGGGGGAAAATATTGATAAAGGGATAGTTCATGACATGAATAACATGAAGGTGAGTAAATGATGACAGCATTTTCATTTTAGGGTGAACTATCCCTTTTATATGTTTATTCAAAAGTTTAAAGTGGGAGACATTAATCATATGCCTTATAGATGGATGAAGTGTACCCGTAATTGAGAGTGCAGTAAATCAGTGGCTGTTCCAGCTCTGTGGTTTTGAGCACAAGATTTAGTGCCAAATGGAAAGGAACATTATAATACAGTTCACAGAAATGGATCTGGACACGCTGTAGTTTACCATTTATCTTTAGCATCTTGACATTTACACTGTAATTAAAATTTAAAAGCATCACAAGGCTTTCTATAGTCTATGAATCTGTCTGGATAGATAGATTGATAAAATGATAGATAGATTGATAAAATGATAGATTGATAGATGGATGGATAGAATAGTAGATAGATTGATAAAATCTATCTACCACTGGTGTTCCTGTGGCTCAGTGGTAGAGCATTGCGTTAGCAGCGCAAAAGGTTGTGGGTTCAGTTCCCAGGGAACACACATACAGACAAAAAAAAATGTATAACCTGAATGCAATGTAAGTCGCTTTGGATAAAAGCGTCTGCTAAATGCATAAATGTAAATGTAATAAAATTATAGATTGATAGATGGATGGATAGAATGGTAGATAGATTGATAAAATTATAGATTGATAGATGGATGGATAGAATGGTAGATAGATTGATAGATGGATGGATAGAATGGTAGATAGATTGATAAAATTATAGATTGATAGATAGATGGATGGATGGATAGAATGGTAGATAGATAGAACGATAGATAGATAGATAGATTTATTGATAGATAAAACCGTAAATAGGTTGATAAAACGATAGATGTGTTGAGAAAACAATAGATAGATAGATAAAATGAAAGATAGAACGGTAGATAGATAAAATGAAAGAGAACGGTAGATAGATTGATAAAACGATAGATGGATTGATAAAACAATAGATTGATAAAATGAAAGATCTATGGATAGAGCAATAGAACTGTAGATGACAGAATGATAGATGGATAAAATTATGGATTGGTGGATAAATAGAAAGAATGATAGATAAATCAATGGATAGAATGATGGATAGATAAAATGGTAGATAGAAAGATGATGATGGATGATAGATGTATAGAACGTAAATATGTAAAAATGACGCTAAAACAGAAACACAAATGAGAAGGAAAATGAATGCAATTTAAGTTATTATTTAGGATAAATACCTGTAAAAATGTTCATTTGTCTATTGAAATTGTAAGTCTATAATCCTTAATCACTCTCTTATTTGTAGAGATGGGCAGAGCTTCCTGTGCACATTGTCAGTATGGATATTTCTCAGATTCCCCATCAACAGAAGCCTGCAAGAAATGGACAGAGTGAGTATGCCTCTAATCTAAGCTTAAACTCAATACAATAACAACTCCATAGGTTTAACAACAGCTGGGAGTGTATGCCACAAACATGCCTGTCCTCTGAGTCACACACACACAACTGTTCTTTAACTGCACTCATTTGCAAAGTCACAGCTCTCATTCTCACAGGCGGTGTTTGTCTGGGGAAGGTCTCAGGCGTGCCTGGTCATTTTTTAAAGCCCCCGCAGTCTTACCGCACTGTGGTATTATGATTAATTTCTCCACCACTTCCCCTAGAAAGAGCCTCTTTTCTTTTTGCTCTTTGTATTTGCGGTTCCTCTTAGAAGAGAAAATTGGGACTGATCAAACCAGAAGTGATCAGACTGTTGGGCTGCCCTCTGTTGATATGTCTAATTCTGTTCCAGTTGTAAAGCTTACAATATTTCCAAAGCGTATTCACTGTATTGATATGTCTAATTCTGTTCCAGTTGTAAAGCTTACAATATTTCCAAAGCGTATTCACTGTATTGATATGTCTAATTCTCTTCCAGTTGTAAAGCTATCGGCAAGACCGAGAAACAGCCAGGGACCTCTAAATCAGATGTGATGTGTGGAGTCCATTCTCCTGGTAGGTTATTTCAATTTTTTTGGATTTGTTGAATTGAATTCACCTTCACAGAGTGGTGTGATGAATAAACCTCCTCATCCTCCTCAGTTTTGACACCCTGGGTGGTGGTGGCCATCCTCTCGGTCATCATCGTGGTATCGCTGGTTGTTCTCTTCTTGTTTTGCTGTAAGGATAAGCTGAACTTCCTCTCAGGTAAATTTAGTTCAGGGTCATGTTTGTTTGGTACAGTTTGTGGTAGATTCTTGTCTATGTTGTTGATTAAAGCTTATTTTCTGACACCACAGTAAATCTACGTACCTGCGTCCAAAACCTGAAAGGAAGTAGGAATCAACAGGTAAGTAAGAATATCTGAAAACTGTAATAACTATATTAGCCTCCACAATAATGGACTACAACATTCTGATTATTTTAAGCACTTACAGAAGTAACATCGTCTGTTATTTTAAAAGCACAAGGAAAGCTTTTTCAAGCAGAATTGATTCTGATTGGCTGTCACTGTTTTTATGAGTCATCAGATGGAAAAAGACAAATAGACACCTATGGTACTCCATACATACCTGAGTCCAAAATAACCTGACCCAATAATGTGCATTTCATAGTTTCAAGTTTCATTCCTTTACTAAAGTATGTGCATTTTTTTTTTGTTGAAATTTGTATGTATCTCTTCTGGGTCAGATTGGACCTGTATGCATTCTGAGGGATACAACTTATATTTACTGATATAGTTATCGTGCTTAGTGTAACCGGCCCATACTAATTTTACTTTCTTTTAGGAAACTATGACTTCATACCACGGTGGTAACAGTCCACAAACCCTCCCTCTGATTTGCCAAGAACGAACCCCCCCAGAGTCCCTGATCACGTGTCCCAGCACCCAATTAACCATTCTTGATGAAACATCGACTTGCACAGAACAAGACCAGGACCGAGCAGAAACCTCGTCGGGCAGCTCCAGCGAGGACTACGGAGGTGGGTCTGCATCTCCTCTGTCGGGCAGCTCCTGCAGCTGTGCACTTTCCATGAAGGAGCCCATAGAGGTCGGAGAGAACGAGGACTGCAGTCAGCTGGTGGCCACGGGTTTGGCGACATGCTGCTCCTGCAGGCCAGAAGATGCCATCGGAGAAAACGTGCAGGTCGTCGGACTGAAAGAGCCTCTGCTGTGTGAGAGCTACTCGTCAGATGTCCTGCTGGATCTGCAACGCTCCCAGGAACTCTATCTGGACTACAGCAGCCCTGCTGGCAAAGAAGCCATGTCAGAGATGAGAGGCATCCAAGGGGACCGAGGTCCGGTCGAAGGGCTGTATAGACAGAACGAACCTTGTTGCTGCAGCATAGACTCCACCACCATTCCTCCTCTGCCGTCGGTCAGCGCTAATGACCAGGGCCTTTCGCTGATCCACAGTGATGACCACAAACTGTCCGACCCCGACGCGGACTTCCAGAACCAGTGCTCAGAATCGGCTCTCACATCTGGTAAGACATTAAAACGTGTGAAAATAGTGACAAAACAAATGAAAAGCTGTCTGTGCATCTGAGGTATTTGAAGCTGTTGCTTCATAGTGCAGTACACACGAATCTGTTAAACTCTTTAGCACATGTGTTTGTGTCAGATTTACAGGCACTGTCGTGCGATTCTATTCCAAATGGACAAATACAGTATGATATGATGAAAGATGGGAAATGATCAGCAACCTCAGTAATAGCAGGTCAAAGATGCACAGTGAAAACAACCCTAATAAAATGTGATTCTTTCTTTACTAATAGTTTTAGCTACTATTAGTAAATTATATGTGTATAAATAAATAATATATACAAATATTACAAATATATATAATCTAATATAGCCTATATATAATTTACAAACTCTACATATTATTCAATTATAAATATAATTGTATTTATATTGGGGAAAAGATGCATTGAATCGATCAAAAAGGACAGGAAAGACATTAAAATGTTACAAAAGATTTGTATTTTAAATAAATATTGTTCTTTCAAACTTTCTATTCATCAAAGAATCGTGTAACCACAAAAATATTAAGCAGCATAATTGTTTTCAATATAGATAATAATAAGATGTCTTGATATCTCAAGATATTCTTGAGCACCAAATCAGCATATTAGAATGATTTCTGAAGACTGAATGTGACACTGAAGACTGGAGTAATGATGCTGAAAATTCAGCTTTGCATCACACGGAATAAATTACATCTGAAACTATATTTAAATAGAAAAGTTATTTTAAATTGCAATAATATTTCACAGTATTACTGGTGAGCATAACAGATTTCTTTTAAAAACACTCAAAGTTTTGAACAGTAGTGTATATATTTTAAATAATTAATAATTATTATTTACATAATTTATAATCATAAGTATTGGCAAAATAAATCCTTACAGTTCAATAACACAGTGTCTGTACTCGTATTCCATCCTATTGTTATTAATTCCATTTCCGCAGAGGAATTACACAATATTTACACATGTAGTTCATTAGTGTTCTTCAGTAATATCTTGTAAATGTAAATACAGTAACCTGAACACTAAAATAAAGTGTCATGTCTTGTAGTAATAATTAGAACAAGCACATTCAGGTCATGTGCATTCCAGTAAGTCGTTTTTGTGAAAATATGGCAGGCAGCCACCGCAAAGAGTAGGTGTAGGGTCCTTTATGGACCAGTGGCAAAATGACTAAAAGATGTGTGAAACATGAGTCATTGATAGTCTGTGTGAATACTCAGAGAAAAAATAGGAACCATACAATCTGCTCATGTTGAATTTTTAAGTGGAAGGAAGCAATTTTGTTGCTCAAGAGGGGTCGACACAAATACAGCTTTTTGCCAATTCAGTGCTGACGTGGCATTATTAGCTTCCAGTTTGTAATGTAGACTATTTATGTGAACCACTAACATCTGAAGTAGTAGCGTAGTGTATTCACGTGTTTCAGCAAGACTACAAAGAAGTTTGCCTTGTACGAATGAAAAATACACATCTGGTTACATTAATATGCATAATGTTTAGCCTTAAAATGTTAGCGTTAGTCTTCCAGGGTTGTTATTAACTAAGACTACAACCATATACTATTACATTACACACACACACACACACACATAAATATGTTTACTTCTTTATATTTTATTTTATTTCATTTAGTTGCTGAAGCGTTGCTCATTTTTAAGTTACAGTTGAAGTACTAAAATAATTAAATAAACTAAATAATAAACTAAATAAACTATAACTAAAAACTAAAATGTAAAACAACAAAAACTTATAAAAATGAAAAACAACACAATTACTAAAACTAAGTAAAATGAAAATGAAATCAGAAAATCTAAAATGACTGAGATAACTAAAAATAAAACTTAATAAAATAAAAATAAAATAAAAAAATAATAAAAATGACAAACACAAAACAAAATATAAAAGATCTCAAATAAAAAGTAAAACCTAATACAAACTGTTTGTATAGACATTAAAAGAAAACAAAAACTAATAAAAATGTCAAAAACACAAAACAAAATTACTATAACTAAAATGAAAATGAAAACAGAAAATATAAAAAATTACTCATAACTAAAAACTAAGACATATTAAAAAATAAATCTAATAAAAATTACAGAACAAAACAAAAGTACAAAAACTTTCAAATTAAAATGGAAACAGAAAATATAAAAAATACTAAAATAATTACATACTAAAATAAAAGCTAATAAAAATGACAAAACACAATAAAATTGCCAATACTTTACATAAATTAAAAATGAAGACAATTCAATTCAAATTAAATTAATTAAGAAAATATAAAAATTACTAAAATAACTTAAAAAATAAAACTTAATAAAAAAATAAAGAAAACAAAAACTAATATAAAACACAAAACAAAATATAAAAATCTAAAATAAAAAGTAAAACCTAAAATAATTACATAGTAAAAAAATAAAAGCTAATAAAAATGACAAAAGCACAATAAAATTGCCAAAACTTCACATAAATTACAAATGAAGACAGAAAATATAAAAAATACTAAAATAACTTAAAAAATAAATGTAATAAAAAAAGCAAAGAAAACAGACTAATATAAAACAAAACCTAAAATAAAAAGTAAAACCTAATACAAACTGTATAAACATTAAAAGAAAACAAAAAATAATAAAAATGTCAAAAACACAAAACAAAATTTCTATAACTAAAATGAAAACAGAAAATATAAAACATTACTAAAATAACTAAAAACTAAAAAAAAAAAAAAAAATTACTAAACAATTTACTTAAAAAAAAAGTACATATATAAATAAATGATACTAAAATAACACTGGTGTTAATTTGTCTCCAGGAAAGGAATGAATATTTAGTTCATGGAAATATAATGTACTGTTTCTGCATCCTTCCTCTAACACTGGTTCTGATGCGCTGTCTATTTTTGTCAGGTCAGGTGACAGGAAACAACAACACTACTTTTATCTCCAGCGGGCAGGTGATGAACTTCAGCGGTGAGGTTATCGTGGTGTACGTCAGTCAAACGTCTCTGGGAAGCAGCGGAGGAACAGACGAACCCTTCAGCTGCCCGGTTCAGGAAGAATCCAACGATGACAGTCTTCAAAGCGAGCCCAAATCTAACATAACCACAACACCGCAGGCCAAGAGCAGGAACGGACACCTGGAAAAACACCTGCCCGTGCAGGAAATGACCAACGACTGGTCCTGGCAGAAATAAAAAGCTGCAAACATTTCCTACTAGACTGGAATTGACTTTGCCTCCTTTTTGATTCCAAATGATAACTATTGATTAATAACGGGCGTACGACAGCCTGTATAGCAACTCGAGTGCTATTTCATGAAAAATGCTATGCATTTGTTGACCTATGTATTTATATCATATAAATTAGGTACTTCTTTTCAGTCAGCTTTGAGAGGATCTCACTCTGATAGATCGGAGGACAAAAGTCAAGAACATTGACCCCAGAATGTCTCATTTTCAGACAATCTCTATGTTGAGGAGCCAAATAAAGAGCGGCTTGGTGCGACAAGAAGCCAAACTCAGGCCAAAGACGATGAAAACACAGCCAGATGAAGCACAAACACATCCACCACAACAAAAGCACCATGTTTTTCGTTGTCCCTTTCTCTTGGCCTTCTGAAACCGAGCAAGCACATCGTACCTCATGTGAGAACCGTTTTTGGATGATGGTTAAAAGATAGTAAAATGGGGTAAAATTTGTGGTGTTTATATTTTTAAAAAAACATATTTTGTAAATGTTAATCATTTTTGGGTTATTTATCGTGCTGATTTTGTGCCGACAAGTCAGTCTGACTGGAGCAGAACGTAATCACGAACATTATTATATATATATGGTGATTGAAAATCGATGTTCTGATTCATGAGTAATAGTGATTTTCTCCACCCATTACTGTAAATAAAGCTTGTTTGTATGAAACAATTTCTTTCCCTTAAATGAGAGTGATGGTATGAGAAAGGTATTTGGTTTAGTGATAAGCAGTGTTTATTGTTTGCGGTAAAACCTCTGTATTCCAGCAAAACCAATGTTGACATAAAGCCTTTATAAATAGCGGTGAATGGCTAGCAGCTGTCGCGAGCTCAATGCAAACATATACTCAGGAGCCGCGTGAGGTGAGAATTCCACCGAAGGCTGCTGGATGTTTAGCTGTGATTGGAATAATCATGAGTCTGGGATGGCAACAGAAACAAACACTGAGAAGTGTTGAGTTCTGTCTGCCAAAACAGGAAGTTATGACTGCTTTTAATGCGGTTCTTCTGCTCAAAGAGCCTTCAGGCACATTTGGTGACTCGTGACTAGCAATGTCGCGCCATCTAGTGGAACTGTACGCTACTGTAAGAAGAGTAGAGGTTATTAAACTTTTGCCCAAATGATGATTAGGTGAAATATAAAGGCATATCTATTTACAGAAAAACAGTAAGCATGACATTTTAAAGACAATGTTGTTTTCAAAATTAATTTATATGCCATTGCAATTTTTTATATATTTGAAAAATATTTTTCTACCCAATATTAGAGTAAAACATGTTCAATTCAGAATTTGTTTGTCTATACAATTTTCAGGTTTTGTCATTTTTACTGTTCATAATAAATATATTAAAGATACATATGTAAATACATGTGAATTAAATCATTTAGGCATCAGTATATGTATGGGTGGTTAGAAATTGTATTTGTTTATTAAGATATTTATTTTTTATATTATTCTTCATATATAACAATTCAAAGTCTGTCTTTCAGAAGTATTATTTCAGCACTGTTTAACTCGTTTTTATCAGAAATTATGCAATTAAAAATATTAAACAAACAAACAGTTTTCAGAAGGCTTTTCACAAATAATAATAATAATGTTTCTATTTTAAGTTGTTATTAATAGTAGCAGTAGTAGTATAACTATATATAAACTATACCTGATATATAACATTAAAATCATCACTTTCTTTTTAATGTGATTTAACTATTTGTGAGAAATTATGCTATTTAAAATGTAAAAAAAAAAAACTCTTTTCAGAGGACTTTTCACCAAAAATATGTATCATTTATATTGATCATTTATTATAATATTATTATTACATATTTTACACATTTATTTATTTATGTCAGATTATGATATTAAAGATGGTTAATAAATAAATATGAAAAATAACTTCATTAAAGTTATAACTTTAAAAAGGTTTTAAAATTAACTTTAAAAATTAAAAGTTTGGGGTCGGTCAGATTTTGTAAAATTTATTTATTTATTTTTAACTTGATCCTTCAGAAATCATTGTAATATCCTGATTTGGCGCTTAAGAAATATTTATTATTCTCAATGATAAAAGTTGTGCTTAATTTTTATTTTTATAAACCGTGATACATTTTTTCAGGTTTCTTACAAAGGTCAAAAGAGCAGCATTTATTTAATAATATCTGAATATATACCAGGCAGCTGAAATCTATTGTAACATTCTAAGTGTTTTTATTGCCACTTTTAATACATTTAATGCATCCTTGCTAAATATAAGAATTAATCCAAACTTATTCACCCAAAATTTAAAGATCAATATATTTTTATTAATTAAACATCCACTGATTCCACATTGACTAATTGAACATGACAGTTCTAATCTGTAGAGAATTGTGAATCTGAGGGAAGACCACTGAAAAAGAGTGATGGATCATTTCATATTCTCTTGGTCACTGTTGAGGTATCAGTGTCACAGTCCTGTCCAAACAGATCATGTGCTATCGGGTGACGGGAGAACCCCAGGTTTGGACACAGGTGCTCCTCTGTCTTGGCTGGAAATTACCTGATTTTTGAAGATGAAAAACTGAACCGAGTTTCCCACCGTTTAACATCGACCAGCACTCAACTGGCATCTGTGTGTAGCTTTTGGCCATTTTAAGGTTCACTCAAATCAACTGTGGTTGCCTAAGAAAGTTTATGTGAAATAAAGCAGCAGTGTCTTTGACAAAATATGGCTATTGATTTAGTGTTATAGGAAGGAAAGTCCTTCAAAATCAAGTGAATCATTTTGCCGGTGGGGATCATTTAGCACAAGAGTTTCCTGGAATATCTTCAGTGAGTGTAACCAGTAGGTCACATGCACAGCTTTATTTAGCAGCATGGCCTTTCAGATATATGCAGAATATAAAGCAAATAAATTCATTTTGCATGCAATTAATTTGTTTTGTCCTCAGGAAAGGAAAGGGGATTTTCTGTCCTCCTTATTCAAGTACAAATGATATTTGAGCATTTATTATGACACTCAGTATCATGAGTAGCTTTGAAAAAGACCCTTCTTGCTGGTTGACATGTAATAAGACTGTTGGGGAAATGAATGTCTTAAGGTAAGGTGCTTTTATTTCATCAGTAACTTGTTATTAACTATGCCATTTATTATTATTGGTAGTAGTAGTAGTAAAGAAATTATTACAATTATTCATATAACATTACAGTTAACACGTATTAACATCTTTTTTTAAATGCATAGTGTATATGATGATAATCTGAAGTCTCTTTCAAAAGTATTATTTCAGCACTGTTTGAATCTTTTTTTTTTTGACAGACATTATGCTATTAAAATGTTAAATATGTACATACATACATACATACAAACTTTTTTGGAGATCTTTCCACCATAATTTATTATATAATTTATCATGTATTATTATTAGTTGTAGTAGTAGTAGTAGTAGCAGAAGTAGTTGTAGTATTAAAGACATTATTAAATCTATACATATAACATGAAAATTAACATGTAATAACATTTTCTATTTTAATATGCATAGTGCATTCAATTCTTTATGTCAGAAATTATGCTATTAAGATAGATAGATAGATAGATAGATAGATAAACAAACTCTTTTCAGAGGGCTTTTCACCAAAACACATTTTGTCATTTTTGTCATAACATCATAATAAAATAGTTATTATTTATTATTTTTATATATATTGCCATATATATTATTATATCTTAGGTATTACTTTAGCAGTGTTTTCTTTTTTGTCACACATCATGCTATTAAAAATGTAATAAACAAACTCTTTTCAGAGGGCTTTTCACCAAAAGCTGGTCATCTGATATTCGTTTAGATGGAAAAACTGCTGTAGTGACTGGAGCAAACACCGGGATTGGGAAAGAAACAGCCAAGGATCTGGCAAGACGGGGTGGGTACTGCAGCCAAATCAACACTGACTGTGGAAATAACACATCGAGCCTTCTTTTCATAGAGCCACAGATGAAAACAGATGAAATATATTAGATCTGACTGCCTAGCCATTTGATCTGATAGACCTATCCAAACCAGAATATGTTTTTCCTGAAATTGCTCAGAAGAATGTACCAGTTTTAACTAATGGAACAAAACTTGCCATTGATCCCAAGGTGCACGGGTGATCCTGGCCTGCAGAGACCTGGTGAAGGCCGAACAGGCGGCTGGTGACATCAGCAGAGACGTGGAGAACGCAAACGTGGTGGTCTGGAAACTGGACCTGGCAGACACCAAATCCATCTGTGATTTTGCTGAACTGATTTACAACAGTGAGTTACGGATGAAGAACAGTTTTCTATATACAGTACATCACACATTCAATTCTGATCTTAAAATGATTTATTTGATTTTAGCTGAAAAGTCTCTTCATTTGCTGATTAACAACGCTGGCGTGGCAATGTGCCCATATTCAACAACAGCAGACGGTTTTGAGACACAGTTCGGAGTCAATCATTTAGGTTTGATGAAGTGCACTAGCCGTTCTCATTCTTTCAAAGACTATAAAGACTCATTATTTGTTGTTAGAAGCAATGGAGATTGTTCACACTTGACATGTGATGAATGACTCCTTTTCTTCTTCAGGACATTTCTTTCTTACGTTCCTCCTTATGGATCTGTTGAAGCATTCAGCTCCTTCCAGAGTGATTAATGTCTCTTCTTTGGCCCACCACATGGGAAAGATCCACTTTGAGGACCTGAACAGTGAGAAAAGCTATCATCCTGTGAAGGCCTACGTACAGAGCAAACTGGCCAACATACTTTTCACACGAGAGCTCGCCACAAGAGCGGAAGGTATGTCGTCAGGCATAATACAAAATCTGATTCTAGGATTTATGTATAACGATTTAGCAACCCTCGATGTTTCATCTGTGAAAAACAATTAGTGACCAAGCTGTCAATGGCTCTCATTCATTTCAGTCTATGAAAAACCACATAAGTGTGAATAAATAGCTAAATGGTGACTACATTTTCATTTTTGGGTGAACTATCCCTTTAAGGATATCAAAATATGTTTCAAACCTTCCATATAATGCATTGCTAACAAGACTGTCTCATGTTTTAGCCACAGACATTCTTCATTAAGGCAGTAAATGTGTTCTTGTGAAAATAAAGCAGGGTTAGCGTTTCATTTCTCTAACTGTAGCTCATGTCGATTGACATTAAGTCCTGTTTCTGTGGCAGAGATGGGAGTGAGAGTTTATGCTTTGGATCCAGGCCTAGTAAAGACAGACATCATCAGGCATTTGAATACGCCTCTGCAGTTCTTTGTGAAGACATTTGGTTTCCTGATAAAAAACCCTGCGGAGGGCGCATATACCACCCTGTACTGTGCCCTCACCCCTGACCTGCCCACTGGAGCCTACTACAGGTTTGTTACAACTATGGCTGATGCTAATCGTGCTCATGAAATAATAGTGACTAATAATAAGCAGCACTAGTATTATTTTGCACTAGTGATGCTAAATTTGACAGCAAGCAAATAAACAAATATAACAAAATAAATATTTCCTCTCATGGTTTCTCACAGTAACTGTGCCGTGGCTCCGTGCTCCAGGGCCGCTAGTGACGATAACACTGCTAGAAGACTGTGGGCTGTCAGCTGCCACTTGCTGGGAATTCGCTGGAAATGAGATTATGTTTTTAACCACAGAATTATGTCGTAATAATGGCCTTTTTATGATTTATTATGACTCAGTTTCGACAATGGCCCAGCTAAGGCCTCTCTGTCTTCCTGTGTTCTACTAATTTAGTTGTATTTTTGCTGTTTGTATTGATTCAGAGATACTTTGAAAGTTTCTTATACTACTATGATTTCTGGAACATAGCCTAATAACATCTGCGTAATCTAATTTCTTGGAAAAAAGGTCCAAATGAGTTCATTGTCATTTGGTAACGAAATACGGTCAAAGCATATGATGTAAGCCTATGTAGACAGCAGAAATAAATATTAAAGATGAATAATACAGTTGTGTTAATGAGGCAGAAATATCTTGGAATGGAGTGAAGGGGATTGTACTATTGTACTATTCCCTCACGAAAATTAACCATGTTTTTATTGTAGTAAAAGTGTAGTAACCATGATGGCGCATTGATTAACATTCGTAGAACCACAGTTTTACTACAAATACCATGGTTAAACTACGGTTAGTGTAGCAAAACCATGGTTAATTTGTGGTTAACATGGTTTAACTCTGTTGAAAAAAACAGCATATGCTGGTTAGGTAGGTTTTGAAGCATGGATGCTAGTTTGAGCTGGTCCTTAGCTGGTTTAAGGACCAGCTTAAACCAGCTCAAACTAGCATCCATGCCTCAAAACCTACATAACAGGGATGGTTGTTTTGGTTTTATTTGTAGTAAAACCATGGTTAATTTTCGTAAGGGTTATTGAGTATAGCAGTGTAAGTAATATAGACAGTGTAGGTGCACAAAAGAGTAGACAGAGAGAAAAAATAGTGGTGAAAATGTGCCTGTTTATGATCGTTCACTGAACAATTTAGCCTACAGTCACTTAATAAAGTATCTAAATTGAAATGACATGACATCTCGAGTAAGACTATTCGTGTTTATTGTGTTCGTTGAGAAACATCAGACTGACGCTGCGAGGACATCTAGTGGGCACGCGCGGTCACTGCTTTTGCACTATTTGGTTTGTTATTAAGTGGGGTGACGTGATTGTATTGTGTGTTCTGGTGACGTGTAACGGAATGTCCAAACTTGCAAAAGAGACTGAATTGAACAAAGCTTCCTTGGATTTCAAGGCCATCACAGCAGCGAGCACATTCATGCGAGCGGTGGGTGCATGAGCGCATCACGCTGTTCATATTGAAGTCAGACGCGTTTCATTGGCCGGAGGACAGAGCTCTGGACGGGAGGGGCTTGGATCCGGATCGCATAGTAATATCTCATTCATAAATTACACAGGACGCTAAAGTAGAGCACTACTGTCTGCTGAGGGAAACCGGACAGTATTGGAACAATGCACTCAATAAGGTAAGCAATGCTGGTGTCATGAATGAGTCTACTGCAATTGATACAACTTTTCTTTTCTTTTTTTTGGATTCAACATTTTTCAACATATTGTTTTAAAAATATGCTAATATATCACTCTCAAATGCCAATTAATATAATACATTTATTTAAATACTTTACCATATACTATCAAATTTGGGATTATACAGGCAGATCTAATTTAAATATGGGAGAATGGGGCTAATTGTCACATGGGAAGTAGTCATAAAGGCTATATCTCAGTCAGCAACTGAAGTTTTGAGTCATAAATCCAATTACATAAATGTGTTTTGACAGTGAGTTTGTATGTTGGTTAAACAACTTCCAAAACCCTCTTAAACTGAATTAAATTTTAGATGTATACAATTTATTAAGTAGCCTACATTATTTATTGGTCACAACAATATGGTAGCCTAAGTTTGAATCTTACTTTTTATATGTATGCTGTTTCGTGAATTACTAATAAAAGCTTTTAACTAGCAGTCTAATTTGAGAAACTTACAATAAAATAGTGACAATGTGCCTTCATTCCTGAGCAATAACAATGAAAATGTACAGTACTTTTTGTAGACTGTATGTAAATCAGCTTGTGCGTCTTTAAAAAATCCATTGACATAATTACAATGTATAGATGTACACATTTGTAGCTGCTGTAAAGCAATACACCCTTTTACCGCTCACCAAACTTACATATTCTGAACACGTGTTTGGGGGGAGAGCGTGGGAAAGAGAAGCCATTCACCTTATTAGAAGTCAGGGTACCAACAGAATGATTTTGAAACTGATAGGCCTATTTCAATGTAAAAAACACACATACTGTTGCTTTAAAGCTTGAGGAATGGTCTCGGACAGTGAGGGATTTATGTGATGGGAAAGATAGACTTATATACAGTTTAAGACTCCAAATGAGTCAGTTTACTGAGAAATGGAAACCATTTGGGCGAGATTTTGGGGCAGTGTTTTTGAGCATACTGTACAATTGATTTCAAGTAGACTGGCTGGTTAATACTTTGTCTTCCTTTGTGTGTTAAGATCCCATCTAACACTGATGTTCTTTATGTATTGCTTTTGTTGTTGTCAATTTTGTTTCATTTATTAATTTTGTATCTATTTTTATATTTTTTTTTCTCTTATTGTGCGGTAAAAATCATATTTTTTTCTCATGTACAAAACAAAAATGTTAGTCATAAACAATGTACATACTTTGCAAGAAAGAGTTGGATAAAAAAAATTATTGGAAAAAAACCCCCAAAATCCTGAGTTAACACGATTCTGAGAAAAAAAGAAAAAAGCTATAAATTCAGAAATGTGAGAAAAAAGCTTAACATTTTTAATGATCTCGTGGCAGAAACAAGCTTCCATATGTGACAACTAGCCCCGGTCTCCTGTACTACTTCACAATCCACCAAAAATGTTTTCATTACATAGTATAAACATTTGCTCTGGTATCAATTCCAGAAATGTCTTCTGTGCTCAGTGGAGCTCTTCTGTACGTCTTGATGACAAAACAGTCATAATCACAGGAGCTAATACAGGCATTGGCAAAGAGACAGCGAGAGACCTTGCAAAAAGAGGTAAGAAACTAGCAAACCATGTTTTCAGGACGTTATGCCTCAACATGGTCTTGACCTTAAAAGGAAAACGCTCTGAATGATCTGATTTGTTCCTTTTACTGCACATGCTGTGAACAGCATCTACTGTTACGGGACAAAACCATGCCATGTGTGATGCCACTCTAATTAGAAGAGGGTATAGAGAGGTTAGCTGGAATAATTGCAATCTATCACATTATATTGGCACTATTGTTACAGTTGATAGCTTTATTTTGGATGCATAATCATTGCAGTTTTTTTTTTTTAATATTGCATAAAATCTGGGACAAAAATAACAAATGCAAGGATAAATCATACCCATTGTCCTGATGTCAAATGTGATGCAATCAAAACAACAAATAATTCATCTTATAAGACCGACAGGGTCTTGGAAGCTTCGAATGCATGCTGATAAATAAACGACAGGATTACAATACTATCTGCCAAAGAGATGTAAAACTGTACACTTTCCCACATGGACCCGCTGGATTCCAACAAAGAAACTCTGACGCTTGCCAGCCAAATTGCTCTGAATAGTATAATAGACGTTCTGCACAGTAATTACCAGGCAAACAGCTATTGTGTTAGCTCATCAGCCTTACATCCTAGTTTAGCACCAAATTAATTATTCTGCAAGGACATTTCACAGCAAGGACATTTGCTGGAGTATGTAAACACAGTTATTTCAGATCCATGATGGATATCTGCTCTGTTTCGTGTGAAATCTTCCATGACTGTCTTATGCACATTAATATCAGCTTCTCTATGTGATGTCCTCAGGGGCTCGAATCATCATGGCCTGTCGAGATCTGGAAAGAGCAGAGGCAGCCAGAAATGAATTAATAGAGGATTCTGGAAACCAAAACATTGTGGCGAACAAACTTGATTTATCAGATACCAAATCCATCAGAGCTTTTGCAGAACTCATAAACAAGGGTATGCAAGACATTTGATTATTTGATTTAAACACATAATATATCTATATAATTTTAAAATACTAGTATTAATAGATTATTATATAATATCAATTTGTTAATGGGTCTTTATACTTTTGTGTGTGTGTGTGTGTGTGTGTGTTTTAGAGGAAAAGCAAGTCAACATCTTGATCAATAATGCTGGAATCATGATGTGTCCATATTCAAAAACCGCAGATGGCTTTGAGATGCAGTTTGGTGTAAACCATTTAGGTAATGTTACTTTATATTTTACAATATGATAGAATGTGTTTACATGCGTACACTATTTACATTATGATGATTAATATTATTTAGTGTATTTCAGGGAGTTTAACCATGGTCATGAACCATAATTGCATTAGTAATATTTTTTTTGATGTTTTTGAAAGAAGTCTTACCAAGTCTGCATTTATTTGATTTAAAAAATACAGTAAAAACAGTAATATTGTCAAATATTATCACAATTTAAAGTAAATGTTTGCTAATTTAATATATAATTTAATAAATGTAATGTATTCCTGCAGTGGCAAAGCCAAATTTTCAGCAGCCATTACTCCAGTCTTTAGTGTTGACAAATATTTCTTATTATAATAAATGTTGAATTACAGTTGTAAAATATTGGTTATATATATATATAGTTATAATATAGTTGTCATATACAGTGCATAGTTAGAATGGATATCTTTAAATGTCTTAAAAGTCAATTTTGATCAGTTTAATAAATATGTTATGAATAGCTGCAGTAAAAATATAAATTTTGTTAATAAAAAAAATTAGGCTACTGACTCTAAAATTTTGAAATGTAGTGTAAGTATGCATATCTGCGCATACTGCATCCAAATGTCTATTTCTATTTTAACATCAAAAACCGAGGCAATTTTACAAATAAAAAACAATTTCAAGTTATTATTAACTATACTTTATCAGCATTTTGTTTTGAACACTTATTCTGATCCAAGAAGAATTAAGACTCTCTGTGAAATTAGATTTCCTGTCTCTAATCAAGACTTGGTCTGATCAGTAGTAAACCAGTCAAGTAATTTGATCCAAAAAAGTGACCTCTTTCAAATTAAGCACAAATTGTGTTTGGTTATAAACTAATCCTATGTATAAGGCAACATTGTTTCAAACAGGAGGTTTCAGACTTCAATGTAAAGCAGTGACCCTCTAAATAGACAGCGCATGCTGTTTAATCGTTTATCAGCTGGATTTGACTTCCTGTTGGAACCTAAACACTCACGTATAGTATACATCCTTTCCACATACATCCACTTCCATGCATTTATTGAGTAATAGACAAATAAGGCACAGGGGCATCAACAGGACATGAGAGACAATGAAAGGACAAACAACCCCTGACTATTTTTATCTTCTCCAATCCACCAACAGGTCATTTTCTGCTCACCTACCTTCTGCTTGACCTCTTAAAGAAATCAGCCCCCTCCAGGATCATCAACGTGGCTTCTGTGGCCCATACGTGGGACAGCATCCATCTGGATGACATAAACAGCGAGAAGGGTTACTCTCCACGGAGGGCTTACGGTCAGAGCAAACTAGCTAACATCCTCTGCACACGCTCCTTGGCTAAAAGACTGCAGGGTATGTGACCTTCAAAGCAAGGTTATCCATGTCAGACTAAACATGATCCTTAAGAACACAAACTAATATCGTGTTTGTCTTCTCTCTCCTGAACTCTGCTTGATTTGGTATTCATGAGAGTACAACGTGACTTTAAATGCAATCTTTTCCCCTGTCAGACTACATAAACACAATCAAAGCCAGGACACACAGTGGCAGAGGTGGTCACAACTGATCTTTGTGTTTGTCTCAGACTGTTTCCTTTAGGATGCAGGACTGTCCTAAGCATGTGGAGAATGTCCTGTTTTCTGTGCTTGTCACTGATTGTCATTCATGTGACAATTCAAACTCAAGATCTAATAACAGATGACACTGTGATCTGTTCAGAAAGGCCACGGAGGGACCATACAGCAGATATTGTGCATGAAATTCTAGTAAAAAAAGTAATTCTCTAATAGCATTGTAGTAAAGAATATAACGAAATAATACAGTTTTAATCGATTTTAATTTACTACATGCCTTCTGTCATCTGATTGATAGTTTATACTTTTTCTCCCAGAGTATGAGCTCAATTTTCTCCTATATCATACGATATGAGTCATAAAAGATATGATACTAACATTTATTTCTCAATTATCATTATATTGCATTGCATTATGTGTTTTGCTACAGACAACTGATATTTATATGCATTTTATGTAATTAGTCTGCTATACTGTTATAAAGAGCTTACTGATTTACATACATGATTTACATTTGATTTGCATATTGCTCAGTTTGGGCCTCTGAATAACATTTGAGGTGTTTTTTCCTCCCAGGTTATGAGCTCCATATTCTCCTATATCATACAATATGAGCCATAAAAGCCTGATTATATCAAGTATGATACTAAAAAACACATGCAATCTGTAGTTTGAATCCTAAATGAATGAATCTGTTGTTTCAGTGAAGCAAAAACAACTTGTTATACAAAAAATATCCAAAATGATATGCCCATTATTTTTTCTTGGAAAAGGTGTCTTTCTAGATTATACACCGTGGCAATATCATGTTTTTGAACATGTATTATTTAATGTAGTTTAGCATGTTAAAACCATGGTACATTAATTATTATAATATTTATCACCATTACTTACCATTGTACCACTACAACACTTTTTATAAGGGAATTTCCAATGCAAACTAATGAAGGTTTGAATTCAGATTAACAGACTTATTTCTATTAAAACAATTCTGTTCCTAATCATGGCAGTACAAAAGAAGAAAGTACTTATTACATCTGTTTTAATCATTTGTTCACTTGTGTGTCATCCGCCAGCTCTGATAGTGAAATATGGTGATGGTTGTGTTTGTAGGCAGTGGTGTGACTGTGTACTCCCTCCATCCTGGTGTGGTGAGGTCAGAGCTGTTTAGGAACCTCAGCAAGCCTGTGCAGATAGCAGTCAAGGTCTTCAGCCCCTTCACCAAGACCACTATTCAGGGGGCCCAGACCACCATCTACTGCGCTGTGGAGCCCAAGCTGGACAACGAGAGTGGAGGATATTACAGGTACAGAACAATTATTTCAATAGAATTCTCAGTCCAGTTTACTCTCCCGATATGCACACATGATTTTTTTAAGATTATAAAATGTGTTAAACATGCAATATAGAAGTGATTCTATAGTCATATTAATGCTCATTAAGACAATGTCATTCATAAGCCTGAGAATCTGCTTTGTTTCCAGCGACTGTGCTCCAGCACAGTGTTCAAGAGAAGCTTTAGATGATGAAATGGCTCAGAAACTCTGGGAGCTCAGCTGTCAGATGCTTGGCATTACTTGGGACTGATGGAGCAATCCTCTCAGTGACACTGTTAGAAAAGTGGAATGAAAGCTTTTGGATTAATGTCATAGATAATGGAAACTGTAGAGTTCATACAATGCATGAATGAATGCACTATGTTTTATATTGTACATTGAATACTCTTTTTAATACCCTTGGCTATTCTGTTATAATTTCAATAGACGTAATGAACTGCTATGAATTCAAATGTATTTTGGTCTATTAAATCTTTTATTTGCATTTGTTTCTTTTTGCCGATGAGCTGCTGTAATATCCACAGTTAATGAACTAAGCAGAACTGCTAATCTAAAGCTTGTTTTCACATGATGTTTGCCTTCATGCTAGCAAATAAAATTATGGAGCCCCCAAGGAGACATGGTGATGAAAAAAACAAATAGATGTAAGGAAAAGATGCATTTCAATGGGCTTTCGCTTTCTCTCGCAAGAGTATTGCGTTCCCCCGAGAAAGGTGATGGTAAATAAAATTAGATGGGACAAAAATTTCAATGATTTTGCGTTATCTCACAAAAAATGTTGCGTTTCCCCGTGAAACTTTGCGTTGTCACGCAAAACTTTAGCGTTCCCCTGAGAAACATTTAGAAAAACTATATTTTGCGAACCATAATGCGATTTCATAGGAGAACGCAAAAGTTTTGGGGGCTCAGATATAAAGGGACGATAGATAAAATATAAGATGATCATGAAAAAATATTTGAATGATTTTGTGTTGGATCGAAAAACGTTTGCGTTCTTCTAACTTTGCGTTTACTCGTAAAACTTTAAGTTCGCTCACAAAACTTTTGTGTTCACCGGGAAACTTTGTATTTTGTAAGCGAACGTAAAACTATGGTTTACGAGTTCGCCTGCCCTGTTCTTGATGGTTAATGGTAAACGAAATTGGCTTGCTGTCCTTAATGGAGGCTCGAACCCGAGGCTCGAGTTCAACCCCCCATTGCGGTACTACCAGAGGGAGAAAAACAGAAATAGAGGAGGAGCTGGGGAGGTGGAGGGATGCCGGAAGAATAGATACTGGGACGGTGCAAGAGCTGCTTATATAGACTCGTAATGATGATTGACAGGACTGAATTATTAGGCTCCTCCCGAACCTACATTTGGAAGAAAAAAAAAATCTCCATCACCACATCCTCTTAGGAGCTTTGTAAAATTAAACCTCGCGTAAGAGTAAGTGTAAGATTCTACAAAAGCACATGAAATGCCTCGTTGTATGTTTGGATAAACTGTTTGAAAATGCTTAAGCTAGGATCCATGTAACAATCCTCACAGACCGATAGATAGCTGACACAACTAATGACGATGATGTGGACAAGTCGTTTTGCGCGCGAAACTCCAGTCGCTAGATGGCAGTGAGCACGTCAACTGTGCGCAGGGAGTTGGGAGCGAGCGCGCATGCGTCACTCTTAACGCTGCGTCAGTCTTTCCGCAGTTAAATCTACGTGGCTTTACACACAGCGGAGTCAGTTTGTTACTTGCTGCTGAACCACTGCTTCGTCCTTTGATTTGTCAACACAGGTAAGCTTCTTTTCGTCGACTTTGCGTGTTTAGTAGTCTTTATTGTTATAACGTTAAGAATGCCGTTTTAAAATAAGGTTATAATACGGTTCTGTGTCTTACTGTGGACGTGTCTGTTGTGATAGGTGGGTTTAAGCGTAAACACTGTTTCTGACTGAGCAGATATGACCACTTTCTTAGTCAAGAGTTAAAAATACTTCACATTTAGATGCTTATGTTCAGTTATCAATTTAGAAATGATTATCAAAGTTCTTTGTAAATGTTTTTATCTAACGTTAGTGTAAAGTGCGCAGCATGCAGGCCAACAATGCTAGTTAGCCAATCTGTAGATTATAATCAAGATTTGTAGCTAACGTTAGTTAACAAAGGTGTGGGTTTAACAACTGGCACCTTTTGAGAATATATTTTAAAAAAACTAGTTTTTCAGTAGATGGGATTGGTGTGCTTGGTTTTAGGGGTGGAGGAGGGTTTCTGGGTCTAATAAATTCATACGTAGTGAAACCTGTATAAAGCATCTAACGTTAACTGGTTTCTGTGAGATGTTCTCTTTCCTGAGAGATGTTGATGTAGTGATGCAGAGGTCTGGTTGTGATTCGTGTTCTGTTCTCTGATGAGGATGTTTAGTGTTTGTAGTTCACATTTGTGAGTTAAAATGTTGTGTTCTGTCTCCAGCCTCACATCAGGATGGATCAGGTTATGCAGTTCGTGGAGCCCAGCAGGCAGTTCGTCAAGGACTCCATCAGACTCGTGAAAAGATGCACAAAGCCAGATAGAAAAGGTACGTCCAGTCATTTTTGTTGTTTTAATTCAAAGCATCGATAAGCGTAAATTAACTTAAGGAATACTGATGCTAGAATTATATATGAAAAATTATGAAGTTCTCTTGAGTTGAATGCAGATGAATTGTTTGTGATAAAGATATTGGCTGTGGAAAAGATAATATAAGAGAAAAATCTAATAAATAGACAGCAGTTTCAGGGGAAAAATGGTGAAAAGTAATTTATTTGACTGTTTATATCTAGTTACAAACGGTTACAAAACAAATCTCTACTGCATCTGACTGTATACAGTGTTATATTTGTATTTGAGCATATTTAACATTGCATGCACTTAAGTCTTATTTTATTTCCTGCTCTCTAGAATTCCAAAAGATTGCCATGGCAACAGCAATTGGATTTGCCATCATGGGCTTCATTGGATTCTTTGTCAAACTCATCCACATCCCCATCAACAATATCATTGTGTAAGTAATTCACAAAAATACACAATTAACAATGTATTTTAGTCTTTTATTGCAAGTAATGTGAAAAAGCATTGATTACATAAACAGGATGCAATCTAATACTACAGTGCATTTAAATTAATGTGCAAATTGCCTTTTGAACAGACATTTTGTTTCACTCAGTCTGTGATTTGATTTAGTCTTTGATCAAAGCTGGATTGTTTGTCTTTTGTTAACAGTGGTGGTTGAATCAGCTGCATTGTGAGGCCAAACAGACCTTCGGCTGCCTGAAACAGTTGGATGCTGGACTGAATGCGGAAATTTGTAAAAATCATATTTTTTGTGCGTGTTAACATTTTTATTTGGCTGTGTTAATAAATCAAAGGTTACACTACTCATTGTCTTCATTAATAAAAGGCTGTTAGTGCTGAGGAAAAGGCACATTTTAAAGGCTTAGTGCTCCAGTGCTTTGTTCACAGTGGTTTAATTCCCATGCTCCATAAAAGTGGCTTGTCGGTGGTGACCGTTACAGGTTTTCTGCCGCCTTTGGGGTCATGGTCCTCATAAGTGTTGGATGTGCTTACAAGCTGTCCAAACGCCAATACTTGATTGTCTATAAAAAGGGGACAAAAGGAAATAAGTAGAGGTTTATGGACATTCCAAACCGTTAAAAAAAGGAATAGATGGCATTACGTTACTTGCTCACCAATGGCTCCTCTGCAGTTAATGGGTGCCGTTAGAATGAGTTCAAACAGCTGATTAAAAACATCACACTAATGCACAAATAATTTATTACTTTAGGCCATCAATTAATGCATTGTGAAGTCAAAAGCTACATATATGTAAGAGAAACAAATCCATTATTAAGAAACATTGCTTCCAGCTAAAATGAGTCCTTTATCCATAATATTGCTTCCTCTAGCAAAACGTCTTATCTGAATCCGGAGAGAAATACGCACAGATCAAACACCATTTACAAAGTGAAAAACTGTTCTGAACAAATAGAAAACAAGCAAAAAATTTAAATAATAAAAAATAAATGGTCTAAACAAAATTAGTGGATTTTGATGTGAAAAACTACAGGGGATGGACTCTTTCACTGGAGGAAGCTTCATTATGGTATTATAGACTGGTATTTTGACCAGAAGTGATGGTTTAAAGTTAAAACACCTTGATGGATTTGATTCTTATAAATGCTTTTCACTTCACAAGACTTTAATTGATGGACTGTAATCATGTGGATTACTTGTGGTGTGTTGTGCTGTTTTTATCAGCTGCTTGGACTCTCATTCTGACGGCACCCATTCACTGCAGAGGATCCATTGGTGAGCAAGTGATGTAATGCTAAATTTCTCCAAATATGTTCAGATGAAGAAATAAACTACATTTTGGATCGCCTGAGGGTGAATCCATTTTAAAAAAAAAATCATTTTTGGGTGAACTATTCCTTTAAGGTACTTCATGATTGAGGATTTTCATGCATTTAAGGTGCAAAGAAGGGTGAGAAAAAAAGGGGATAAGAAAAAAATGCCACCAAAGTGTCCAAGTAACCACCAAAAGCTGTGAATACACTGACTCCGCCTGCTGTAGTTTTAATTAAATTGGCCGCCCGAGGCTTCTCACCAAACCCGCCGGGGGTGCTTGTGGAAATGTTCTAATGAGTGAAGCGGGACAGAACATGCCCTCGCGTAACCTGGTGGGAACGACACTGTTTTCTCTGTCTCTGGCTCTCTCATTCAGTTTAACTGCTCACTGGAAACCCCGAGCAGCAGCGGTGCTGTAATCTGGGTGCCAGACAGTTCAATGGCTCTCACTTCAATGGCCCCAGCCATCCAGCAACAAAAGAGTACATTTCTCTTGATCACTGAGCAAGCTATTCCCTTCAGAGAGACCCAGGTGCCACTCAGAAAGGAGTTATACCTGCTAGCTGGAATGTGACCGAATTAAGAATTTCGGTGGTCTCTTATAACATCAGACACACTTGACCGAAGTCATTTATGTGAGGCCACTGAAGTGGAGAAGAGAGTTTATTAGAGCACCAGACTGGTTAACGCTGTGGTTTTGTACTCTTCTGCAACAGGTTTTCATGAGAAACTATTTAAAGTCAAACTAAGATTAAAACTTGTTTTTCTTATCTTTAGTAAGATACTTTTCAAGTTAGTCTCTGCTGAACCCATACTGACCCCCAGTGGCGATTTTTCTTTTATGCCAAAATCATCAGGATATTAGGTAAAGATCATGTTCCATGAAGATATTTTGTAAATTTTCTATCGTAAATATCAAAACTTATTTTTTGATTAGTAATATGCATTGCTAAGAACATCGACATCATTTGGACAAATTTAAAGACGACTTTCTCAATATTTTTTGTTTTGTTTTGATTTTCAGATAGTTGTATCTCAGCCATACATCAATGGAAAGCTTATTTATTCAGCTTTCAGATGATGTAAACTTTAAAAAAAATTACCCTTATGACTGGTTTTGTGGTCCATGGTCACACACACACACAGAGAGAGAGAGAGAGAGAGAGAAAATACTAAACTTAAGCAAAAACTGACTGAAAAATGACATTTAATAAAGTCTAAGTTGTCATTCACAATGTATCCTAAAGACAAACGTATTTAAACAAACTCTCCCTATCAGAATTCATACCCAGAATCCTTTAATTGCCTATGCTGAGGAAGACTTAATTTCACCGAACAGTAAATACGCATAAAAATTAAACACATGAAAATATATTTCCCCTAAAATATTATCCAGTCGAAGCAAGAGAAAACGAAGTAAACAAGGCAATAGCTGACGCTAGATGAGCTGTTTTACTCTGAGGCTACTGAACAGACTTCAAAGTGTGAAGAAATATCACCGGACTTCAAAGAGGAAAAACAAGCGAAGACTTCCGTCTGTCACTAGCGATGAACTGCTCACAATGCCTCCTCCAGTTAATCACGCATGTCACTCTGATAATGAAGTCAATTTCAAGCAAACAATAGGTGCAAAGATCGAGACATTGATAACCTTGACTAAACTTTGCAATTAACTTACCGCCCCCCGGTTGCTGCTCTTTAACAGACGCATATTTAGTGAGTAAAGAAGAAATCCGTGTCATCAAACAGAGCTAAAGCAGTGTGTGCTCTCATCTTGCAGTTCACGGTTTGACCAGTGGTGGCGACAAAGCACTGTGAGATGCGCTGCGTGTCGCGTCTGCGTTGATCATTCTCAGCAATACATGCAAGCTGGCCTCTTTCAAAATGCTGAAGATTAAACATTTAAGTATTATACACCTTTTCTTATGTTTCACCATAAATTTCAGCATTTTCAAACAGCAGTATCTGAAAGGCATCTCGGATGCATTATTGTGTAAATAACCTTGATTCAAATTAAATGCATAAATAAATCAAATAAAGTAAAAATAAATGATAAGCTCTTGTTTCCTAAATTATAATCTATATATTTATACAGATAAAATATTATTTAATAAAATATATACATAATATATATGACATATTTATTAGGGCTGTCAAATAGTTTAATATAGATTAAAGTTTGTTTTTACATAATATAATATGTATTTTTTTAATATACACATGTATATATTATGAAATGTATATATATACATATGATGATTTGTATTATATATATATTACATATATTAAATATACACATGTACTGTATATGTGTGTATTTATATATACAGTACATATAAATATATGCTTTACATATATTATGAAAACACAAACTTTTATTGTGGATGCTGTTAATCACGATTAATTAATGTGACAGCCCTAATATATAATATATACATTTATAAATATAAATAATTCATAAAATAAATAGTACTGAAAATAATATCCACTCATAAATAATATAGTAATAATCAATATTCTATAATATTTATATAAAAAAACCTATTTTAAGTACAATGTTTTTTTCATCATGACAATTTACCTCCCAATTCATTCTATCTCTATCTATCTATCTATCTATCTATCTATCTATCTATCTATCTATCTATCTATCTTCAAAGTGGTAGGTCAATAATAGTATACTCTATATAATACACTGATATACTGTAATGCATTGTAAGCCTATTGTAGCCTTCACACTATCTGAAATGAACTGTGTGAAATTCAACAGCAAGAGGGACGTCGTCAGATCAGCATTCTTTATCAAAGAAGCAGTTTAATGAGATCCCTGACCTCTCAATGTTTTCTCCATCAAAAGTATGCTGACGAGCCACAGTGTGAAGCCGATGACTCTTGATAGTGGACACTCAGATGAAGAGTGTGCTGTGGAGGAATGTGTGGCAGCAGATGTGTGGACAGATGGGCCTTGAGGCAAAGCACACAGACACGAGCAGAAACTCCCAGCCTCCACTTCAACACATTACAGCTCTTCATGCAGACACATACAGGAATACAAACATGCATGCAGTGGTGGAGAGGCTGATGTGTAAATTAATATTGATCAGCTTTCCTTACAGTGTACCCTAAAGGATTCCTGTAGATTTAACATAAAATCTATCATGTATTTTGTTGAAATGTATGCTCCTAAATAAATGATCGCTCTCAAAATAGTCTAGATAATTCTTAGTGTTTTCATGTTTCTTTGCAGTTGTTATAGTATTCTGTGGTTCGTAACAATACAAATTATTATTACAATTTAAAATAACCATTTTCTATTTCAGTATATTTAAAAATGTAATTTATTCCTGTGATGCAAAGCTGATTTTTCAGTGGCCATTACTCGAGTCTTCAGTGTCACATGATCCTTCAGAAATCATTCTAATATGCTGATTTGCTGATCAATAAACATTTCTTATTATAATCAATATTGAAAAGAGTTGTTCTGCTTAATATGTTTGTGGAAACCACTGTATTGTTTTTCAGGATCCTTTGATGAGTAGAATTTTCGACCCCAAACTTTTGACTGATGCATCTCTATGATATTGTCATCCCCAGATTCAGCTCAGGTACCTCCTTCAATTCAAGTCTATAACTACATATATATTTTTTTATCATCCACTAGGTAAAAAGTGTAAGTTTGATCAGCTACAAAAGTAATATCACACCTCAACAAGCCAGATAATTCATATCTGTCACACAAACTGTGCAGGTCAAGTTAGGTTTCAAATCCTTAACCCTAAGAATGAGCAATAGTAGTGATAATAGCCTTAGCAAACACCAATAATAAGCTTTTAAAGGAATAGTTCACCCAAAAATTAAAGTTTACTGAAAATATACTTGCTCAAATACTCACCCTCAGGCCATCCAAGATGCAGATGAGCTTGTTTCTTCATCGGAACAGATTTGGAGAAATTTATCACTACATCACTTGTTCACCAATGGATCCTCTGCAGTGAATGGGTGCCGTCAGAATGAGAGTCAAAACAGCTGATCACAATAATCCACAAGTAATCTGCACAACTCCAGTCCATCAGTTAACGTCTAGCGTAAGTCCAAATCCATCATTAAGATGTTTTTAACTTCAAACCATTGGTTTCAGCTATATATAATATTGCTTTCTCCAATGAAAAAGTTGTCTTGTCTGAATCAGGAGAAAAATACGGACAGATCAAACACCGTTTACAAGTGAAAACCATCCAAAACAGTTTTAGACATATTTGTTGTTGGATTTTGATATGAGAGGACAGCCAGAAGCAACAGTTTAAAGTTAAAAACGTCTTGATGGATTTGTTTCTAACAAACACACAGCTTTTTCCTTCATAAGATGTTAACAGATGAACTGGACTTGTGTGGATTATTGTAATGTTTTTATCAGCTGTTTGGACTCTCATTCTGACGGCACCCATTCACTTCAGAGGACCCATTGCTGAGCAAGTGATATAATGCTAAATTTTGACTAAACTATTTCTTTAATAGTAAGTTTGCTATTTGTAAGCTTGTCAAAGCAACCAACAGGGAGAACAAATGTTTGCATCCAACTGGCTCTTTAACCATCCGGCGTTAATATTAGCATGATAGATATCAAGGTTTGGACAGTTAAGCATGAATAATAAATCTGGCTTTAACACAAAGCTGGTTCTCAGAGCATCCAGGAAGCTTCATTAGCAATCTCCTCAGCCCGATTCCGATCGATATCTGACACTGGGGCAAGAGCAGAAATTAATGCGTTGCAGTTATTGATAACAATGAAGATGTTTGCATGCAGTAATTGCATTTCCAGCACCAATGTACTTCACTTAAGTACCCAATATTTACAGAGCAAATTACACGGAGCCCCAGAGAGGAACCGAGTCGAAAACACGCAATATAGCCATGGGACTGAGTCACAGTCGATTATTTTGAAGCAAAAACTGTACTTTTATGCCCCAAAAACTCGTCTTGCTCTGTGCTTATCGTGTGAGGTGAGGTGTGCTGCTTTACTAGCCATCTGGTGGGCATTGATAGTGCTTCTATTAAATGTTTATGGCTTCATTGGAGGGAGGTTACAAGGCTGAGGCGACGACACAATGCTAATTCGACCTTCAGATGAGAGAAACTCTGCTTTCTGCCTTTCCCATTGGAATATGACAGTTCAGTCCCCTGCAGTTACATCATTTCGTCCAATACAGAGATGCTGAAGTGGCATCTCAGCAACAGCCGTCATAAATAACCCCAATTTATAATAATAAAAGCTAGAAACTGCAACGCAGACCGACTGCATGCAGAGAAATAAAAATGTTTCAGTCTGTCCTTTTGATGTAAACCGCTGTCTGAATAGTGCAGGCTGAGCCAAGGTTATACATTCATGCCGTTTCAAAGTGAAAACGCCTCATTGAACCTAGCAGACAAGACAGAGTTTAGAGTCTAAGTCATCCATTAGTAAATGCAGATTCTACTATTTGAAGGCTATCATACTGCATGCAGCTGTTCTTCTAAATAAGTCATAAAATCATTTTAATGAGGAAAAAAAATATGACAAAAAGAAAAAAAAAACAAGTTTGTCTTTTGAATTTTACTGGAGGACGCAAGACCTTCTGAGATGATGAGACAAACTCTGCACATAAAAAATGAAACAGACTTGCTTTTATGCTAATAACTATAAAAGCAAGTGAAATGAGACATAACTGTGAAGAAACTGACATCAAGGTGAAAAAAACTGTCATCTACTTAATGATTACAAACACTGAACTAGATTTTCCACATTTTCTTTAGAAAACGTGTGTGCTTGTCCATCTACACAATATTATGGTGTTGTAGTGCAAAAGTTTGAGGTAAGTTTTTTAAAGTATTTGAAAGAAGTTTCTGATGCTCAAAAAACAAAGAAGCAAAGCAAAAAAACAAAAATAAAAAACAAAACCCCCCCCCCCCAACAACAACAACGTTGAACCCCTAAGAGTTAAAGCACTTTATTTACTTTATTTATCCCCGTAGGAATCTTTTTTTCAGCAAGTTTATTAACATGGTCCTTACTGACACTGACACATTTCAGGAAGAAAAAAAGAAATAATAATTTCATTCATTAACTTAATCACTTGTGGCAGAAATGTTTTTTTTTTTTGGCCCAGATTAGTTTTTTGGATTTTTTTTTCTTACACAGAACTGGCTTCTTAAACATATTGAGAATTATTTTCTCAGCTTTCAGGGATCTGGTTTAGTAAATTTGTTCTAGGCCAATGAGGGGGTGGCCAAACAATCTGCTAGCTATATTTAGAATTTTCCTACGTGAAAACTTTTGTGCCTCAGTACCATTTCCAAACCAACCAGTGAAACATAATGTTATGACATTCTCAATAAAAGCACTAAACATTTCTAATACAGAAACATCTACATACTTTGATGCCCCCTTTTTGCTAATAACCTCAGTCTATTTATCCCACTGCATCTTGTGATCTAAAGCCCTATTCGGACAGGATTAGTTTTACAAGGGTAGATGGAGTAATGTCCAGGACGATTTTTTACGTCTGTAATATTAATGGCCAATTCGCATTGGATAAGAAATCTCTGTAAAACTACCAGAAGTGGGAGGGGTAACTTGATTTGCATTTGTAGTCATCATGTGCGTCATGTACGTTGCTTCCTGATATCCTCGTTCGACTGGACCTAACTGTAACCACACATCATGTTCTCACGCAGTGAAAAATACATCACAGAGCAAAGAGGAAACTGACAGACAAGACAGAGCAGGTTACTTCTGGTATGAAACAAAGTCTCAGCTTTCAAATTTTGTATTTTTTTTTAAAGAAATTCAACCAATAAATACTGTTTTGTGGCTCTTTAAAGTGTTGTGGCAGATCACTGTAGCGCTTCAGTTCAAGCGGCATGTGAACCGAACATCTCTTCCTCTTTACTAGTTATAGCATGAAATAAACATGAATGAACATCAGAAGGTATCTTGTTTCAACCGCAGAAGACATCAATACACACCAAGTTCAAATCCACCAATGTAAATCTACTTTCCTGTATGGTTTGTTTGTTGGACAAAAATGGCAGATTCAGCGTTATGATTGGTCAGATTGCCTGTCAATCAAACTCCAGGCGAAGAGTCAGTGTGCTCTCCCTTGATAATTGTACTAAACTGCATCGACTCTTCCCTAAATTTATGCACATTTTTTAAAGTATTAAGAACAAGGTTTGATTCTCCAAACCAAAATATGAACTCATCCAAAACGGGTCCATGATTATCCTCATCAGACATAGAGTGACCTAGTTAGGTCTGCTGCTCGACTGTAAAACTTAAAAGATCCAACAACCACAAAAACTGGTCAACAAAATCAAAATTAGGGGGAAGTTTGGATTTCCCCCTTGGTAGAAATCACGTACCGGACCCCCTCTCCCTTGTCGGGCCCTTGAAATCGTCCTAACCTTCCCCCCATTACGGCACCCCCTGCACTAATGCAATAGGATGAAAATCATTTAGCTCCTAGGATTTAGAAATCTTAGGAAGAGGTATAATGGTTGAAGTTTTCCTTAAGACAGGTACACAAAAACTAAGTTAGATCAACATCCATTTGACCAAAGCAAGACTAGAAGCAGGACAGGAAGTGATGTGCGCCGAGTCATTTTAATAGGGCTGTCTTTTAATGACAGTGACTAAGGCATGAGAAGGATGTGTTTTGGCTAAACCACCTCAGTACTTTCAAGTGACGACGTCACAGTGATATTAAAAGACATCATGATTAAAAGATGAAATCTTAAGCACTACAAAGCAGCTCCTAGAGTTGAGTATTTACTCTTGAAAGTGCTGCCAATGTCATTCAAAGCGCTTTTATGAAAGCAGGACTCCGGTGATTGTTTTAAATGTCTTGAACTGGATAAAAGAGGCTCTGTTCCGTCTTTTTAAACTCACAAAACCACTAACACCTCCAAAGCTTATGCACACAGAAGAGCAAACCGACCTGTATTTGTAATTTCAAAGGATTTTCTTCAGCCCCAGGCTCAGATTTCTCTACCGACTTTTGACATCCATTGTTTTTTTTTTGATCCCGTCTCACAGCATCTCAGATGCTGCGTTTTTTTTCTCTTTACACATTTCCCAACCCCTAAAAGCATCATTAAAATTCACAGCAACGAAGTTGTGTCTCACAGGGCTAAGGAGCACATTAGCGAAATGGGAAAAGACACTTCTGGGACTCCTACAAGCACAAGTCTCTCTGAAGTCATTCTTGCTGGGGATTCGCCCCGCTATCCGTTTGACAGCTTAATATTAAAAAGCTCTGCCCGCTTCCCAGACGCTCTAACAATCAGAGTTATGGTGCGCTTTAAAACCTGCTGAGTCATGCTCACTTTACCTTAACAGTGAGCATAATGTGGGATTGCATTTAGCCCAGTTTGAATTACTGTCATCGCGCTGCGAGCGTGAGAGAGAGAGAGTCTGCTCTTTCCTGATCTGAACAAAACCTGTCAGCCGATTTTTGATGGAATTGAAGCTCTTTCACCACTCACAGTCATTCTGATATGCAAATGAGAATGTAGAGCAGGACGCTTTGTCAGGCATTGTTCCATTAAGAGACCTGACATCTTTCAAGACCTCAAAATAAGCTTTTTTTTTGCAGTGGAAAGACCATTTGTGGGGAAGTAATTGCATCTACGACACCTTCCCCGAAATTGATGTGCCACAAAATAATGACATGCAATTTCGGTTAGTTTATTTTGTCAGTTATAACTAGTATTTGTCCTGTTTTGACCTACGCCCATGCAAGCTAATGGCATTAACCAATGTCTCTGAACTATCTGGCCTTACCTACGACAGCGTATTGATTCACCAACACGGGTGTGCTTTGTAATCTTTGATCGTTTTCCCATGTGACCCTGCAACCCGAGTGGGCAGCTCATTTGTTTTTATTATCGTCATGGGCGGAGAGGTTATGATTTCAGATAAAATGATTTAAAATGGTTTTCTCCCTGACTGAACAAGTACTTTTTGCTATTTCCTTCCTGATTCAGAAAAACAAATACGATTTTAACATGAACACCACAGTGTTATTACTGTTTATGAAAGGTCAAATGAAAACTAAAACAAAAACATTTTCTTATGTAGAAAATTGAAATAAAAACTTAGGAAAAACTAAAACTACTGCAAAAAATGTTGATGTAATTAGTTATAACAACTTAAAATTTGTTGAGATAACTTAAATATCCGACTTAACTAAATATTTGTTATATATATTTAACTAAACTTAACTTATACATAATTAAATAAATAAAAAATAGCAGTGTTATTTTAGCATCGAGATACTATTATAGGTTTAATAAATATTTTTTAATCAGTTTTTACTTTTTATATTTTGTTTTCATTTTAATATTAGTTAGTTTTAATAATTTTGCAGTGTTTTTTTTATTCTAATATATATATATATTAGTGCTGTCAAACGATTAATCACATCCAAAATAAAAGTTTTTGTTTACATAATATATGTGTGTACTGTGTATATTTATTATGTATATATAAATACACACACGTACAGTATATATTTAGAAAATATTTCCATGTATATATTTATATAATTTATATTATATATAAATATATTTTCTATATATATATATATTCTTAAATATATACATTCATGTGTGTGTATTTATACATACATACATAATAAATATACACAGTACACACATATATTATGTAAACAAAAACTTTTATTTTGGATGCGATTAACCGCGATTAATCGTTTGACAGCACTAATAATAATCCTTGATAAATAACATAACTAAAAAAGCTGAATAAACTGAAATGAGAAAACTAAATGAAACCTAACAATGACAGAGTGAAAACTACATGGAAATGGCTTGACAATAATTAGAAATAAAATAAAAATATATTTAACGGAATAAAAAATTCAAAACAACATTCAAAACAAAAATAGTAATATCCCAGAAAACGTGTGAGTGAGTGTGCATTTTAAAATGCATTATGCAGATTATTGTGATTTTCCAAAGAGTTTGGCATTGAGCTGTTTTTAATTAAAATTAAAAGGAAGGAGACTAATTACAAAAACAATCCTCTTTCCTGAGTTTGACTTTGATCTGCACTCCATAAATTTTCATATATATTATGACAGTTAGATTAGCATCTACATGAGCAGCCCGGAGTAAAGTATACGCAGCAGTTTGATCATTTATTAGAAAATATTGAATTTCATTCTCACTTTTTAACAGATGACCTGGAAAGTCAACCAGCTGTAGGGTGATTACGGCAAACCTGCTTTACCTCCAAAATCCTATAAACCCATCAACATAATTTGATCCATGAAAACGTCTTTAATCGGCTTCTCAATTCCCAAAGTATGGGTTGTGTTTTGTGGAGCACAGACTATACCGAAAAGAGCCATCGACAGAAAGAGGGTCACCGCCATCATGCCAGAAACTGAGATTACCACCAGCCTATTATAACCACGACACTAAAAGAAAACCTTCAAATGACCCTTTTAAAAACACTCCACAGATTGCACACGTTCACTTGTTCTCAGTGGACCTGTTGGTCAGATCACACTATAAAGTATCAAAGGCCAACCTTTCCGTTATCTCCTCCCCCAGCTTTCCTCAGCAGACAAAACACCAAAATCAATGAAGTTGGGTTGTTTTGGCCTGTATTGACAAAAAAGGACTATTTTTAGAGGACACATCAAAGAATGAAAGCCAGAGAGCGTAACACTATGTTTTCTTGTTCATCACAAGAGCAATAGAGACTACATTCTAGTGATGACCTTATAAACTAGTCTTTTATGCTTTCCAAAAAATTTTGAGAGGTGTTTGCCATGCAAAAGTTGATTACTGGCACAAAAAGGTTCACAAATTGCTGTGTTTGGGTCTCAAAAAGCCAAACAATTGGATGTATAATTTCCGTAACACTTTCTTTTAGGTCTAACATGTTAAACTTGATGTAAAAATGCTTTGATCAGCCTAAAATAAGGCTGGTCTGTTGGCTGGTTTAAGAGAGATTTTGGGCACTTTTCAAAAAAAGTTAAAGAATCAGCGCAAAATGAAAAACAAAACTAAACACATTTAATAATGTATGTTTATAAAAATTATAATGATTAAGGCTATTTCATTAATATGTGAATTCTTGCTTTCAGAACTGGTTTCAGACAAGTTTTGAAAAAATATTTTACATTTTGGCAAATTTGTGGTGAATTTGTATGAATTTGTACAATCTTATTTAAATGTTTTTTTTCAGTTCACTGAGGGTTATTTTTAGTGGTGGGCCTTCATGATTTTTAAAAACTGTGTTTTCATACAAATCATATCATGAAATTGGGATGTAAGTACAATTTAAATACATAAATGATACACATAATACTAAATATAATCAAATTTTCTTCCTCTTTCCCTTTAAAACTTCCAAATGTCATGTTCTGCCCATCCGATACAAGCTCACGCTGAGGCGTTCTGAGAAGAACAGTGTGATGTCTTTTAAAGATTTTAAAGATTAAAAAAATTTTCTTCAGTATCACAGGCATTTAAACAGGACACTGATCAACAAAATGGGGCAGAAATCCAATTTAAATCTAGTCATTTTACATAAGTGATACACATAACACTAAATAAAAGTTAAAACTCCCAGTAAGAGAAAAATTAGTTCAAAAGATGCTCAAAAGATACTGAACTTGGCACAAATAGAGCCAGTGCAATTCACAGAGCAATCTCCTCAAATGATCACTGGTGAAAGCAGAAGGAATCTGATTTGACAATGTTCAGGATTGAGAAAGCTGTATGTTGAACTAAACACTCAAGATTTTGCTTGCATACAGGTTTTTTTGTGTATAAACCTATAACCTCTAAACAGACGGGACACAATGAAGCAGGGATAAATGAAGAACAACACTTTAAGCAGGCAGAATAAAAGCATATTTTTGTGCATTCTTTGAAGATTTGGTATTCATCATGTTTTTGAAGTTAGTGTCCGAGTTTTCATCCACTGTGGCTCATCTTTTTTCAGCACAAAAAACTTAATTTGCCTACATTTAAGTGATTTTGCACAAATAGATCTGATTGGATAAGACATGATCAAATATATGCACTTAAATGAGCTAAAATTGGCTGATTGAGTCTGATTAGCCTACATGATGCATCATTTATTTTTTCACAGAGTATAACACATCTCACACTTTCACCATGGAGATAATCTAATCTTTAGTGCCACCTACAAAAACAGAGGTTTTACGTCTTGGTAAAATATCACCGCAGCATGCCGTGAGAATAGCTGTTCCTGTGTCCATCTGTGCGGGGAATATAAATCCTCTTTCGTAAATGGCCTTCACTTCTATTTCCTCCCCAGCACTCTCTCATTTCATACGTGCGACTCGCACACATAGAGACGGCTCCCATGTGTCTCAATTCCCCTCTTACATCTATACTAATGTTTTCAGCCATGCACCCCCTGTCTACACAGGAATGGCTAATGTTTGCATGGTTTTCCTCTCTGCGGTCAGTCCCTGATGCTGGTCGATCTGACGGAGCTGGAGTAGAGGTATCTGAGAGCCATTATTCCACACGAATGAGCTTCACGACTTCCGACCTACAATCTCCATGTTTTTTGCTTTAGAAGGGGAGACAGATGAACTGCTGTACATAGCGACTTAAGAAGTGAGAGAACTGGCTTCTTGTCACGTACACAAATGCTGTATATGTGTAAATGTATGTGTGAGGCAAGGCACAACAATGAATGTGTTTTTTTTTTGCTACCTGGCCACTACATAAAGTTATATTTTATTTTTTGCCTGGGTAGTCAGAAAAATACATATACAGTAATTTTGTTTAATTGACCACATGTATTGCCTGAATTAAACAGCTGACTGTACATTATGCCTTATTACACAGTATACTTATTTACTTACTAAATAAATAAATAAAATACTTTCAGTAATAATCATTTTATTTATTTATTTAAAAAAATATTATTTATTTATTGATTTAAAATAATGGATTATTTTATTATTAGTTCATTATTTTATGCCGTTACAAACTGGGAATAGAAACCAGCTGATTGTTCATTCTTGTTTATTACATTGTAAATAAAAAAATAAAAAATGAATAAATAAATAAATACATACATAAATTAATTCTTCTTTGATTTGAGTAAAAAAAAATATTATGTAAAATAACAGATTATTATTATTTTTAATATTAAAATTATTATAATTATAATTTATACAGCTAAAGGCTGTATGAAGGGAATATAATCCAGCTGATTGTTCACTGTATTTTTACATGGCAACTAAATATTGTTTAAATGAACATATTTTTATTTAAAATATATATATTTTTTATTAGTTTATTATTTTATACTGCAAAAGCTGCTAAAAGGGAATAAAGTCCAGCTGACTGAACTCTGTCTTATTACACAGCAGCTTTCTAAATAAAATAAAATAAATAATTAACTATTATTTTGATTTGACAATATCTCTATTTACAATAACTGAATAAAGTTATTTTTATTAAAATAACTGAATAACTGATTTTTTTTTTTTTTTATACAGCCCAAAAAATAGTCCGTTACAATGTAGAAAACAATAAGTTATATAAATAATAAATAATACCACAATAAAAAAAAATATTGTTTGAAATATGAAAATAATTTAGTGATGATTTATAATTTTATTTCCAGGTCTGCAAGCCATGCTTCCTGTTGAAGACTCACTTGACTTCCCCTCAGACAATTTGTATTCTCTCCTTTGAGACACTGGGAGGCCGAAGGAAAAGCTAAAGAACAAAACAAAACGAGAGAGAGAGTAGGTGACGAGAAGGAGAGCGAGTAAAAGAGAGATAGTGAATAAAAGCAAAAAGGAGACAAGCTGTCCTTTCATCTACCTGCGATGAAAAAAAAACACTCTAAATAGATTCTGTCCTTCAGAGGTCTTTATGGTAATAACTGAAATCTGACAGCAAAGCTATAAATGCCCCACTTTAACCACAGTAATCACAATAAATATTCACATTGACCGATCTTCTGTAAAAACACCCCACCGACAACTATTCTACGTCACCCCGCTGAGATGTTTATGGTAATTTATCTTATGGGATCGTAACACGGTTTCAGTCCGATAGACAGTCCAGATCTATCATATGGTAAACAAAGAGCAAAACGGCATATTACAATATGTTATAAAACAGTGACCCACCTTCAAGGCCTTCATAACTAACAGAGACAACCACTACTGTTGTGCAGAGGACAGCATGTAAACAACAATTTTGAGAGTTATATAACGTCTCTTTATTTCCTGTTGGGAAAGTAATGACATTATCATCACAACAGCTCTGAAATTTTTCACTTGAAGGACTGGATAAAGAAAAGAAAGTAATATTATTTTCACTTGAAAAAGTGTGAGGCATTAGCTTTCAAATGGTCAAATGGTCAAGCTTTGCCCATCCTATAAAACTCTCAGTTACACAAGCTCACGCTGAGGCGTTCTGAGAAGAACAGTGTGACGTCTTTTAAAGATTCACACGAACAGAAGGAAGTCTGTCAGTGTCCCTTAATTTTCTGCTTCCCCTACCTGCAGATGTAATCCTCCCTCAACACAAATTCAACCTAACAGTGTCAAGGGGAAAGTTAACAGTAAAGGCTAACAGTGTGATTAGCATACCAATACAGTGAGATGTAACTAATTTAAAGTAGCAAAACTTTACTACATTTTTAAGTAGTGTTTCCAAAATAGTGTAGCCTTTCTAGTAACAAGTCTAATTCATTCTAATGAATCGGTTCATTCAAACAGCTCATGTAAATGAACTGAATCAAAACAACTGACTTTAGGTCTTTTTTTAAAGCAGAATATTTAGTTACATGCTACTTTGTTATATGAATCATACATATTTTTACTATAATAAATTTAGTTCTGTCATGACAACTCTCGGAGGCATTGGCATGGTAATGTACATGACAATGTTAATGCATTTGGTCTTGGTGGAAACGATCTGCTACGCTGCTACTGCTGCTGCTGTGGCAGAGCAAATACCGAGACTTGCTACTGCCAATACATCCACAACATGCTGCTGTGAGCATGTAAGAAATACTTCTGCTGCAAATATAACATACATGAAATAACCCCCATATAGCATACATGAATCACCTCATAGCAGATCTATACAGGTGGAGCTGGGGAAGATGGAGGGTTTCTGAAGCACGCTGCAAACTGCTACAGCAAGCACTAGTCATATATTTGAATGTTGAGCAGCGAGCTCATTGGCTACCGATACAGGAGAGAACCAATCAGCTGTGCCAAGTGATAATGATGTCATTAGGTCAGATTAAGTAAGGACTGTACCATCTAGAGTTTCATGCCAGAACTCTGTGTTTATATAAACTAGAGTGTATTCTAGTTTAGTTGTTTTAGTGAACATTTTTTATTTAAAATTGTATTCTATTATACTGTTATAATAGATAAGAGGCTAATTGTTTTTGTAAAAAATGGCACCCGCACCGCCCAAGACCTGTACATCATCTTACATTTCATACAGTTGACTGTTGACAAACATGATGCAGGGTTACAACTCATTGCATGATGTAGCCTATAAAATGCAGTTATGTGCCCTTAAAATTTAAGATATTAGGGCCAAAAATGCCCCTGTATAAGTTTTGTCTCATATTTACATTAAATGACAAGCGATATCATACAAGCAGTGAGAGCAATATCACACCAGCGCTGTTTTTGTCCCGAATAGAAAACGTGATTTTAAACAACAGTTCAGTAAATAAGAAGTTAATATTTTGTTATATTTTAGATAGGCTACAATATTATCCTTGCTCAATTCTGCTAAACTAAAATATTACCTATAAATCCACAGCAGAACTGTTGTGCGTCTCTTAACAACACAGCGGTGATTTTTAGTTTCTGAATGAATCTGTGTTTTGAATGAATTGGGTGAACCTATGATTCAATGGCCCATTCATAAAGAGAGTCATTTACTTCATTCCTGAATAAATCAGCAGTTTGAACAAATTGAATGATTGACTAAATTACTTACTCATAAGAGATTTACCACCACCTACTGGCACTTTTAGTTTCTTATTTTGCGTATCATTTAATTGAAAAGATTGATAGTTAACACAAAAAGAACAATTCTGTCATCATTTACTCACCCTCATGTAATTTCAAACCTCTATCACTTACATTCTTTTATGAAACGTAACAGAAAATAATGAAGAATGTTGGTCACCAGAAGAAAAAACTGTTGGTAACCAAGCTGTTTTGGTTAACAATGACTTTCAATGTATGAACAAAAATACTGATATGTTTCTCAAATTATCTTCTTTTATGCTCCATAGATTATATTAGGCTGTTGTAGCATAAACGTTTGTAATACATTTTATGTTGAATGAAATAAACTATTTGAATGAATGAATGAATGAATGATGCATTTATATAGCGCTTTATTGTGTATTGCCATACACCCAAAGCGCTTTACAATCATGTGGGGGGTCACTCCTCAACCACCACCAGTTCTTTCTAAAGCTACTTTTGTAATATCTTCTACTCTATACTTTTCTCATTTAACACAATAATGGCTTTAAGTTATCTTTTGGGGGTATTTTCACAGCTAAATTTTATTTGTGATTAATCAACACATCATGCAATTAACTGGATTAAAAATTTGAATCGACTGACAGCCCTAATATATATATATATAATATGTATATTTAATACGTATATTAAAACAGCTTTGGGTCAGTAAGATTTCAGTTAGATGTTTTTAAAAGGGTTGCTGTTGTTAATTTATTTTATGTATCTTTACAAGCTATAGTAGCTTCAAAAAATAATTTTTCAGTAATGACAAGCATTTAAAAAGCACACTCATTATCTGCTATGGGACTTAAAAAAAACGCAAAATGTAGTCGCTTAATTTTAATGATCTGAGGTGCATCAGCGTCAGCTGTTTTCAAAGACTCATCAAAGTGAATTTGAACAGTACATGCAGCGCTACATGACTGAGCTGGTATGAATTTTATAAGTCTCTTCAGGTGATGGCGAGATTCCCTTTAAGTGCTCTACAAAGTTCTTGTCAAAAATCAAAATGCCGTCATGATTACCCTCTCGAAATGTGGCTCCTTCCCTGGCCTGATGACTAACTTTAATATTTGGCCTTGATATCTACCCCTACAGCAATATCAAGGGAGCAGAATAGTAATGAGCCGTAAAGTCATCCCATTCTGCTGCTATTACCAAGAATGAGAGTCCGAGGTCCTAAATCACTCAGGGCCACAGCGGGCGTCCAGTCTTTAATGAATTACCCATAACCTCTGGGAAGTCACTGCCTTCAATGACATCTCTCACACAAAGCGTGCTTTTCAGCGGACACAAAAATCGTATCCAGTAAGGCAGCAGGAGCCTTGACCATCTGAGCTGAAGGGTCTCTACAGCATCGCTTTGCGCTGGATGTGTCGTAATCTGAGGTTAGCAGGGCTTCTGTTGCAAGTGCCATCATCTGCAGAGGTGCTGCTGAAGAGGAGGGAAGCGATATCCTGGCTTTTGCTACAATAGCTGAATCAAAAAGTTTGAATGAGCGCCGCTATGAGGTTCTAACCCCGAAGTCCACTAGAGAACAACACTAGAGCTAAAAGCTCTGAATGAATCACTCAGCCGTGGCAGTAACGCCTCCGTTGCATGAGGAGAAATGCTTCTGCTCTCTTAAGAAACATTTACTTGTCAAACAAAATCTCTATTTTCTTTTAAAATCTTGCGTTCAAAACAATTCCGCATATGTGGATCTTGCAAGTAGTTAAGGATTTCATTAAACTGAGCAGTTTTTAGTAACTAGTTCAACAGCCTTTTCAAATTATTTAATACAGGCTCATTCACATTACGAAAGATAACTACAATAATAACTATATAACAAACTAGCATTCACACCAACAGAAAATAACATTATTTTTATTATATATTGTTATATATTTATTATATATGGGATGGATTCTGATTGGCTATGAATGTCCAGCTAGAAAAAATAATTCTGAAAAGGATTCAATGACATTGTTCCTCTGTTTTCGTTAAAGTTGTTATGCGGGCTTCCCCATACTCATAGAATTACAATGATTATTAAAACTTTATAGATACAGTTATCGTTTTGAGCAATGTTGGGGAAAGTTGCTTTTAAATGTCATGCATTACAATATTGCATTACTCCATAAAAAAGTAACTAATTACATAACTTTTTATGAAAAGTAGTGCATTATATTACTTTTGCATTACTTTTTGTCACCTGAGCTGGGCTTCATTATTCATTTTTAATAACAAAAACCCAAAGGTTATATTTTTGGCAACCATAAGGGCCCTTTTATGGTGAACCAGTAGTGCACACAACAACAAAATCTCCACAACACAAAGGAAACAAGCCACAACATAATGAAATCTCCACAAGAACAAACTCAGCACAACACAATGGAAACTAGCCGCAACACAACAGAAACAAGTCGCAACACAATGGAAACAAGCCACAACAACAAAATTAGCACAACACAACAGAAACAAGCTACAACACAACAAAATTAGTGAAACACAACGGAAACAAGCCACAACATAATAAAATCTCCACAACAACAAAATCAGCACAACACAATGGAAACTAGCCGCAACACAACAGAAACAAGCCACAACACAACGGAAACAAGTCCAACACAATGGAAACAAACCACAACACAATGGAAACAAGCCACAACACAACGGAAACAAGTTCCAACACAATGGAAACAAACCACAACACAATGGAAACAAGCCACAACAACAAAATTAGCACAACACAACAGAAAATTAGTGAAACACAACGGAAACAAGCCACAACAACAAAATCAGCACAACACAATGGAAACTAGCCGCAACACAACAGAAACAAGTCGCAACACAACGAAATTAGTGCAACACAAAGGAAACAAGCCACAACACAACAGAAACAAGCCACAACACAACGGAAACAAGTCCCAACACAATGGAAACAAACCACAACACAATGGAAACAAGCCACAACAAAACGAAATTAGCACAACACAATGGAAACAAGCCGCAACACAACAAAATTAGCACAACACAATGGAAACTAGCTGCAACACAACAGAAACAAGTCGCAACTAGGGATGTGCAACTAGTCGACTAAACGGTACAGCACTAGTCGACACTGAAAACAATAGTCGACTACACGAGAGAAAAAAAAAAGATTATCATTCAAATTACGTTACATTTAAAACATTTTAAAGAACAGTTAAAATAAAACTTTTGAAAAAGAATACATATCAAAATATTTAAATAAATATTTTTAAAAGCGTATCTGGGCGGGAACTATAATTTTACCTCACATGCGTTTTCTTCATGCAGTTGCGGCAAGCTCCACGCGAAAGACCAGCAAGGTGTGGGATTATTTTGCAATGTCAAATTGGCTTACAATAACTTTACTGGAGCTATGCGTAATCATATTCAATACAGGCATGTATGCGTTAGCTTGGAGGCTAGCCAAAGCCAAATGTCAATCATGTCAAACACTACAACCTGTCGCTGCGGTCCGCGAATCCGCGCTGTCTATTCCTCTAAACGAAGACCCACTTCGGTGGTGGTGAGGGATTTCCAAAACTGTCTGCTTGCTTGTAGTTATCTCTCTGCGTGCCTGTGAAAGCGCTTTTTTTGCAGAATCGCCTCTAGTCCCGTCTTTCGCCAACCACGTTAACATGTTAAATTCACTGAACAAATGCACACGGTCTGAGTAAGTAAAACGAGCCAATATAGCCAACATGAAGTACATTTTTAAAAGCCGTAATGCTATTCCTTGATAAACTTTCCTATTGTTTTAAACTTTTGTTTTAATATGCTTTTAATATGTTGGCTAACGTTAATGAATATGAAGAATTCTGTCAGTCTATTGATTGATTTTCAGTTTCTGCATTGCTCCTGCCGATCTGAATAAATAAGCTATGCACTGGTTTATGAAGAGTGTATGCTCAACGTCCGCCTAAAATTAATTGATGATAACGCGAGGCAAGCATACGGCATAATCGTGAATTTTTTGCAGAATTCATTGAGGGATTTGACAGTGTGATTCTTAAGTATTTCAACTGTTTGCTGTTATATAGACACACGCACCCGTCTAGCTTTTAGACTAGTCGACTAGTCGGATACAAAACTTCCGTTTTGACAGTCAAATTAGTCGTAGCGCACATTAGTCGCAACACAACGAAATTAGTGCAACACAAAGGAAACAAGCCACAACACAACAGAAACAAGCCACAACACAACGGAAACAAGTCCCAACACAATGGAAACAAACCACAACACAATGGAAACAAGCCACAACAAAACGAAATTAGCACAACACAACAGAAACAAGCCGCAACACAACAAAATTAGCACAACACAATGGAAACAAGCCACAACACAATGAAACCCAACGGAATTAGAATTACAACGATTATTAAATGTCCATAAATGATCATTGGATGCCCATTTGATATAAGTTTATATGATTCTTTAGGGTCTAAATGAAAAGTCTATAACATACTTTGGTTAAAATTTCTCAATGGTAGTGTAAAAAACACCTTTTTTACCATGTCAAAATCAGCTCTGTTTTAAGCAAGCCTTTTTAGTCCATGTTGCTTTAAATGCTAATGAGCTCTGCTGACCCCGCCCCTCTCTTCCGTGGGGTGACGAGCATTACTGTTTACTTTAGCCACGTAACTGGCTAACTAGCACGTCATTAGGAAAGGCGATTTGCAAAGATTCATAAAAAACCCTTATACTCACTTCTTCTGTAGATGAAGCTGGATCACGAATGATTCATGCGAACATAGACGCATGTAAGGCAGATCGGGGATCGGCGCATTCCCTTCAAAATGAAAGTAACGTTAATCCTCTGTGTCTTCAGCAGCTCAGATGTAGGGAGTTAATGACGACTGCTATGTTCATTATTACATCCAACAACAGAATGCCTCAATCGCTTAATCGGAGACATCCCTGCACCGGAGTCGACACAATGGCGGACAGCTCTCAGCTCACTCAGGGCGGGTCTAAGGTAAGACGATCTTGTCAATCAACTATCGTGGGAGGGGTCTGTACAGAACTACGCCATTCTGAGAGGGCTCTCAGAACAGCCTGATTTGAGAAAGGGATTTTAAAATAGGGATAAAAAAAAAAACACTGGATAGATTTTTATCATTATAGGATGGATGTGTACATACACTTCCAACAAACATTTAAGTTCAAACAACTTGTAAAGTGAATTTTGCATCAGATGACCCCTTTAAAACTTTTTAGATACAGTTATCATTACACTTACTGTCCTTGGTGTGACGGGGCCTTTAGTTGTGGAACACTTAGTTACCACAAACTTAGACGCTACAAACAGAACTACATTTTTTCAGTACACTTTGTTATCTGCAGGTTTTCCCACAAGCTACTTTTTTCAATCAAGTGACCAAAATCTATATTAGAACACTACAAGTGAACGTTAATCACTAAACACAACAACTTAGAACAGACTTCATTAAAAGCACTAAATGGAACTAAAGCAGTTATGAATTCTAATTAGCAATTATTTACACGTCCCCATAAGTCACCATGCTTCGAGCTAAAACACAAATTAAATTCTTCAAATCGCAAGGGCTTGTGTATTTCCCTAACCACAAAACTCATAGAAGATGCAACAATATGAAATTCATAGTTGTCTTAATAGACAGCAAACTTAAACTTTCCAAACACTAAGTTTACAAAGTCTTTAAAGAAAATCCACTAAATGGAGAATCTTATACAGTTCATTTGTAAGAACAAAAACACATTTAGGGCAAAATAGCAAAAACATACTGAGGTAAATATTACTATTCAATATTTACACATCATAAATGCATTAAATATTAAAGAAGAAAATATGGCTAATGGCAAAATTAATTAATTTGTCTTTCTCATGGACTGAGCATTGAGGTCAACAGCCTATTAATTCTACATTCAACACCAAATGTAACATTGTAAGCTCTCAGTTTTCAGTTTGAGTAGGAGCAGGTCAACACTTTCAGAGAAAACAGCAGTCATGCCCTTAGTGTAGCTGAATATTTCGTGGCTTGTTATCTCAAATAACTGTAACACATGAGTTGTGGTGCTTCTCCTTGGCAGCTCATCATGATTACCTCACCCTGGTATTTTTTCTGTTACGCATTCATTAAAATATTCCCAAAGGTTTTATAAACATACTCTGGAACTCTTCTCAACATACACAAATCTGCCGTGGCTTATGTGTGTGTATGAGTGCTGTTTATGGTTATAAGTGTCATCTAGCTGCTGGTGGTAAGTTGCTTAAGGTTAAGTGTCTTGGCAGGTCTTTTTCCCAGGAGGAGGCACTGGATGGAGTAACTCCAGTCAAAACATGCAGAATTCTCTTACGTTGAACTTAACTGTACATCAGCCTCAGGCTATTGTGAGAAGATAAACTCACACTTCTGCACTTGTTATCTGGAAACATTCACTAATGTGTAAGTAAACACTTCTGTGGTTATGATTAATCCACAAAATACTGGGAATAAGTAAAAGGTGAGAGAAGATTCAAATGTTTTAAGTGAATTGAGCTTTTACAAAGTAGCAAAGCAAATACATTTATATTTTGAAAATAATTTAATTTGAAAGAAATTAATACTTTTATTTATCAAGGACACATTAAATTGATTAAAAGTGATAGTCAAAACTTTTACATTGATACAAAAGATTTATATTTCAAACATTCTTTTAAACTTTCTAATTCATCTAATAATCCTGATTTGTTTTTATCTTGGCTTCCACAAAAATATTAAGCAAGCAGCACAACTGTTTTTTAATATTGATAATAATTAGAAATTATTATTATTATAATGACAAATGTTTCTTGCCATCCCAGGGAATCACATTTTTAAACATATTAAAAAAGAAAATAGTTTCAATATACAATAATGTTTGGATCATCATCATCATAATACTTCTTACAAAGATTAAACAGAGTAAGTATTAACTAGTTTGGTAAATCTGTTTAATAAAGCTCATTCCTGTAGCTTGTAAATGCGTTATCCAGAGTGAGTGACTAAAACTGGATTTTCAAAAACGAATAATCTGCTAAAATTAAAGAAATAGTCTACTGTGATACATTTCTATTATATTTACTATTACAAATCAAAAACAGGGCCTACCCAGAAACTGGTCTCCATTGTACTAGACTTTTTCAAAAACCCCAAAGGCAGAATTATTCGAACTCATACAGGAAATTACAAAAGTGATTACTGGTAGTTTATCTCTCAGAAAATGTTTCTCTCGTTATCACACTCAAGACTCAAGGGAGTCTGGGCAAGAGCTGAGCGTAATGAGACAAAACGAGACTAATAAACACAGCACCATGAGATGCGACAAATATGCATGTTATATAATTTTTGTGTTCATTACTTGTTCTTTTTCAAAGTGCATATGGGGCTAAGTGCTGTCTGAGCTGTCATGCAGCTTCTAGAAATTTCACTTTGAAAATGTCACCAATTTGTAGAACAGTCAGTGTTTTTTTTATTTAAAAATAAAACAACCATTTCGTTGATAGATATATTTATGTAAAGATAATTTAATTGTTCATGTTACCACACACTATTGATATTAATAACATTTATATATCATTTTAATTCTTAACAGATATGTATGATTTTATTTATAGTTTAAAAATAAATTAAACTTATTATAAATTGTTACCCATATAGCAAGTAATAAAAAGAACATGTAATCAAACCTAAATTCAAATGTATCTAACAATCATATTTGAAAAATGTGTCTGTGACAACATTTATGCAAAATTATATTACATTGCTTGTTGTTCCCAAAGTAAGTGGTGCTAACAGCACGTGCCATTTTATCTGAAACAAATTAATATGAATCTGGCAATTTTTTATTACATTAGTTGCTGTGTTTATTAGGCCAGTTTGAAAAATTACATTTCCAGTGAGTGGTGCTAAAATGTTAATACTTTATTGCGTTTGAAAATATTGTTTCACCAACACTAAACCCAATCATAAACCTAATCGACAATGTTAAAAAGCAAACATAAAGATAAAAGATAAAAACGCATTTGCTGAAACAACCATGCCATTTTAGTTTGCTTCCACTAAAATGTATTTGAAAGTATTTGAGCTGTTTTATTATATCTTGTTTCACAGGACTCATACCGAGTGCTCCTCATCACAAGTGCAATGCAGTACCAGGTGAGTCTTTGAGCAAGTTTACTATGTCAAAGAAGCCATATAGAGCTGGTTATGTAATGCAAACGTCAAAATGTATTAGTTTACAAATCATGAACTACAGTAAAAGTGTCATGAAGTATTGTGCAATGAAATGTACAAAAATAAGTTTTGATTAACCGATACTCTGCCCCTGCAATCAAAATGTGTGTGAAAACTGCATCTGTAGTGAGAAGTATAGGTATGTTTGCAGAGTTTTTTTTTTCTCCAGTAAATCTATGTTGGTTCTATCACCTAAAAGCATTTTGAAACTAAACTTATCATGACCAGTTAAAGGCTTTTTACACATAAATATGTTTCATTCACAGTATGCCAAACTTCTTCAAATCCCCAACACCACTGAGCTTATTAAAGCTGTTTGTTTTAAAGTCAAGGTCAAAGGTCATAGTCCAGAGCCATCACAATTGGGTGGAAAATTCTCCTTTTGCAGAAACGGCAGGATCCTGACACAATAAAGCTAAACTTTTCAGTCATGTATCTGTCACTTCAGTCCCATCACAACAACACCCCCTGTGCCCTCTGCAGGATTTAACAGGAGGAGGGGCGCTTGCTTTGTCATGACGAGCCCCAGCCTCCGCAGAAAACTTGCTAGAGATTATTCTCGTTGACAGCTTGCATTAGCAGATCAAAGGCAAACAGTTGGGCTACATTACTATTCCTTCTAATGTCTTCAGTCAGAGCAGTCGTTTGGCACACCTTTAACATTTAATGCACGTAGGAGGCGGCCCACTTTCACCCACTCAGAGCTACAGCCCTTCATAACCACTAAAGACAAGCTTTTAGATGACCAAAGTTTGATTCAGTTTCAAAGAATAGGTGAAGTTGATCCTTAAAGGTGAAGTGTGTAGTTTCTTCAAACCATTTGTTTGTCTGAACAATGGAAGATTTTGGTGATCTTGGTAATGCAGCAATTACAAACGTCACATTTAATATAAGAAAAATTTAAAAATCCTCCATGTTCCTTTATAGAATTTAAAAAGGAAGCAAAAACTGTCTAGCATTGAAGTAAAGATGGATTGCACAGTGCAGTATATCTGGTACACAGTACAAAACCAATGTTCTCAAAACTGTTTGTTTCTCTTCTTTTGTTTAATCTGAGAGCCTTCCTTTCAATGGGCCATTCCTAGAGGCAATAGCGTTTTTATTTTATGAAACAAAATGAACAATTCTAAGAGTAAATGTTATTGAGAAGCTAAAACCCAATGATGTAAATGTGAGCCCTTTCTAAATCTAGGCCTGACAAACTGCATCAAATGTAACATCAGTGGGAGTTTGCTGGAGATTTGAGCTGTCAGGGGTAATGAATGTCTCCTATCTAGGACAGGCCATGTAAATAGAGCACAGAGGATGGTGCAGACTGGGAGACGGTCCTCTGGGATGTCCATGTGAGTGTGTTTGGTGTTTGAGTGGGTGGACAGACCTGTGGCCTACAGGCGCGCGACTCACCCAAGTTCCATTTAAGCCCAGAAGTGGTGGTTAGACAAGGGCTGCCCACAGGAACCAGACTACACCATTTCCCTTCCAAGCCAGTGTTCACGTTCAGACGGTGCTGTCTGCCCTGTAAGTGTAAGCAAAAGAGCAGGAGATGGTCATAGAATGGAATGAGACTCTATTTGATAATCTAGTAAATGTGGGAAAAGGATGAACCCAAAATAAGATATTTTTGATGAAATCCGAGAGCTTTCTGACCCTGCATAGACAGCAACGTAACTACCATGTTCAAGGCCCAGAAAGGTAGTAAGTGGTACTCTCATGAATGTGCGCTGAAGACTGACAGTGAAGAGAAGAAATTGTTGAATAAAGTCGTCATTATGTTTTCTTTGCACACAAAAAGTATTCTCGTAGCTTCATAAAATCAAGGTCGAACCACTGATATCACATGGACTATTTTAACGATGTCCTTACTACCTTTCTGGGCCTTGAATGTGGTAATTCTGTTGCTGTCTATGGAGGGTCAGAAAGCTCTCGGATTTCATCAAAAATATCTTAACTTGTGCTCCAGAGAAGAAAGAAGGTCTTAGGGGTTTGGAACTACATGAAGGTGAGTAATTAATGACAGAATTTTCATTTTTGGATGAATTATCCCTTTAAATATCTGTCTAAAGTTATTGTATTACTTCAGAAGTATTGAAATATAGTATGCCAGTACATTCTTAAGTCTGCCTGTTCACTTAGAAGCAAATTAGCAAACTATCTTAAATAAGTCTGGGGCAGCTGGTAGCTTTAGAATTGTTTATAAATGTAATATTTATTTAATATTATGCCGAGAGAGACTCCAAATTCACATATATGCTCCTCTACTGCAGACCTGCAAGAATGTAGAAATAAACTGTCAGAAAAGCTGAATTTTAAAACTTTCTCACCCGCAGAGGCACTGGCAACCCACCATTTGTAATGCTGTTCTCAGTTCTCATCACAGACAACAGTCTGGTTCAATATTGTGATCATTTCAATTATCACATTTCTAAAGTGGTGTATTGTTGTCGACATACACACACTTACTTAAAAGTAAGATGAATGACGAAGCTTCCAAAATTACAGATATTCTTGCAAACTGGCTGGATGTTTAACTACTGTTTAAGTAATAATTAGCACCTATTACATTTGGCAAGTTAGATGCTATTTATAAATGTTTTATTTTAATCTAAACATGCTTTGTGCAAACTTCAAAGTTTGATTATTCAAAACTCATTTTTATCCGTCTCTGAAAAGCCAGGAATAGCAGTAAATGAGTGCTGCACAGACAGAGAACTGAATTCATGTTTTAGAAGTCTGCTTTATGAGGGACGGAAGCAGTCAAGGACATCTTTATATAGACTGAGATGTATTCATTTAAATTTCTGGCCCATTACACGAGCCGATAGATTAAGATTTTCACAATCATCTCAATGTCGTATATTCTCGATGAGCCTCAGCGGTTGATTAAATATTCTCATGCAGAATGCAAAGTAATGCAGCCAGAGCAATTCTCTAAGGTTTCTTATTAGTTGGACAAGATTACAATGTCTTACTATTTTCTATACATGTCTGCAAAATTCAAAACAAGGGCTTGTCATGTACTATAGTGTTATTGTGCAAATATTAGCTGGTCTGATCTCGAAAGCATCATAAAATACACACACACATATCTCTCACATGCCTTTATTTGCTTTATATAGTAGTGTTGAATAAAAATGTTGACAATGCTTTCAGCATTTTTTTGGATCAAGAGCTGTGACCTTTCAAAAGTGCACAAACAGGAAACAACGCAGAAGAAGGCAGTAAAGTGTCTCTGCAGTTGTTAATTGCTTAATATCACCATTGATCATTAAGTGCCGCAATCAGGATGTCAAAAGCACACGAATGCAAACACTGATTAGTACATGCTAATGAGATAGGGAGAGAAGCAATGGCGTAGCAAGCTTTTCAAAAGTGCGGGGGATGGATGTGGTTTGTTTGTTAAAAATAAAAACGATGAATACAATGACAGAAGGGTACAAAAGGATAACATACAAGATATAAAAAGCTTCCCATTTAAATGAATGATACAGAAAAGTATAAAAACACACTCGAACACACAGAAAATAAGTCAAAACTCTGTTGTGAAAATACACTCATTCAAAGTACCTGGAAAAGGGAGATGTAAATAACCATAACCGTAAGTTCCCGCCTCCTCAGCACGAGCTGACCGATAAATCTAACACACCAAGAGAGGCGGGACTTAAGGCAGAACAGCCAATCATCAGCCGGTCACACTCAAAGCCGGTGTCATGTTTGAGAGGGAGGGGAGAGGAGAGGAGGCAGCCGCAGCGAGCGCAGACACAGAGCGGCCAGAGAAACGGAGAGCGACTGCTGTAAGGCGTTTGTGCAAAACTGCGGAAAAACTGCGGGTTTTAAACACTCTCACCGGGAAAAGTGTGGGTGTTAAAACACCCACATCCCCCACGGGTGCGACGCCCCTGGAGAGAAGTGTTTACCTCTTGGAGGAGGACAGCCAGAGAACGGTCTTGTATAACCACCATAGGCAGGTCGGTCATCTTCTGGGCATGAAACAAGGTCTCCACCGTGGCCATGATCTGGTCAAAGCGGCCTCCAAGACCACCCAGGGTTACGATGGTGTCTATCTGCAAAAAAATGGCAGATGAGTAAACACATAAATAAAATAACCACAGAATGAACAAATTAACCGATGAATGAGAGATTGTGAGTTATGTTGCACACAAAAAAGAATGTACTGTATATACAACTATCCAAACGAATGAATGAACAGATGAATGAGCGTACAAATCAGTGAATATGTGTGAGCACAGCGGCAGAGAAACTGCAGGACAGATGTTCCTTGAGTGTTGTAGCACAAACAAATGAACAAACAAACAAGTGAGCAAACGAACAAATAAACAAACAATTTTTTTGTAACTCCAGGATAAATGTTCTATATTTTTCATAAAGTGCCGTTGCACCAACAAATGAATCAACAAACAAACAAATTAATTTTTGTGTGTGTAAGTAAAGCAGCGTACATTGATTCTTCATGCAGTTATGTTTTAAAAGTGCGAATGTCCCAACAGATGAACGAACAAACAAACAAACAAATCAATCAACACACAAACAAATTAATTAGTATGTGTGTAAGCTGTGGACATAGATTATTTAGACAACAGCTGAATAAATGTTTTAAAAGTGCTATTGCACCAACAAATAAATGAACGAACAAGTGAGCAACCAAGCAAACAAACAAACAATTTTTTTTTATGCAACTCCAAATGAATGAATAAACAGATGAACGAGCAAACAAATGAGTAATTGTGTTAGCAAAGCAGCAGAGAAACTGCAGGATAGATGTTCTTAAAGTGCTGTTGCACAATCAAATGAAAAAACAAACAAATTGACAAATTAACAAACAAACAAATGATTTCTTTATGTAACTCCAGGATAAATGCTATATATTTTTCATAAAGTGCTATTGCATCAACAAATGAATGAATGAACAAAACAAATCAACAAACAAACAAACAAATTAGTGTGTAAGCAAAACAAATCAACAAACAAACAAACAAACAAATTAGTGTGTAAGCAAAACTAGCATACATTGATTCTTCATGCAGTTATGTTTTAAAAGTGCTAATGCGCCAACAAATGAACGAACAAATAACAAACAAATGAATGAATCAACAAACATATAAACAAATTAATTTGTATGCGTGTAAGCTGTGGACATCTTTACACAATGCCAGAATAAATGTTTTAAATGTGATATTGCACCAACAAATGAATGACAGAACAAAAAACAAATAAATGAATGAACAAACAAACAAATGAATTAGTATGTGTGTAAGCTGTGGACCAACAAAACGGCAGAATGAAATGTGATACAAACAAACAAACAAACAAATAAATGAATTGATGAACAAACAAACAAATCATCAATTGTGGGAGAAAAGCAGTGGATTAGCCCTACCATTTTTTAAGCAAACCCAAGGGCAAATGTTCTTAAAGGAACACTCCACTTTTTTTGGAAATAGGCACATTTTACAACTCTCCTAGAGTTAAACAGTTGAGTTTTACCGTTTTTGAATCCATTCAGCCGATCTCTGGGTCTGGCGGTAGCACTTTTGGCTTAGCTTAGCATAGATCACTGAATCGGATTAGACCTGAAAGTAGTCCCCAGCTATGATATAGCTGGGGACTACTTTCAGGCACTGCGTAATATCATTGCGCCTGCTGCACCCATGGTACGGCAGCAAAGTTCCTTGATTATTACGCCAAGAATGAGAGTATAGTTCCTAGCATTTCGGCCTAGAAAATCACAACTTTAAATTTTCGGTCAGTCTTAGTACACGATGTAACTACAGAAGAGTCAAGCTTTAAATAGGAAAATTATCAAAACTCTTTGGTCATTTTTGATGACCAAATGCTAATGGTCTAATCCGATTCAATGATCTATGCTAAGCTAAGCTAAAAGTATTACCGCCAGACCCAGAGATCGGCTGAATGGATTCAAAAACGGTAAAACTCAACTGTTTAACTCTAGGGGAGTTGTAAAATGAGCCTATTTCCAAAAAAAGTGGAGTGTTCTTTTAAAGTCTTGAATGGACAAAGAAATTAATGAATGAACAGATAAATGAGCAAACAAAGCAAAAGAATGAGTGATTGTGGGAGCAAAACAAGTAGATTGAGATTGTTTTATGCAACTACAGGATAAATGTTTTAAAATGAACCAACATACCAACAAATGAACGAACGAACAAACAAACAGTCAAACAAATAAGTGATTGTGGGTGCAAAGTAGTGGATGAAGTTTATTTATGCAACTCCAGAATAACTATTTTAAAAGTGCTGTTGCTTCAACAAACGAATACACAAATAAACAAATGAATGATTGAATGAACGGACAAACAAATGAGCGATTGTGGGATGTAGATTCTGCAAGTTGATGATAAATGTTCTGAGAGTGCTTTTGCAAAGTTGCACCATAGCTTTTTCCTTCCCACTGCAGCCAAAAATTATGTCCTTCTTCACTAAACAACAGAGTCATACATTATGGAAAGTATTCAGAGGGAACAGTGCGGACCGGAAAACGTTGACTTGGCAGAATGTCTTTGATATTTGCTCCCGGGACCATTTGTCTGAATACTGCAATGTACCCATCACCCTGTGAGATCCAACAACTCTACGAGACAAAAAAAACTCTTTAAAATGCACAGAGGGTAATCAACACTTCACTGCCAGCCCCCACTAGCTCATTTAAATAGCGGGACTTATGAGACATCTGACACATAAATTGTTCATGTTACAGTGCCTCTGTAATTATGTGGACTGATTGCAAAACTTTTTAAAAAAGCGAAGCAGATATGATATGTTCACAACTTGTACTTGGAGTCTGAGGGTCAAAGTATGTCTTCACATTACCTGCCAAGTCTAATACGCCAGTTCAAACTTTTTCAGCAAAAACACAAAAAAACAACTTGGAGACACCGACGTCTCACAAAGCCATTTCTGTAATTATTGGCATAACGTCTGGTCCACTTTGCAACTTATTCTGTCCAATAACTGCTCAATTAGACACGAAAAACCATGGTTGGACTTGCTGCTTTTGGTTTGCAACGTGCATCAAATAGTCCATAACTGTTGACTGGCATTCTGTTGGTGTCTTCTTCTCAGGCTAAAACCAATAAACTGGAGTCAACGGTTTAAAACAAGCAGATAAATACATATTTTAATAGTTCTATTCATGTTTTAGACATCCAAAGACTGACAGAGAGTCAAATTACCTCACTCGTTAGTCATTACCTCAGTGACCTTCAGCACAAAGCTTATTCACTTTTAGAAGTGTTACTTGTCTTTTGTGAGTGCTTGAAGACACAAAAGGTAGCACTGAGATACAGAGGTGAATATAAACGCAATAGGAAGAAGCAAGAAGGCCATAGCATGCAATATAGATTGAGCTTGAGGCCCGTATACTGGTAAAACTCTGGAGTGTCTGTGACGGTGATGGGCATCTCTGTGAGGACCAACAGACAGTCTGACAAGCCTGGAGCTCACGCTGGGGTTTAGAGAAGGAGCAGACAGACACACACACACAATATCCATACAAAACCTCTCTGACAGCTCCTGGAGGATGTGAATTCACACTGAAGCTGAGGTGTGAGCTCACCTTTTATGTTTGACAGGTATAAAAAAAGCAAGTGAGAATGAAACCGCTATCTTTCCGACTCAGTTTTCACAATGAACTTGAGTTCTACTTTTCTTACTATTGTAATGTACTCATCTCAATACTTAGATTTTGTGTTTTGGTACTCATATTCCTGCATTCCAGTGTGACAGAGTAACACACTTTGATTTGGAGTCATAAAGGCCCTGTTTAAACCTCCTAGTAACATGCAGATATGTTTTTTGTAACCACTTGAGATTGGACTAAGTAAAAGTAGTAAGTCTGTACAACCATTGCGAAAAGAAGTGCACTTATTTGTATTGAATGTGCACTTGTAGTGTACTTCAAACCTTGAAAGTATATTTTTTTTATACTTCAAAACTTGAAAGTATCTGTACTTGCTGTTAATATAAAATGAATGTAATAAAAAGTCTGAAAGATCAGTTTCATGGCTATGTTTCTTAACACACTTTTTAAAAGTGCACTTTCTCAAATTAAAACTTTTAAAGTACATTTTATATATATTTTTAATAACCTTATTTGATTAGATGTACATTGATGTGTTGACTAACAAAGCAGATGTAAAGTACTTGATTATAATTTTAGCTGTGGTATGTTTGATATTACATTATTATGTTAAATGTACTAATTTGCAATTAATAAGAAATCACATATAAAGTTGTAATTAAATCACACTTAAGTGGGTCAAAAAGCTGTTAAGTTCAGCTAACTGCATTTAATATAAATTAAATAAATATACATTTTCAATCAACTGCAATTAACAAGCATCTGAAGTTATTACATTCAGTTCTCACTTATGTATATTCTTTTAATTATATATTTTTTCCCCGTAATAAGTACTTGTTTTTTTAAAGTATGGTAAAGGGTACTTTTTGTTTTCACTTGGGTAACTAAACTGGTTATATTTTTCCATTTCTGGCATTATTATTATTATTTTTTATATCTGTTGTTTTAGCACAACAGCTGACTGGCAGGTGAGTCGCAGTTTTCAGGACTTTTATGCTACAAATGCAAAATGGTCACGTATGTTCCTGACTGTCACCGAATGTGGTTTTAATAATCCAGTCACAAAACGCTGACCACCTGTGGTCTGATCACCTGACATGGATATTAATGCCAGGTGCAAATGAGGTCAAAAAGTTAGGGATCGGGTCTGAAGAGTAAGAGAGAACAGACAGACAGATTTATAGAGATGCAGCAGAAGAGAGATGGAGTCCAACCTGCAATTTCTGTGCTTTGATCTCCTCCACCATAATGGCCAAGCACTTAGTGAAGTCTGTCAGATCCTGGTCTGGCGTTTCCATTAGCTTGCAGTTCTGGAGCAAAATAAGTAAAAGGGTTCAAGTTTTATGGATGTACACCAACATTCAAAAGTTTGGGGTCAGTAAGATTTTCTTTTAGAAAAAAAAAAAACTTTTATTCAGCAAGGACAATGAAATTGATCAAAGGTGACAGTAAAGACATTTATAATCATGTTACAAAAGATTTATGTGTCAAATTTTTCCTTTTTATTCATCAAAGAATCCTGGCTTCCACAAAAATATTAAGAAATGTTTATACAGGGTGAACTGAGGTTTATTGGGACATTTTCCACAGTTATCTCAATGGCAAAAAGCATCAGTTACCTGAATTGACTCTTATTAATATATAAACATTAAGGACTGTTTATCATTGATAATAACCAGAAATAAAAGCTTTGCCATCACAGGAATACATTACAAATATAAATATATTTTACAAATAGGAGCATAATTTAAAATATATTAAAACAGTTTTTTTTTAAATTGCAATAATATTTCAGAATATTAATTTTTTAACTGTATTTTTAAGCACATAAATGCAGATTTGGTGAGCATTAAAGCATTAAAAAAGAAACACAAAAAATCTCATTGCCCCCTAACCATTAGAAAAGTATAAGTATGAAAGCTGTAATTGGCCATAAACTTTATAGCAGGATGTTTGTGATTTAAAAAAAAAGTGGCTGAAAGTGGCACAACTGTTTAGCATAACTGCTCCTATTAAATCTTTTTTTTGATGACCACAACAAATTATTTAAATATTTCAGAATTTTATGCGACTGACAAAATCAGATCAAGTATTAAAGGGGAAAACAAAGGCCTTTTTAACTGTAAAAAAAAAAAGTTTAGAAACTTTAAAGATGATGCACTAGTAGAGACTGCCTTCTCTAAACAAGCACCTCCTGTCTCTTTTTGTCTGATCGCGCTTTGTGTTTTGTAAATGGGATCTCTTGTTGAGAGTCAGGAAGGGCAGAGGTGAACGTCGCTCGTTTCCAGTCTCAGTTTCCTCCAACGGCTGCATATACATGGCCGTAGCAGGTGACTTCTCAATCGCAGCAGGTATCACAAAAATCCCGCACCCAAACGTCAGCCGAGAAGCTTGTTTCTGTTGCGGCTTGATATTTCCTTTATCCTCCACAGAGCATCACTCTGGTTTTATTCCTTTTCAAACCCATTTAAATTCAGGCGTCAAGCTCTGTCAAACTTCGGTTCCCCCAAAAGCCACATGCACCGGTTTAGGAATGACATAAAAATGCATGTATGCAGGATTATAACAATGCAAATAACCTCTGGTACTCATTACTTAGCAGATGGTTTTCCTTCAAACTGACGTACAGTACAGTAATTTCAGAGACGGTCCCGCAGGAGAAGAGTGCAGTTAAGTGCTTTGCTCAAGGGCACAGTGGAGGCCTCTCTGTAACACTTCACTTCACAGGTTCACCAGCTTTGTTAAGAGCTTTAGCCACTAGACTGATACCACACCACACTGCACCTTTCCAGAATGACAGGAAGTCAGTGGCGTGAATCTGTGAAATCTACATGACTTGAGGAAGTGAGTGGCTGGGGGGTATGGCTAGAAAGGACAAAATATGAATCTCAATCAGAAAGAGTGTCAGCCCAAGTTTGTTTGCAAAGAACTTGCATTAATATTTAACTTATATTTATATCAGGACCCAAGACCAAAATTGTTTGTCGTACCAAAGTCCAAAAAGTGCTTAAAAATCAAATATTGAAATTCATTAATATTACAATGAACTTCATAGGCCAAATATTATGCAAAGATATTAACATAAAATAGGCTAAATATGAAAACTGACAATTCTGGTTTCTAAATGTCTATTTAATTTTGATAGTTTTGTGCTCTAGGCTAGTGGTTTTCAAGCTTTTTATTGTCAAGGACCCTTAAATGTGAAGCCTCAAATATGATGCTAAGATCCTAAATTACAAAGCATATATGTATTAATGTACAAAGACCCGATTATACTGTACGAAGAGTGTGAAATTAAAATACAACATGCTTCCAAAATGAAACATTCACCTTATTTGTTCTCATTATTAGCAAATTATGTTTGAAGAAATTGTAAATGTTTGAAGAAATTGTAAACTAAATCACAATTAATCTCATGATTTCCAACCAGTCTTAAGATAGCAGAATATATATATTTTTTAATGTGTTAAAAATTATTAAGAGTTTTCATAATCATTTTTTATATTTTTATTTAATATATTAATATTAATGTATCACATTAACTTGGATAGGCCTAAAATCTATTTAAAAAATAGTAAAAAACAAAAAAACAAAACAAAAACAAAAACACATATACCGCCATTCAAAAGTTTGGGAGTGACAAGATTTTTAATGTTTTTTAAAGAAGTCTCTTCTGCTCATTAAGGCTGCATTTACTTGATCAAAAACACAGACAAAAAAACAGTTTTCTATTTTTAATATACTTTAAAATATAATTTATTCATAATTATAATTATGAATTTTCAGCATCATTACTGCAGACTTGAGTTTCACATGATCCTTCAGAAATCCTTCTAATACGCTGATTTGTTATCAATGTGGGAAACAGTTGTGCTGCTTAATATTTTTTTGGAAACTGTTACTTTTTCAGGATTCTTTGATGAATAAAACATTTAAAAGAACAGCATTTGTTCAAAATATAAATCTTTTCTAACAATATAAGTCTTTACTATTATTTTTTAATCAATTTAACACATACTTGCTGAAAAAAAAGGAAAAAATTACTGACCTAAAACCTTTGAAAGTTATTGTATGATTTCTATTTTAAGTAAATGCTGCTCTTTCTTTTTTCTTTTTATTCATCAAAGAATCCTGAAAATTCCTATCACAGGTTCCAAAAAATATTAAGCAGCACAACTGTTTCCATTTCACAGGCCCCCAAACCAGTTCCCTCGAACAACCTTTAATGCCAAAAGTATAATTATGAAATTTTTCATGGAATCATGAGCATTTCAGTAACTATAATGTATTAGAATATACCTGCAAAGCATTTTTGGATTGTCCCATGACCTTTAACTATAATAATTTTGGTAGAGGAATACACCTCAAAACAATTCAATACTCTAGCAATACAGATACGTTGGTTAAAAAGAGGGAAAATTGAAGAATGTGCAAACATATGGCCATAAAAGAAAGTAAGAGAGACATCACAAGAGAGTCCCAGAGAGAGTAAGCTTACCTTTTGTGTGTAAAATGCCTTGACCTCTGGCAGGATTGAATCAAAGTCTCCATTTATGTAGTCTGGGAGAAAACTTCATGGGAAGAGAGAGAGAAACTGATGTGAGAGAGAGCGGGAGGAGAGGGTGATGGGTAAAAAGAGCACAATTTGTGCAGCCATCAGATCCTTTATTCATGTGAAATGAAGGTGCATCTCTGACACGAGCCATGGAAAGCTTCAGTGACAGGACCCCACCAGAGCCATTCAACGCCTGCCAGTCACAGCACTATCTGTCCCCAGTCATGACAAAAGCGACACAGACAGCCTCTTGACACAGTGAGGGGTTGAGAGAATTGATGCTGGCTGCGCCGTCACCATATACCTCACACCAAACTCCTGCAACATAGATTTACGATATATATGGAGGCAACGACAAGATTTTCTTCGCTTAGATGGGCAGAGTATTCATTTTGAGAAAGGCAGATCATGTCGCGGCTTCTTTCGTTTTATTCCCTGAGAGCAGAAAGGCAGCGTGGGTATCGGTAGGCATTAAAGCATAAAGACTTGATGTTACGATTTCACGCTCTGTTGGGCGGTGCATGTAGCCGCTGAATGAGCAGAGATGCACTGCCGAGCTGGTTTAAGAGTAACACTGCAGCGGATTACAGGAGCGCTATCTTCATCTCACGGCTGAATCTGAGGCCCAATGAGGAGGAGAACACCAGCATGCAAATATAGCTGTGTTATAAACAGGTGGTGTGGGGAATAAAAGCCAATTCAATGGCACTAAACTTACACTAAGTTTGCTAAGACAATCATCAATATTAGTAGCATTTGCATTTTAAAATTCATTGTTCTTTTAGTACTTTTAAGCAACAATTGCTTCGGAAAAAAGGAAATACAATTCTGCTGCCAAATGATGAAATCAGACAAACTTCTCAACAATTCAACATAAATGGAATCCAGTTCTTGGACTAAATTATATGTTAAACAGCAATACGAAGTAAAAAAAATTGCACTGTTTTAACTCTGTTTGATTCAATTTAAAAGGATTGACTCACAACAGTCATAAGTTCAGGAATCAGACTACACTGGTCACCCTGTATCTTTTTTGATTTACTAAAAAGAAATTACTCACAAGAGTCATTCATCTGGGAATTGGACTACACTGGTTGCACAGTATCTGTTTGAGCAACACGATCTCACTCCCAACTCATCACATATAGACACTTGGTCAGGACCCCTTGGCGTCGCTTTTTGACGCTCAAGGTACCCCTTTAGCGTCACTTTTCGCTGGTCCTCCATTGTTTTCAGTTGTTCGTCTTAATTTAATGGTTTGCAACTTCACATGCATTTGTAAAAAATTGAAATAATTTTATATAAATGTATACTTTCATTGGAGCACCTAACCCCACCCCTACCCTAAACCTGCCCACTTCTGAACAATATAAAACACGTAACAGGCAAATATAAGTACAAAGTATTGCAAAAACAGTCCATTAAAATACCGTAGCATGACGCAATCGACACACAAGACATACAAGAGCCAATAGCATTTCACACCCAAGGCTGACATAAGGCTTCTTCTGGCGATGTTTTTTGAATTTGCGCACAAACTGCAGCACACATGAGCTTTATGGTGGACAGAGATGGCGATCACGTCTATTCTTCTCACAAATCAATCGTTTTGCCTCGGAAGACTTGGAATATGAATACTTTTTGAATAAATTATGACTGTAGTTGTACTTGCCTGTTATATCCTGTGTTTTATTGACAAATGGTAGGTTTAGGGACAGGGGTTACGTGCTCATAAATGTGTAAATAGTGTAATATAAATAAAACTGTTGTGACTGTTAACACTGAAAAATTACACCCCAACATATATGCAATAATGGCAATATTATTACCCAATATATAATTTAATCATGACAATAAAATTCCAAGTGCCTTTCGCATATTGACGCCAAGGATTTCTTATTTAAAACAATGGAGGACCCTGCACGTCGAAAATGATGCTAAAGGGGTACTCTGTGCGTCAAAAAGTGACGCCAAAGGGTCCTGACCAAGCGTCAATATGTGATGAGTTGGGAGTGAGAATGTGTTGGTTTGAGTGACCAAAAAGAACAGATTCCCAAGAACAATTTGTTTAGGAATCAGACTAGACTGGTTGCCCTATATTTTTTGATTCACTAAAAAGATCTGACTCACATGAGTCATTCGTTCGGGAATCAGACTACACACTGATCACGACATATGTATTTGATTCTCTAAGGAGAACCGATTTGTAGAGTCATTCATTTGGGAATAAGACTACACTGGTCACACTGTATGTTTTTTATCTATTTAAAATAGGAGGAAAAGAGCCATTCGTTCAGAAATCAGACTATACTAGTCATGCTCTATGCGTCTGATTCACTAAAAAGAAGAGTCACTTTGTAGAGTCATTTCTTCGGGAATCAGACTACATTGGTCACACTGTATGTTTTTTATCCATTTAAAAGAATGCACTGTTAGGTAACTAAATAGTAAGTAGCTCATGAAAGTCTATCAGAGTATTTTAGTACTATATTCTGTCCATAACGGTGCAAAACGAACATGCAAAATCCATTAATAGAACCGTGAAATGTAGATCCACAAGTGATTAAGCATATTATATCATGTTAAGATTAAACATGGTTATATAATTTGTGCCCCTATGGATCATCTAAAACACTTTTGGCTTTGATCCAGGGTTCAATGTGTGAGAAAAAGCAATTCAAAGCAACAAATGGTTTTAAAGTTTCCCGTTGTGTCCTCTCCAACAGACTCCCAGTTAAACAGGAAACCATAAATAACCCTCAGCAGTGACAGTTCTTCGGCCACATTAAGGTGAAGCTAAATGAAACCTTTCCTTTTGACATTTTATCAGCAAAACAGCTCCTTCCCACCGCAGAGCTCAAATTGGAGGCAAAATACACCTCTTTTACATTCAAATTAAAGTGTCACTTAAAGTTAATCGTAATGCAGGGACTATACGTCGTTGGAAAAGAACTCGATTTGGACCGGCACGGAGAAAATCAGAATTAAGAATTGAAGTAATTCCAGAAGGTCAAGACCAAAGCCAATGGGAAAGCCGGAGACCAGACACCCTGTCGCATCAGATGCTTCTTTCATTTTGTCACAGCCCAAAGAGGCAAGACAGACAGACGAGATCACAGTTATCGCTCCGGCTTTCTTGTTTTTTCCTTGTTACACACTCTAAAATAACATCAATGAGAATGTGGGGAGGTGAAAATTGGGCTCCCAAGTGACATTCAAGAACAAAACTACATGCAAATCCTAAAACGTCTTGTATTTTGATGCAGCCTCTCTTTGCTAATAAACGATGTGACTGTTCATCAACAGGGGAGCTTCATATTGGCTTCATTTCGTGGGGCACAAATTTCGCTCTATTTTTTTTACGTCAATAAGCCCACTCAGGACTTAAATAACAGATCGCCTGCTTTATGCCTGGCAGTTTCACACACCCCTCAGAATATCAAGAGACCTCTTCAGCTGTTGCTTCATTACAGACAGTCTGGTGAAATCATAAAGCCGCCCCTCCTGAGTGGATCATCTGAACAGACGATCAGCTTTTGATTATGCCTCAGAGTTCATTTTCGACTCCTTCATAATCAGCAAAGGTCACACAAGTACTTCAGAATAACTACACCCGCACAACACGTACCGAGCTGGAGTACTGTACATTACTGTGCGACCATAGATGACGTACTCTGTGTCCGAATATGCATACTTCACTTCCCTGATACATATGCATAGTTGCGGTAATGATGTCACAAGTCCCTGATTATAAAACCTTAACAACTGCACATTTCATGTGGTTTTTAGAAACTTTTTAAGCATTATTACTTATTTCATAGGTGGACAGACTAACCAATCATAACAGAAATCATTTACACATAGAAGTCTTAAAGCAACATAAAAAAAAATGACGATTTAACTGTAAAATAGTTCTGTAGTAGTAAATTACAGCTGCAAAAAGCCTAAATTACTAACATTACAAGTGAACTATAAGAGGATAATAAAATGTTATAAAAGTGCACAGTATGGCTGCTTTTAGATATGGTGTGAAATAATAAATTACTGTCTGAAAAGACTTTACAGCTTTAACATACACTGTATAAATTCATATTTTATGATGCAAATGCATCATTCGAAACCTGTTACTGTGCTTTCATTAGGGTTCATTGTTAATGTAATAATATGTAGGTCTCTTAATAATATAGAAGTCTCTTATGTTCACCCAGACTCCATTTATTTGTTTTAAATTAATTTAATAATTTTAAATTTAACCATTTTCTATTCGAAAACATTTTAAAATGTAATTTATTCCTGTGATGGCTATTTTCATCAGGCATTACTCCAGTGTCACATAATCTTTCAGAAATCATTATAATATGCTCATTTCTTTTCAATGCTGAAAACAGTTTAATATTATTTGGTCAGTGCGGTACATTTTTCAGATACTTTGATGAATTGAAAGTTGAAAAGAACAGAAAAATGGTACAAAAATAATCTTTTTAAGAATGTAAGTGTCTTTACTGTCACTTTTGATCAATTTAATGCATTATTGCTGAACAAAAGTATTAATTTATTTTAGAAAAAAAAAATCTGACTGACCCCAAACTTTTGAACAGTAATATAATGTAATATAATATATGAAAGTTATGAAAGCCAAAGCAAGAAGCTCTCACTTGTCTCTCTCTGACTTCAACAGTAGCAGTTTTGAGAGAAATGTATTTATATACTGTACTAATCTAACGGTTAATAAGATTCTGAACATTGGAAGATTACCCAGAGAGCAATCAGTGTTGATAATCCAGGCAGTCTGAGACTAGAAACCTGTTCTATAATAATGGCCGATACCATCTGCAAATGGCAGAATAAAGCATAGTATGTTTCATGAGCTTCAAGCAATAGCGTGTTCACTGCTTCAGTTCAAATAAAGCTGAGCTTTCTAAACTAATCAAAGTGCTGGGAAAGGTCAATGCGGTAATTACATTTAAGGCACTGTGAGATAATAACAGGATATGTCTTGATCTGGGCACCAGCTCCTCTGAAGATTTCTCTCCCTGTCAGCTTCTGTTTGCACAGGAAGATTAAAAATTAATAATCACTGTGGATGCATGTAATTAGGCAAGGCCAGAGGTCTGCCAGACATATGAAATGTGTTCCGGTCCTGCATCAAAAAGACTTCTGGGAATGTGCAGTCGCTGGTCTAAACCAATCAGCGTTTGCTCACAAATGAGTATAAAACAACAACCAGATGCCACAAAATGTGCAGCCTGATTTGCAAGTATCATTAGATACACATTGTAGGTTTTGGTCAACTCAAAGGGATAGTTCACGCAAAAACTAAAAATCTGTCATCATTTATGCACGCTCATGTCAAGATAATGAAAGCAAATGAGGACTGGAATGATCAAGCTCTAAAATGACAAAGAAGAATCATAAAAGTACCACATTAGTGTTTCTCTGTATGTACAGGTGCATCTCAATAAATTAGAATGTCGTGAAAAAGTTCATTTTTTCTGGTAAGTTATTTCAAAAAGTGAAACTTTCATATAGTTTAGATTCATTGCATTTCATTGCATATAGTTAGATTCATTGCATTTCAAAAGTTTTTTTTGTTTTAATTTTGATGATTAGAGCTTACAGCTCATGAAAGTCAAAAATCAGTATCTCAAAATATTAGAATATTTACATTTGAGTTTCAATTAATGACCATCCCTACAGTATAAATTCCGGGTATCTCTTGTTCTTTGAAACCACAATAATGGGGAAGACTGCTGACTTGGCAATGGTCCAGAAGACGAACATTGACACCCTCCACAAAGAGGGTAAGTCACAGAGGGTCATTATTGAAAGGTGTGGCTGTTTACAGAGTGCTGTATCAAAGCATATTAAATGCAAAGTTGACTGGAAGGAAGAATTTGGGTAGGAAAAGGTGCACAAGCAACAGGGATGACTGCAAGCTTGAGAATACTGTCAAGCAAAGCTGATTCAAACACTTGTGAGAGCTTCACAAGGAGTGAACTGAAGCTGGAGTCAGTGCATCAAGAGTCACCACACTCAGACGTCTTCAGGAAAAGGGCTACCAAGCCACTTCTGAACCAGAGACAACGTCAGAAGCATCTTACCTGGGCTGTGGAGAAAAAGAACTCAGTGGTTCAAAGTCCTCTTTTCAGATGAAAGTAAATTTTGCATTTCATTTGGAAACAAGGTCCCAGAGTCTGGAGGAAGAGTGGAGAGGCACAGAATCCATGTTGCTTGAAGTCCAGTGTGAAGTTTCCACAGTCAGTGATGATTTGGGCTGCCATGTCATCTGCTGGTGTTGGTCCACTGTGTTTTCTGAAGTGCACAGTCAACGCAGCCATCTACCAGGAAATTTTAGAGCACTTCATGCTTCCTTCTGCTGACGAGCTTTATGGAGATGCTGATTTCATTTTCCAGCAGGACTTGGCACCTGCCCACACTGCCAAAGGTACCAAAAGCTGGTTCAATGACCATGGTGTTACTGTGCTTGATTGGCCAGCAAACTCGCCTGACCTGAACCCCATAGAGAATCTATGGGGTATTGTCAAGAGGAAGATGAGAGACACCAGACCCAACAATGCAGATGAGCTGAAGGCCACTGTCAAAGAAACCTGGGCTTCCATACCACCTCAGCAGTGCCACAAACTGATCACCTCCATGCCACGCCGAATTGAGGCAGTAATTAAAGCAAAAGGAGCCACTACCAAGTATTGAGTACATATACAGTAAATGAACATGCTTTCCAGAAGGCCAACAATTCACTAAAAATGTTTTTTTTATTGGTCTTATGAAGTATTCTAATTTGTTGAGATAGTGAATTGGTGGGTTTGTGTTAAATGTGAGCCTAAATCATCACAATTAAAAGAACCAAAGACTTAAACTACTTCAGTCTGTGTGCATTGCATTTATTTAATACACGAGTTTCACAATTTGAGTTGAATTACTGAAATAAATGAACTTTTCCACGACATTCTAATTTATTGAGATGCACCTGTATGTGCTGTACATGTGGCAGAATTGACAATAAAGCAGACTTGACTTGACTTGACTTGAAATGACTAATGTGCCACATTTCAAGTCTTCTGGTCATATGATATCTCTTGTGTGAGAAACAGATCACATTTTAAGTTGTAGTTCATTGATATTCCTCTATTCCAGTGAGTCGGTAAACTGGCGAATGATCATTGAGTCAGCGAGGTAAACTTGACAAACAACAAAATACCAGGAGGGACGATCGGGTTGTTGATGTTTGTCTGCCATTCTCGCTCTGTCTGCACAGCATGTGTGATCGCGCTGATGACGTATCCAGTCTGCGCAGAGGTATGCAAATACATACGTTGACAGGCAGGTAGGAAAGCCAATTAAAATGCTCGGACCGAGCTTTTTGATTGGACGAACATTTCTTGGTCCTACGCCTTCCACAGAATATATAAATACATTTAGACCACTTAACTTAATGATTACTATCGGGATGTGAAGAGACTTTCAACCAGCATAACAAAAAAAAAATTCTGAAGACAATCACCTTTTGCACCTTTAAGGATCTGAATCGTTCATATTAGTTTGAGAACTGAATAAAGCAATTAATTAAAAAGATTTGAATCATTCTGACCTTTTTTTCAAATGAAATTGACCAAATCATTCAACAAATTTGAATTATTAAGACCAGTTTTGTGAACTGAATCAACCATTTTACTGAAAAGAGAATTATTGAGATCAGTTTTGTGAACTTGATTAATCGATTCATTAAAAAGATCTGAATTATTTATATAGTTATGGAATAACATGAGGAAAAGTAGATAACAGAAATTTTATTTTGGCCTGAACAATCCACTTTAATTCCTTCAAAAATGTGAATTCCTTAATTTAATTTAAGGAGAACCAAAGAAAGCACTGCATCTGTTGATGATATTAATTTCCAAATATGGAATATTTTGCTTGTTGCTCAGACCCAATTAATTTCCAGCGAGTAGATATTCCCTAATGACACTGCATATGGCTAACTGTCTGGAGAAGGCTTCCATACTCTCTTCTGGCAGCTCTGAATAAAATCTACTGATGACAACAAAAGCATACGGAGTAAAGCAATGACAGGTACAAGAGAATTGATGGATGTGACATGGAACAGGGCCTGCTGTATGTGTGCATTCAAAAGATATTGTTTATTTTTTGGAACGTCCTTTGAGGTGTCTTTGGCAGTGCTGCTGCAAGCTGATAAGCTCAAAACAACAAGCTTCTGACGATCGCAGTCGAAACATACTTTACTGGCAGAGCGCTGAATGGATCATTAGCTCCCTACGAAGGCATTCTCACTCTCTTAAATATGCCTGCCGTCACAATAAACCAGCTGTTTTGAAGCAGCAGCTCAGTCTATTGTATGTAGCTTAATATATATCTATTTTATCTTCTCATTTGCTGTGTTTTCAATCCTATTTAAATCCATAAAATGTTATTTTACTGGCTCAAGCTTCTTAACAACAATATCATGCTTATTCATTTCAGATTTAAAGAGTTTTCAGTAATTAAAGGATATTAACAATCATTGTGATGCCATAAAAAGACAGTGACTTTTTTTAAACAAAAATTTGCGTTAATCTGAATCAATGTGATTATGAAGATTATTAATGTACCATTTGCTTTTGTTTAAAGTTCCTAACGTTAATTAATTAAAGGGACAGTTCACCCAAAAATAAGATATTTTAAAGAATGCTGGTAACAAAACTATGGAAGTCAATTGCTATCAGCAACTGTTTGGTTACCAACATTCTTCAAAATGTTTTCTTTTATGTTCTAGTAAAGAAAGAAACTCTTACAGGTTCAGAACAACTTGAGGGTGAGTAAATGATGACAGAGTTTTCATTTGTGAATTTACAATACAAGTGAATGGGGCCAATCTGTAAACAATAAAATACTAAATGTTTCAAAAGTATAAATAAACCATTTGCATATTAACGATATTATTGTGAAAAAAAAAAAAAAAAAAAACACTAAGCGTTTCTCTGTACAATCCATTTTTGTTCTCTGTGCAAACAACTTTGTTGCCAGGAAAACATAATGCCAAAAATTTAAAAACAACAATTATAAATCTCAAATATTTGTTTTCAAATCCCCAAAACTGGTCCCATTCACTACAGTAAATGCACATTGTAATCTCAATTTCTGCTTTTTGCAAATTAAATCATAATAATAATAATAATAATAATTATTATTATTATTCATCTACATTATACCACATGCTGTCAGTTGAGCTTAAGTTGTATTAAACCTGAAATATTCCTTTAACAAAAGACAAACATTTTCTCAAAATTCATGAGCTTTCCAAATGTAAAGGCACTAAAGGTATCAAAATACTATATTAGTATATTAGTCTATACAACTAATATGCTATATTCCTAGTCTAATTTCAGTGTGTTCACCACACAGAGCTATCATATAGCTTCAGAAGTCCCTGAATATAGCAAACAAGTCATTTTCATTTAAAAATAAACAAATGCACCAGTATGTGTTAAGTCCCATCACTCAGTTGTGATTTCGGTGCTTGGAGAGTCTGAAACTCAGCGTTATTTTTAGGTTGTAGAACAAAAAGGCACCCAAACAAAAGAAAACAATTGTAAACCGCTCTGGAGGGGAGAGAAGTACCCAATTTAGAGGCCTGGAGATGAATCTGGCCTGTCAGGCACTGACAAAAGGTGATGGATTAGGAGTTAAGTCCTCTGAAAGCACTCTGGCAAGCGGGATACTCCTGAGGCCTCCTACAAGTCCAGCCGTTCTGAGAATGAACATGTGCAATGACACCAGAACCTTGACATCTCCAGATCCATCTCTGCCCTCCGAGTCAATCGTGATGGGTGCCAAAATAGGGTTCTCACCTCTCGCGACGACCCTCCGTGAGCTGGTACAGATGATTGGCACCTCCGTCTGCACATGCGCGGATCTTGGCTGAAATGGCAGAAAAGAAACAGGAGGTGCTTAGATGAATCCTTGATCGGCTTCATTACAGCTCAGATCTCCACGTAAAGATGAGTGAAGAGATAAATATCATTGAAATCACATTATACGGCTATACGTTTGAAGCCATTTCAGAGCCCATCTCAGTAACTGCTGACATGCTGAAATGAAAACAAATAGATTATTCTAGATCATGGCCTGGCTGACAGTAATGGCTCCCTTGTGCCTTTCGCGAAAGCACTAATCATTTCAGGATGAAGGTCAGTCTGTCCTGTCAGGATCATCATCGATTCTGATGAGCATGGTGAGCCTTGTCATTTTCAAGGTAAGGCCAATGGAAAGCTAAATCCAGTTAAACAGGCCACTGGTTTTGACAAGGGATATGACAGTCAAATCTACATAATGAATCTTGATCAGCACTATGTGTAATACTACATGTACTATATCATATAATGATGTCTTTAGGAATTCCCCTTATTAAAAAAAGATATGAAATTCTAAAACTTTCATATGTATACACACACACACACAAATCATATTATTAATACTTATTAATAATGCAGTACATATATTTATATAAAAATAAATAGATATTTTTTTGCAATATATATCATATTTAGTATTATTATAAAATAACTTTATATACAATATCAAATATTATATACAATTAAAATAGTAAATATAAAATGTATATGTATTAAATAAATACAAATAAATAACTCCCTAAAATTATGGACAAATAAAATACATATATATTTACTCAGCAATACATATGAGATTTTGTATTATTATAATATATAATAATTATATAAGAGATAGAAATATATATTTTATATATACAATTTTATATAAATATATAATATATATGTATGAAATATAATGCATTTTATATAGATAGATCTTTGCAAAATATATCATATTTAGTATTATTATAACAATAAATATGACACACAATTAATATATACAATTAATATAGTAAATATAAAACATAATAAACTTTATATGCATTACATAAATAAATATAAATAAACAAACAAACAAATAAATAAAACTTCCTAAAATTATGAAAAAATATAACGCATATATATTTATTTTGCAATAAATACAAGATTTTGTATTTTTATAATATATAATTATATAAGAAATAGAAATATATATTATATATAATATATATGCATGAAATAGAATGCATAAAAATGTGCATAAAGCATTATGGCAACATTTATGAAGTGCTATATAAACAGCCTTCAAGTAAAGTGTTACCTGAGATTCGGTTTCAATTTTGTAATTTAGTGCAGGCTGACAAATCTGGGAAAGATGTAGCAGCATATGCTCAGTTAGAAATGTACAAAGAATAACATCTAAAAGTGACATTAAAATGATAATCCCGCCGACTTTGATGTCTGACATGAGCAGAAGTTCAGAGAAAGTGCTCTTGACTTTTTGTAGCTGATGAACTAAAGCACACAGATGTGGGATTCGCTCTCTAGACAATAGCAAGAAGTAACAAACAGGAATTTAAAACAGAATATTTTCACTGAATAAATTAGTTATTTTAAACCAGGTGCTGTGAGAGTGACGGCTTTTTTTCCTTTGAAGACTTTCCTTCCTCCATTTATTAAGTAGCTTGGTTATAAGCCTGCAATCCTATTATTTAAAACCACAAAAACCCAACGGTACCACATTTATAAACAAACAGAGGTGACTGTTATGTTTTTTTCCAATACATTCTGTGAAAAAGGAAAGGAATATTTTCACGGCCGCATGAAACAAAGATGATTTTCTGTTACGCTTATAGGAGTGAGGAATCGTCACATAGATCATGTCAAGACGAATGTAATCTTGTCAGCACAGTCGGTTTATGGCCAAAGAATCAAGGGAAGAGAATTGCATCATATGCCTCATGAATAATGGAATGTGTTTGCAAGACACTGCTGCGATCATAACGGACACGATGGCTTTAGGCTTACTGTTAAAAACAACTTTTTTCAGGTGAAAGAGGAGGTTCAAGGGAAACATTTTAAACACCTGTACAGATTAATTATCACTAGTTTTTTCTCCGCTTGGTGACACAGGAGGGGGTGGAAGCACTTGTGAATAACACAAGAACATTCACTTTCAATTTAAACGGCACCTTCAATGACTGAATGAGATTCTGCACTCCTGAAAACATGTGATAATACACTTTGTGACTGCTTGCAAGGGTCATCTTGCTCTGAATGACATACAAAAAAGACTCTTTTGTTGCCTTTGCTGTCTGTTCTCCCACTTGTCTAGACTTCTAAACAATGTCTTAGACTCAAAACTAACTTAAAATCGACCTATATGGTGTTATTTATATGCAGTCTAAAAGCTATTCTGTGGTCAATGACTGATTGATGTCAATTAAAGATCAATCAACCACATGAGAAAAGCCAAATTAATGCTTAAAATTGACAGTTGAGAACTCTTGAAACATTTCAAATACATTCCATCCATCCATCCATCTGTCTATCAATCCAGAGAAAAGCCCTTAAATGAATTTAAGGCAAATTCCCTACATAAATTTATGGTAACACTTTAGTATAGGGACCAAAAATTAAAATTAGCCTGTTTTACTCACCCCCGACGCATCCTAGGCGTATGTGACATTCTTCTTTCAGACGAATCCAATCGGAATTATATAAAAAATTGTCCTGGCCCCTCCAAGCCTTTCAATGGGGGTAAGCGGGTGTTTGCTGTCAACAGTTCAGAAGACGTGAAATAAAGTGCGCGCATCCGTAATAAAACGTCCCTCATACGGCTCCGGGGGGTGAATAAAGGCCTCCTGTAGCGAATCCATGCGTTTTTGTAAGATAAATATCAATATTTCAAACGTAATAAACACTTTTTTCTCACTTCCGCTGACTGTGGTACATGGAAGTCGTTTCAATTTTCATAAAATATGACCAAATTTATTTATTTGTTTATTTGCAAGAACTATAAAATATATTTTTTATATTAAATTGCATGCACACACACACACTACATATTGGTTACCGCATTATTAATCAAACCATGGCAAAGACTGACACAGAAGAGAAATTGTTGAATAAGTCATTGTTTTTGTTTTCTTTGCACACAAACAGTATTCTCAAAGATGTCACATGGACTATTGTAACAATGTCCTTACTACCTTTCGATGTCCTTACTATCTTACCTTAAACAATGTAGTTCCCTTGCTTTCTATGCATGGTCAAAAAGCTCTCCGATTTCATAAAAAATATCTTAGTTTGTGTTCAGAAGATGAACAAAAGCCTTACGGGTTTGGAACAACATGATGGTGAGTAATTAATGACAGAATTTTCATTTTTGGGTGAACTATCCCTTTAAGACATTGTGATATGGTTCATTTATTAAAATACTCATTCCAAATTACTGTGTTAAATCAGTGCCTCGGGCCACAAGCTTAGTGTTTTTAAGATTATTTAAGAGTTGTTTGTTGTATAATTATCACTCTTTTAAATATTTATTCAAAAAGCAATAAAACACATTTTATAAGGTTCTTTACAGTGGTGCAGTTGACGTCTGTCAGTAATGACCCAGAAAGGATATACTTACAAAGACACAAGTAAACCGTACAATCACTTGCTCTTCAGTTCTGAAATAATGTCTCATGATGATGCATCCAGGCCAGTCATTCATTAGTTCCCAGACAGCTCAATTGGTCTGGCAAAGACATCATCATTTGTTCATAGGGTGATTACACTGGCGTTTTCAATGCAGTCTCGGGAGGAGAATCAAAGAAGCTTTTCTGTAAAGATCCCATCAAAGTAAACAGCGTGCTACATCTCTAACCGGAAAACAAGGCGTAATTCAGTGCAGCCGTGAACTCCAGCTAGAAGCAAGACTTAAAAGCAACGAGCTGAATGCAAATGACTCATTATTTCGACACCAGGCAAATATATTAATATTAAGACTTCAATAAAATGAAGACTTAACCACATGCAGAGCAAAATAGGCAATAGTATAACATCCATAGCCATGAATCTTGAGAATCGACAGCACTTAAACTGCTTTCAGTTCTAAATGTGCTATGAATATCTAAACTGTGGGTTCAATTACAGTTGCAAGATCATGCGATCGGCTTTTCAAGACTTTGATTTTAAGGAGCATTACCTTTGGCTTTTGTTTATACTGTTAATGAACAACAAATCAGTGAGTCTTACAATCAAAAGGAACTGAATCTATAAAATGCTATAAAAGTTTCAACAACTAAAAAAAACTTTACAAAAGACTTTGTGGTGGGTCCTCCAATAGTAAACCACCAAGCATTCTCACTTGTGGTGAGGTTGCGTTACGACGGCCGGAGATGCTGGAGGGGGTAAATCATTTGTGAATGCTCTTTCACCGAAGCCCTGGTGCAGGACAGATAACCTTGTAAATAAACACTTCATAATCCACCAGCGGTGCTTCCTCTTCCTGTCATGAACTTTTGCTACTCAGCTGGTGTTTTATGGGGGACAAATATTGATGAGGCAGACTTTGCTGTCACTGATTTAATGTCTTTTGGCAGTGGAAGTGAAGTGAAGCCAGTTGCCTCTGTAAATCAAAGAGGGACGAGTGGTCAACGAGCAAAATGGAAGGTTAGTTCGCCTTTTAAGATGGTTTCTTTATCCTCAAAAGAGTTGAGAGTGAGAATGGGTGCAAAACTTTTAATTTAGGTCTGCAGGAGGAAGCAGGAAGTCTGGGTGGGATGTATTTTTTTTTTAAAAATTGCCAGTAAGCTATATTATTTGCTACTTGATGTCACTTGCAGGTGGTGTTATTTCCAACCTGATCTCATGGCAATTCGTACATATTTTACGAGGTGACTAATTCGTACAAATTTGTACGACCTCATACGAATTTGTACGATTTTTGCTAAATCGTTCGTATTTTACATGTTCCCCAATTCATATGAATTCATACGAATGAGCTACCCCTAACCCTGTCCCTAAACCTACCCGTCCCTGGGGTCTAGAAAAATTATAGAAAATTGTACGAGTGAGAATTTGTAAAAAAATTCGTACAAATGAGCTACCTCGTAAAATACGTACGAATTGGTTTTGAGATAGCGTTGTTATTTGTCATCCTAGAGAGCATTTGATTTGACAAAAGTGTGGAGTACAAGATGAGTAATCAATATTATTTTTAGGTCTCTTATGATCACCAAGGCTGCATTTATTTGCTCAAAAAAACAACAACAGTAAATCAGTAATAATGTGAAATATTACAAACTGTTAAATGTATTTATTCCTGTGATGGCAAAGCTGAATTTTCAGCATCATTACTCCAGTTTTCAGTGTCACATTATTTTTCAGAAATCATTCTAAGATGCTGATTTGCTCCTCAAGAAACATTTCTAATTGTTATTAATTTTGTAAAAAGTTGTGCTGCTTAATATTTTTGTGGAAACGATGATACATTTTTTCCAGGATTCTCCAATGAATAGAAAGAAAAAAGAACAGCATTTAAAAAAATAGGAATCTTGTGTAACATTATAAATGTTTTCACGGTCACGTTACTGTCAATTTTCTTCTAAATGCAAATGTTTAGGAGTAGCAGATAGACGGTCTTAATGATATCAGATATGGACTGAAAGCCACAAAACTTTAAATCACTATTAAACCCATGAGGCAACCCAAATCCACAATCCATCCATTGGCCAAAACTTCAAAGAATGTGAAACGCTCAAAAAAGAGCCCTGCCAAAACACTGCTAATGCTGTCTTGTAAAACAAACTGTCAAACAAAAATGGCCCTTTCAAACTTTTCAATACAGAGTGAGGGATAATTACTTCACACCACAATATTTGAAAGAAAGGTTTCTGGACAGAAGAAAGAAATTGTATACTATAGTGTATCTGATTTCTCTGGCAATGTCAATTCTTCAATGCATCAAGCTTTTATCAAAGCAGGACGTTTGAAGCATTTCCTTCAATAAATACCAGTGGAGAAGAACAGCTTACAGGAGGTGATTATGGCTTCCACAAATACGATTTTGTTTTCAAATTCAATCTTTAAGACTGACTGTCCACTCTGTCATTTTGCAAGAAAAGAAATCAGTTTTTAACAGTGCAGTCATTGTCAGATATGATGAATATCACTGATGATGTCAGCAGAATGCCAAGAGACTTTCTCACACAACAACTAAGAGTGTAAGTGTGGACGTTTTGCCTCTGCTCATGTCTTTTTTCCACAGTGCTGAACTAATAAGGTGCACGAGACAACGTAAGTGACATTTTACACACTAAGTCATATCCAAAACTGCTGACTTGTACACTCATTCATATTCACTACAAAGTGAATGCCACATAGTTTGCTATATTATGAAAAAATGACTGAAAATGAGTGCATCTAGAAGACAGCTCAATAAAAATATAAATGTAAAAAAATCTGACAGACACAGTGCAAAAAAAAAATATTTAAATAAGATTTATGTGGCTTTTGACTGGTTTGTAAACTTTGCAACACTGTTCACACTTAAAGATATTGGAGTTGGATACATAAAATAAACTTTTAAAAAATGTTTTACTTTTTTACTAATACTTTTTAAAATGTTATACTTTAGGCAAAATGTGTGGTTTTACGTACATTAGTGTTCAAAAATTGTTCGGTTAGTAAGATTTTATTTTTTAAAAGGAAATGAATACTTTTATTCAGCAAGAATGCATTAAATTAATCAAAAGTGACAGCAAAGACATTTATAATGTTTGATTGCTTCGATTGTACTCATTTGTAAGTCGCTTTGGATAAAAGCGTCTGCTAAATGACTAAATGTAAATGTTATAAAAGTTTTCTATTGCAAATAATTTTTTTTTCTGGATTCAAAATCCAGAAAAAAATGTGTCACGGTTTCCACAATAATATTATTATTATGCAATACATTCAGCTTTGCTATCACTGGAGTAAATAAAAAAATAAAAAGAGTTACTTTTATTACTGTTTTTATTGTATTTTGTTTCTAAAACAAATGTAGCTTTTTTTAAGCTCACCAACCCCAACCTTTTGAACAACAGTGTACAAAACAGAAATAGACCCAACGAGAGTAGCTGCCATATTTAATTTGATGCAGAAGTATGAAAAATGATGGACACACAGGTACCAAACCACAACATAATGAACAAACTGCACTTCCGTTTCTTGCAGCATTGTGTTTGTTAGTTTCAAATCAAGCATGGCAGCTATTGTTTAAGGCCTATAGCATGCATTTTCTAATCCACTAGTAAGTCACTTCCTTGGTGGTTGAGATGCACAAAGTGTTTGCGGTTTTAAATTCAGTACTAATCACACAACTGGAATAAGAAAGAAGTGAACTTTTGGAGGGACTTTTGAAAAGCATCCAAAAATGTGTTGGTATCTGCAAAGAGCCGTCTTTGATCATTCAGTCCTATAGAGCACTGGTGGCTCCACGGGCCCATAGGACTGCACTTCTGAGGCTCACTGGAGGAGGGGTGGAGCGCCCTGCCCCGGTCCCTCAAGGAAAACCATCTGGATATGTTCACCCTGCTCCCAGCAACACACTCGTCGCCCACCTGCTTTGCCTCCAGAGCAAAGCCGCATGAAAAATGCACAGTATCTCTGATGCAAGGGCAGATGAATTACATGATCAAGAGTTTTTAAATGAGATCAACTTCGGAAAGCAACAAAAGCTAGTGCAATATGGTTGACAAACTCTCGCCTGCACAAAAATAAAGCGGAAACCGGCATTTATTTTTAAAAAGGCATTTTCTTGACTTGCATTTTTTTGCATTGCACTGCTGAAAGAGCTTTGATAGCCCTTAAACTCCTGTAAAGAAAGAAACTAGGGCAATCAAATTAATGCACAAATTTAGTCCAATTAATTATGAAAACATAATGCAATAGGAAAATTAATGCAATTAATCATGCCCCCAAACCTTAGATAGAAGATTTTTTTTAATGTTTTTAAATGATTTACTCGTCTGCCTCACTAATGTAATGTCTGATGTAATGAATTATTGTGAGTTGTTTCACAGCAAAAAAAAAAAATATATATATAAAATGAATTTGAATAATTAATAAAAATGCATTGTATTATTTTATGCATTGTATTATTTTAGTATTTTTACATATACTGTACTTTTAAAGTATTTCTGCTCTATATATCTATTTTTTTTGAAGTTTTAGTAATTTCCTTGTTTCTGTCATTTTCATTTAGCTTTTGTTTTTGAATATTTTTTATTTAGCTTGAATTTTTATTTATTTCAGTTAGTTGCCAACATTTCTCATTCTCACTTTTAAGATTGAATAGTTGTTTTTATATTATTTCAGTTTCATTTCAAATAACAAAAATGATTTTCAATAGTTTTCATTTTAGTTAATAATAACAATACTGGTGCACACTGACAATCTTGACTGCGTAGTGTGTAGTACATTGCATCATTTGATGCAACCTTTAACTAATCATGATCTACAATTCTACAAGTGCTGTTATTCAGGCTGCAATTGAAAACTGGTTGGGATCAACAAATAAAGGTAATCATAGCTCATCCAGTGGGGAATCGAAAGGATGACTAATGCATTATGGGTTATAGGGACTTTATAGCATACAGTGGCCCTATATATCACCAATTAGGCCTGTCCGACCTTTTCCAGAGAGTTTTGTGTCAGGTATGTCACCATTCCCTACAGCACAAGCAAGCCAGACAAGTACAGACAAGCATCAAATCATAGGCCGATGTGTGATATTCATCACAAAATCAATACCTTTACTCCACAACACATGGAAGTACCGCTCGTCTATCGGCTGATTTAGGATAACCAAGCAAATCCTCTGTTTTCCTGGTGAAAGAACAGAAGAAACACACAGAAAGTGAACATTAATGGGCAGCTATATTTCAACAGCATCCTGTGGTTATGATGTAGTCTCAGTCCTCCCATTTACAGTGTGAAACTGAGAAAAACACATTGTAATATTTGGTTTCATCTGGTGAGATACAGCTCTAAATAGAAGCAACTGATGAAAACAGCAAGAGTAATAACTGTGATAACAGAGCCTAATGCCTTTGGTAATTGCCTAAACACAAATTCTGATGGTTTTTCACAACTGCTAGATGTACTTTATGTGCAACAATGTAAAGCAAACTGTGTAATATTAACAAGGCAATTTCAGCTTTACAGATATTATTTAACATATTAAATGCAGAAGATCACTTTTATTCTTGGTAATACTACAGAAAATCAACTATAATTAGTAAAGAACATTAAAAAAAAAAAAGTCTACCATATATACCATATACAGTATATATATACCATATACCATACAAAAGCTCCCAATATATAAACAGAAATATAAAATTTAAATTTTATTTACATATTTATTTACTTGGACAAATTAATGAATGAGAAAGAAAGAAAGAAAGAAAGAAAGAAAGAAAGAAAGAAAGAAAGAAGGTTAAATGTTATGAAAAAAATCTTAAAAAATCTTTCAAATATCTTTTTTATTTGAATTGATGGATGGATGGATGGATGGATGGATGGATGAACGAATTAATGAATGAATGAATGAATGAAAGACAGTAAATGAGAAATGGGATACTTAAATGTTATAAAAAAAATCTTTAAATGGTTAGTTCACCCAAAAATGAAAATTATGTCATTAATTACTCACCCTGATGTCGTTCCAAACCCGTAAGAATTCCGTTCATCTTCGGAACACAAATTAAGATATTTTTGTTTGAATCTGAGAGCTCTCTGACCCTCCCACAGACAGCAAGGGTCCTTACACGATCAAAGTCCAGAAAAGTACCAAGATGATCAACAAAGTGGTCGATGTGACATTAGTCTGTCAACTGTAATTTTATGAAGCCACGAGAATACTTTATGCGCAAAGAAAACAAAAATAACGATTTTATTCCACATTTTCGTCTCTACTGTTTCTCTTGTGGACGTGAACGCACGTCCACAAGAGAAACAGTAGAGATGAAAATGTGGAATAAAATAGTTATTTTTGTTTTCTTTGTTGATCATCTTGGTACTTTTCTGGACCTTGATCGTGTAAGGACCCTTGCTGTCTGTGGGAGGGTCAGAGAGCTCTCAGATTCAAACAAACATATCTTAATTTGTGTTCCAAGATGAACGGAGGTCTCACAGGTTTGGAACGACATCAGGGTAATTAATTACATAATTTTCATTTTTGGGTGAACTAACCCTTTTAAAATCTCTCTTATTTGGATGAATGAATGAATGAATGAATGAGCGAATGAGTGAACGAATGCAGTAATGAGAAATGGGGTGCTTAAATGTTAATGAAATAAATCTTCAAAAATCTTTCTTATTTGAATGAATGAATAAAGGAATCAATTAATCAATCAATCAATCAAATAAACAAATAAAATATAAAAAAATGGGGTGCTTAAATGTTATGAAAAAATCTTTCACTTCATTTTTTGGTACAAAAGATAATTTCCTATTTCTTTTTTGTTAGAGACGAACCCTAATGTTATTATATTTTTATATAAATAAAACGATTTTGGAGGCAGTACAATAAATAAAGGGAAAAAAGGTTGTATCTTCCACTTGAGCACCAAAGCTCAATGTGCGCATGTGTGTCTAACTGCTAGGCCACAGTTCCAACAAAGAAGTTGGAACATATAAGTTACTTTCTGTCACATACTGATCCAACTATACAGCCTGAAACACTCTATGGAAGAAAACAAAATGCGATTACACCATAATTTAGTGTTTTTAATATTTGAAGATTATGTTCTGTAAGGCATCTCAAAGCTCAAAACAGTCCCAAATGCATGGGTTCACACATTTAATTGCGATACATTCCAGAGCCAAGCAGCTCACACATTTTTAATTATAGTTATTTTAACATGAAGCTAATCAGACGCTTCTCTGTTCAGCACAATGCCACAATTGAATAACATCTCAAAATCTCTACATGGCTAATAAATGCTGGCAGCAATAAGGACATACAGCAGCGTTAATGCATTGATTTTTTTAGAGCACATTGTTAAAAAAAAGAATAACCAACATCACAGGTTGAGCAAATATGACAAAGTGTACGTGTCAAAACTCTCTCTGAATAAATCACAGGTATCCTGACGCAGCTGTGAACAGAACACATCTTGCAGAACAGACTGAGAAAATAATATCAAGGTCCTGAAGTGCGAACAGAGTGTATAAATGAATGAGAGCTATCGCAACAAAATTGGCAGAGGCGAAAGATAGACAGCTCCAAGAAGAAACAACGTCTGTATTTTGCAACAGTTATACCACATCGGTTTTTCACATTTCAGATCTCCTCTTCTGGTAAATAAAATTTTTGACAGCACACACTTTTAGTAGAGCACCAAGGACATTTTCCACATTTGAATATTTTCTTTGGGAATTATCAATTGAAATACACAGAAATTATCATATACCAAATTAGCTGAGAGCTTGCTGTTCATTAGGATACAACAAATTTGCAATTCAACACATACACAAGCTGGGTTTGATTAGTTCACAAATTGGAATGAATAGGACATGAAATGCAATTTCTAATTCAAAACAGTCTTCTATTAAATATAAATGTATTGAATATGTATGAATTGAAGGATTGGAAGCACATGCTGAGACATGAGAATTGCGAATGGCGTATTTTTGGACTAGGTCAAACATCTGGGCCATGTCTTCAGTCTTCATTTTACTGACGGGCTATATAGAACATTTCAGTGAAGCGTAAGGTCACATGAGTCCATCTAAGGTATTTTTGTTCTCGTGAGTCTTGCAATCTCTTGAGTATATGGACCTTATGGGAAAACAGTATAAAACTTAAGTACAATAAGTACACTAACACTAGTTCTACAGTAAAGCTCTACAGTAGAAGCAAGAAAAACACAACTTTTAAGTTGAGATCTAGAGAAAAAAAAAAGTTATGATTTTGCAATCATGGTGAAATAATTGTTACATATAATTATTACATTACACTATACATTACATTATTACATATAACAATGCATGGCCTCTTAGGGCTTCCGTATACTCCACTACTGGAGTGGTGTTGTTTCATCTAATAGTTATAAAATATAAATAATAAATGAAAAAGTTAAACTTAAAAAAACTTGTATGAAAATCAGAAATGTTGCTTTGGCTAAACTAACTGAAACAAAATAAGTTGAAGTACTAAAATAACTACATCTAAAATTTAAATACATATAAATGAACAATAAATAGAATTATTAAAAAATAAAATGAGCATTGTATCTATTATTATTAATTAAAAAACAAATGACAATCACATAATATTACTAAAACTGAAAATATAAATGCTCTTTACATTTCCAAAAGTTATTCTATTTACAGTGAGGATGGCTTTGAAAAAAGTTTGTTTTAAGAATGTTTAAGAGCAGCACTTTTTTAAAGCTTTTTATGTCTGGTTAAACAGCATGGTTTGCGGTTTGTGAATAAGACACAGGTTTTGCAGTGAAATACAGAGCAAAAACGGTATAGAGCCGTTTAGTGGTTAGCTTGTGAACCTTCGTTACGACCTAACCGGTGAAAATTTGCAGGGAAGCTAACAGCAGGACAAAAGTTGATATGTTAGTCGTTGAGAATGCATTCATTACAGTAATGACCACAGGCAATCTCAGACACATTGAAAGCATGGCTGCAATTCTTGGCCAATCATTAGAGCCTGATTACTTACTTTCTGGTCATGTATTTATGGGGCACATACCCAGACAGGGATATAATTTTGAGTAAAAAAAAAAATTCCTCCAGAACACATCTATTATTTTGCTGTAGACTGCTCTCCGATTCTTAAAAAATGAGGCTTTTTTTGTCCAGTTATTGCATGGGGGGCTGTTATCCATTTCTGCAGAAAGTAAACTTGACTGAGCTCATTAGCTGATTGCCAAATTGCTTCTACCATCCTGTTAAAAAACAAAATACTAAACAACCAGAGCCAGCATTGCCTGACCTTTGAAATAAAGTAGTGTGTTAATCTGGTTTTAATAGTTCCTGTTTTTTGCAGTAAACAGCAAAGTTTTAAGTTAATATATTAATAGAACTAATATTATATGTAGAGATCTAATAAAAATGCACCCAGAAAATCACGTTGTGTGATAAAATATGCACAACAGACATTTGGAATCATCAATATGCCTGTGTTGGTGTAGTCTCATCTGTGCAAACCGAGTAAATGATTAAAAAAATAATTACACCTGAATAAACACTGTGGAGGTGCATAAGAAATACAGAAATGATGGACATAGGAAACAATTTCATTTATTTAAAAATCTTATTCTTAGCTGTAGTGAATTAAAAACACTGAAAATAAAAGATTTTCATTCAAAAGCGGTTGGAATGTATAAGACACCTTATAATAACTGTGAACATGCAAAGTGGCCAATTTAAAGCATTTTATTAACTATGTTTATGTTCTTCGGGACAAAGTGTAAATGCATGCATGGGCGAGAATAAATGCATTCATACTTTTAAATGAGTTTAAAATGAATAAATACCTGAAGGCAAAAGGCAATCTAATGGAGCGAATTCATCCATGGTCTTGTTTATAATAAGCTGGATTCATCAACTGCAGAGGAAAATAAAGAAAAACATATACAATATTAAAAGACAGCAAAAAAAAGGCTTTGTTTCTGTAGAGTGAATATCTGACAAATTAGATGTTCTAATCAAAACAACAGCTTTCTGTTATGACAGATAAAGAGATGCGCTGAAAACTGAAACACTATAAACCATTTAAAGTCTTTAAAATACATGACAAAAATCATAGAAATGGAAGAAATGCTCAGCTATTAAGATCGGATCACTCACCACCTTGTCTATGTGAACTCTTTGTCCTGTGAACACACTTTTCCTATATGACTTATCTATGCCCCTGTAATATATAACTAATAGTTTACTTTAGGGTCTCCAGTCCTACACTTACTCTGCTTATTCATCCCAAGAACCTCCCAGGCTCCCGCTTAAGAAAAGAAAAGACAACAGCACACATTTGCGAGTGTGATGTTGCTTATATACAACAGTTCAATAAACAAAAGTAAAGTTAATACATTTTCAACACAATATTAGCAGTTACTTTTGTACTTTTGCGTAGTCACTGGAAATAGTACAAAATAAATTCAAAACAGGCTCAACCATTGCAAGTCTAGCAATTCAGTTTTGTTATTGAATAATTCAGTGTTTCTGAATGAATCTCTTGAGTGAATGATTCACTGATAACAATAATATCTGCTAAGTCTCTATAAGATATATTATTTCAGTCTTTCTACTTCAAAATTAAGTTTAATTCAGTGTTACTTGCTGATTCTTTGTAAAAAAAAAATAATACAATTTACTAGCAATTTCTAAATGAACTACACCATTTTTTACGTGCAGATAATACAATATATAATATAGACCAGTTAAGTGCACTTAAAGAGAGTACACTTTCAGAACTGTTTTAAAACACTTAAGAACACTTTAAAAGAGTGCACGTTGTAATAATGTCAAATTAAAAGTTTTACTTTAAAGTACTTTGCATAATGTTTAATAATCTTTTGTCATGCTTTAAAGAAATAACTGTTTTGATGAGTTAACTATCCTACTAAAGCACATGTAAAGCACGATTACAATTTTAAGTAGCTATAATGTGTTGTTTGATATTAAAAGTTTGCATATTTAAATGTACTAAATTACAACTTCATTATTACAAATGTGTAATTAGAAATATATTTAAATATATGACTAACAAGTTTCAATAGAAATTACATTAAAGTAGATTTTAGTTAAATTTGTCAGGACTCTTTAACCATATTTAAAATACAACAGAAGTTATGAAATTACATGTAAAGGTATTTAAGTCCTACTTAATTCGGTCAAACAAGCACTCGGAATTCAACTAATTTTGAATTTAATACAAATTTAGACTAAAAAATTTAATTGCAATTAACATGAGTGTCCGAAAACATTACATTCAATTCTTTCTGTAATAAGTACTCTTTTTAAAAATATACTTAAGTGTACTTCTATAAAGCACTATATACATGCGTCATTCATTCATTCATTCTTTTTCCACAAGAGAACAGCAGAAGTTTTGACAAACGTCATTTAAACCATAAACTAAAAAGCTTCAAGCTTCAAGACCAGAAAAAATATTTCATTGATTGTTGATTTCATTGTGAAACAGATATCTTATCCTGGCTGTTTATGACAGCAATTGTTGAGAGGACACCACTTTGAGCATTATATGCAATATAAATATATAATTATTTACTCAACAGACAGTGCAAAATGTCATTACTTGGATCAATCCTTCTGAGAGCAACAGATCAATGCAGGTAGAGAGGTGTATACCTAACACTCTGCCAAAATGGATCAACATAGCAACTAAAAGGGTCTAATCCAACCTGACACCCACAACACTATTGATGAAAGTAGAGTGCTGTCAAAAACAGATTGCACCAGAAACTCACAAACTCAAGCAGGTGGGCCTTGGAATAGTTCACTGAAAAATAAAAAATTACCAAGATATAGATGAGTTTGTTTCTTCCTCAGAAACAGATTTGTTTAAATTTAGCATTACATCACTTGCTCCATGAATGGACATTTATTGAGACTAATCATCATGCTGGTTATTTATTGCTTATTGTGATGTTTTTATCAGCTGTTTGAACTCTCATTCTGACGGCACCCATTCACTGCAGAGGATCCATTGGTGAGCAAGTGATGTAATGCTAAATTTCTCCAAATCTGTTCTGATTAACAAACAAATTAATTTATATATGCCTGCGAGTGAGAAAATTTTCAACAAATTTTCATTTAAAGGAGCAGTGCACCCTTATTGTTCATTGTATTATTTTGTCATTATTTATTTACCCTCATGCTGTTTCTAACCTGCATGACTTTATTTCTTCAGAGGAACACAAAGAGATGGAAGCCCCACAACTCTAACATAAATGTGTGCATTTTATTCTAATTCTTCTGAATTCATATAATAGTTTTCTAACAAAAATTGTCTTTTATTTATTTTTTTGCTTCAAATAAAATTCCTATGGTATTGAAAAGGGTGATGTAGATCTGGAATGCTCTGATCAAAAGAAAGAAAAAATGAATCCCTCTATTTTCTCAATTGGATTCATATATACTTTGCGCACATGGGCAGTGCTGTAATGTGTACGTTTACATACGTTTTACATCTTATGAATGTGTGTGTTTATTTTACGTCACAAACTAGTCAGTAGAGGAGACTACATATTTACTAAATTTTGCAACAACAACAAAAAAAAAACTCTTCTGACAACATACATTCTTTTTATCACGGTGACTTTCACAGCAGAATACATGTTAACAAATGAACACTGCATCATTCAGGGTCATACATGTGTCTCTGTTGTACAAGTTGCTTTTGAGAATGTGCAATTATTTACAAAAATGTTTTGTATGAAATATATTCAGTCACTATAATTACCATCATTAAGTTGTAGATGCATTAAGCACAACTGAAAGGTGATTCTGAAGGTAAACACCACACAGTTACTTTCTTCACAACTCAGTAAATGATTGGGATTGAAGGAAGTGAGTTGTGGACTTTAAAAGGCCTGCGAGACTGCCAGTATAGTTAAAACAAATCTGCCTTGTCAATGGCTAAAGTAAGTTCTTTCTTTCCTTCATTGTGTCTTTAATTAATTTGGCCCTTGTTGTGTAGTTCGTTCCCTCTGGGTGTTTTTGTAATTAGTTCTATTGACTGAAATTTCAAGGCTCTCTGACTTAGTCTGGGGAAATTCTCTGCTTGACATCAGTTCTTGTTGTACTTTAAAGAAGAACCAGAGTTCATTCTCAGGTTGAGTGCACACATTACAGTTTACAAACTTTAATAACTCCCTCATTATGAGCACATGTAAATCACACAGCAAGTGCTTCTTCAGAGACAGAATGTATTTTTAATGAAAGTCAAACATAATTATCTTGAGCTTTCAGCTCTGGCACGATTTCACTCAAATGTTTAGCAGCTTCATAAACTTTTGCAGGCCGAATTTCACACTCTAGTCTCTCAAAGTAAACTTCTAAAGATATTATTCCATCACAAAGACTACACAAATGAACAGTGACAAATAATTCGTTCATAAAAGTTATGTTAAGCTAAAGCATATCATCAAAATACAGCTACTGTACGGCGAACCCACCTCAACAACTTACTGAACGCTTGACATTTGGCTGTCACAAAACCTAGATAGCGACTACCTAGACAGCATTTTAGGCAGCGTACAGTATGCGCATTCGGCGTTCGTGTTGAAAATGTTTGGGCACCGAGTGCAGATATAATACCCAAAACGCTGTCTAGGTAGTCAGCTCGCTAGGTTAACAGACACAGCCTGTGTGTGTAACGTACTCACTCTGTGTCTGTGAATGGATATCCAGCAGCATGTGTCCTCCGGTCCACATTTGTATACAGTCAACGAGTGCCGAAGACAAGCGCTTCAGCGCCAGAAAATCGTGTGATGTTTGTCACAGCGACATCTAGAGGTGCACTGTACACCTGCACTGATTCCGTTCAGGTCGACATCCAACACATACAGAGAGAGAGAATGATCAGTATTCAGACAGACAGACAGATAGAAAGATTTATACATATGAAAGCTGAATAAATAAGCTTTACATTGATGTATGGTTTGTTAGGATAGGACAATATTTGGCCGAGATACAACTATTTGAAAATCTGGAATCTGAGGGTGCAATAAAAAAATCATAAAAAAAACAACATAAAAATATTGAGAAAATCGCATTTAAAGTTGTCCAAATGAAGTTTTTAATAATGCATATTACTAATCAAAAATTAAGTTTTGCTATATTCACGGTAGGAAAATTATCATAGTTGTTTGATTTTTTATTTTCTATTGTCGTCATTTCTTTTTCCATTTTTTTATATATATTATGTGAGCAAATTAAAGGTTACATTTATAGTGTGCTGAAAATATAAATGTTTTGCACAGCTCTCTGGAATACTCAATTCAGCTTAGTTTATCAAATGTCAAATATTTCAAAATATCAATTTCTGAATAATAATCCAATGTCCAAGGCAACTCATACAAGACTGATACATGTCTGCACACTATCAGAATGATCTGTTGATCTGTCAGAGATCAAAAACTCCCCAGCATCATAGTTACATTTAAAATTTATGACATGACCTCCATATAGCGCTCATACCTTTAGTATAACATACTTTATTCATCAAACATATGCTCATGGTCTCTAGAGCCTGGTTTCATGTCAGCACTGTACAAATAGCGGTGCGTTTGCCCACATGTACATAAATCATAAATTATCCATCAGCGTCTCTGCTGACACTTGGCCTCACCCAGAGAAAAAGGCCCGTCACAAATATAGCTTTCTGTCAGCCGGTGGTAAACAAAAGGCAGTTCTAATTTGATAAGGGACACCAAGGTTACATTTTGCCTGCACAGCACACGATCCAGGGTCGCCAAGGCTTTCTCAGCCAGCTGTAAAATTATTCTGCTGTATAGCAGCTTGGGCAAGACTGATAAGGCTGATTTCCTGAGACAAGCCAGTAAGAAAAGCACAAGCTTGTATCCTCGGAGTCGCCTGCCATTTCGTACACATTGATACGTCCTGCCTGGCAAGAAACAGATAAACATAACCAGATTATTGGAGTTGCAGAAATCCAATAGGAGGAGTTTTTCTGTGTGTGTGCGTCTCTAATACTTGATTGAGAAACCGGAACGTTCAAGTTCATTTCTCACTTATGGAGCAATTGTAAAAGTGCAGTATCATTGACATGCCCTTCTAACTTTTTAACAGTAGCCTCTGGAAACTATATGTCAACTGCACTGGACATTGGGAGATGTAATGTGCCCATTGTTGACTATTTACTTATCTGATATTATTTACTTGTTTGAAATGTGTTTGATGGACGATAACATCAAATCCTTTATCTTTAACACCTGGCCTCAATTTGCCATTGGTTCCTCTGGGCAATACCTTCCAGATAAAGCTAATTACAATGAAGATGAAAGCATGACTTTGTCCAACAAGCATCAGCATCAGATAAAAGGCTAATAACAAAGCTATAAAAAAACAGATATTTCTTGCGGCTTTCACAATTTTTGCATGAGGTTCATTTAATAAATAACCATTTTAAATTAGCTCAATGCATAATTCAATTATGCATTTAAAACACAGAACATGATTTGTTTAATCTTGAGTCTTGTGATAGAAAAAAAAGTTAAGTGAATGTTAGGTGAATTCCTAGGTTTCTTTTTTCTGTTATACAACATTTAATCAAGAAATAACCACATTTTAGTTGACTAGAGTATTACATTAAATAAACTACATGAAGGTATGGTGTTAAAATCACTCAAATAAATGTTTGGATCCATTCTGGTTCTGTATTTCTTTATTGTGCAATGGAAATGATAGTTCCAACTTAAGTAAATGTTTATTTTGCAAATTGACAGCATGCAATAAAACAAATATTTTCAAGATATTCAGAAATTGTGCATTAGATAATTAAGAAAATGGTGGTTGAAATGCTTAGCATTTACACTGTAATTTTTTTTTTTTTGAAGTTGTAAATAAAAAAAGATGACTGGACTTTATTTTACAAAAAAAATCTGTTTAAGTCTACCTTAAAATGTGTGAGTTGGTTTTTTTTCTTCTTTAATGAAATAATAATAAAAAAAATGAGTTACACTTTACTTTAAAGACCAGTTCTCACCATTAACTAGAATGTTTGCCTCAATAAACTCCTAATTTGCTGCTTATAAATAGTTGGTAATGTAGTTTTTAAGTTTAATAGGGTAGGGTTAAGGGATCTACTGTAAAATATGGTCATGCAGAATAAGTGTTACCAAAAAAATAAATAATAATAATAATGATTACATTTTTTCTGTGTGCTGTCATTTCTCCCCATATATGAGAGCTGGTTGTGTCGAGTCAAGTTGAACCCCATAAATGCAGTTTCATAGATTTAACAGGGGCAAATACTTTTTGACACAGGCCCAGTTGGTATTGATAACTTTTTTGCTTTTTTTTTTTCAAATTAGTTTTATGTTAGATTTTGTTTTTATTTTTGAAACAATTTAGTATGAAATACATAAAAAGAGAAGAAATCAGGATTGGAGCAAATTATTTATTTATCACACACACACATACACCTCTGAACATTCACTGCTGACAGTCTGAGACAATCCAAAGCCTTTTTGTTTGTTATGGTGCTCAAAAACTTATGTAAGTCAAGTCAAATGTTAGAAATAGAGAGTTCAAAGGAATGTTCTGAGCTTGTCACTAAAGTGACCTGAAGCACAATGCATGTAAACAAAACACACAGTGAAGACAAGGCCACCACTTTCACCTCACATACTGTGAAAAGTCTCAGCCATAAAGTCATGTCAGCTGATTTGTAGACTGGCCACGGACTCTCAGAGAAATACAAACAATATTTCATCTCAGTCTTCCCCATTTAATGATTTATGAAAAGCTCTCAGTTGTCACTTGGAATTTCATCTGTATTTTTTTTCTCAGAGTATTTATCCCTGAGCTGAGTCAGAAAATATATTTTTATCTGTCTCAGATGTATACAAAGTCTATAAGATGCAATGGTGTCCTGCATTACTGTCCTGTAAAAATGAAATATTAATGATACTAGGATATGATTAAAGTTCTTATGGGTTAAGAATGACGTGTTTGTTTAGCATTACTATCTAATTTATTCAAAAGTCATAATGAATGATTGTGCATATCCGCTATATATGACCAGCAAATAAACTAAAACCACGTGAGTCAAGCTCTTATGCGTTTGATTAATGTATTCATAACAGAGCTTAAGGCTCTGTTAGCCGAGGTTAACCTCTGCCTCCCGAAACTGTTTTGAGATAAAAGTTTTGCCAGACAAACAATATTAAACATTTACAGCAATGCAAAATGAGAGGGAATATTCATGGGGTAAATCAAATGTACAAGGAAAATTTGTGTTAAGGGGAACAACTCTGTGGTAAAGTAAATTTAAAGTGCAGACAAAGAGATGTGAAATTATTTGATTTTAGGTATGAATAACAAATGTGAGAATTACATGTTCTAGAAAAAATATTTCACTTTGAACATTACTTTTCTTTCACCTTCTGTCACCTTTGCACATACATGTTCAGTATCTGCTCTCTTGTGCTTTAAAGCAATGCAAACCTCAAAAATGATATTTGTTGTTTTAACATCTTGCTCTTATAATGTATTCATATGTAATTGTCAGTTACAGTTAATATCAGGACATGTAACTACCATGTCATTATCCCAGCAAATTACTGTCTTTATGAGTGAATCATTGAATCATTCAGTCAACCAATTCATTCAAAACACTGATTCATAATAATTTAGTAAACTGTTTTGTTTAAAATACTAGCTGCATCTGAAATTGCATACTTCCCTATTGGTGAAGAGCATGTGAAAAGAGTAGTATGCACAAATTCACAGTATTCATAAATCCGTCGGTGAACAGTTCCTGCATGACTTACTACTTCTGGTGAGATTCTGAAGTGTGCATCCGATGGACACTTTACAATCCCATGAGGCCACAGGAGAGGATCTGTAAATGGCAGTGTAGAAATGCAACTGATGCTGGTAGGTCACATGCAGTGTTGGGAAGGTTACTTTGGAAATGTAATAGGTTACAGATTACAAGTTACCCTACTTAAAATGTAATAAGTAGTGTAACTTTTCAATTACTTTATTAAAGTAATGTAACTGATTACTTTTTGATTACTTTTCTAAATTTCTAATGTTTTCAACTGTTAATCATTTTCAAACATGTAAAGCAGACAGGGTTAACCTTACAGTAGAACTCAACACTGATTACTGCCAGACTTTCGAAATCCTTCATCACTTGAATTAAGATTATAATATTTTAATTTTAAAGGAGACATTGGATGCCAAATATCTTCATTTGCATATAAATGTGTCTTGGCAGTGTGTGGACACAACCACCCTACAATGATACATTTTTAAAATGATAAAAAGCCCTTTTTTAATCCCCCAAAAACCTAAACAGTCTCAATTATCAAGCCATTTTGATTTTGGAGTGTATAACCAGCGCTCTCTTCCACCTTCAATACCACGACTGAGGTGAGACCCTTGAGCAAGACACCGAACCCCCAACTGTTCCCCAGGTGCCGCAGCAATATGGCTGCCCACTGCTCCGGGTGTGTTCACAGTGTGTGTGTGTGTGTTCACGGTGTGTGTGCACTTGGATGGGTTAAATGCAGAGCACAAATGCCGAGTATGGGTCACCATACTTGGCCACACGTCACTTCACTTCATTTTCACTAAATTTGTTTATGTCTGGCTGTGCAAATCATTTTACTCCAGACTGCTTTCTAAACGAGGGACAATTCAAGGCAGGTTTTGTTAAAAAGTTAAGACTCAAGGATGGATCAGTACTCATTGTTCATGATCCAGCTGCACCTCCAGAAGAAGTAAGTCTCACACTTTATATTTTTTATGACTATTTGCGAATCGCCTTTGCTCTTCCACAGAAGAGATGGGCGGGGTGAGCAGAGCTCATTAACATGTAAAGAGATATGCACCGAAATGAGTCGCTGTGAACAGAGCTGGTTTTGACAAGGTAAAAAAGGGTGTTGTTTCACACAACCACTGAGACCATTTCAAGAAGACCCTTAAGAATCATACCAACTTGTGGAAAATGGGCATCCGATGTCCCCTTTGAAGCACAGCCACCACAAAATCAGACTTACTTTAAAATCATTCTTCAGGTTAAATACAGATTTAAAATCATAACAAGATATAGTTTAATAGCTATGATAGTGTTTTTGAAATCAAAAGTTTGCATAGCTATGACGGGAAACACTGGAATCTAACAATGCCAAAGTTAATATAAAAATAAAAAAGCATATACATAAACCCATACAGGAAATATAAGAGTTATTGGCTAAGCATGTTATAAACTTCTGAAACATTGGTGTTTCATATTTTAGAGCAGTCACTGTAATTTATGAAAGAAATCAATTAAATCTGTATATGTGGGAGTGTGTGTGAAAAAAATCTGATGTTACCCCCTTTGTAATCCTTAACATTTTCATAAGTAACTGTAATTTAATTACACATTTTTCTTAGTAACTGTAACTAATTACAATTACTTTTATTTTGTAATTAAATTACGTAATTCTGTTACATGTAACTAGTTACTCCCCAACACTGGTCACATGACAATGGCATGTGGCAGATGTAGTATGTCCAGATTACATTTATAGTACATGCATATATACAGAGCATACTTTTTTAGCAGTTGTGAAAAGAAGTACCTACTTAGGGATTATGCAATTTCGGATGCAGCCACTGATTCATTCAGGAACAAAACAAGCATCTTTATTGAAGCATTGAATCATTTAGTGAACACCTGAATCAGATAACAACACTGATTCATTCAGGAATAAATACAAATGATTGTCCTTGTGTCCCATTAAGCATACTATTCATTCAAAGCAAAGTATTTTGAAAAGAGTATGACAAAATTCCCTGGATGGTGTGCTATTTCCGGTAGATTTTCGAAGTATGGATCCGTGCACACACTAATGGCTGATATTACCCACAACCTATTGTGCTTTGGAGGACGAATCGGTTCAGAACTTCACCCAGAGGAGCCAAAATGCTGATCATCTTTGAGAAATATCATTTTTATTTATATTTAGCAAATCTTAAAAATAGAAACTCATTAACATTAATATAAATGTGAGGAAGTCTGAAAACCTCGCAGTGCAATTTTCATAACCGCGAGCTCTCAGCAGGTCAATAACGCTTATAGTGCCTCTTAGGCTGCCACAGTGATTCTGCATCAGACATGTTTTAATGGATCCCGCCTGCGAGTAACTGATATTACTGAATCGGAACACACTCAGATTGAAGTATCTGAGGAGACTGAAAATATGTGTAGAAGAAACACTGAACTCTCAGATTGTTCGCTGCTGCAATAAGTAGACCTGCAAATTGTTTTAAAATTGCATTTTATGGTAAATTTGTGATCATCTTCACAGTAATTTAAATTCTCTCTATTTTTGTATCAAAAGCTATTTTGTGTCGCAGCAGAGACAGTCTCATACTGTAACGGCAATGCTTCAAACATCTTCTGTGAAGACTATGAAATGCTTCTTTAACATGCTGGGTATTGTGCTACAGTGTAGATATATTCAACAAAATGGGAACCATAACAATTAACCAATCCCTTCAAAAATCATCATCATCCTTTTTCTCAGCAGTAGTACCTGTAATAGTTCTCACTATCTCCACCTATGGCTTTTGACCCTTGAGATTGACTACGGTTTTTATGTTTCAAGTCCATCAGGCGTGTTCATTCATGCATTATATCTGGGGTCACTAAGACCCTAAACACAAATAATTTAACATTTTATGGAGGACAGTTGAAGCGTGTTATTAAGTTGACATTTTGTTTATAATCAGCTCTATGAGATTGAGAAAAGTCATGGAATTTCAACCTTTAATGTTGTTTTTAAGCTATTAAAATGACCTCTAAAATCCCAAACAGTACACAAAAGTTAAAAACATTTAAAAATGCATTCACAACATTTAACTTCTGTAATATTTAAATGTGACAGAATATTATAATATACAGAATACTGTATAATAAGAAGTAATATAGGTGGGATTGGATTGATTCGTGAGTAAATTTGTTTACTTTTTTGTGATATTATTGGTTTTCCCCCACACAGCTTTGGTTGCAGAATTTGTTGCAGAGGCACAGAAAGTTATTACATTTTGCTGATATATGAAAACCAACTTTTTATATTTCTTACATGAATTAAAGGTTTGAAGATAAAAATGATTTAATGATGTATTTGTTTCCTACAAACACACATCTCTTCACTTCACAAGACATTCATTGATGGACTGGAGTCATGTACAGTAGACTACTTGTGATGTTTTTAATCATAAAATCTGTTCAGATGAAGAAACAAAATCATGTTTCGGATGTCCTGAGTGTGAGTAAATTTTCAGCAAATTTTCATTTTTCATTTTCATGAAATTGTTTTTAATTTTTTCCAAATTATTTCAAATTTCCACTTTTCCTTTAAGAATAATGTGCAATAACAAGTCATACAAAGACCAATGGCATTTGTTAAGAAAGTAAATACATAAATACACGATTTCATGTTATTTTTTATGGTTTCACTGACTAGCTCGAAGACGATTTGTTCACATTTCTGACTCGTTTGTGCATTAAAGACATGAAATTAGCATTTGGGTGTTGAACAATTACCTGAGGAGTCATGCTTCATAGCTTGAGTCCATTCATGAGATTTGTCATTTGAAAGGAACAATATGTACATATAGAAGAAAAGAAATGGAAGGGTAGTTAAGACATTTATACATAATACATGAGGCTCCATTACTTTCTAGGAAAATATTTTCATTCTGATAATGAGCAATGAAGGGTCACCGGACAATGTTAACTCAGATGATATGAAGGTCATTCAGTCTGCTGTCAAATAAGGCTCAGCTTATGCAGCATTTATGAGGCTGATAGCATTAACAAAGACATGAATTTAAATATATTGAAAAATAAGGGGCTATACACGTTTAATTTCCTTTGCATTCTTTCTCCGATATTAAGTATTCCGATGAGACAAAAGAGACACCTATTTCAATACTTTTCATATTTAAAAATTCTATGGTTTGTCTACTATATCAGAATGCTGAGAGGATCCTAAAAATAATTTAGTCTCGTAGCAGGTCCTGTGCTCTCTCAACCATAGAATCTGTGTTGGCAGGTCAAGTTAAGCTACATATGCTCGGCTCAGTTTGAGAACAGAATACTAAACAGGACGACTGGCTGAGTTCAATATGCTGAAATATCCATGTTTTTAAAGAGCAAAGATGACTGGGTGTGTTGTTGGAGGATGCCGGAGCAAAGAACAGTAACATTCTCTCATGTCATTGTGTCACACTGTGATAGTTTATATATTTATTAAGCAACTGAAGTTTGTTCTCCTTCATATTTTGTCACTTTTTGTTTCTTTTTCTTCTTTATAAAATGTAACTACAGAAACGCTAAAGTTCTAAGGCACAAAACTTGAGGATGCTCAATGCATTAGAGCAAAGTAAACAACATTACGACTGGATGCTCATGGAGAATTCAAGATAAAAATATGAAAAAACAAACCCCTATGCATTTGCAAACAGAATGTGTTTTATAAAACCCTAATTTTTTGGCATGTTTAGTATTTGGCTGTATCCAGTACACAGGGAATGTGTAAACTGAAATGACTTTCTCATCTTCAGAACCCCAGTGGCTCACGAAATGCATTTTTCATATTGTATTTTGCACAACATGATGAATTACCACATAAAATGTCTTCAATAGCCCAATATATTTTTTCTCATTTTCAGTCATGAATAAGTATGAATACAGCTGAATGTTTAGCTTATGCTTAACAAAAGCAAGGTAAAAGCTATTGAGCACATTATCCATGTATTTTTACACTTCTTTCATGTCATAAATGTTTATCCAGACCCTTGGGTGATCAAAATCTGAAAGTAATAAGGAAATATTATGACAAAACAAAAAAGAAATAATTAAGATCCAGTACTATATCTACGTCATAAATCAAATAAGAAAATGAAAGAAACAGTGTGACAAACCAAATACTAAGAAATTCTGGAGAAAAAAAGTGTATATAAATAAATAAATAAGTATATATACACTGACCAAAATTATAAACGCAACACTTTTGTTTTTGCCCCCATTTTCATGAGCTGAACTCAAAGATCTAAGACTTTTTCTATGTACACAAAAGGCCTATTTCTCTCAAATATTGTTCACAAATCTGTCTAAATCTGTGTTAGTGAGCACTTCTCCTTTGCCGAGATAATCCATCCACCTCACAGGTGTGGCATATCAAGATGCTGATTAGACAGCATGATTATTGCACAGGTGCGCCTTAGGCTGGCCACAATAAAAGGCCACTCTAAAATGTGCAGTTTTATCACACAGCACAATGCCACAGATGTCGCAAGTTTTGAGGGAGCGTGCAATTGGCATGCTGACTGCAGGAATGTCCACCAGAGCTGTTGCCCATGAATTGAATGTTCATTTCTCTACCATAAGCCGTCTCCAAAGGCGTTTCAGAGAATTTGGCAGTACATCCAACCGGCCTCACAACCGCAGACCACGTGTAACCACACCAGCCCAGGACCTCCACATCCAGCATCTTCACCTCCAAGATCGTCTGAGATCAGCCACCCGGACAGCTGCTGCAACAATCGGTTTGCATAACCAAAGAATTTCTGCACAAACTGTCAGAAACAGTCTCAGGGAAGCTCATCTGCATGCTCGTCGTCCTCATCGGGGTCTCAACCTCATCGGGGTCGTAACCGACTTGAGTGGGCAAATGCTCACATTCGATGGCGTCTGGCACTTTGGAGAGGTGTTCTCTTCACGGATGAATCCCGGTTTTCACTGTACAGGGCAGATGGCAGACAGCGTGTATGGCGTCGTGTGGGTGAGCGGTTTGCTGATGTCGACGTTGTGGATCGAGTGGCCCATGGTGGCGGTGGGGTTATGGTATGGGCAGGCGTATGTTATGGACAACGAACACAGGTGCATTTTATTGATGGCATTTTGAATGCACAGAGATACCGTGACGAGATCCTGAGGCCCATTGTTGTGCCATTAATTCACAACCATCACCTCATGTTGCAGCATGATAATGCACGGATCATGTTGCAAGGATCTGTACACAATTCCTGGAAGCTGAAAACATCCCAATTCTTGCATGGCCAGCATACTCACCGGACATGTCACCCATTGAGCATGTTTGGGATGCTCTGGATTGGCGTATACGACAGCGTGTTCCAGTTCCTGCCAATATCCAGCAACTTCGTACAGCCATTGAAGAGGAGTGGACCAACATTCCACAGGCCACAATCAACAACCTGATCAACTCTATGCGAAGGAGATGTGTTGCACTGCGTGAGGCAAATGGTGGTCACACCAGATACTGACTGGTTTTCGGACCCTCCCGGACCCCCCCCCCAATACAGTAAAAATGCACATTTTAGAGTGGCCTTTTATTGTGGCCAGCCTAAGGCACACCTGTGCAATAATCATGCTGTCTAATCAGCATCTTGATATGCCACACCTGTGAGGTGGATGGATTATCTCGGCAAAGGAGAAGTGCTCACTAACACAGATTTAGACAGATTTGTGAACAATATTTGAGAGAAATAGGCCTTTTGTGTACATAGAACAAGTCTTAGATCTTTGAGTTCAGCTCATGAAAAATGGTGGCAAAAACAAAAGTGTTGCATTTATAATTTTGGTCAGTGTATATATATATACTGTATATATACACATATACAACCCGAATTAGCCCCGAATTAGGCTAACTCATAGCCTCGATGCCCAGACGTCTCCAAACTGTTTTGAAAAGAAGAGGAGATGCGACACCATGGTAAGCATGCCCCCGTCCCAACTTTTTTGAGACCTGTAGCAGGCATCAAATTTGAAATGAGCTAATTTTGTGCATAAAATTGTAAACATTTCTCCATTTAAACATTTGCTATGTTATCTATGTTCTATTGTGAATAAAATATTGGCTCATGTGATTTGAAATTCTTTTAGTTTTCATTTTATTCAAATTTAAAAAACGTCCCAACATTTCTGGAATTTGGGTTGTATATATATATACATACACATATACACACACACATACACATACATAGACTATAGTTCAAAGGTTTGGGGTCGGTAAGACTTTTAAAAAATATATATCATTTTTTTTTTTTTTTTATCATTTTGAGAAAGGGTTCGCTAAATTGATCATAAGTGACAGTAATGACATTTATAATGCTACAAAATATTTAAAATATATCAAATAAATGCTATTTTTTAAAACTTTCAATTAATCAAAGAATCTTTATCACAGTTGTATCACAGTATCACAGTTTCCATAAAAATATTAGGCAGAACAACTGTTCTCAACACTGATAATAATAAGAAAGGTTTTTTTTTTTTTTTTTTTTTTTACAGCAAATCGGCATATTAGAATGGTTTCTGAAGGATCATGTGACACTGAAGGCTGATGAAAATTCAGCTTTGCCATCACAGGAATAAATTACATGTTATAATATATTAAAATAGATCATTTTAAATTGTAATAATATTTCACAGTATTACTTTGCTGTATTTTTTATCAAATAAGCTTTTCTTACACACCCCAAACTTTTGAATGGTAGTGCAACTTTTTCAATTCAACTTTATCAAATTGTTATGCTGATATAGGCCTATTTAATTTGTACTGCAAAAGAGATTTAGATAAAGATAACATCCTGGCTCCGAGTTCATTCCGAGACAACTGCGACTGGCTATTTGGCAGGTCTTTTCCTAACTGGTCTCTGATAGAGAGGGAACAGGCAATCAGTCTGCCTGCAGTTCCACTAAGAGTTGTCTGACTCAATCATTATGGGTCTGTCACAACGCAGACTGAGCTACCTTATAATTACCCACACATGTCGACAGAGCCATACGACACTGGGCCGCCCATAGTGTTCCCACGTTGAGCTGCAGACATACGAGCAATTACCCAAAACAATGTGTATTGCGTGTTTAACTTGCATTTAAATTTAATGTTTAACTCTCTCTCATTCATGAATAACTTTCAGTGCATTATTAGAACTCACTCAAATTAAGCAGTCACATTCGCCTGTCATCTATTTACTGCAATAAACTTGCCATTAGAGCCAGAGTACAGCTAGCTCCTAGAAATGAAATGTCTTTCTCTTTTGAATTAATAAGTAGGCCTCTTAGCAAACTGTTTTACAGTGAAATGACATTTGGCTTAAAAACTGTGCACGCCGCAGTCTGTCGAAGCTCTTTGAAAGCTCATCAGAAATAGATGGTGCACAGGCTGTTATTGAGAACAGCAACATTTGATTAAACCGCAGTAACACTGAAAAACAGTCATAAAATATACCCTTATCAGAAAGACTGTCACCTTGAGTTATATTAGTGGTACTGAATTGAGTTTTAAGATTTTTTTTAGTTAACGAATCAAGGGAGACACCTTCACATCTTATATTTTAAATTGTGACTTGTTTTTACATGGATATTTCCAAATTAGTGTTGTGTTTAGTTTATTGGACTTTTTAGCTTGTACTTACTTGTTTTGCTTGTGGTAAGGTCCGTCTGAAAATACCCACACTTGTGGTCATTGCGCTTAAACATTTGTATACTTACATAGTCTATTTCCTGTATTTGGCCCGTGTTCAAGTGGGTGTGAAGACCACAAGTGTGTGTAGAAGTTTTGATTACCCGATGGGACACACTTATAGTATAAAACTATAAATACGCTTGGGGACAGTTTTACTAAAAGTGCCAGCGCAAACTGTCTTTTGGAGTTAAAATTGTACTGTCAGGTTTTACTAAAGACGCACAGTGACAAATTAGTCATCAAATTACTGTTAACGCCCCAAAAAGCATGTCAGAGAACAGAGAGCGCGTGGTAAAAGGGAGAGGATTTTTTCCACACTTATTAATTTATTTGGAATGCCAGAAGAACACATTATCCGAACATATCGTTTGCCAAGCCATGTTATTTTTAATTTGCTTCAGGAAATAAAAGACGACTTGAAACCCTGAACTAGGAGTCACGCAATACCAGGTCTATCAAAATTTCTTGCAACCCTTCATTATTTCAGCATCCGGTTCTTTTCAACATACTGTGGCTTCTTTATTTCTTTATTCTTTATTTGCGACTATGCTAATTTGCACTGCGCTTGGTGTATATCGCGTTGGTTGATATGTAAATGAGATGTTGCATCTGTGTTCTTTAATTAGCGCATTGTTAGTAAATAACCCACAGAAATTTCCACGCCCATCGGTGCTGTTTTGGAATTGTGCTCTCGTGCTGATTTGCCCTGTTTAGTAAAACTGGCCCTTAGTGTCAAATGCCACTCTGAAGGGCACCATTAAGGGTCTTCTGTTGCATGCATTCACTCTCTGGTGGCCAAAACTGCAAGTGTGGGTATATGGACAAGCCCATTGTTTCCCGTTTGCTTTATTCTCGCCACTCATTTCTTACCATAGTTACTGATTATGTTCACCTGTGCCTCCTTGATATCTCTAGTGCAGGGATCTCCAACCCTGCTCCTGGAGAGCTACCGTCCTGCAGACTTCAGTTCCAACCCTGCTGCAACACACCTGTCTGTAATTATCAAGTAGCCCTGAACACCTTGATTAGCTGGTTCAGGTGTGTTTGATTGGGGTTGGAGCTGAAATCTTCAGGATGGTAGCTCTCCAGGAGCAGGGTTGGAGACCCCTGCTCCAGTGTATTTAAGCCTTAAGTTTACTTCTATTCTTGGTCTTGTACATGTACAAGTTTTTTTTTATTATCAAGTGTTTTGCAGTTTTCATTCTTTCTCCTACGTGTTCTATGCCATGCCAGTTTAAAAGTAGAATGACTGACTAGATCCATTTCTTTTCTTCCTTGCTTTTTCTTAATGTAATTATTAGCTCTTCTAATTAATTCGATTCTCACATTTGGGAGTAATTTGATTACATCTTAATTCAAAATCATGAACGTGAATCACCAAATTAGACTTTCCATTAAAGTATAGTCACCTAAAAATGAATATTTTTCATAACTTACTCAAACTGTTTTTCCAAACCCATTTGTACTGTTAATCACATAAAAACAAAATTTTTGAAGAATATCTTGGCCACCTCAAGGTACTTTTTTTTGTTCATTTTATGAAAAAGAGTGACCAGGATATTAGAAAATAATCTTGAAGGAGGTCAGTCATACAACATGACAGAGAACATTACTTTCGAGTGTTCTCTGAACCATCTGAAACAAGTAGTAATTAGTAATGTATAACTGAAATGTTTCAGAAAAAATGTTCCATGAATGATGTATAAATAGCATTTTGTGCTTGTTAAAGACCAGATAACTTTGAATGAACATTCTAAAAAAGTAATGTTTGTTCATAACTTTGAGATAACCTTGCTGAACGTTCTTACAGCATTCCCTGTCTAAAGGAAGGCAGAATATAATTTTTTATGTGAACTTTCCCTTTAAAGCAGATGTACTTTGTCAGGTTGCCTTGGTGAGATATCCACAATAATTTCAGTTCCTAAAGGGAATATTTCTATAATGTCAGAGCGTGATTTCATCTGGAATACATTAAGTTAAACTTTCCTTGCATTATTGGAGATACCCTCCCCACCAGGGCTCTGTAAATAACACAGTCATATATATAAATAACATACTGTGGCCATTCATCTCCATTTCTCTTCCTACTCCTTATACAATAGAAGGTCATCAAAAAGGCATGATTACAACCCAGGCTGCTTCTCTGCTGCTTCCCAGAGATTTATAGTGCTTGTATGATCAAATTCGCTGCAAATCAAAGGAAATTACAGTAATGCATCAGCTTGTGCTGATTGCCACTGATCAGCCAATAGCTCATGGCCTGAGGCTAAAAAAATCTCATTATGAAGCTCTTTTTAAACACTTTTCTTTTTCAAATGGATGCTGGGCATCTTCAGTGGAATAACAAGAAAGGTTGTCCAATGAAGGTACAAATGCATTGCTCCTTTTCTTCATCTTTAAGTGGACCAAAAACCAATGTGTTTATAAATGTTGACATATCCAGTTTATTTATAATAAGGGGACTCATGCCAGCAGCTATTAATCTGCATAAAATGCGGACAAACCATATAAAGCCTTTCTGTACAACATTAGTTCTGTTAACAAAAGTCAAAAATCTTGGGGTGATTCTGGAGACAGACCTTAGTTTTAGTAGTCATGTCAAAGCAGTAACTAAATCAGCATACTATCATCTCAAAAACATTGCAAGAATTAGATGTTTTGTTCCAGTCAAGACTTGGAGAAACTTGTTCATGCCTTTATCACAAGCAGGGTGGTAAAAATGTATTATTATTATTGTAATGGTCTCCTCACCGTCACCGGCCTTCCAAAGAAGACCATTAGACAGCTGCAGCTCATCCAGAACGCTGCTGCCAGGATTCTGACAAGAACCAGAAAATCTGAGCATATCACACCAGTCCTCAGGTCCTTACACTGGCTTCCAGTTACATTGATTTTAAAGTACTTTTACTCGTTTATAAATCACTCAATGGCCTAAGACATAAACACATTGCAGATATTCTCACTGAATATACACCTAACAGACCACTCAGATCATTAAGGATCGAGTCAGTTAGAAATACCAAGGGTTCACACAAAACAAGGGGAGTCCGCTTTTAGCTATTATGTCACCTGCAGTTGGAACCAGCTTCCAGAAGAGATCAGATGTGCTAAAACATTAGCCACATTTAAATCCAGACTCAAAACTCATCTGTTTAGCTGTGCATTTGTTGAATGAGCACTGTGCTACTTCCAAACTGATTGCACTGTATTTTATGTATAATCATTTTCTATTCATAACTGTTTTAAATTCATTTTAAATCAATTTTTATATCCTTTTAAAAGTTTAAACAGAAGGCTAAAGAAAGTGCTGTGATGGTAAAGAGAATGTGAGCAAAGAAAGACAAGTGTGTTGGTTAATCAGTTGAAAGTAGGACCTCTGAGTTCTATTTGTTTGGTTTATGATGGTCAAAGTAAGTAGGGGTGAAGTAGTGGAATAGTTAGGTGTTTTAGAAGGTTTTTTCACTTAGTGCGGAAGAGTTTGAACAAAGCTTGAGAATGTTTGTTTTTAAATTCCTTGTTTTTATTGTTGTGATAATTATTTTTTTTAATGATTATTTCACTTTCTTTTATGTAAAGCACTTTGAATTACCACTGTGTATGAAATGTGCTATATAAATAAACTTGCCTTGCCCTGCCTTGCCTATTTTATTTTAAGTAACAAAAATGTTTTATGGTTTAGTTTTAGGCTATAATAAACATGCTGCAACCAGCTCCTTTTTGATGTGCAAGATAAAATGGGAAATGTGTTTCCCCGCAGTAATTATGAAGGCTTTTATCTGTTTTACTCAGCAACTTACTCTACAATGCAAACAGTTCCTCTAAAACAACCTGGGGTTAAGTGCTTTACTCAAGGGCACGATACAGAGATAGTTCATGGATCATCCTTACCAGAAAAGATATTTAACCACAAGGGTATATATAATACCTAGAGAATGCTAGCTGTTAGCATTCCCATCCATCTCTATGGCAGTTGTTCAGCTGTTGTGGGACCCCACGCAAGTAAAGATGCTCATGAGCGCTCAGTTCTACCGCTAGGTGTTTTTGAGCTAAGATAGTTACCTCAGCCAGGAAAATTGTGTCATGACAATGCTGATTGGCTGATGATCCAATGAAATACACGTGTTTAATCTTGCTTGCGAACATGTTCATTTCAGTAGAATATACAGCTAAAGTAGCTGTGTATTCTATGGAAATAAAAATGTTCGCAAGGCCATTAAATCGCCGTCATTGATGAAAAATGCTTTTTTTGGCAGCTAAATGGTATAGTTATGACATCTGTCAGCAGGGGCTAACTAGGCTATGCTAACCAGCTAAACCTGGACCCCTTAGTTTACATCATATCAAATGAGCAACTTTATCTGGTTTCAAGTGTGCTTGTCACACATAATAAATCAGATCACAAGATGTATGTGTTTTGGCATTTTGAAACGTGTGACCTGGCATGTGTTAGAGAACAGACGCATCGTCCTGTCAGCTGCATCTGCTGATAAAAGTTGCTATACAACAAGTTTTCAAGATCATAACAAGCTAAAGCTGAATAAATAGCTTTGCTTGTGTTGGGTGTAATTCACACTAGTCAATGAGTGTTGTTAATGAAAATGGTGACTTTTTATAACAGTGCACAACAGATGTTAACAACACCTCATTATGAATTAAAATAGGTGCTGTTTAAGGTGCGAGTGTCAGGATATGCTAACAAGCTGCTAATCGAAATGTCCTGAAAATGGGTTATTTTCACGTGATTCAACACCTGGACTGGAGCTCAATATGGAGTCAAGTTTGTTTTGCTTTGTTTATCATTTGTTAAATGAAATGTGAGGTTTGGGCAGGTAGTTGGGGAGGACATTCATCTTCATGCCACCTCCCTCTATTTCTCGTCAGCATTTGCTGGAGGAGACGTTTTGGGCAGAATGACAAATTGGTTGGACAATTGCTTTTAACAAGCTAGAGGGAAAGTAGGGCAAACTACTAATGCTACACATCTCCCATTCCATCCACCCAACATATATTTTTCTTTCTCAATAATTCATAAGATGTACCGAGCAAGCTACAGAGGAAGGCTACCTACTCTCTTTTTGCCCTAAAAGCTCGAGTCTTTTTCCTAGCATGGCCTCTCTTACCTCCTCAGGGGGAGTGAAGCTGCTGGATGGTTGTCAGATTCCTGGATAAACAGTCACTCTGCTTTTATGAATGGGGCTGGCGTACATGGCTTGATCCTGTCTGGATCCCTCCACTGCCCATCTGGAAGAGTTGGAACCATTAAATATTGAATAATTCTGTAATAATTTCCCATCATAATTTAAAATACTGTTAAAAGACTGTAAAAATGCTACAGTAAAAACCTGTCAAATAATTGACAGTAAGACTGTATTAAAATACTGTAGTAAATTTTTTGTTGACGGTACCTTTTTAGAGTAAGAAAGAATAAGTCTTCCTAATTTACAGTGAAAAAAAACAAAACATAAATTGACACATTTGATAGTTTTTTTTGTTGTGGAAATAACTGTTTCTTCATAGTTTTATCAGTTGTACTTAGGGTTTTTAATGTGCATTAGGGTTTATGTTATATCTAATGTTGTTACATTTATATAAATTGCATTATTTTATTGTTGTGTGTGTTATCATGCCTCTGTTTTGTATTTGTGTGTATGACTCCGTGTACCTTTACATTAGTATTTAGTATTTATATTAGTATATTCAACTTGTGGAAAAACTGCTTGTGATGGACTTTGATTCATCATATGGCTTTGTCTTTACCACCAGTGTTTTACATTTTTTTGTGATTTGTATATTAACTTTATTTCAGTTAATTAAATATACAGTTATTTACTATAAATTTAAGTTCAGAATGTAAAACTTTAAGCAAAATTTTGTTACCAAATTTCTTTTAAAACTTCAATATTTCAAAATTTCACTTTTAATTTCGTAAGAATCATACATAAACAATATGCTTCATATATTTGTATATACTTAGCGCTTCTTGGATTTTAGTAGTATATATTAATTATATAATTTTAGAATGATAAAAAAATACACTTATTATTTACTCACCCATATGACTTTAGGAGGAATTTACATGAATGGCATGTTCCTTTTTTCCATACAATGAAAGTGAATGGTGACCACAGCTGTCAAATACAGTAATAATATTTTTATTTTTTATATTATTTGTTTATATTATTAATTTACTTTATTAGGATTTTTATATTATGCACACACACACACACACACACACACACACACACACACACACACACACACACAAATAATTAAATACACATAAAAAGTAATAAAAAATAAAAGTAATCAGTGAATATTGACTTAAATTTTTAGTGTATTTTACACTTCAGTGACTTTCTTCCACAAAGATATTATATTGCTTCAAAATAGTTTTTTTTTTTTTTGGAGCTTGAAAGCTCCTAGTTAAAATCCTCTTTCATTGCACGTAAAAGAGCAGCTCAGATATTCTGCTAAACTTTGGTGTTCAATGGAAGTTGAAGAAGAATTTGCATTTCTGGGTAAACGGTCCCTTTAAGTTTTCCCCCTGTACGATATCTCATACATTTATGTAAGTAAAACTATATGTGAAGGTCAGTGATATTAATCACACTTATTTCTGAAACAGATGTTCTTTCATATTCGCCTTAGGCTCCTTGGGTTGCCCTTGTGATATGCTTACATTTTAGATTTTGGTGTACAGTACACCATGACTAATGCAATAACAGAATAAGAGAGAAGCTCCCACACATACTGGGGTGCATAAAAATTAATGAACTGCTGTCAATTTTAATCCAGAATACATGGTGCCTCACAGCCATGGCAATACACTGTTAAGGCTCACAAATAAATCACACATTTGCATAGGACAAATGGTGCCAGCAAGCCTCAATAAAAATTGTATGCAGGAAGCCGAGTAGATCTCTTCTGTTCTACCTGGTGAAACAAGAAAATTAGATATTGACTGAAGAATAATGCTTTTCATTTTGTGTCATGGAACAAAGGACCATCTGTGGGATTATCCAAGGTTATCAGAGCCCTTGACCGTGCTAAGCGATAGTTTATAAATAAACCATTTTATGACACTTCCAATAATGCAGTGGAATTGACAGACTGCTGGAGAAGAAACTCTAAGAAGCTCTACAGACGTATGCAAGTGTTACGTTTCATCTCAGATATTGAGCAGTGCTTTTCATTTGAGCTGTTTTGAAGGATAGGAAATTAATAATCAATAACACCTGTCACTGAAGCAGCAAACCTCAGAATAATCTGAAAAGATGTTATCTGCTAGACTTCGGCCCAAACTTAACTATTTTTGCATATTTTAAATTTACACAGTAATTTACAAGGGGGATGACCCTGAGAAATCAAAATACTGTACTCTAAAAACATCCTGTAAGTTTCAGAACTCAAAACTTCCTAAAAACATTAGAAATGAGTCTAAAAATAGCTTATATTGAAGCCAATCTGTCAAAACGGTTGTGGAATGTACCACTCTATGATGTAATAGTGTGGCTAAACACCGCCTTCACATAAGAAGATCAACGCCTGCTTCTACATCACTGCCTGTTTAGCCCCGCCCACCAATTTGCACATGTAGGTAAATAACAAGAAAGGAAAATGCAGATCTACACAGAAACCAAACGATAAAGATGCTCTGAAGACAACAAGACGGTGTGCAGTGCCAAGTTGTGGAAAAACACCTTTACCTTCCTTCTGATCCCAACGTTAGAAAAGAGTGGATGAACTTTATCTGTGATGAATGGCCAGGCGCAATTCAACGCAGGATTTTCAGAAAGATTGAACTAAAAGACGATGCTGTGCCGACTATATTAGATCCAACAGTAATGTCGCAACACACAAGTGTAAGTAACTGTTTTCATTATGTGTTCACTATTGCTTTGTTTGTTATTACAGATTGTTTTATATGTACTGAGTAATTATGTGTTTTTGACCTAAATCACAGCAGCGTCCATCTGTGAAGGATGTAGGCTGTCAAACATACAGAACTGTTAGCCAGTCATAGCAGTGGGCGTTTACTTTCGAGTCTACAATCCGCCACACCTATTCAAACAGAGCGTTCTGATGAGGGGGGTCAAAACAGGACAGAAAATAGCCTATTATTTCTTAATAGTTTTTTGATGTAAAAATCTGGATAACATTATAAGTGGACCTCAGAGAGTGGACCTGTTTAAATCTAGATTAAAGACACATCTCTTTAGCCAAGCATTCACATAATGTATCTCACAACTTTGTACTTCAGTTATATCTGATCAAATGCACATTATCATGCTTTTGCTTGGGTTGAACATAATTTTTGCTTGGTTAGAACAGCAGCTATGCTAATTTTGTCTCTATTTGCTTCTCTGTTTCCGACACAGGATTGGCATCCCGAGGTAACTAGGAATTATATGCTTCAGTCTGGATCCAACCCTTACAAAGATCTGAGATGACCGAACACCTGAGAAGAGATGATGCCAACCCCTCAGAAGACCTCAGATGATACCATTCATGCCAACCCTGAAACAACAGACAAAACTACCAAATTTTGCTATAAGTTTGATCGCAACATATAATCAATAGCTGTCAATAGTGTTCACAGTGCATGATTTTTACAGTACATTTCTGCCATATGGACATCAACTTGACATAGTCACCACTGATAAGCTGCTATTAAAAATAATTTTCTGTAAAACTGCTTTGCAACGATTTGTATCGTGAAAAGCGCCATACAAATAAACTTGAATTGAATATTCACCGCAATCCCTCTCAGAGTTTTATTCAGCATACAAAATAATATAAAAAAAGATTTTTTATAAAAGGTATATTCATATCAAGGGTGGCTGTGCTGAAACTGAGCAAAATAAAATGAGCAAAATAAAAAAGCATGAATAAATAAAGAATGTGTAAGGGAATAAAAAATAAATAAAAACATAAGAACCTCAATAGCATGAATTTCAAAGTTCATTCCTCAAACATCCGTGTTTTCTTTTATTCCTTTCAGGTTTATGTTAATGCGAGCCTCAACATTGGTTTGGTACAACAAGCTTTTTTGGGTTAGTATTGATCGTCACGTCATTGATATAAACACAGACAGCTCAGCCCTCACTATCTGCTGAGAAGATCGACACTGGATAGTTCTGAACATAAATCAAAATATAAGACACCACTGAGGTAAAACTAAAGGGGAAACCGGGACACCGACACATAGCCAGACAGATAAATTCTTCCTGTCGTCTCAGTTTAAGAACTTAAACATAAATGGAAATATCTATGGCAAAAAGCAAACCAAAGTGACATAATTATGGCAAAAATTACCAGATTATATTGTATGAATTAATGAATCATTCTAAAACATTATAAGATTAATAGAGCTCCCATGTATCTCTCATTCTTGTTATTGTATCCATAATTTGATTTTAATTATATTGAAATGCTGTTAACATTCACAAGGACTTGTAAGCATGTCCTCATCTTTTAGATTGCAGTTGCTGCTTTTATTGCTCATCTTTTTCCTTTTTCTCTTGAAGAGTGTTTTTAACACGTTGACTAATGGCATTTTCTACTAATATTTCGCACATTTGCTCACTGGATGCTGGCTGTAAAATTTGACTATTCTAGGCAGATCTCTGAAACATTACTCATAAAAAACAGCACACAGTCTAGAGTTTATCATGTACCTCTGTCACTTGGCTCATCCTCAAGGGCACTGAATGCTTCGTGGTGTAGAACAGAACAGGACAGTGCTGTAAATACAAACGCCCTCATTCACCTGTTTTTCAGTATGAGCCACTTAAGCAAAATGTACATTGTCAAGGAGGTTGGGTTGCTCAAAGTCTAGGTTTGCAGGTTTTTTAACACACTTAACCTGTCAAGTGGGAAAAAAATAACCTTGTCGAAAAATTTAACATCTAAAGTAGGGGTGTAGGAGAGATCTGAGGTGTGAAAGGATGACATGATTGTAAAACTTATGAATATTAAATACACAGCACTGTGTGATTAATATTCAAGAGGCTCATAAGTCCAGTAAGAGACAGACTTTAGCAAATAGGTTGTATTATAAAAAGTAAATAGTAAATAGAATCAAGAAGTCCACATCCTGTCATGTTTGCACTTTATTTGTAATAAAACTGTAATATACTGTAAGTAAAGCGACATCCATTCCTCGTCCAAAATATGAATCCAAGATTTTAGTTTTTGCTGACTAAAAGCATGTATTTGAGTAGACGCTTCTTTAAATGTGAAGGCAAGGCACTTCCTGTAGAAATCTTACAAGTGCTCATGATGAGCAGATCATTGAACTGATTTCTACTTTGATCTTCTATTGGCACAAATCATATCTCATTTAAAATTAAAGAGATTCTGCTTCCCCAATCCACAGTTTGGCCCACAGCAGCAGATAGTAAAATATGACAAGATTGTGGGGCATTCAGATTGAATTTGCATTTCAGTTCATGAATTTTAATAATTGAATTATATATACTACATTTTATGTCAAATAATTTTAACATAAACACAAATAACTAAAGGTGAAAGTAAGCTTTTTCAACAAAATATGCAATTTCCTGTCACCTTTTGGATGTAGTAAAACACCCACAGATGTACCAGAAAAACATCTGGGTCATGTTTGCATTTTCTTTTGTCACTGTCCACAATTTTAACCTTGAAATTAGGATTAGACATAAAATAATGTCTTCAGAATGTGAAAATCAGCTAAGAATTGAACAAATAGTTGCAACTTGGCCCGGAGGAAGATATGAATCATGTCTTTGTGGCAGGTTTACTGTGATTAAGGAATAATACAAGACTTCATTACCATACAAATGGTTGTCAAAAGCAAAAATGTTATGAAATGCACATCATCATAACAGACTATTTTTGAAATCAGTGCCCCAGAATTGACACACACCCCCTCCCAACCAAAAAAGTAATAATAATTGTGCAGGGCTGTGTAGACATTTTGATTATTGATAAATTATCACTATATTCAAAGTAACACCTATTCAATTCATCATATTCCTTTATGTTAAAAAAATGAATCGACAGACCGTGGTGGAATAAGACATAATTTCCAAGATTGCTGACTATGTATAATATTTTAATATTTATGATAACAAAACATTGTGTAAAGCATATTTATGTAATTTTTATATGTTCAGCTTGAGGTTGCTTCACCCAGAGATGTATAAATATGTCTGGATGTGGACAAATGGTTGAAAGAACTCTTGTGTTATGCTCTTTCAAATGTTCAGTCTTTGAACATGATACATGCTTGGATCATTCAGCATAGCCTAGAGCTTGACATGGTCGTGAATTCACTATTCCTCTATGTAGCTGCATGCGTCCTTCTTCATATGGATGGAAATTTAGAATCTGGTATCCATGGTTACAGTGCTGTCTTTGGGGAGACTATCATCAGTGAAGCACAATGTCTAATTGATAATGAATATTTTTTTCTTGCCATTTTGTCCTATTAAAACTGATTAATAGTTTATTACTATTACTATTACTATTACGTAGTTTATTAAAACTAAAATTTTTGACAGGTAGTGTATATTTAAAATATTTCATTTTATTTATTTGGTCATCATAGATTTTGGGACCTGAAAAAACAGCATATAGATAAGCAAGCAATAAAGAAATCCTCAGGTACTGTTCTCAGATCAGTTCAGAAGTGGTATACTGTCACTCAGCACCTTGGGACAGAAACATCCCTCATCCCTTCTGCATAAACAGAGTCGTCTCTTTGATCCGGCTCAACTTATCGCTCCAGCGGTGTGAGACCAGCACTCATGCTTAAATTAAATAGGCTCAAAGGCTAGCTATCTTCTGATGAAGACGCTCTGCCTACATATTTATCAAAGTTGGATTATTAGAGTTTGCTTTAGCTTCTACTTTTAGGTGTTTTATGGAATCTCATAATCCAATTATCACACTATTTGGGGCTAGAGGAGAAAGATATATATATATTTTTTTCCTTTCCTTTCTTCCCTAAAGCTCTGGACTGTTTTACGGCATCACGAGAGCTGTGTTCTGTGTAAGTCTAAGAAATCGATGAAATAGCAAAAGAATGAATAAATAAATAAATAAAGCTGTCTTATGAAAGTTATGTAAATGCGGTAGCAAATCAGGCAGTGTGCTGAAACGCCACCGTTCTTTGGATTCAGACAAATGCATCCAATTTTCAGGTTATTGTGCTTAAGCGAAAAGCTTACAAAGTGCTTTTCTTTTCTTATAAAGCTTTTTAAAGTTTATGCACAGTGTGCAGCTCTTAGCATTCAAACGGAACTTTTTATTTTGACACCGTTTTATGTTTAATGCAATGCATTCCGCTGAATATTTTACTTGCTGAAGTCTTAATGCAGTGTTTTTATTGATTTTACCAAGATCACACCTGGTTTGCAGCACAGCAGAACTGGCTCACTGTTGTTTCTGTCACTTGCTGTGCTCTGCTTTACATTTTTTATGACCAACTTTATACTGCGGGTTTATCAACTCTGCCCTCTTTTCCGAACAAACTGGAAAAGTGCCAGTGTAATGTGACTCTGCACCATTCCCACGCCAGCTGCTCTTCCCTGAGAACCAGGACAGTGCGAGAGTGCTGCAGGCCCTGTCGTGTGGAGATTACTGGATGTGGCCTTTGAACCGCGTTAGTTCAGCAGATTTAACTGTCTACCCATCCCCACAGAGCTATGTCCCATCAGCCACAAGGGAAAAAGAGCCTCCCGTATGGCTGCTGTTATCAGATTTGTAGTGTTGTGCCCTTTTAGGCCCTTTAGTATAAGTTCAGCCCAATGTAATTCCTCAGTGTCAGAGTTTCTGCACCGTTGATCGCCCTCTATCCACTCTCTCAGAACTCTTTAGAAGGGTAATAGCAAGCAGGTTTTTGGACTAGAATGGCCACCGTAGACCTAACCTCGACATTTAACAACTGCATTCTGATTTACAGGCTCCAAACACACTTGGATATCTGCAGTGGATTTCTGTAGAAGTTCATAGTACTAATACTAGTACTAGTACTACATAATACTAATAAACAACCAATATGCTATTAATATGCATGCTAATAAGCTACTAGTTGTGAATATGATTATATTTTGCAATCGCAACATCCAACCCCCGCCCCCACCATCGTTATTTTCCGATTGCGACACTGACCGTGAATTTGAAGGGGCCAAAATTCAGTGCACTGTGATGCCACTGGTGAATAGTGTTCCCTAATCTACCAAATTATTTTCTTATTGGTTTGTAATTATTATATGTCCATGTGTATCTTTCTCCATCTTTCATATGGATACTTTATAGACACTTTTATAGACATTAATTAGCAGAAAAAGGTCAGAGCTTCAACTCCTTTTCCTTTTCAAGTCGCAGATGGTGCGCAATGACTGTTGCTGATGGGTAAGGTTCCATCTCCACCTCCTCTGAAATGATACATCAGTGCCAGTTTCTGGACTTTTTGGAATTTCATCTATGATAGCCGAACGTCTGTGAAGTCCAGTTCACAACACACTATCAGGTGTTTGGAATGTTCAAAAACATCCAAACCAAGCCCTCATCAGCTGTCTAGATCTTTAGATGATTCCAAATATTCAGGTCTCCAAAGCTTTTAGCAATTACAGAGTTCTCTAATTAGGACATTCTAGTGATTTCTTTAGCAGTGACAGAAATAAAGAAACAACAACAATAAAAAAGAAGAGTTGCTCTGACAGATATGCTAAGCAGTCTTATAGGTTGCCAACTTCCATTTACCTCCACTTCCATGTGATTGTGAAGCTCTGTCAAAGTAGACAGTTATTAAATACCTAGCTCACTGATGCCTTTAATGAGGACCTCTGGGTGATGGCCAGCTCGCCTTGTTACCATGGAGTGATTCAAAATGGATTCCTCATCCCTCCTGTTTTACCTGCCTCCACTCCTCTGCCTCCCTCTCTCTCATTCTACATCTTTAATCAACTAATATAAATACTGACATTGTCATTAAAGGGATGGTTCACCCAAAAATGAAAATTTTGACATCAAGTTATTCAACCTCATGCTGTTATAAACCCATATGACCTTCTTTTGTCCATGGAACACAAAGGGAGATACAGTATTTTGAAGAACAGCCCAAGAGCTCTTTTCCATACCACACTCTTAAAAAAATTAAGTTCTTATTGGAATCTATATAGTTCACTAAAAACTGAAAAAAAATCTGAAAATGTTCTCACTCTTAGGCCATCCCAGATGCAGATGAGCTTGTTTCTTCATTGGAACATATTTGGAGAAATTTAACATTACATCACTTGTTCACCAATGGATCCACTACAGTGAATGGGTGCCGTCAGAATGAGAGTCCAAACAGCTGATAAAAACGTCACAATAATCCACAAGTAATCCACAGGAATCCAATCAATCAATTAATGGAATTTTCAATTTTGGTGAACTATTCTTTTAACATCCGTGGAACATTTTCAATAGACAAAAGGTTTAGATTAGAAAATATTAATAGTTCCATAATAGTTCCTCTGGCATGACTGGAACCTTTATTTTTAAATGTCCCATAGTGTCAATATCTAGAAAAGGACAAAAAGCACCATACAAATATTAATTTGAAGTTATGTACTATATTCAAAATCTGAACACACTTTCCTATTCACCACATATCATGTCTCAAAGCATTGCAACTAATATTAATGAGTAAACTTATTGATATTGGTCATCAAAGTGAAACTTATCAAGTCAATGCTCTAAAAAAACTCAAATTCTGTATTTTTGAAACTACATAAAAATGCACAAGGAATGAAACCTCCCAACAGGAGGTAAGCTGGGGAACTACTGTGTGCGTGTGGGCAGTCTATGTACCAGCACACGTCACATGGGGCAGCGGTGCAGTCTTGACTGCTTAAATAAATCTCTCCTGTGGTAAAGGATGATTGGAGCATGCTGGGCTCAATACTCATTGAAGTATATTTAATAGGACTTAATTGCTCCCACAAGCTCAGTTAATGTTTAAGTGCTGGATGATGCTGTCTCTCGCTCTCCTTATTAGGGTTTGGATCAGGTCCTTAATGACGATACAATTGTTTGGTCAAGATTTAAAATGGTCCTCATTATCACAGCAGGCGTTCACTAAATCCAGCCACTATTGAATTCTAATTGAAATAAATTCTGATTTATTTTCATATAGTAGACCTGGAATATGGTTATTGAGCTGTGAGACGAAATCCCAAGCTTACAAGTCAAGGTGTAACAATTTTTTTTAAGTGTCATGATATGCCATATATACAAAAAATGCAAAATCCATTTGTTGTAAAGCCACAAATATGAGGCTAGACTCTGTAATGCTACTGAAACTACATGATTATCCTGTTTTCACATTTAATTTGCACCACCTGCTGACTCTGTTTAACATATCACACAGTCCTGTTGTTACAATTGCACTGCAACATCATTAAAGTCGTTTAAGCAATATGAAATAATACGCAGATAATCATAGCTGCATTGATATACAGACCAACAACTTTATGTATGATCTATTTTTGATTCAAGAAGTTAACATTGAATAACATTTTAGACACAATATTTTGTAATTTCTTGGTTTATTTTTGCTCTACCAATGAAAGTAGTTCCAAACAAAGCCACAGTACAATTATTCATTGAGCGTCTGGGAGCAGCATATGGCATTTATGAATGAATCAATTTTTGAATGAATTGGTTTAGTGAATGGTTCAATGACTCATAAAAAAATGGTTTCGGGAACCACATACTAGCATACTTCGCTTACTACTTTTACAGAATTCAGCAATAACTTGATTCATTCCTGAATGAATAAATCAGTTAATTCAGAACCGCATAATATTTTTGCCGATACTACTTTGATAATTTCCTTCTATGGCAGAAATAGTGAGAGCAGTATGCTATAATGCTATTCCAACTGTTTTTAATGAATTGGTTGACTGAATTATTTAATGATTCATTCCTAAAGACAGAGCTTGCATCTGAATATGCATACTTCCTAACTTTATAGTAGGTGATAAACAATATGTAAAAAAAGGTAGTATGTCCGAATTCACAGTATTTTTACAAACTGTAGGCATAAAGACCTACTACTTCTGGTGAAATTCTGAAGTGTGCATTCAATGGACACTTTACTTTCACATTACACACACATTCATACTTTATAGAACATACTATTTTAATGGTTGTAAAGTAATCACTTATTCAAAAGAAGCACCTACTTATAGAGAATGTGATTTCCAAAGTAGTTTTGTTCGTGAATGAATCAGTTGAATGAATGATTCACTCATTTACTTGTTGCCACCTACTGGCATAACAATGCAACCTGCAAAAAGAGTAAATGAAATATCCCCACCACAGTCTGTCTGAAAAGAGAATGTTCTAGAATATAATGTTAAAACTTATAAATGGATATGTTAGATCATCATGGGAACTATTCAAGTTCTCAGCTCAGGGCATTATGTCTTGTCTGCTGTTCTGTTAAAGAACCTGATGTTGTCTGATATCTGATTCTGTTGCATACATACATGTATGCAACCCTCTTTATGTCCCATTTGGGATACTGTGGGTTATGGTCTGGTTTCGTTTTGTTGTGATGTATATGTAAGTCTGTACATCCCTTATCTGATAAAAGAGCGAAAATATACATAAGGATCCACAAAACTGGGAGGAAGCAACTACATCACAACGAAATGTGTAGCCTGCTATGTCAGAGCTCCTCAGGGTGTTGGATTTCCTAGTGAAAGATTCTGGCTCAAAACAAATTGAGGGAGTACTCACACATGGAGCCAACCTAGGCTCATTGGAAATACGTGCCTCTACATACATTTCTGCAAAACTGAAAAAAACGTACCTATATGTACGATTCCCTGCAGTTTCCAGTTGAAATGAACACTAGAGGCAGTAAAACTCTGACAACTTTTATTCCTTTTCACACGAAGTGTGACTTACAGGAACAGTTTTGATTATTTTCTCACAGTTACTTGCAGAATGGTATGTTATGACTTCAAAACAATTTTAACAATTTGAAAACTGATACTTTTGAATGTTGTCGTCACATATACAGCTTCATATGTATGAGTTTACTAACTCAGTAAGTTTACTCGGTAGCTCACGCGATACAGCGTTGCACTTGTGAAGAAAAGCTCCGGTACGAATCCCGTGAAACTACAGTTCAACAAAACAGCTCAAATCTGCATAAGGAAGTTAAAATAGCATGGCTGCATCAGCGAATACGTTTTTATATTACTTTTGCCTTTGTTAACACTTTCGGGTAGGTTTAGGTTTGGGTTTGGTGTAGGGGATACTTCCAACTTCATAGAGCTTAATCTTTAGCGACACTCACCGGATATTTGAATTATGAAAGGCCGCAAAACGTACCTCAAGCAGCATAATGAAAACACTGCAATACGTGCCTGTACCAACGTAATAAAAACGTGTCACGGTCACGTATTAAACGTGTGTTTTAGCACCACTCTCTGGACATTTCACTTTGAAACTGCCGCGAAACGTGCTGCAAGGTACATACTTACGGTGTTGCAGAAATGTATGTAGAGACACGTATTTCCAATGAGCCTGGGTTGCACTGAGCTGTCACACACAATTATTAGGAATATCCTACAACACCATCATCCATGCATGTAACAATGGATTTGAATGTGTTTGAACAGGATTAAATAGGGTCAAATTATGTACATCCTGTATAATCAGAAGGATCAGTTTCAGACAGTAAATCCTGCAAGAATTCACGTGCACAGAAAGCAGATGGTGATGATACAGGTTTTATTGTTGTCTCCTATAAGTGGATAGAATAATTTGATCCCTAAAACAAAAACATGATTAGACTGATAAAATTAATTGCTTATCTCATACATGACCCATCATGAAAGGTATAGAGAGCAGTAACCAACCATATCACCAGGGTGGACAATATTTAAACTCTGCATGAAATGAAAGTTCAGAAAAAAGGAGCAAAATTGTCATTGGGTTGGTACCCGTTCAAAAGATACTAATATGTATACTTTAGGTACTAATAAGTATTTTTTAAGGTACTAATACGCATTTTAAAGTACCAATAAGTACCTTTAAGGTACTAATATGTATAATTTAGCGGTGAATAAGGTACAAAAATGTTTAATGAAAATGTCATAACTGGACCTTCCAGTGAACATACTTTTTTATTTTGGTGATGTGCATGACTTCTGTAAACCATTTTTTTTTAATTCGATAATCCGTTATAAGCGGATGTACATCATAGCATGGAAGAAAAGGTCTGTGAGGGAGAGACATCTTGATAGGTCCTGCCGTTAACTTTGCTGTCAATCGTTGATCTGACACAACATTGAGAATATGTTTCCAAACTAACTCTTAAAAATATAAGTTCTTTATTGGCATCAATGGTTCCATGGAACCTTTCTATCAAGCAAAAAGGTTCTTTATAGTGGAAAAATGTTCTTTACACTAAGAAAAATGGTTCTTTTAAGAATTGTTTACTGAAAGGTTCTTTGGGGAACCAAAAATTGTTATTCTATGGCTTCATTATGAAAACCCCCTTTTGGAACCTTTATTTTTCAGAATGTGATACAAAACTCTTAAAAATATGAAATTTAGACATGAAGATAGCAAATTTTATTGCCTGGACTGCATCTATCCCTCATAGCCTTGTTTTCATTGGCGAAAAATTCAATATGGCCTCTACCCTGAGGTCTATTGATCAGTGTTGCCATTTCCATATTTCAGATCTTATATTAAGGAGTTTAAACTCATAGAGGAACTGTGACAATATGGATATGACTCCCTGTCTAATTTCATATTTCTATTGTCTCGGTTGTCAAGTTTATTCATTGACGTAATAAAATTGGAAACATCTGTCGCTGGTCCATCTGTCCACTGTTCAGACAGGCGAAAAATGTGTGTGTGAAGCATCAGGCTCTTCATTATTACTATATTTATGACCAGAGATTTGGAGAAACTATGAGCAGCGGTTCATGTTTACAAATCAGATTAAACAGAATTTTTGCTAAGTGCTGCCGGATAAGAATTTTCCTCCCATATTGAGTGAAAACAGGCTATAAGACACTCATATAAAAAAAGGCTGCTTTTCATTCTCCACTCAAAATTCTTTTTTCCAATATAAGTCTTCCATTACATTCCTCTATTTTTGTTTATAGTGGAGTGCCACAAACTCCACATCAATCTGAGATTTTGTCACCGGAAACAAATAGCACTTGTGTTGAGAGACAGTGCATTATTGTTCTCAGTCGACTGAAACTGCTAAAATTATGTTTCAAGTTGGTACCATTTTCAAGACCAGCTGAGGTGGAATTTATTTGTGAACATTGCAATGTTTGATATACGATCGATATTAAAGTAATGTGAGCTGTGAGATATCACCAATTTAACTCCCTTTTCAGGAACAATATACCAACAAATCAATATATGGCTACAAATGAGCACAACAACAGTCAAACAAAGCCTCTTATTGGTTTTGAATGTACAGTAAATCAACTTTGCTCCTTTAATTGCAAGAGTGATGAATATATTTCAGGGTGTCTAGCTGTTTAGCTGACAGTGAAGGGCAGTGAAGATGCACCAGTGAATCTCTGGATCTTTTGTAATTGTGTCACAGTAGAAAATGATGGATGAGGCACGTTTGCTCGCCACTTTCAACACGATTATCAGTGACACACTAATGTTTTCCTGCAGCAGTTACAAACAGCATATTTAGCTAGATACATTCATTGCTTTATGTTTGTTTGATCAATGCAACTGAGTTAGCCAATCTGGATATTGTCAGTAAGGTGTGAGATCAAGTATAGCTTTTAGTATTAAATGGACCAAACCAGATGCTTGAGAAGGGATTTAAATTATTGAACACAGACCAAGAATCAGCCCTTTTGGCTCGAAATGAATTGCAAGCTTCAAGTGAGAGGTAAATTCAAGTAAATACTATGGCTTACACATAGATAAACCCTCTCACACACACACAAACACAGAGAATTATTGAATGTGAGCACATTTCCCCCTATAAATCCAGATTAATGACAAAAGCTCTCAGTAAACAGCGAAAGTGCTCTGACAGCAAAACGAACCATAAAGCTTGGAGGACAATAGCCAACAGTTAAGCTTTGCTCCATAGAGAACATGTGTTTGGCCCACATTCATGTGTTCTGAATTGCAATTCACTCTTATATCACTTTAACCATGTTGCTTTGGGCAGCAAAAGATGAAGAAAACCAATAGCTTTAAAAATATGAAATACTAAAGTGTTTTTTTCCCTTTTACACCCAAAGATTAATAAAAAAAATCTGTTCTTTAATAAACTAATTACATAACTAAAAACTTTTTTGATGTGATGACAGAGCGTATATTTTATAACAGGTTATGTTGATGTGCCAGTAGATGCCAACGTGCATCCATCAGGTAAAGTCTTGTGAAGTGAAAAGCTGTGTGTTTATGTAAATGCACCATTTGTGGCATATATGCCACCTCAGATGCAGCGGATGTGCTGCTTTTGCAGTATAAAAGCAACATACGCATACATAACAACTTTAAGCATGCAAATAATTTGCCAAACAATGGCACAACATGAATGGGAAAGGAATGAATGAGAATAAACGGAGGCAGTATTTCTCTCGCTGACCCTGAAAAGGTTTCCAAAGAAAGAATGGACAAACTAGAGGGTGGTCTAATGAGCTGGATCTGTGTGCTTTGTTGTGTGTATCAAGGCACCAAGAGAACAACCATGAAAAGCTTGGTAGCGTCAGAAGCGTGGAAATAACAAGCGTGGCACTCGTCAGCGTGGTATTTAAAGGCCAAGAATGAAGCTTGCACACACAATGCTCCAATCAGATCGCTGCTTTTTTGGGAAATGCTGTTCCACTCAAATGCCTTTTGAAACCTCTCATTTCAAAGACAAATATGCTTGCCCTCTCATCTGAACCCACTGTAATAAGATGTAAACAACTGAAACAAGAGTAAAACAGCTCAGCAGATAAAACATGGCTATTCTGGGAGAGACTGAGAGATGAGAGATGACACCTTATCCTGGCAAGCACAAAATACCTTAAGAGAATTATGAGGGAATTATGGAGATTCCATAACAATAGTAAAGCATAACCGGGTAATTTCATTCGACTTCTGATGTTGCAATTTTATGGCATTCTGTTATGACTCATATTCAGTTAGTCATAATTAAAAGGAAAATATGTTGCACTCTTTGTTTTGGATTAGATATATTGCAACATATAGCGGTGCTCTAAAATTAATGCAAGTAGTCTATATTCACTAAACCAGTTTGTTCAAAAACACAGTTTGATTCAGGAGCTATACAAGTGACTGCCTTTATTAGTGAGTAATTGAATCATTCACTCAACCAGCTGCCAAAATTCAGCTGTGATTACCAGGAACAATGGCACTCTTGCTCATGTGACATGAGAGATATTAAAAGGAAGCGAAGTAACCCAAAGCACCTGCTCTCTGTGCAGGATGTGAAAAATAGCAGGAAATAATCTATATTTACAGTTAACCAACAAACGACTTCTGTCATCTGGCAAAAATACTGTATCAACTGAAGTTTTTCAGGTGTGGAAAATACATGCTGTTCAGAAGGAACTCTCAAAAGTTTTAGTTTGACTTGACTACTAAAGTCTCTGAAGGAGAGAAAAAAATGTTAAAGAAAAAAGATCTTTCATGTCAGCCCTGTTGGCCTTCCCATGTTTCTGAGACTACATGAACAGCAGAGGGGAAAATCTTGACCTGATATCAAAGGGAGGGATGTCCATAACCTCACAAGATCCCAATGTCATTCAAAGCTTTTGAAGTCTGAAAGAAGAATGTACATGTTCATTGTTGTCTGAGGTCTACTGGTACATCGAAGGATGTCAGGGCGTGATAGGTACTGGCTGTTGTTGATCTATAGCCCTGAATGTTTTTTTTCACATTAACCCGGATCTTATTTTGTGCCTTTTTTCATCTATGGTATTTTTTTTGTTCTTGCTTTATAGCATTTTGAAGTATGAGATGAAAATCAACTCCTGTTTGGCAAGGGAGACCTATATGCAGTGGCTGTATTTTAAAAAACACATTTATACAGCAAGTGAGACGCATCTCAAGAACTTCGTTCTCAACTTGAAATATAGTTATTTCCTGCTGAACTTTGCACAGCCTGCACAGAAAATGAGCAGGTTTGGGTTACTTCGCTTCCTTTTAATATCTCTCATGTCACATGAAAAGGTGAGTGCAGTTTGGTAATCCATGAATTTTGGCATGTCAGTATAATATAATATTTACATATTTAAGAGTCACTTGTAAGCTCCTGAATCAAACTGTGTTTTTGAACAAACTGGTTTAGTGAATATAAACTCAGAATTGCATTAATTTTAGAGACCGCTATAAACTCATTGCAATATATCTATAAACTCAGTGCAACATATTTTCCTTTTAATTATGACTGAATATGAGTATAAACTCAGAAATGTGAGATTTGCAATTCTGAGAAAAATGTTAGATTATTATTTTTTCTTTTTTGTGTTGAAAAAAAAAATCATAATTACAAGAGGTAATCTTGGAATTGTGAGAAAAAAATTCAGAAAAGTTTACATCTCACAACTTTTTTTCTTACAATTTCCTATTTGTGTGATAATTGAATTGACTGTTTAAATTGTACTTACTTTTGACAAACATATCAGTCCGTTGTGGGTAAAATGAAAACCAACATGTATTTGTCTTTGAAAGGGTTTCAAAAGGCATTTGCCATGGAACAGTTTAAAAAAGCAGCGATCCTGATGTTGGACACCTAGTCATGTGTGTGCAAGTCTATTTTACCTTTATCCACGCTGACGAGTGCCAGTTGTTATTTCCACGCTGACGCTACCAAGCTTTTCAATTTGTTCTCTTGGTGCCTTGACAGAGAAAAAGCTGTACACAATAGCTATGTATCACGGGATCACAAGAGTTGTACACCATTAACTTGGATCAATGTTGATTTTATTATATATAAAGTCTGTTCTGCAGTAGGAAATATGCAATTCATTCATTGAGAGACTATTGAGCTCTGAGATGAGGTATTAGGATGCCTATCATCTAACATTTTTTTCTTAGGTCTCCTGTCCCCTGGTTCCCTTGGTTAATTATTTCTATGCAATATTTCAGGAACCAATTATTCTCTCAAACAGCTAAATGAATATGCTCACCACAGCAATTCAGGTAATTCCATTTTTCGGAGACATCTGCACAGCTCATAGGTCACAAAGAGTCAGTCTGTTCAGGATTTATAATTCCATGACATTAGCGTTTCTACCCTCGAAATCTGATTTCATTCTCAGTTCCACTGATTTATATGAGAGCCCTCTCATTTGAATATAATGAACTGTTGACCTCTAAAGATGGAGTAATCCATTATGAATACAAGAGAAATAATGCTAGAATTTGATTATTAGAATGAAAGGATGACAGATGTTGGTACTTTGTATAGTGGAATACAAGAAAGGATCAAAAGGAATCTAGAATATTAAATATACCTTGTATTTGTGAGCTAAAGGTGGTAATTAAAAGTAATTTTATATGAGAATTTTTAAGTCTTTGAAAATTAGTTCTTAATGATATTACTATCAATATAGCATGAGTTTGATGTTTCAAAGAGTTCGTATTGTATTCCCTGATCTAACATTTATTAACTATAAGTTGTTTTGTTATGCTCTTTGATGTGAGTTTCCTAGTCTTACCCAACAGATGTATTATTGATTTTCATAAACATAACTTTCATATACAGTAATATAGTTTCAAGATGGGTGAATTAGGTTTTTATTCGAGGATTAATTATAGTCTGACATGTAACTAAAATTACTTGTTTTGCAACACTAAATGTAGTACATGTTTATGTTTACTCATAAAATAAAAAAAAAAAAATACCTAAAAATTACAAATTGCTGAGAATTTACTCGTCCTCAGGTCAACAAAGATGTATAAGTTTGTTTCTTCATTGGAACAGATTTGGAAAAATTTTGCATTACATCACTTGTTCACGGATGGATCCTCTGCAGTGAATGGGTGCCGTCAGAATGAAAGTTCAAACAGCTGATAAGACATCATAATAATCCTCAAGTAATCCATATGACTCCAGTCCAACAATCAATGCTTTGTAAAGAAAAAAAAGTGTGTTAGTAAGAAGCAAATCCATCTATAAGATGTTTTTAACTTCAAACCACTGCTTCTTGGCTAAAGTATGAGTCCTCTATCCATTATATTGCTTTTTCTATGGAAAAAGTAGTATTGTCTGAATCAAGAAAGAAATATACACAGATCAAGCACTGTTTATAAGCAAAAACAGGTAAGAGGACAACAGTGGATGGACTTTTTCACTGGAGGAAGCGTTATTATGATTATGGACATATTTGGTGATCAAGATGTTTAGTATATAACTACATACATTTCAGTCTGCTCCTCACACAAAGCTAGATTTCAGAGAACTTGGAATATGGACTACTATGATGCTATTTATAGCTTGAAAGCCCTTGTTCCCCATCCACTTTCATTGTATGGAAGAGAGCAGCTCAGACATTCTGATAAACATTGCATTTTGTGTTCCACACAAGAAAGAAAGTTCTGGGTTTGGAATGACATGGGGTTGAGTAAATGATGACAGTATTCTCATTTTTGGGTGAATTGTTCTTTTAAGTTTGTTTTTCTTTTACCTACTGTGCTTGTTGATGCGCTGCAAAGCAAATGTTTATCTCCATCCTGAAGTGATTATGCTGAACACCTGCTCAGCCATAGAGGAAAAATCACAGGACGAGACGTGTTGTATTTTCAGCAGCACTGCTTTTGATAGACGAGAACCTGGAGAAAAGTGAAAGTATCTGCTGTCCTTCTCTGCCTTTGCACAGATGGTGTTTCTTTCACACTCTGCTGAGAGTTTGCTTTTCAAACAGGTGGGTAAATATCACACAAAAATCCAAGCATACGCAGGTGAGGATTGCTGGGCACTTTTGTTCCAGACAGGAAGAATAAGCCAGTGAAGGAGCAATATTCTCAGGAGGCTGTGAATCCTATTCATATGTTTTTTACAAAAAACAAAAACAAAAAACCTGGAAAGTACAAAAAGATAACCATGATGCAGTTTACAGATTTTTTTTAAAAGTGTTTTGTAAATTTAAAAAATCTTTTGTGTGATGCCATCTAAATTAACTTTTTATTCATGTTAAAATAATCATTTATATTATTAACTATGAACATCACAAGTCTTTAAGTCTACAAAGAAAAATACTTTGTATGAATATCACAATACTGTTTAGATTAAAAGGAGTCTTTCAAGCACTTTCTTTAATAAAAAAAACTATCAATAAAAAAATGTTTTTAACCAATTAAATGAATTGTCCTGCAACAGGATTTATAAACTGCAGCACTTATTATAGAAAACTGTTAATAAAACGTGAGAAAAAAAGTGCTTACTTGGAAAAAAATAAAATAAAAATAATTAAGGCTCTGAAAGAACTAGATGCTTAATATAATACTGACATTTATTTATTTATTTCCCTTTTCACAATAAATATTAATTCAGAGCCACAGAGGTGAAAGGAGAGAACTACTTAGAATTACAAATATTTTTCTCATAAAAAAATGCATGTTTTTTTTCTGTTAAAAACGAAGACTGCCAATAATCATGGATTTCCAGCCTTCTTAAAAACAGAACGAAACAAGATTGGTATGTGTTAAAAATATTAAACAAATTGGTAACACTTTACAGTAGTTTCCATTTGTTAACATGAACTAACAATGAAAATACTTCTATTTTATTGTCAATTTCAGCATTTACTATTACATTATTAAAATCAAACGTTGTAGGCAATCTGTTAATATTATTTCATCGACTTTGTCTAACAATAAATAGTTGCAATAAATAGTAATTTGAACAAAGATTAATAATTACTGTAACGTATTGCTCGTTGTCAGTTAATAAGTTACTAATGAGACTTCGTTGTAAAGTCTTACCAATCAATATCTCAAAGTAACGTCTTAACTTTGACAGCCCTAAAAATTTTCTTTCTCTCAATCGATTCTCCACAGACCCCTCCAACGGACCGTTTGTACAGCAAGTATATTTCTGTGCATATTTCTGCAGTAATAATTCCTTATAATTACATCTAGTACGACCGCCCTTGTAATTTGAGTGAACTCCACGGCCAAGATCTTGCCCATTATCATCAGTCCTCCAGAAACAGCTTTAGTTACAAACATAAAAGCGACTCTCATTCAAATGTTATCTATTCTCTGCTGCCCATGAGAAGGCGCTCAAAGCAATGGCCCCTGTCCCGCGAGGGCTGCTCCACTGTTTCGTGGAACGTACCAACTCAGAGGAGAGAGGGGTTCTGTGTTTATATGGACGAGCGCGCGCTGCGTGGAGTAACTTCAGCACCTGGACAGCGACCTCCGCGAGGCAGGCGTCACATAGCTACAGAAGCGCGCGGCGCCACGCGCTTCGACATGGCTTGAAATACCGCATTAAAGTGCTCCACTGTAGTCTTTTGCTGTTGAAAAGCCGGACTGTTAGGCTGAATTTGATCAACACTGAGTACCAGAGCCGAGAAGCGACGGTTAGTGCGGGTATCGCTCATCTAGAGGCTTCGCTCTGTGGAGCTGCTCTTCCGGACAGCGCGCGCGAGAAGGAAAAGTAACTGCATCTCCGCTCATCTCACTGTAGTCGAAGATGGAGCCACCCTCCGGGACCGGACTGAAGCTCTTGCTGTGGATTTTAAGCCACATCAGCATCTCTCAGGCAGCTTCTCCATCATCCCGTAAGTTGCAGTTGATTCCGTGGCTCTTTTGCAGTGGTGGGCACCGGGAGGCATCTGGCACGCTGGGGTGCTTTAGTCTATAAGTCCGGTGGCATTTACTCTACAGATGGAACCGGTGTAGTTATGGATTCTTCTTAAGAACTTGCTTTATTTGCAGTTGCGGGTTGGTCTTGCGGTCATTGCATTACATTGCAGTTAATCACGGTCGGCAAGGACCAACAATAAATCGAGCCTTTGCTGGAAAGATGGTTCATATATTTAGGTGGTGCAGATGATATTTCACCTAAAAACATGAACCTAAAGCATCTCGGTGGCACTGCATGTAAGAATACGACAGCGTTTCAGTTTTTGTCGAACCAGACCGGTGAAATTCCAAGGAAACCGGGAAGTGTTGCAACACATTTTGTTTAAACGTCTGGAGCTAAAACTTTATTCTCATATTAAGGTTGTTTATAAATATTCTGCTAATTTATGTCATCTTTTTACAAGTAAAAGAGCTGCGGTTACAACCTACCCTACTAAGTTTTATGAATGGATTTATTGTGGTCGAACTTGCATAACTTAAAAAAAATGAATATATATATATATGTATTAAAATTAATAAAAATATTTTAATTGCCATCCCCTATCACCTATTTTATTTTGAATACCTTAGAATTTATTTTTACTTCAAAATGGTAAACATATTGGAATCATTTAATTCAATTAAAATAAATCAATTAAAAATAGGCATCATAGGCAAACAACTTTAAAAACAGAAAAAAAGTGTGTTATTCAAAATAATTTTTGTGTTAACCAAATTAATGTCAAATGTACCATTCTGTGTATTTTGAACCAATAGATTGGAAAGTGTTGCAACCTTCCCTGTCTGGTCAGCCACAATATTGCTAGATGTAGATGAAAAGCTTGTGGATGTTATATATCAAATTAAACGAGACAACCTTCTGATTCAGATGCTATCAGTTCTGTCATATACTGTCAGTTAACATGATCACAAATCATAAACCAGATGTGTAATTTTTACTTTCTTAGCTCAGTGTTTCTTCTGGTGGCGCTCGTTAAATGTGACAACTCACTCAGCATTACAATACAACACGTCCTGCTCTCCCCGTTACAAATAAGTTAAGGAACTCTGATGTTCAAATGCTTCATATGCCACATTTGAACACACTGGCAGATTATTTTTAAAATGTAGTTTTATGAGTCATGTGTTAAGAGCTGAAAATGAGCTGCTGGATTCCCTGCTGAGCTGCCCTTAACACTGACGCTTTACCTTGACTGTCAACTCTGCGTCTGTTCAACTCTTAAACACTTGGCTATTGGATGAAAAAAGTAGCCTGATAGTGTTCTGTTAGCTGGGATAGAGTTGTTTTCGTAGCAGTGAAAGTGTACCCTTTTCTACTTTATTATTATACTTATTTATTGATGAATAAATAGATTTTGCTTTTATTGTCATAATATAACAGCTAGAAGCTCTCCTATATATTAGGAACACAGTTTTCTAAAAGAAAAAAAAATGTTTTTGCAATCACACAATATTGTGGAATTAGGCATGGGTTTTAATATAGCCTGAAGCACCCACCACTTTAATATTACTACATAATTTAATTACTTGGCTAATTGCCTTGCAGAGAGTTAGCACTGCAAAATCAATAGAGTCAAGAAGAAATTGGTTCTTAGAAATAATTGGATGGTAGGTCTCATAATATAAAATCCATGTTTTTTCTGCATCAACAGCCTAAAGCAGCTCAAAGTCAACCATTTTTCGACCGTGAGAATTATGAATGAATGATTTCGCCAATATTGATTTATTGCACACACTTGCTGCAAACATGCAAGTAAGCGAAAAGGTTTATCGCCGGACAGACTACAGGTAGCCAGGAATAATAAGATTAACAGCCTGGAATACTCAGTCACTTAATGGCCCAAATTTAGAAGCAGCCAAGACTCTCTTGAATAAAAGCGTGCCAAAACAATGATTAATCAACAAGATCATTCACTTACAGACATTTTTAATTAATATTTCCAGCTCTGCGGCTACATGAGAGAAACTGAGTAGCTGAGATAGTTGATTCTCCCTCTGACAGATGGATTGAGGTTTGAGATAAAGTTTGCAAATGTTAATTGAGCTGCAGAGGTTTTGAAATGTCTTTCTCTCTTTGTTAGCCAAGGCTACAAGAGCATTTGATATAAACATCCATCTCCCTATGAGCTCTCGCGGGTCTGATTAAAAAGAAAAGGTAACTGGATTGATTTGGCTTATATGGGGGCTGCTGATGCTGAGAGTGAAAGATATATGGAGCTTTTTTGTTCACTTTAGTTTCACCACAGCACATAAGCAGAATCATATGTAATTACTCCGGATAATGGATGGCATTAGTGTAATTTCCTTAATCACATCATGCACACGATCAGCGTGGCATGCTGTCAGGTTTTGTGCTTTCTGTAGCAGCCAAAGATAGTCAAAGTGGCAGCTCAATGACCTGATCAGAAGCAAAGTTATTTTAGTGGAATGTGAACATGTCACTGTGGATGTTGCTCAATGATGACTCCTCTTAGAGACCAAGGTTTCATAAGAAATTCATCTCAAGATGGCAATTAAAATTGTGTTTTATGCCTATTTCAGAAGTGTTATTCAGTTATGAGAAAAATAGTCACAATTCTGAGAACAAAGTTGCGATAAATGTGAGATAAAAAGTTGCAATTTAACAAATAAACATTATAAGAAATGAAGTCACAAATGTGAGACATAAAACCACAATTACGAGCAACGGTCACAATTATGAGAAAAATTGTCAATTCTGAGACACAAAGTCGCAGTTTCCTGAGAAAGTCGCAATGATTTAAAGTTGCAATCCCAATATATAACATCAGAGCTTTGAGAAATAAAGTCAGAAGTGTGAGCTATGAAGTTGAAATTATGAGAAAAAGTGTTGCAATTGTGAGGTATAAACTGAAAATTTGTAAAATACATAGTTGCAGTTTCAGTGGAATGTGAACATGTCACAGTGGATGTTGCGCTGCGGAGACTCCTCTTAGAAACCAAGATTTCATAAGAAATTCATCTCGAGTCGGCAATTAAACAAGAAATATGTCTATTTGAGAAATGTTATTCTTTGAGATCTTCTTTGTATAGATAATGTCATCCCAATGTATTTTAATGCAACCTTCTGTCTGTTCTAGAAGCAGCAATTGCGTAGAGCAAAAGTTGCCCATAATCAACAAAATGGCTTTTTTATTTGACAGATAGAAACAAAGGACTTGCAAAAAGCATAAGACTTAGACCATTACTGCGCAATACAATGCTAGGAAAACACTGAAATTAAACCCACTCGTCTGGTTCAGTTCTTAAGTTGCACACCCTGTGGGAAAACAAGACTGCTGCCTCAGGACGTAACGCTTGGTCACCTGAGTTCAAGCCAATTTGCTTGTCCTTACAAAACACGTAGATGCAGCGAGTCTGTTTAAGGCCACTTGGTAAGGTAAACTGAATGCATAAGCTGCTTTATTCATTTATTTCTTTGTTTGTCTCTGTATTTGTCTGTCATTTATATACCAGCACTTTTCCCACTTAAAAGCAAATGGCAGGCATCTGTGCAGGCAGTCCCTGAAAGATTAATTATCTTAATTTCTGTAAGTAAATTGGGTATTAAGGGACCTTAAACAACAACTTAAATCCAGTGGCAAGCTGAAATAACAACATTTGTCTTTGGCGGAGGTACGCAGATTCTACAATCTTTCTAATGAGCTGCCTTTTTAGTTTTGTATGACTGATTTGAAATTGATTTGAAGGGAAACACTCTCTAGCAAAGCGGTTTGTCTTGTTTTAATCAAGATAAGTTTGTAAACAAGGCCAGAAAGTCAAACTGACCTTTTAAAATTTTCTGTAAGAAATTGTTTGTTTCCTTTTGACGTTAAGCAAATGCAGTTTCTGTTGTGATCAAGACCTTTGGATGTTGGCCAGCATGCTACAAGAGAATGATCAGAGAACATATGAGGTTAAACCAGTTTACTGAAGGGTTAGAGCAAGGCTTGAACTACTCTTTGAATGACTGTAGTAAATCTTAGTGTTCAGAAAGTACACCAGAACACCTGATAAATTGCCTTGTTTGTAGGGACCATTCACAACATGCACAAACCATAGCTAAAACGTTTAGTTTTTATTGGCGATGGCTGAAATTATGATTAGGAATTGGATCTCGCTCATTGCATTTCGACTGCCTTTGTTTCCATACAGCACCTTATGGATATCCGTTCTGTTTCAGTGAAAAACATAAATCAGGTTATTGTAAGAATAACTTGCTTTATGTTTGAAATGAGAAATAGTCACTCTGTGAGATATAAAACTGCAACTGTGAGAAATATGTAATAAGTTGAATTTGTGAGGTATAAATTGCAGTTGTGAGCTACAAAGTCACAGTTACAAAAATAAAGTCGCAAATATGAGATATACAGTCAGAATTACAAGCAAAAAATGAACAATTCTGAGAAATAAAGATGCAATTGTGAGACAAAGTTGCAACTTTGACAAATTAAGTTGCAATTACGAGAAAAAAGTAATAATTGTGAGAAATAAAGTTACAGTTATGAGAAATAATGTTGTAAATGTGAAATAAAGTCACAATGAAAAGCAACAGTCACAATTATGAAAAAAATAGTCTGAATTCTGAGATCACAGTTAAAAATAAAGCCGCACTTGTGTCAGAAAGTAACAATGATTCATTCACAATAAAACATCACAATTCTGAGAAATAAAGTCACAAGTGTGAAATATGAAGATGAAATTATGAGAAAAATTGTTGCAATTGTGATGTTGTGAGATATAGAGTCACAGTTACAGGAAATAATGTGAGATATAAAGTTATGATTATGATGAGAAAATTATGAGAAAGTGAGAAAAATAGTAATTTTGTATGGCTGTAATGCAACTATTTTTTCTTATGATTGTGACTTTGTCACATTTTTAAAGTCACAATTACGAGAATATGAGTTGCAATCAAAAGATAAACAGTAACATCACAATTACGAGAAATAAAATTGTAACAATAAGATATGAAGTTGAAATAATGAGAAAAAGCATTGCAATTGTGAACTATAAAGTCACAATTACCTTATTTATTAGTATTATTATTTTTAATCTGAGGTGGATACAAGCTTTCATAGCAGCTTTAATCATAGCATACCTAAGAGTTAAAAAGTGTTTCCTTCACATCAAGGGAATTCTCTCTTTCTATATAGACCCCCAAACATTTCTGATAAGCATTTGACAGATGAAAACTATTTCCTTTGCCAGACCTGAGCTGTGTCTGATCGACTTAAAGCAAAGACAGAAGCGACTTCTCCCCAGCACTATGTTACCTCGAATAACACAGACAAACACAGACCCAAATCTTGTTATTCTCTCTTTCCCTCTTGATGGCTGTCTGTCTCCTATATACACACATACTATTTTCCTCTCTATCTCACCCACACACTTCTATAATGCACACATATACAAGTATTCAGTCGCGCACACGCACAATTTCTCTCCCTTTTCTCCAGGCAGTGGAGATGCTGTTATGACTATAGGCTCTAGACACAGGAGTGAGCTTTTCATCTAATAGCACAGTGGTTGCTGTACTCTGAGTGCACTTGCTCTTGTCTCTTAAAGCAGACTAGTAATAAAGCATAAGCACTATCAACTCATGGGCATACCGCTGTGAATAACAGTGTATATTCAGTATGAAAATGAAAAACAATCCAAAGTATTCAACATCTATTTGATGCAAATAAATTAATCCTGCGTCAATGTTTGTGTTAGATAATGCAGCTTATTATGTGCTGTTATTTTAAGAGCAACGACTTATCCTACACTAATTTCCCAGGAACTTATTTTAAACACACCCAACTGTATTGGATTCATTTTACATAATTAATTAAACTTTAATGAAGTCTCACCTCAGGGGTCAAGGTTTAGCTGGTTAGTGTGTGCAGTTGCCCCCTGCTGGTAGAAGATGTAACTGCACCATTCTGAGAGGCAAAAACACTTCTTTCTCTATTGACAGCCATTTATTCATGTATTGACTAAACATATTTTTTTAGACATTGGTGGCCTCACACAACAATATTTACAATGGATGTTTAAAAAGATGCTTTTGGATCATGGACCACATGATTTATTAATAATCTGATGTTACCTTCTTACAGTGCCTTGTTTCTATCTCAACACACAAACATTAGTCGGACTAGCCTATGTATATATAGGTCAGCAAAGGTGGCACTGCCTCCTCAAAATACTTGATGAGAAAATAATTCACAGTATAAAAAACAACGCAAATATTATAAAATATGTCATTAAAATGACACTGTCCAACAGCGACAGCGTCTCTTATTTCTCTCCTGAGCCCACTGAGTTTTAATAGACCCCCTAAAGCGTGATTCTCTGATTGAGAATGAATGGGGAAAAGTCATATTCACTGTTCATGTGATAGATTCTGCCTTTCTTTGTCGTGTGCGTTCCACATGCCCCAATCAGTCTGAATAAATAAATAATGGTGTTGATGGGAAGACTAATTAAGAAGTAAACAAACAACTCACCAACTTATTACCACTGACAAGGATGTTATTTAACGAGTTAAATTCTGTCATTAATTACTCATCCTCATGTCGTTCCAAACCCGTAAGACCTTCGTTCATCTTCGGAACACAAATTATGATATTTTTGATGAAATCCGAGAGCTTTCTGACCCTGTATAGACAGCAATGCAACTAAAACATTCAAGGCCCAGAAAGGTAGTAAGGACATTGTTAAAATAGTCCATGTGACATCAGTGGTTCAGCGTTAATTTTATGAAGCTACGAAAATACTTTTTGTGTGCAAAGAAAAAAAATTGCAACTTTATTCAACAATTTCTTCTCTTCCATGTCAGTCTTCGACGCATGTTCATGAGAGTAACACAATGCATGTGTGTGATGCTACTGACGTCAGCATCGATCCATCTATTGCTGTTTTCATTGTTTGTGGAGTAAACTGTGTAAACTGTGTGTTTACACAGCATGTGTTTGGCCAATAAACATACACTTCTCTCATTGGTAATTTAGTCCCCCCAACAGGTGTTCCTACACTAAAATCATTCCTAGTTCCTGAGGTGCAAACACGGCAAAAAGTGGGTACTTCTGCTAGTAGTTATAGGAACTATGAAAACATTCCTCTGGTGTGAAATCCCCTAGAGACCTGTTAGAGAACGTATTTGGGAGTCCTGAGGCCACAACCAAACAAGAAGATTCCTGTGAAAGCCAAATATCAACTAATTGAGATGTGGGAAAAAAAATTTGGGGCTGCTCTGAGATTTCTACAGCTTATTAGCTTATGCTGGAAGACAAATATGGCCAAATATTTAGGGCTCTAAAGACATCAGAGAAGTATATTCATGATTAAACTGTATATCACAGCTGTGAATGGAGAAAAAAAATGGACACCCACATTAAAGGGCTCTATACACTAAGATTATTGTAAAAAGACAACTGTTTCTTGCAGATTTATTGTGCCTCCGGATGTGGGTCAAATCCAGCACACACTGTAGGGATGAGCTGTCCATTCAAGCCATATTCACAATAAATGTCCACTACACTACAAAAAACATCCAGTACACATTTCAGCCAGGGTTTAACGGTCTGCTCTCTAATAATGACCTTGGATTACTGTGGTCAGAGATCTCAGGTTGTAAGAGGGATGAGTGAATGTTATGTGTAGCAAAAGTAAGCAAGCTTAAAGACTTAGAAACTGTAGCCTCCATAGAAGGGCATTTGTCATGCTGTAGCTGTGTTCCCTAAACAAACACACTCCTATACCTCTGGGAAATATGCAGCCTCATTTCCGCAATCATAATCGGAGTGTTCAGGGGGAGATTATCCATATCATTGTGCCAAATTATGCAGCCAAGACCTGTATAGTGTTGAAATCCGCAATATTTAAAATCTCGTCAAGACACCTATAGCCTAAATTAAACCGTCTTACTGTAGTTGTTCTCATCATAAGCTTAAGATTACACAATATTTGCAATTTAAGTTTTTTATGATTATACCCATGGTGGTTAATAGTAATACACAAGCAATAAAGTCAAAGTCAAGAAGAGAAGTGCTGTTTGTGTTGCTACAATGATTTGTTCACAGCAAGAATTTATATATAATTTTAATTTCATGTACACCACTGTTCAAAAGTTTGGGATTAGTAAGAACTTAATACTTTTATTCAGCAAGGATGCATTAAGTTGATCAAAAGTGACAATAAAGACATTTATAATGGTACAAAATATTTTAATTTCAAATAAAGGATCTTATTTTGAAATCTCATCAGAAAATCCTGAAAAAAAAAATCACAGTTTCTACAAAATTAACAACTGTTATCAACATTGGTGATAATAAGAAATGCTTCTTGAGCACCAAATCAGCATATTAGAATGATTTCTGAATGATCATGTGACATTGAAGACTGGAGTAATTGTAACAGATTTGCATCACAGATATAAATTATATTAAAATATATTATTTAAAATTGCAATGATATTTCACAGTATTACTGTTTTTACAGAATTTTTGATCAATTGCAGCCTTGGTGAGCATATATGACCAAAACACACAAAAAAATCTGACCAACCCCAAACTTTTGAAGGGTATATTTAGATTTCATGTTGACTTTATGGAAAATTAAACACTAAATGAGAAAAATATTGAGCAGACTTAACTTCTTGTCTAACACGGACTAATTTTACCCACTTTTACATTTGCATATTATAAAGGCACGTCTAATCGCAGCTGGAGAAATGCCTCCACTAAGCTTTGACATTGTGCACTATTAAAATAAATAAATAAAAATAATGGTCTGCTAATCCCCTGAATAACTCAGTCAGAGAAAGGAGGGGATATTAGAAAATCTGCAATGCTTAGAGATGCTAGTATGCTAGGCATCTGCTAAGAAGATGTGCGGTTCTGTATCCAACAGGGTCATGCGTGGGTGACAAATCTTTCAAACTTTTACATTTGAAGTTTTACAGAATGCTCTTCGAGAGCAAGACGAGAGATCTAATTGGATCAGAAACGAAATCAAGTTTCTTCTTATCACATCTTATTTGTAATTGAACTTTTCATCAAAGGCGTACTCTACTCATTCTTCGGGGGCACAACCGCATTTCATTTTAAAAATGCAGCCTGGATGTATTAAGTACCCGACCCAATAACAGGATACAATTAACAGCACATACTTTGTCATTTTTGCTCTTCTAAATATTTTATCGGAATTAATTTTTATTGATTGCCCTGCAGAAGTGCTCATAATCCTGTAAATTTGAGTCCCTCTGTTCTTCCTCTCTGATCTTCACGTACCCTTTTATGCTCTGCATCTGCTCTTCATTTCGCTCAGTAATACATGTCAAACATCTGACGAATGGCACCAAAGTTCATCTCTCAGTCTACTACTTTGTGATTGATCCTCAGGCTCATGAATTAATCTATGGGACAATTACTAATGCACTATGCCGTGGTGAGTGCTGCGACCCATGCAGTTCTTTGGTGTAATGCCAGTGCCGGGATATAGAGCGGCTCTTCCAAGTACTCACCCTCCACAAATCAAAGCGAGCAGTGCATAATAAAACAAAAGTGCTGCCTGTGTGTTTCGAGGCTGCACTGTCACTTCGTGTGATTGGCTATGACAGTCCCCCCTCCCATTCCCTCCATTGCAGTCCCTATAATAAACCTGAAGTGCAGTGGACTGGCTCAGGCGGGCGGGCGGGCGGTCGTGGGGAGAAATCGCCCCATATGCTCCTGCAGATTGCATCTCCACGTAGAGGCGCAGGTCCTTGCCTAAGAGTGCTCCTATTTCTCTTTTCTCTCTTGTGTCTAATGTCAGTCTCTGCACTCTCCCCTCCTGCAAGCTGAATGTCAATGGGCCTGAGCTGCAGCCGCCTCGGAGGTAAAGCAGGAAATTATCTCCCTCCTATTGATGTCAGCTGCAAATGGTCCTTGCTGGAAGAGAAACAACAGGTTACATGTAGCAAAAACCATTGCAATCTTTCTCGGGTTTTTACTGTATGCTAAAATTGTTGGGGGGAGTTTTTACACATTTGTGTGTGTGTGTGTGTACGGATGTACCACTTGGATTGTAGTGTGTCCGAAACTGTGGTTCTCCTCTGGTTTTGCTTCAGGCAACAGATTTTTCATTGTAAATCAAGTGGCGACCCAATGCAGTACCCAACTTTTTTATTATATACAACTGTTCAAAGGTTTAGGGTCAGTATGACATTTTTTATACAAAATTAAGAATTTTATTAAGCAAGAGGGCATTACATTGACCAAAAGTGACAGTAAAGACTTTTACAATGTCATAAACAAACAAACAAACAAACAAACAAATAATCACAATTCTAATAGATGCCATTCTTTTGCTGTTTATAAAGAAAAATGTCCTTAAACATAAAACCAGACATCAAAATGTGTTAAATTTGATTTAATTTAATCTATTCGATTATGAAATTTTATTCACATCTTTGTATTTCCATTAAGCAATTTTTAATGTAATGTCACACAACCTGTCCATGTTGGCATATGCATAAATTAGCTGCTTCTACTAAGTGACAGGGGAATTTGCAACAAAATACAGTGTTTTATTGTGATGCAAAGCATTGGATATCAACCAAAATTAATAATATAATATAATATAATTTAACTTTCCAGAAAAAAAATAATAAAGTGAGTGTTTTTATGCACATTTTGTAGATTTTATTCAAATTTGGATGTTTGCATCAAGAAATTTTTATGTAATGTCCCCAGAATTACATTCAAATATGTGAATTGAAACCCAGCTGCTACCTCGGTGAATTCACAACACAAAACATATATTATGGTGGACACAAACCATTGATTTAATGTAGTCTGGATTATTTTACCTTGTGTAGTTTTGTTCATGTTTTCAGGATGTCCACGTCACACAACTTGTCCATGTTGGTCATGTGTCATTTTGCTGCTTCTACTGAGTGACAGGTGAATTTTCACCAAAACACAAGATTGAACAGCCTTGAACATCAAAAAGATGCCTTTCACGCTCTCTTTTATTTTGCTATCCAAACTATATATAATTACGAGTTACATATTTTATTACATGTGTTTGGCATTGGTATTTCCCTGTCGAATCAACCTGTAACTCACTAAAGTACTATAGCTGTGAGCATCATCATACCGTACCTCTGCATGCTATTAAACAACTGTGTGGACTTTGCTAAACAAACTAGCTTTCAAACTACTTATCCGAATCATGCTATTTAGAGCCTTTTCCATTAGCTCTCTCGGTCATGTACCTTTTTCTCGGCTACATAAAGAGACGAACATGTGGAGGATTTCTAAGGGCTCTACAATCTCTCACTCGAAAGCTCTGAGAGCCACTTATGGCTTTATATCATTTACTAGGGTGGCTAGTGGGGTAGCTACCCATTAGCTTGCAAACTAATTTGCTAAGTAAACAGCGCTCCCTTGCTTGTCTCTCTCATTGAGGCAGCATTTAAAAAAGGCTTTTTGACTTGTTTATACTTGTTGATGTGTCCCTAGCGAGTGCCCTGCTTGGTCAGTGCAGGGTATTTTTAGAGAAGCGTGAGTTGGCGAATAACATGTGCCAGCCAGGGCCATAATGGGAGATGGAGAGGCTCTTAGTACACTACTAAAGGGCCATGTGTTACATGCAGCCTCACAGAGAGGGCGTGTATGTTTGTGTAGGGGGCTGTAATCGACTGTGGACCACTATCTCATGGAATAACTGACAGGAGCACCAACTAACCTGCCCAGATGCCCAGCAGCTCTTAGTGAGCGGTCGATGAATGCATGCAACTGCAAGCATATTTACAAGTGCAGGCCCTGTCAGACCTAGATAATTAACACCACAATTTAAGATTAGAATAAAGATGCATCATTTGCATTCAGCAAGCTGTTTAGTGTCCACAGAGCACTTTGATGATTATTAGCATATTACTCTTAAGTGTTGTGAGGTGCTGGCCTCACGGCTTGGTGTTTGGGAGTAATACAGAATTCAAATTTTTCTCTTTTTTAGATATAAAACACAACACAGGATCACTGGAAAAACATGCCTCTACCTACATTTTTGCAAAACTTAAAAAACATACCTATGCATATAATTCACTGCAGTTTCCAGATGAAATGAACACTAGAGGCAGTAAGACACCAGCAACTTTTATTTATGTGAACACAAATTATGATTACAGGAGCAGATTATTGATAAATAAAGGCTTATTTTCACACAATACTATGTTATGACCTCAAATTACTTTTACCATAGTTCTGATGTAGTAAACTTGCTCAGTAGCTCACCTGGTACAGCACTGCACTTGCAATGCAGAGCACTCAGATATGAGCCCATGAAACATGAGTCACTCTAATAGAGCTCAAAGACTAGAAGGAAGACAAAATGGGATGGTTGCTTAAGCAAATTCTTTTTTTTTGTCTTTGCGAAGGTGAAACGTATTTTTTTTAACATGATAATGCGTTAACCTTTTAGTACGGAAGTTCTAAGTGGCCATGCATTATTATATATTTTTTCCATTTATATTCTCATGATCACGACTTAATTTTCTCGACTTAACAAAAGTTGTTTTCTCGTGATCACGACTTAATTTTCTCGTGATTTCGACATTACAAAAAATGGTTCTTTTAACAATGGTTGTTTGATTTTTAAAACACAATGCATCGTGAGTCTACTGTTGCTAGTAATGAACGCAACCTTGACAGGAACATTCTAAAATACTTAATCTGGCTTAATGTGTTAATGACGTCTGCAATAAAATAAATAGGCTAATCAAACACTGCTGATTTTGTCCAGAGTTAGGGTAGGCTAAACATTTTATTTGTGTAATTAACATGTTTAAATGGTCCAACAACAAAGCATTTAATACTGCAAGCGCAGGCGGAGCGGAACTAGCCTATTCTAAAAATCTTAAACTGCTTGGATTAAACTCACTTAATTTTCCTTGTTTGTTTGAAATAAAATGATATATAATAATTAGTGGTGTCAAAATTAGCTCGTTAACGCGGGAGATAAATTTTTTCAGATTAACGTGTTAAAAATATTTCACGCCGTTAACGCAGGGGCGGGGCTAGGGTTGGCCACCCCATTCACAACTGCTGCCTCTGTCTCTTTTTTCTTGAAAAGGATTGCGTTTATTTAGATGCAGAACGTCTTTATGACCACATCAAACGGGAGACGTTTCAGACGCGCGCTCTAACGTCGCCTCCGCGCCAGGCGCGAGTCAAACGAGCGCGGAAAAGATACTGTGCTCGTAGCGCGCGCTCTTCAAATACACGCACAAAGGTGCCGTTGTGCGCTGTAGCCTGTATCATTTCATATCAAACAGCGAAAGAAACTACGTGCATGCAATGTCCTAGTTATGTCGTCAGTTAAGGCATGAAGTTACCAAAAAGGCGATTAAAGCTGCTTTAAAACTGTGTGCATGCATGCAATATGTTATATATGCGTCACATTTAAGAACATGTCTCTGAAATGGTTTTCAAAACTTTCCTGAGGCACCCCAGCACTGTCTCCCTCATCTAACACACCCGATTCAACTCGTCCTCTCATTAGAAGAAACTAAGACCTGAAGTGGGTCAGAAAGCAGCAGCAGCTTTTAAAGCAATAGCAGGCAAATAATAATAACCAGCTGCTGTGATGTCTGTTAATCCAAGAACAAAAGAAAAAAAAGAGGAAATCAATAACTTTCATAGCTTTAAGGGGTTCATCTATATTTAATTTAGAATTTAGTGTTTGGTAACCATTCATTTTCTGTATATTTCTGTTGAAGGGCACAGGTAGCTAAATACGTCATTTATTGTAATGGGTTTTTGTGAAGATTGTTTTAAGTTCACTTAAATTAGAAGTTAAGTCTAATAAATGTTAAAATTGATAGCTGTCAATTATACTTTAATGCTGAATGGCTACAGTCAGTGGTTAAATATTAAGGGGGAAAAAACAATTTTATAGAAACATCAGTAGTATTGATATCAGTGATGCTGGCCTTCAATCATAAAAAGATGCCATTAAAGAAATATAAAAAATATACTGTCTTTATGTTGTTTGTACATTGTACATTTGAAGATTGAATGTGAAATTATTGCAATATAAAAGTATATTTAAAAACTTTAATGTTAGGTGGGATTAATCGCGATTAATTAAAAAAAATGTACGATTAATTAGTTTTTTTTTTAATCGATTGACAGGACTAATAATAATATATTATAATAATTTGTTTGTGATTTTTATTAGTCATGTAGGTTAGGCTGTGATATGTGCGTTACAAGCTTGGATGCTGCTATGTGTGTGAGGTTTACAAAGAAATGTAGAAAATACAAAAGATTAGGCTACAACTGTCACGTTTACGCGGGGAGGAAGGAGCGAGGAGACGGGGAGTTCTTCAAACAATGAATTTATTCATCCAAAAATCAGAACATGGGAGTTGCAGGAGACACGTAACACCAGGAATGACGAATAACAGCTGACACCAGACACAGGGAACACAGGGCTTATAAACAGGAGTAAACTAGATAATTAAATACATACGGCTGGGGACTAATAAACCAAAACGGGGACAGGAACTGGAACTAACCAAATATGGGCACGATAGGAAGGGAAACACAAGACACAGGAAGACAGGACTGACAACAACACTGTATAACATCACTGAACTAAATTATACATATACTGTATGTACATATCTTATTAATATACATTTATTAACAATAAAGTCAATTACAAATAAGATGATAAAAATAAGATGTAATACAAATGCCACGTCGTTGAAAATGAGAAACGAGTCGTGCAGCAGTAACGTAACGATAACAGATAAAATGTCAAGCAAAATGATCATATTTATTCAAGCATTTAACATTTCTAAGTTAATTAAATATCAGTAATGAACGGCACAAATTATAGATAACCTATCATGAAGAAGGTCCTCTGTCCCAAACGCAAACAGTAGGCAGTATACAACTCCCCAATCGTAGTTCTATACTGCCACCTGTTGGCGCAATTGTGTAACTTACAGAACAACTTTTGTTATGTCGAGATCACAACAAAAATAAAGTCGTGATCACGAGAAAACAACTTCTGTTATGTCGAGATCATGAGAAAATTAAGTCGTGATCACGAGAAAACAACTTCTGTTATGACAAGATCACGAGAAAATTAAGTCGTGATCATGAGAAAACAACTTTTGTTATGTCGTGATCACGAGAAAACAACTTTTGTTATGTCGAGATCACGAGAAATTTAAGTCGTGATCACGAGAAAACAAGAAGGAAAAAAATAATAATGCATGGCCGCTTAGAACTTCCGTATTTTAGTGCTACTCACCGAACATTTGATTTCTAAACTGCCACGATACGTACAACAACCAACTCAATAAAACGCTTCCCAGATTCACGTTCATTCAGATAAAACTTTTAGTGCCACTCACTGAACATTTCATTTATGTAAAGCAGCAATTTGTACAACAGCTAAGGCAATAAAACATTGCCAGATTCACAATCATCTGCTTTGGATAAAACTAAACCCTAAACCCACTCACCAGTCATTTTCAATGTGTCACGAAATATGCAAGATGTAATATTTTGCAGAAATGTCACCCCTGGCACATTTTTCTACATTATTTTCAAACATAACAGTGCAACACACTCACCGAACATTTAACTGCCATGGTATTCACCAACCAACTCAATAAAACGTTACTAGATGCACATAAAACTAAACATGCTTTAGTGCTGCTCACCAGACATTTCATTTACAAAATGACGTGATTCGTATAACAAGGCTAATAAATTGTTACCAGAATTACGTTCATCTGATTTGGATAAAATTAAACACACTTTCAGCACCAGTCTCATGTAATTTCTGAACTGCCACAATATGTAACATACTTTTAGAGCCACTCACCAAAATTGTAATTTATGATCTACCATCATACAGCAAGTCAATAAAATGTTTCCAAATTCATGAGAAATACCGCCATAGGCGATGAATTTTTTTTTTTGAAAGGTTGAGGTGTCCTACAGCTGTTCTTGGCAGGCTGTTTAGCACTCATTCTGTCTTTTTAGGTCCTCCTGAAACCTCTGCCAAGTCTCTAAGCTCAGCGCACGTGCAGCTTTAACCACACACAGGACAAGTTTAAGTAGTTCTGCATTATTATTCAAATATATCACTACCTGCTGTAGCAGGAGTCTCAAGGGAATATCTGCCCCCTCTCTAGCAAACAGCCATAAATTAACACACTTAACTTGGGTACATATGTGGACCCCCACCGTGGATCTGTCTCACATGTGGCTTGTTAGGAGTTATGTATCGCTGTTCCTTTTCGCGGTGGAGCAACAAGCCTCCTCTGAATATGTAATCACTTTTGATTTATGAATGTCAAGATATACAGCTACTGTATTTCACACCTCGATATATACATGACTTTCATACATTCATACATATCAGTATGATTCTGAGATTGTGATACTATTTTATACTATTAGAAGGGGACGGGGGAAGATTAAAAACACACCTTTCAATTTCTGCTCCTTTCTGCCAGCAGGGAAAAAAATTAAAAAATTCTAGGTATCCAAAGTCACATTAATTGAAAATGTGTATCCGCTGGGTGCAGCTGCCAAAGTAGACCTATATATAGCTGCATATAACTATATATAGATATAATTATAATCAAAAATATAACTACACGTAGGATAAGATGGGGTAAGGTGCCCTATGAGGCAAGGTGAATTTTAAAGGGATAGTTCAACCAAACATTATTAAAAATGACAATTTGCTCACCCTCATTTTGTTCCTAACCTTTATGAGTTTCTTTCTTCTGTTGAGCACAAAAGAAGATATTTTGATTGTTAATAACAGAATGTTGGTAACCAAAAATTTGATGGTATAGTCATTGACTTCCATACTTTTAGGTGAACTATCCCTTTAATATTTTCTTTGCAGCACATATGGCACAAAATCTCAATATATTTGGTGAATGGCTATGATTTTCTTAATTTCGTCATTTAATCTAAATATCAATATTTGTGAGATTTAGTCAGTTTGGTCAGTTTTAATTTTAATTGATCTAATTTTGTGTAGTTTTCTAGTTTTGTGATCTGCAATGTTGTATTATGTGAAATATCAAGTTTTTTTTGTCTATTTGTTAATGAGGGACTGGCGTACACATTAATGTTTTTAGATTTGAGTAAACAAATTTTTATTTTGAAGTGAAAAGATAAAATAAGACCCTTGGGGTAAGATGTCTTCATCTATCTTATCTTGCATAGCATGGTTTCTAATTCAGAGTGTGATTATTAAACTTTTTTAATTAAATCCAACTTTTTTTAATACAATTTGTGATATGCAAATCCATAATAAAGTTAAAACCACAGCAATGGTTATGGATACTGATATCAAAATGCACGCACATGCCATCTGTTGCTGTAGTAATTTGGCGACATGTGAAACGTATTAACTAACTTCTTAATCTAACTTTTGTTTGAAATGTTGTAAAAATGCTGTCAAAATGTGCCTAATGTAATTTGCACCATGGTTATTATGATACAATATTTTGCACAGATTAAAAGTTGCCTGAAACTCAAAGTGACACTGTGTTTTGTTTAGTCCTTGCAGTTATAGAAGTCTTAATGGCCTTTGATTGTATTTCAGGGATTACAGAAAGGTAAATTTACTGATGTCAGTTGCAGCTCATGTCTAAAGAGAGGTGCTTGTTTGCACTGGACTGATAATGCAGAAGCTGTATAGTTTAAACTGTGAGGTCAACCCGGTAATAAATCAATAACTTGAAATGGAAGGTGATACAATTAAAATGCCCTCTTTGAAATATGGATTTGGTAAGTATTAATGAATTCTTGTAGAAGAAAATTAATCAAGCCCCTTATCCAATTATATACCAAGCTCTGTCGTTTCAATCTACTTTATGCCTTTGGGCTTCCCCCTTAATTATGTTTGGTTATATTACCTACAGGTAAATCTTAAAAGAATTAATCTGAGCTGCCAGAAGTGCACATATATACAGTGGAAGGTTGTCATCTCCTACTTGGAGGACTGCTAAGATGTTCAGAGAAGAAATTCAATTTTCAAATTCATTCAAAGTTAATATGCTTAATTAATATACCTCTGGATTAGAAAGGGATTTAAAAAATCATTCCACAACTGGTTATATAGTTAAATATGTTAAATATGTTTAAATATGTTTAGTCATCTTTGCTTTGTTCTGCAGGTTTTTCCTGTCTTAACATTTTAGTGTTAGTGTCACATTGTGAATAAAGTAGCACATGCAATTATTTCTGAGGAGATGGAAACCGTGGTTTAGAGTGTGTACATCTGGATGATATGTTAATTTAACATGCCACTTTGCTTTTTAATTGCTGTAACATAACAGTGTTGCTTATTCAAAAAAGCACTAATACAGATTAGCGTACTAATTGTGGGTGCTGTCAATTTAGTCTGCGATTAATTATTAAGAAAAGTAATGAAATGACTTGTATAAAAAAATTGTAATTACCAAAATATTTACAAGTGAGACAGGTGTGATTCATTTTACAGCACTGCTCATTCATTTCAACAGGATCGTCAAATGTGATTGAACGATTGACCATCATAAAACTGATTTAATGACGTCATGAAGACTCTTAGGCGATGTCCAATTCGCGAATTAATCACTCTTATGATTCGGTCATGCAGGTTAACGCAACGGTCTGAATCGGTTCAGAATTCATACGGACAGCTCACTCACGGATTGAATCATTTGAGGCCGTTTCTCACTGAACGGTAATGGAATATATTATAATAGAAAGCAAAATTGGTTATTTGTGGGAAAAGCGCAGTATTTACTTACCATCTGATCTAAGCCTTTATCCTGTCGTTTGCCAGCAAGGATGGTGTTCATGAAGTTCTACACCGTGACACTGCACTTGTAGCTAGTAAACGACTAACGTTACTGCAGGTAAAAACAATAGTATCAAAACAATGAGCGATAGCACGTGACATTGACAGGTGTTTTAGATATCTATTTTAGAAGATAGTACCATGTAAGATTGTGCTAGAAAATAAAATTATATTATTTTCATTAATGACTGTTAGAAACACCTCAAATACAGTTATTGTATGTAACCACATCTTTAGAAGATGGAAATTGTTACCTCTTCATTGAGTTTGTTTTGTGTTCTCTATGTAAATGTTGATTTGTTAGGCCAATTTGTTTGTGTTTTTAACGCGAACGTCATGCAGTTTTTGTGTAACTTGTCAAGAGAAATGTCTCAGACAACTATCACCAGTTTGGTCTCTGTTGTGGCTCTGGTCAGTGCTGGTTGATGTAGGAAGGGTGGAAAGTGTGTGAGTCAGGTACCCTTGGCCAGCAATACCCTGCCGCTTTCCTACCCGTGAGGAACTCTTGTGTGGATCAGGCCTAAAGCTTCTCTTCAGTCCTATCCATTATTCATCAGGAAGTCTCAACAGATGCCGCTTTCCATTTGATGCAGTTAGACTGGCATATGAAACTGTGAAATTTTGACACCCAATGGCATAAGCATGTAAGAGTCTGTTGCTTTATTCAAGAGAATAGGCAGCCTTGTTTCAATATGTTTTAGTTTTGATAACAATGAAAAAAAGATTAGAAACAAATTTCCCTCAGAAATTGCTAGTAAATTTAACAAATACAAAGAAACAACAAGTAACACATTAAATTAAACATGTCTATCTATCTATCTATCTATCTATCTATCTATCTATCTATCTATCTATCTATCTATCTATCTATCTATCTATCTATCTATCTATCTGTCTATCTGTCTGTCTATCTGTCTGTCTGTCTGTCTAAGCACACTATTAACATGTTCTGTTTTTATACAGTTTGCATTGAAAAACCCTTTAAGTTGTCTTCTTTTTGAAAAATTATTGCATTTTAAGATGTCGTATCAAGTTGAAAATAGTTCAGCTTTTATAACCCCTGGATTCTTTGCCTTTCCTTTTCACTCCATCTACATGATTATATATTGAAAGCAATAACATATTTTATGTATATACCCAAATGCATCAGATCGAAGTTAGTTGAACCTAAACTGGCTAAATTATAGCCCAGTTAAGACCTATAATTAGTCATCCTCTGGCAATTGGAAATATGTAATTTTTCATATCCCTACCTGAGATTATATTTGATTTTAGATTAGAGTATGTAGTCTGAATGTAGAATAATGTTATTTAAAGTGATGCCTTGTACATAGCTGTGTAATGTAATGCGTCTATGAGAATGCGATTTTCTAATTCCCATTTGGGTATTCTTCATGTTATGAAAGATGACTGCAGTATGATTATATTCTACGTGTTTTTGTGTGTGAATCAAAAAAATCCCAAAAGACTAACATTTTTCATAAGCATTTCTTTGTTTTTCTTTTCCCACTAAGCAGTACCCTTGTGTATTGTACCTCAGACAAATCAGCAAGTTATAGAATTTTGACTTCAACTAGGTCAGCTTATGACTGCCTTCCACTTGCTCAGAGCAAACATAAAACTATGAATATTTACAGATGATGGTATTTCTTCAATATTTGTTTCCCTCTTGAGGTGTGGGCCAACAGCAATTTTGCATTGTATTGCTTGTATTATTAGTGTGGGTGTATGACTGTTGAGGTGTTTACTAAAGTCATTGGCATTCAGTGACGGAGTTTAACGTGATATTTTGGCCATTGCTTGTTTACTCAAGCAGTATGCGGATATTTTAGCATGGTTGTCTGCACTGTCAAAAGACTTTTAAAAAGAGTAGTTATCTTAGACTTTCTTCCATCAAAAACAAAAGGAGATGTTGCATCAATGCTTTTGACAAAACTCTGTGTGGTATGCAACACTCCAAAAACAGCATAATAAAATGATCTCAAAAACAGGAAATACGGCTGGTTTGCAATGTTTAATTCATTATTCACTAAAAACATTGCTCTTGACCATAAAAATAAAACACAATGTGCCAGATTTGACATCAGTGATGCAAAACACTGTTGATTCTTGCTTGTTTTGTAACCGATCACTACTGCTAATTTTGGAAGTGTGAACAATATTAGTGATGAACTGAAATTGTGGAAGCTGAACATATTCGGCTTCAACAAACATGGTTGATTTTTGCTTGTTTTGTAAGTAATCACTTTATGCTAAATTTGGAAGTACAATAAAATGTATGATTCACAGATATTTTGGAAACCGAAAATATTTGTCCGAAACAAATACTGTTGATTCTCACATGTTTTGTAACCAATCAATACATAGTAAATTTGGAGGTGCAAACAACATTAATGATGCATCAAAATATTGGAAACCAAAAATTATTCTGCCAAAAAATTATTTTTGGTCTTGCACAAAAAATTATTTGAGGGTTGAAACACTGAAACAGCTATGTCTAAAATAGCACTTCTGAGATGGCATGATATGACCGTGTATTTCAAGCAGTTTGAGCAATTCGACCAAATTAGCCAAAATACCAAAACTTTTTTTATTTGTTTTTATTTTGGCTAAATTAAAACTTTTAATTTCAGTGCATCACTAAACAAAATATAACTATAGCAAGATTTTCAGTTAGAAGACCAGTTAAATTCATACATGAGTTTCACACATCTCTCCTATGATGGAAAATCCTGTTGTTATGATATCATTACTATAGTAAGTGCTTCGTTTCTGAGAATTACTAGCCAGTAAATAACCTCGTGGCTCCTTGTAAATACTAGAGGTGTATGTTTGTGAATCTCTGAAGTGCTGGCAGTGTCCTGACTTTCCCTCTCCAGCTCTTCAAAGGCACACGACTCACTGTGATGTTCTCGGCTGCATCACTCACAGTCCCGCCGAGCACCTTTGTGAACAGTTGTTATGGCAGTCGCTTGCACAAGACCCGAGCACAAATATTTTCAGGTATGATGTATTGAAGATCTGCAAGTCATTAAAAACCCCTCACCTCTCCTTCAGAGCAAACAGACACATAAGTCGCGAAAACAACCTCAAGGGTTAGGATAGCTACAGAACAGACCACATCAATTGAATAGCACACATAATAGAGGAGGCCGGGGCAGGCTGTCACATTTTACTCCAGGGAATATTTCTTAAGAGATTCTTGAGATTCATTTTCTGTATGTTTACAAAATTCAGCCTATGTATTTTCTAAATTCAGGTTATAGATCTTATGGATCCTTTTTGCAAACTGCGACGACTTGTTTCCACAGTTTTTAACATTGTAAATTTACCTTTATTTATTTATTTGTTTATTTTATGAAAAGTTATTGAAAATGTAACTTTCACACAGAAACATAAGAGAGAAAAAACTTTTAAACATATATATATATATATATATACATATATTAAATTTTCATATATATATATATATATAAAAAAATATATATGTATATATATATATATATATGTATATGAAGAGTTTATATATGTTTTTTTTATTGCGCATACCAAGTAATATCAATCAAACTGCAGTTGGGTTGTTTTGATTAAGTAATAATAACTTAAACAAATACAGGTAATTTACAAAATAAAGTGAATTGAAAGTATTTACATATTAAAAGTTTATTTTATAGCAAAAGCAGATAACTCCAACAGTCGTTTTTTGGCAAAATCAGATAACTCCACATTTCATGTTTCAGAGTTAAAAAAACCCTCGTTTAAACTTTGTAATCTCCTCAGATGACAATGTAGATGCCTGACAAACGTTGTTGTTGTGATCATAGGCTAAACGGTATGGATGTGATTACATGCAATACACAGAGCTTTTCCCTCACCATTGTAACGCGCTGCTTTCGCAAGGCTCTGTGAAAATGTTTCAGCTTTTATTTTCCTTTTTCGCCCTGAAGAAGATATCACAGGTTCATCAAGTTCGTTGAAATTATCAATCCTCGATCACTTTTAGTCAGCTTTGACGAAACTCCTCTCAGCTAGCACGTCTTTTTAAAGTGAAAGTAGCCTTGTCACCTGACCTGAATACAGCGCACTGATTCGCTAAAATGGACGTATCGGCTTCTGTTCAAAAACAACAAGGGCGCTTGTCAGCTTCTGCAGTAAAATGTGAACTTGTGATGCCTTGAAAGTGGACAATACCGGCTTTTTTGACAAAATGTGTTTAGGGTTCAGATCGCACTATACAGTCATGGTCAGAATTATTGGCACCCTTGATAAATATGATCAAAGAAGGCTCTGAAAATGAACCTGCATTATTAATCCTTTTGATCTTTTATTTAACTAAAACAATTGAAAATGGGGGAAAATCTCATTATGAAATAAATGTTTTTCTCGAATACAAATTGGACACAATTATTGGTACCCCTAGAAATTCTTATGAGTAAAATATCTCTGAAGTATTTCCCCATTTATATTTCAAATTTTGAGCACTCCAGGGGGATTATGAACATGATATTATCCAGCCATGGCTTCCTGTTTCACAGAAATATAAATAGGAGGGAAAACAAAGTCCAAATTATCTTAATCATCCATCACAATGAGAAAAACCAAAGAATATATATCTGATGTGAGCTAGAGCAGTGAAAATTCCCATTTCCACCATCAGGCCAATAATTAAGAATTTTCAATCAACAGAAAATGTTATGAATCTGCCTGGAAGAGGACATGTGTCTATATCGTCCTAATGCACGGTGAGGAGGAGAATTTGAGTGGCCAAAGACTCTTCAAGCACCACAGCTGGAGAATTGTAGAGAAAGGTTGAGTTTTGGGGTCAGAAAACCTTTAAAAAAAAAAGGTCAAACAGCCCCTACATCACCACATGTTGTTTGGGAGGGTTTCAAGAAAAATTCTCCTCACTCATCCAAAAACAATCTCCAGCATATTCAGTTGTCAGACACAACTGTAACTTCAAATGGGACTGGCTTCTATGGTCAGATAAAACAAAAAAAATATCTTTTTAGCAGCAAACACTCAAGATGGGTTTTGGTGCACACAGGGATAAAAAAGTACCCCATGCGTACAATGAAATATACTGCTGTATTTTTTATGTTGTGGGCCTATATTTCTGCTGGAGGTCCTGGACATCTTGTTTAGATACATGGCATCATGTATTCTATCAAATACCAACAGATAAAAAATCAACAAGTGACTGACTCTGTTAGAAATCTTATAATGGGCCATGTTTGGATCTTCCAACTGGACAATAATCCACACAAAAGCCTCAAAAACAACACAAAAATGGGTCACTGGGCACAAAACCAAGCTTCTGCTCTGGCCATTCCAGTCCTCTGACCTGAACCCTGTAGCAAATGAGTGAGGTGAACTGAAGAGAAGAAGCACCGTCATGGAGCTGTGAATCTGAAGGATCTGGAGAGATTCTGGATGAAGGAATGGTCTCTGATCTCTTGTCAGGTGTTCTCTAACCTCATCAGGCATTATAGGAGACAATTTAGAGCTGTTAAACTGGCAAATGGAGGTTTCAAAAAGTATTGAATAAAAGGGTGCTGTTATTTGTGGCCAGTGTGTATTATATATATATATATATATATATATATATATATATATTTCCTCCCATTTTAAATTCTTATTCTTCAATGAAAGGTTAGATTTTTGTGATTTTTTTAAATAAAAGATCAAAAGGATTAACAATGCAGATTAATTTTCACAGCCTTCTTTGATCATATTTACCAAGGGTGCCAATAATTATGACCACGACTGTATGTGAATGAACTCCATTTTTGCTAATGAACTCTTCATATATATATATATATATATGTAAAACACCTTACCTTTTGTGGTAAGTTTAAGTACAGATTTTTGATTTTTAAAAATGTAAAAGATAAGTTTCTGTAAGTATCAAAACATTATTTTGTCCAACAAATAGGTCTATTGAAACTTTATTTAAAAAAAATCTAATTGCTACGAAATTAATACAGATATAACACTTGTCTTGAGAAGACATTTATG